>CM070742.1:21844198-22444198 GCA_036346245.1 Bonia amplexicaulis | reverse complement strand
GGTGAGATCAGTTTTTTTCGCACAAAAGAGATCTTTTTGCTTTTGAAATGATTGTACTAACCTATGCATCATCAAGAGACTAAAACAGCTCAATCTAAGGCTCAATAGAGATTCAACGCTCAACTCAGCCTATTTGACATGGCATGGATCATAAAAGGATAGCTCAAGAAAGACTAGTCTCGAATGCTAACATGATAAGTTTTTTTTAGTTCAAATTGAGCAGGATTAATTAACTTATCATGGCAAAAGCTAGTTTACACATCTAAAGTCATGATAAATGTAGCAAATGAGCACAAGTCATGGCAAGGTGTAAAGCACTGTAAGCATGTCATAACAGGATAATAATCAAGGCTCAAATGTAGTTATATTACAATGCAGAATGACATGCAGAAAATCCAGCTCCCCCTCATCGTAAAATGCAACTTTTAGTTCAAGTTGAGTTAGGTCAACATTAAGATCTAGAAGTTCCCAAATGAACCCCCCTGAACCAAAGCAATAAAAACGAGAAGCTGGCAAAGAAATCAAGGAGTGCAGTCCTTAAAGCATAGACAAGATATAGAGACAACTATGGCTCAGACTGACTCTCATCTACCCCATATGACTCCAGGACCCGTTACGCCGGCTAAACCCGAACGGAGCCCGCTCCCACTTGTGCAGCCTCGCGAAATGACCATTTCGCCCCTCCTGCACCTTCCGGGAAGCTTCCGCGCTCCTTGTCGTCCAAGCTTCGCAACCACCTCGAGCCTCCGCCGACTTTGACACATCCCGACCGTTCTGACCTCAACGCCACCTGCGTCTAGTCCGGTCACCTCGTGTCTCACCACGACTCCGCCTCGACGTCCTGCAGTCAACACAGACAAGAAACACATCAAATAGTACCGCTCGACACATGTAAGCATAATAAAGTCCAAACCTGTCGAATCATCAGAATATGCATCCTAATCCCATACGACCAAGTTTGACCAAATCCGACCGAGCACGTTACACCACGCAACGTCAAGGTCCGAACCAACCAACTCAAACTCGACTTTCCTAAACCGATGTCAACTACTCATCAAACACATGGAATGACCTCCACATGGTCTCTCAACTCCATCTGGATGACAAAACCCTAAGGACAGCACCTAAAAACCTAATATCTCTCTTGGAGGCTTAACTGCAAAACTTTCTAATCTCTCTCTAATGCCCCCTTGTATAGTGGAGGCTCACATGAAATCCTAACTTGGTCACAAAGTAGATATTATCCACCATACACACCATGGGAACCTACATTGCACAATTGGGTTTTTCAATTAACATACTCACACACGCTTTTCAAAGCGTTGTCTTCAACCTTAGCTCCGACAACACGAATCCATTGTGTTTTGTCCTCTGCAAACTCTCTTTGATCTAATCCACTTAGGCCTTCTGTCGTGGTTTTCCAAACCGCTCACTTTTCAGTTTTGGGCAAATGATCACATTGCCCCTCAACCGACATTTCCTAATTCTTTCTCCTTAAAGCATCGCCTATGCCTCGTCACCTTCCATGTGACCCCAATGACTTCTTGCTAAGCTTCTCATGTGTTCGGATCCATCAAACTGTCATCGCTTGCAAACGGACCCGTCACTTAGCGAGTTACACAACCTGCTTGACCTTGACCACTTATGCTTTCCATGGTCTGAGTTCATATCGCGCCTTGGTTGAGTCCAACCATCTCATCTGGCCTCCATGATTGCATTGGACGTTGGTTCTCTAACCAAGTATCAGTCCATCTCGCCATTGACTATAGTTGATTATAGAACCACCTGCATAACAATAGACCGAGCAAACCATTTTTAGGCACAATTTCATTCTAACTTGACCCAAGTCAATCGATAAATACATCATGCAACACTTATGCACTAACACCAACATCCTAGGGACATCAACCCATTCAACCTTCCTTCATATGCACCTATATGCATTGTAACTTTCACATAGCAAGATCTCATTATAAAAAAACTCACATTTGCCCTAAAAATGTCACCAATAGATTCATCTCGAAGTTATCTACAAAAGATGTTAAGACTCTATAGCCACCGGATCGACTCAACACTCTAAAATGGCTCAAAACACCAAAAAACATGCTTCCTGGAAAATTGATCAGATCCATGATCCGAGTGACCCTAATGATGTGACCCACACAATCCTAAAACTATACCTTCATTGGACAATGATCCGAGTGACTCGAATGATTCGACTTGCACTGAATTCACCTTGAATACTCTCTGGATCAATGATCCGAGTGACCCAAATGATCCGACTTACATTGAATTCACCTTAGAAACTCTCTGAATCAATGATTCAACCCAAAAGTCTGGCCAACCCGGATCATCCACCCTACACAAATGATCTGACCTCTTCGGATAATCCGGCCTAACAAGATAGCTTCAGATCCATTTGGACTCTTTTCAAAAGAAAACTCTAAATCCAATCAAACCAAATTGTCAATTATTTATCACAACATATGGGAGGTACTCTACATGGTCTCACAATATCTTCCTTTATGAGTATGTTGACAAACACCTCAAAAGGCAAAAAAAAATTGAGTAAGATTTGGGAACAAGAAGTTGCAAAATCCACACATGGTTTAAATGAAAGAGAAAGAAGTGAATATGACCATGTGGGAGAGATGTGTAGTGAGAGCAACACCAAGAAAGAACAAGTTCCACAAAGGTCTCAATCCACACCAAAAGCCACAAAAACACGAGAATGCATTAAATTGGCTCACAATCTAAAGTCAATTTAATACATTCTCTAATACTCTAATTGATCCACAGGCTCATTATCTTCATTAGGATCCAGCATGGCAGTTGTTGCCATGGGTGTGGAGACTGGCTTTCAATCTCTTATGTCGAACTTCTTCAAAAGATCATTCGTATGCTTGCCTGGTAAAGAAATGTACCTTGCTTGCTTGGTTTGTTTGATTTGAACCAAACACACGGAAAAGCTTAGTTGATCTCTTGTGTTCCGGAGAACACTCGGGAACAGTAACACCTATTTACCCACTCCCTAATCTGTCATTAAAAAGTTGCTTTCCTGCTATGCCATTGTATTAAAATTTAGTGCCGTTTCATGGCACTTCTATTAGCTCCATTAGCCAGAGTTGCCATTAGACCACAAAAACATGTCAAATTATTTACATAATGCCCATCTTGCCCTCACAAATGGATGGAGCACGTGTACGTGTCAGTGCTTCCTCCTCCCCCTCTCTCCTTTGCCGTCTGAACGTCACTGTTGATGAGAGCTTCTCGATCTTCCGTATCCACCATGGCGATCAAGAAATCCGTGCCCGAATGCCCCTCATCCACCACCCTCTTCGCCACGCTAAATGAATGTGATGGAGATCAGGAGATGGTGGTGTCGTTGTGTGCGCGGAGACAGTTAATTAGTATACTGTGCATCTTTTCTTTGTAGTTTTTATTGTTGTTCTTTGGTTTGTAATCTTTGGATTTTTGATGCAACGAAGTTTATCCTGAATCTTTGATTAGATGCTGCCAATAAGATGGTGTGATACAATTTGTGGATTTGTGTGGTTACGGTGACAATTTGGGGAACTGAACAGCTCCTACGTGTGCTGAGTTGCTGCACATTCACAGTAAAGTGAGTATCTTTTGGCCACCACAAGAGGATGAGGGAGGGAGAAGAAGGGCAGAAACATCTTTTGGCATTCCACTTAAGCAACTTCATGGAAGAGTCACGGCAGTGATATGAACGGGCAAAAAAATTACCTTGCTTGCTGTGAGCATATTTCAGTGGTAGATAACAAATTTTCTTATGAAGAATAAGATATGTGTTTTTTAGTGGCAGATCAGGATGTGAGCATATTTCAGTGGCATATAACAAATTTTCTTATGAAGAATACAAAGATATTTACCATCATGGCACCCCATTTAGCCAGATCCGGCCGTATGATCATATATGAGCCATACAAAACAAATTTTCACCCTGACAAATACACCACCTTGAAAAAACACATATCTTCACCTTGATGAATGAACCACTTTGAAGAATAAAGAAAACACCTTGATACTCCTCATGTATCCGTGGACTAGTGGTACCTTCTTGCTCAGCAACTTGTGAGCAAATTGAGAAAATTCTCTCAAATTTGTTGGCGGTGACGAGCATGGTTAGCATATTCATGACACTATCATTAGTATGCACATTTATCAAATCAATCTCTTCAGAGTTAATCGTGTGGATCTCGGATCATACTACAGATCAAACTTTGATGTCAATATTTACATCACTAAAGTGTCGCTATCAGAAGTTACACTGACGGTGCCACACCTAAGGGGAAAAAGTGGAGGCACAAAATGGCCTTAAATGCCAGTCGCATAAATGCCAGTCGCATACCAAACTTTAGGCAGATAGTGCGAATATTTTGATTACGGAGAATTTATTGCATGGCATTGGAGTATGTTACAGAGAAGGTATATTTTTTTACAATGCCAAACAAGTTTTGAACAGAAGAACTATTATTACAGATACGAGTGTGTACTAATTAATAATTTATCCATGATTAGGTTGCCACTCCATCTACAAGATTCATCAGGCATGCAACTTATATATACTATAGGTAATTGATTATCTTGCGGATACAACAAGTGTCCCATTATTGACAGGTAACACACACGTACATTCATGACTATTTGACAGAACGGGGACCATAGGAGTTCCATCGAAGCAGCATCCATACCATCGACGTCACTGTGTAAACAAAGGTTAGAGTAAGCAATAGCCAATTACGACAGATCGAGAAGGTCAAATAAAAACAGTGCTGCAAACCTTATTTCATTAACCGCTGATTATTGGTAGAGGATCTTACAATATCAGGAGTGGTGATATTTGGGGGTTCGTTTTTATGTATAGATTATTACAACGGGGAACACACGTGCGCACACACGAAAACACACGCACATTGAGTTTTCCTACTGATTGCTAATTAGTGGGTTATTATTGTCTTACAATCTTCATTTGGATTTCCCTTGAAAAACACTATAGCTGTTACAATCTTCATTTGAATTTCTCTTGAAAAACACTATTGCTGTCACAATCTTCATTTGAATTTCTCTTAAAAAGAAGAGCTAAAAACGGCCAGGAGAGTTGGTCGGAACTGTCCGAATTAGCCAATTAAGTGATTACCGATTATTGCTAGTGAGATATTATAATATCCTCTCTTTTTTTTCATGCTTGCAAGAACATGTGCGAAAGACCTGAACTGGTCAAGATCAGCAAAGTATATATCAGGGCAAGCTGCTTGAAACGCGACAATTTCATGAGGTGAGCTGTGGAAGTGTGGATAACCCATGCGCACGCAGCTGATGAGGTGGAAGCTAGCTAGGCAGCGTAGCAAAGCGTACTGTGCTAGCTAGTATTAATCCATTACCCGCAACAAAGCCAAAGGTGGCGAGATTCGCTGCAGGAAAAGTGCGGTATATCAGGTGTTCGACGACGAAATGACCGTAGCCGTAGACGAAGGACAGGAAAGTGGCCGCGTAGAGTGGCTTGTTGTCGAGGTTGAATGCACACAGGAAGGTGATCGTGCAGGATAGGAGCGTCCAGACCCCAAACGTGCGCCCATGTACAGCAGTCACTGCATACATATACGTACGTAAACACAGTAAGCATCTATGTCAATTAGCAAAACATACAGAGCGATCGAGATGAATGCGTACGTTAGGATTGATTGATTGGCTTGTTGCGCATGTGTGTGTGTGTGTATGAATGAGAGAAGAGGAGACGGGAAGGGAAGAAGAAAATAACGCACTCTGCGTGTGCGAGTAGGTGGCGGCGCGGAGCGCCGAGGCGTCGAAGAAGCCGGACAAGGTGAGGGCGACGCGGACGGCGGCGACCGCGATGAGCCACAACCCCAGCGTCGGCGGCACGCCCACCTTCCTCCCGCCAGCCATGCTGCCGCGCGTGCAGTGTATGTATGCGGACGTACGTCGGACAGGTGGTTCCCGATCGACGCGGCCGTGAGATCCTCTCAAGTGCAAGCTAGTGATTAATTGTCTGCGCTGCAAGAGCGAGGGTGCGGTGAGTGCTACTTATAGCAGCATTTGGGGTGCTACCCTCTTCTTTTTAGAAAAACGATTACTTGCCTGACAGGTGGACCCCATTTGGTGCACTATTTTTATTTGAGATAATTGAGGATTTGTCACTCCATATATCACTGACATGTGGCCCTAGAAGCCATCGTCTCAGCTGCATCCACGGGAGCAAACCCTCATATGCCTCTTTTTATTTTCGTCTCAAAACTGTAATAAATCGTTAATTCACATATATCCACGAGTTCTTATTAGACCATATGGATAGGTCATGCATATAATGACAATGAATAATTGACATTTGGGTTGCATTGAAGTTTACGTTTGTGAAAGTTTCGGGCGGTGCTCTTTTGAAAAAACTGGAGTTGGCAGATTTCGACCACGACAGAACGACCACAGCATGTCGACCACGGTAGAATGACCTCGATCAGAGAACCGGTCGTAAGCTACAGTGAACCGGTCGTATGAAACAGTGAACCGGTCGAGAGCTACAGTGAACTGTTGAGAGTCGTAGCCTTGTGTTGGGTTGTTCGATTGGCAGAGTACAACCACGGTCGGTAGTCGGAGGCGTTGCCCAGTAGTGTGAGCTACAGTAACCGATCGGTGGTCGTAGCTACAGTACATTGTTGATGGTCATAGCTACAGTGCTTTACCGATGGTCGGTGCTACAGTACCTGATCAGTACTCGGTGATCAATAGTCGATGCTACAGTATCTGATTGGTATTAGATAGTCGATGCTACAATACCTAGTCAGTACTCAGTGATTGGTAGCTGTAGACTTTGTGATCGGTTGTCGGAGACTTCGTGATCTATTATTGTAGTCGTAAACTTTGTGATCGGTTATCGTAGACTTCGTGATTTGTTGTCGTAGTCGTAGGCTTTACGATCGGTTATTGTAGACCTCATGATCGATAGTCGTAGGCTTTGCGATCGGTTGCCGTAGGCTTCATAGTCGTTACCCATAGGCTTTGAGTGCTTCAATCTTGTGATCCTCGAGTCTCTTGAGTACTCGTGTCTGTTGGGCAAGCAGTCTGACCAGCCTGGGTTGGCGGTCTGACCGGTTTTAATGAGTGGTCTGAGCTTGATTTCAGGAGAGCGTGCAAATTGAGATCGTGGATGATCCGGTTCGTATTTGATGATGGTTAAAGGTGTTATTTGCATGTGTGTCGACTAATGTTGATCAAGCTAGGAAGAGCTTATGCTAGAGAAAAGTTTTTTAGTCTTTGCATGTGCAGGTTGGGCGTGGAGATGATCATGGTCGATGACAAGGAAGACCGGGACTAGGAGAGGGAAATATGAGGTCGAAGCGGTCGAGGATGTCACAAGGTGGTCGGGCTCATGCTGAATCATGAGGAGGTAAAAGGTAGATGACACATGGAGAAGCTGTGTTGTCTTTGGTCTTTGCATGTGCAGGTGGACATGAAGACAATTATGGTTGGTGACAAGGAGGACCGGGATTAGGAGAGGAAAATCTGTGGTCCAGGAGGTCGATGATGTCACGAGGAGGTTGGGATCACGCTAGAGCATGTGGAAATGAAAGGAGAATGATGTGTGGAGAAGCTGTGGGAGGTGTGGTCCTGGAGGCTTCGATACGTGCTGAGTTGAAAAAGTTATGGAAGGAAGTCCATAACTAGGAAGATTTAGAGATTATGAAAAACCCGTATTTGGAAGGGTTTCGGGTCTCTTGATTTCAGCACAGATAGATTTTGGTGTCCGTGTTTGATAAGGGCACAGTTTGGTGTTTGATGAGGACACATATTGGTGCGTTAGCCTATAAAAGTAGAGAGAGCCTAAAGATTAGCTCAAGGTTTTGGTGGAGTAGATTGAAGAGGTTTTAGTTTTGGCTAGGGTTTTAGGGGTGCTTGTGAGGGAATTTTGTAAATCCACGAAAATCTAGCAATAAACATGTTAACTTTGCTCCAGGAGAAAATGCACACATCACAAATAAACTGAGAGAACACAGGAGAATTTCTAAATTTCTCTATTCTCTTACTTTCTCCCCCTTTTTCCTATTGTTTTTCTCACAAAACTGGCTACAAGCCTCCTCAATATGTAGGCTAATAATCTCCTACTAGCATACGTATTCGGACTTCATGTTGGATACAACTTCAACTTGAGTTACACACGGAGACGGACTCTACTACGTCTTGAACTCTAAGTCGAGATTATTTCTAACAATCTCCCCCTTAATATTGACTTGACATACTCTAGTTTTAGTCTCAATGCATTATGAACTACCAGCTACATCTCTACATGAAGCGTTCTACATGCAAGCTATATGTAGAAACTCAACTCAACTAGTACGGGTTCGTCTAGATGCAAAGATTCTAAAATATTGAGACAGTCGGTCTCAACTACGACTTATTAAACTCATACATGCAAAACTCCTGTTACGGACCGGATGACGGAACCTTATCTTCGTTTAGGGTAGATAGCTGCTAAGCACTAGGCTTTGTTTTTCACTTAAACTGAGAGACTGAATCAAAACACTGCTTTTCACTGTCGTCCATTGGACAGTTCTAAATTTCTCTATTCTCTTACTTTCTCCCCCTTTTCCTATTGTTTTTCTCATAAAACTGGCTACAAGCCTCCTCAATATATAGGCTAATAATCTCCTACTAGCATATGTATTCGAACTTCAAGTTGAACACAATTTCAACTTGAGTTACACATGGAGATGGACTCTACTATGTCTTAAACTCTAAGTCAAGATTATTTCTAACAAAATATCATCTTGAATTAATCGGGTTCTTGATCTGCTTGAAAAGTTGTTGGTGATTGCAGTTGGATTAAAGCTTACGACGACATACAAAGGTGTTGAATCGCTGGTAGGGAAACAGAGGAAATGTAAGTACTCGAAGGCGCATAGTTTCTCAAAGGCACAAGTGATCGAGAAGTTTTGCTTCCGGTGTTGAAGATTTCGGGTACATACAAACCGGTTGAAGATCAAAGCTGAGTAATTGGGCGAGCGGGTCGAACACTGAGCGATCGAGCAAGCGGTTGAATACTAAGCGATCAAGTAATTGAGCACCGAGCGGTTGAAACCTTCTCCGAGCACTAAGAGCTTTCAAAAAATAGTGGCAATTATTCACCCCCTCTGATTACAATATTCGATCCTACAGTTCTCTTTCCAACAGGCACCTCTCTGCACCATCCCATCTGGAGCAAGCACGAGCACATCCATTAGGTCATGAGATAGACGCCATGCTAGGTGTCTTTGCTCCACGATGATCGCGGGCTTGCATCAGTTTTCTCGCCATTCTATTTCCTTCCTACTTCGTCTCCTCTTCCGTTTTCCCAATTTCCGGTAGAGAGGCACACGAACGGGCCAGTGGCCTAGGGGTGGGAGTGAAGGTGTTCATTCCCATGTACTTGGGGTCCATCTCTAGAATCGATATGGTGTGTCGTATTTAATTAGAGCATATATAGGGTATGTTTTTTTGCTGCGGTTTATGGCTTTTGGCTGAAATTTTTGAATTTTGGCTGTTTGCGATAGAGATTGTGGAGAGAGATACCCACTTGCGATTATGGTTGATACAGATGTTAGGCTTTTAACGTGTACTACAATTAACTTGTAAATCCCGTCTTGAAAAAAAATACTCAATTGTGTATTTCATTGCTATCCTACTAAATAGCATTAGTAGCATCCGCAATATAGCGATAGCGAGGTATAAATGCAACCGAGTCGAAGTGGTATTTAGAAATAACGGGTTCAAACTTTACGAATGAGTGCTTGTCAGATCATTATTGTGGTCCGCTATCGCACCATGTTGCGGCCGCTACCGATGCAATATACCGATGCTAGTAAAATCGACTAGTGGTAGGAGTCGGGTCGGGTTTTTCTAAGCTAGTCCGAGACTCGGCCAGCTCGATAGGACCCAAGCACGATATGAGCCTAACACGTAGTAGGCCAATCTAGCACGGCATGAATCGGAGGCCAAGCCGAGCCTCGAAAGCCAGCTCATTGGGTGGCACGGCCTGGCTCGGCATGTCATGCGATGCTGGGGCCGGCCCAGCACGATAGACATGGCGGCAAAGCAGGCGCGGTGTGATTCGGATGGCTGGATCAGCAGAGCTCTTTTGCTGATGGCCCACCTCAGTCGCCGCCTCACCTCCCGCCTGGTTGCTCGCCTCCCGTCTCGCCGTCCACCTCGCCCATAGGTCCTCCCCTTACTCCCAAGTCCAGAGTAAGTGCTCAAAGAACATGAGGCTGAGATGAGTGACATGTGAGTCCAATGTCCAATCGCCTTTTTTTTGTGCACTAAGAATTTAATCTTAATTTTTTAGAGCAATTTGTTTAGTCCCCGTGTCGATCCTGTGATGATTGGGTAGTTAGCTAGCACAGTTGTTTTGTGTCCTACCTAGCTAGCAAGGATTTAGAGAGGTGAATTTCTTATGGTGGCAACCATGTATTTCATGCGTTGTGAATTGTGTATACACAATCAAGGACCTATTATCCATGCTAGGTCTTATTTGAAACATGGGAATTCTGTACAAAAGAAAATAACCAGTTTTACATTTCTTTGAACGAAATACCTACTGGATGGGAATTCTGAAAGAACCCTAAATCTTAAATTACCCATAAGCAATGCAATTAACATAAGCAAATATTAAATTGAGGTTTATTAAGATAATTGCAACCTAGTGGATTACAAGAATTGATTGCAAGAAATTACATTGGGCAATTCTTAAGTAAAATAAAACATTATTACAATACATGACTAATTACAAAATATCATGCAAATATAAAAACATGAATAACTGCATGGCCGAAAATGGCATTAAAATAGGATTAAATAAATTGCATCGCATTCTTGCTTTGCTTTGTCCTTCCCGTGTATTGTTCGGCGAATAGAACCCTCCAAAGCCGACCAAAACCCCAAACCACCATTTTCTTTGGCGATCGGAGAGCGAATAAAAAGAACAATCCAAGGGAGAATAAAAAAAATAAAGAAAATCACCATCATAACCCTCCGAGTATAGAAAGTCGATTAGAGTGGTGCTCATCGAGGTTCCCAGACCGTCCCGGGCCGATCGGTGCCTCTCACCATAAGTGGGCATCATCATTCGGCTACCAGAAAAATCTAACGCCCATGTTTTTACTGACTTACCTCTGCCGCAGAAAGTCCAATGCATACTAACAAGCCCACCCTTTGGACCAATAGTCCATGAGCACACATTGAAATGAGAGAGCCGGGAGGATAACGTGAGGGCATTTCGGGCATGAACCGGACAGAGAAAGATGCAGTCGAACACTTCTTACTATTAAGCCACAAGCCTACTTCATTTCCCCTTCTCAATCGAGAGCCAACGCTGCCACCCCATTCCCACAGCCAAGGCCAAGCAAAGCCAAGCAGCCACCCCATTGCTTCCCTAGGCCATGGCCAGAGAAGCCTCACCCTGACCAATCATCCCACATAGAGAGGAGCAAGAGGAGGAGAACCAGACGAGAGGAGGCAAAGGGAGTAGGGGAAGACGAAGAAGAAAAGCATTGACCATGGGGACCAGGTTGGGCCGACCGCGACCGCAAGATGACACCCTTAGCAATGACAAGGGGGAATCCATCCACACCTTCGCGCACATGAGGACCGCAACCCGGCCACCACAAGTATCGTCAACCTTACCATCCCCAGCCTAACAGCAAGTAGGCTCACATTCCCTCTCGAATCTCCTTTTTCGTCTTTTTGGTTCCATAGCATGGCACAACACACGGCAGACACCTCCAAGCCCATCAACCCAACAAGGTAGCTAAGAAGATGGACCACCTCACCATGGCTCAGCTTGGGCAATGCACAACTGGTGGCGTGCCCATAGACGCCGCCACGCGTCCTTGAGAGAGAGGACATGTACCCTAACACGCATCCTCTCTATGAAGTACCATCACAGCGGTGACCATAAGCCTTCCCAATACTGGGCACGCATAAGAGTAGAGCAAGATAAAAATAGGAGCTAAAGCAAAATGCACAAAATAGAAGAGTGGGGTACTAGATTGTCTTGGGTAAGGGAGAGCCATGGACCGGAGTCGGAACCGAGAGGCAGGAAAGAGGTACCACGACGAACCGACGCTAGCCATAGACGAACAAGGGCCATAGAGGCTGACAAACCACCATAAAGCTACCAAAAATAACCCAAGCGTGAGGCCATGACCAAACAAAACTAGCAAGAACCAAATCAACCAAGAAGAAAATGTAGCTCAAAGTAGAAGGCAAACCATAGGATCGGAAGTAGACGGTGCGGCGGGAGGAGCCACTGGTGATAAAGGGACCACCAGCAAACTAGCGCCAGAAACACTAGCCGGAAGCCACCAAGGTGGTAGCGGGCCGTTGGCCATAGAGGCACAGAGGAGCACCAGTGTGAGTAGATTCGGTGATGGGCGAACCCGAGTGGCAGGCCAGAGGAACAACGGCTCCCATAGGCCTCCTGCAGCACCAGCTCAGAGAGGGACCACACAAGGCAAGATCCCAGGGCAGCAGTGCATCGCAAGCGGGCTATGAAGGCGGAGGCAACAGATCCACAGAGGAGAGCTCCGGTGGAGGAGGTAGAACTTAGATCGGGGGAGGAAGCTGGAGGGGAGAGCAGCAGAAGAGAGGGAGGAGAGGAGCAGAAAGTGCACACGAGACAGAGAGAGGAAGCCAAGCGACCGAGTGTGTGGTGTACGGGTTGTGTGTGTGGTGTGCGACCGAGTGTGTGGTGTGTGGGTTGTGTGTGTGGTGTGCAGCTGAGTGTGTTGTGTGCGTGGGCCATGCACATGTGTGCACGCATGGGCCGTGGCCATGTAGGTGGCATGTGGGTGAGTGGGTCGAGTGGTCCAAGAGGGTTGAGTAGGTCAAGTGAGCAGTAGGCTAACTAGGGAGAAGGGGAGAGAAAACCCAAGGAAACGCTGACCTCACCAAGTAGACCAAACTTTTTTTGGGCAAATAAAATCGGCTAGAAATCCACCAAAATGGGTAAAAAAAGACCATATAAAATTTATAAATGACCTAAATAAGTATTTTCTCGTGTCACTTGACTTGGTAAATGCGTATGCGAATCGGCTCAAAGCGAGTTAGAGAGACCACTGCCGATGTGACGCCAAGGCTTACCACTATTACGCAGGCAAGTTTGTCTCTTGATCATCAATCTAGTTATATTAAATGTAAAACTACATTTCTGTACCATCTATCATATATGTGCACTAAAACCTTATTTTAAAACTAAATCAGATAAAAGAGATGAAAAAGAAAAGATATGAGAAAAGATCAGCCAGCTGAGAGGAGCAACTAGGCTACAAGAGTAAAGGGGGCCCTAGACAAGAAAGAGAGGGAAGGCAGGACCATTTACATATGGATATAACAAAAGGACCAACAAAACTCTCACTCGGAAAGGGGCCATAATTAAGTGCCAGCCATTTTTCTATTTTCAACAGGCAGAAAATGCTACCCTGTTACATTATTATTCTCTCCACAATAGGTAGGTATTATTAGTGTGAGTAGTGATGGAGGAACTCAAGACCATTAGTGCAAGTTTGGAAGTGAGGGATTCCCAAGCACATATATTAGCGCAGATGGAGTGTTTGGTGAAGGAATAACTGGCCCAACCAACACTATTTGAAGTTGGTGGATGTCGGGTAAGCGTCCCAAGACACCGGTGGAAAATAGATATGTGGAGATTTAATAACGTAACCTGGAAAATGTTATGTACTCTGAACTTCGCACCTCATCAGATGGAATGCGGGATACCTAGTTTCATAAGGGCTCAGAGTAGCTATGGGTACAATGGCACAAGCCTACGTAGCGCACAATAAAATCATGAATGCATGTCTGTCTCCTGTGTTAGAGGCTACGGAGGTCACTTGGGATGTTTCTTCTCATCGAGTGAAAAGTAGTCTTTTTATAAATTGAAATTTGCCAGCTAATTTGATAAACTAGTTTCCAGAATCAAATATGAGTTAGAAAATGTACTAATGCACAGAGAAGAGTCATATAGTGTATTTTACTATTAATGCTTACTGAGTATGTTAGTACATACCCTTACTATTATCTTCTCTAGTCTGATCAGGGATTACCCTGAGTGGGATGAGAGGCTCGCAGGCATTGACGAGGCTGTAGAAGATGAGGACAATTACTATAAGGATCAGGGTGAGGTGGAAACCCTATTCGGTGGTTAGAACGAGTTGGCGTCCCGTTGAGCATAGCATGCGAGAGATAGGGTATATCTCCCATATCTCCTGTATTTAAATATCAAAGACCATAGCCCTGTGTCGCAATCATCATAATAAAAGTATAGTATCTATATTATTGTTTTGCTATGCTACTCTAATAAAAACTTATTATTCATTAGAACGGTATTCTACCGAGTAAATAAATAATAATCAGTTGTTTAAGTGTGATTACCTCTTGGTAATGATATGGGATGTCTCAAATTCTGCGACTCAAACAACATATTACTTACGAAAATCAACTGTGGCACGTGGCAACACATCGATTATAATGTTTCTATTAGAAGAAATCAAGGATTCGTGACTGCAAAGAGATGCACTTGAGAATTTATCATTGTATTTCCTCACTGACGTGCGGACAATTCATCAGCTCCCCCCTGTTTATACAAGATGCCCCTGGTTGTGCATCCAATTCCCGTCAACCGAGCAGGTGTTTAATTAGGGTTTATTTGGTTATAACGACAGATTTGGAAAGCAGAGAATAATACTAACCAGTTAATTATTTTAAGCATGCATGATGGTCTTGCATATTGATTAATTAGTACCAGCCTCACAAAAAAATAATTTAGGCCTCACTTGAGTAGAAAGTGAAATTTGCATGGCCTTTGCATGGCTATGCTCAGTTTGGCTTTTATATGTTGGTTTATCGTTTTTTTTTGGTATTGTAGCTGATTTATTTTGCACTGTACCTGTTGGTGGATTTTTGATATAAATAAATTAAAAAATAAAATAGAAAAAATAGATTAGACCATCACAGACAATGCAAACGAATATAAGAAAAAAAGATAAAATGCCTAAAAAATAAAAAAACAAAATAAAAATAGTAAACTAAAAAAACTAGAAACTAAATCCGAAATAAGCGGAGCCAAGTCTTGAAACTTTAGGTTTATGCGTGGCTGAGACAAGGAGATATCCCTTCCTTATATCTATCCAACTGCACGTGAGAAGCACTCCAAAGTAGAGTTGTGGACGTGATAAAAGCTTGATACCGGCCGAGGACATGGACGGCATTTTCCTATCTACAATTGGGAGGCAGGTTGCACATAAATACAAATGATATATATATTATTTGTATTGCTTTTAATTTCAGCAGTTTAAGTATGGCCGATAACCTGGTATACTTCAACTTGTAGCATATGAACAAAGATTTCTCTTAGTGCTCTATCAAACCCCGAAATTTAACATACTCTCTCTCATCACAGTTCTCTTCTTCATCGCGTAGCATCTGATCTAGATTGTCATCGTGCAGCCTATATGAATCGGAACCATAATCGGCATCATCCGGCGGCATATCGTTGACTTCGTCGGTGATGTCGTTATTAATACCTTCATGTGTTATCTTCTATTCACTATGACTGATCCAACGTATATACCCCTGATCCAACGTATATACCCCTTTTTGAAATGACTTTGAATCAAGTGTGCTTTGATCTGCGCTCGGTTCTTAAACATCTTCATATTCTCGCAGTCAATGCATGGACAATACATATATTCCACCCTCTTATTCAGCATATCCTTCTCGGCAGCTCTTGTAAAAGCAGACATACTATTAATGTAATTTTCACTCACACAGTTATCAGCTTACATCCAGCTTCGGTCCTACACTACGCATATAACAATTTAGTGTTAAATATTAATTAATTAATTAATTTGTATACTGTATATGATTTAAAGTAGCTGTATGTAGCAACCATAATTAATTAAATTTAATTAAGTAGATATAGATTATGAATTAGCTAAACCCTTAAACATGTTAAATGTAAATAATTTTCGCTCTACATCAAGCTATAGATCTAAACTATCTTCAATTCTCCCTTTACCAAGCTAGATCTATAATATAATGCAATTAGGAACAAATTACTAACCATAGATAGTCAAGAACAAATTGATCTACAATCACTCTTTCCAAATTCTCGATTTCTTTCACCAAATGGCGTCAAAGCCCCACCTCCTCAAAGTAGCAGCCTGTGAGAACATATCAGGAATTTAAGACAGATCTGTGAGGGTCGGGTCTGCAACAAATGAAATTATCACAGATGACTTAATTATCACAGACAAGTTATAATACAAACCATCTGTGATACTTCGCAGACGGCTTTAATAAAAAACCGTCTGTGATATCACAGACGGTTCTTGTTAAGAACTGTCTGTGATAGTTCACAGACAGTGTTCAACATGAACCGTCTGGGATATTACCACTCCACAGACAATTTTTAGCGCTACCAGTAACATAGACGGTCGTTAAACTAAAACTATCTATGATTGTATTTAATACTTACAGTTTTGATTATCTATCTATGATGAGATGTTTGGTATTAACCTTTTTATAGTTATACGAGCCGCTGCTCCTTGCTTGATGGGACTCCATGCCGGACCACCACATTGGGATGCCGCATCAGACCATCGCCTCCTCCATCCGTTAGCTGGTGCTTGAACCTGATAGCCACAGCTCAGTGGATAACGGGACACTTGTACCATCAACATACTTTCACTATTTTTTTATCTGATATCCTATAATCTATACGCCAAACTTCTAAAAGTTTGATCACCAATATACTACAACATATCTAGCTTGGTTATATAAGAACTACATAATTATACTTGTTGTTAATATACTTTAGTAACAGTGTACTTTTATTAGTATATATTAGTATTAATAAGCTATACCAGGCAATGGTCGATGTCACGTCTTCCAAACCGCAAAAAACAAAAACATCAAATAAAAAAAGAGCAGAAGGCTTAATAGGATGCTCGATGGACAACCTTGTAGAGTGCCACTCTATTCATATGTAAATAAATTGTTAGTGTCACCCCGTAGATCTGTACAGCATCTCTCTTACTCATGTTTGCGCTTAACTGTAACATGACGGCATGCATGACGCATGAACTCTTGCGTCAGTACTAAATAATTGGGCAAAGGAACGTATGCTTGTGGGTCCGAACATGCTAATAACGACAATAATTTGTTGGCCGGAGGTGGGACAATATACGCGATGCCATCAGGATCCCACCATGAGAGATTAGGTAAACGTATGGTCAGATCTCGACGCGGCTCCAAGGCTGCGCAGGAGGTGGTGCGGCGCCGACGCGGAAGGGGGCATGGCTTCGAGACCGAGGTGGGAGGCAACGAGTCGGCAAGGTGATGACTCTGAGGCCATGAGGCGGGAGCTGACGTGGCGGTCGTGTGAGGCCACAAGCTCACGAGGCAGCGAGGAGGTGGGAGCACATGGAGCGGCGAGGGCCCCAAGACGGTCATCGCTGTAGTGCCACCTCCAGTATACTCTTTCCCCTCTACTCCTCCTCTCTATCTCTGCACTGTGATGGCTTGTGTTGTGGGGATGACCGTCGGATGCAGGGACGGAGCCAGGAATTAGATATAGGGGGGCAACATGAACAACAAGTAGAGTAGAACCAACGAACCATACCGGATTTACCGATCCAATAGTCACATATCAGAGTAATATGTTTCGCAAATTACAATGCAAAGAAAATTACATCTCTATTAACTTAAACTACGACTACCAGCAAGATCATATGCCTTAATAATATCATCATTACTAATCTTTACGGCCAATTCCTTTTCAATATAAATTACCAAACAATCTCGTAGAAATTCATCTCTCATTGTACTTCGAAGTCGCGTCTTCGCAAGTTTTATAGCTGAAAAACATCTCTCGGTGGTTGCAGTTGAAACCGAAAGAGTTAAGACTAATCTTAACAACCTGTCCACCATAGGATAAGATGAATCTTTACGAGTCTTAACTAGTCCACTTGTTAGATCAGCAAGTAATGGTAATGCACTTAGGTCTGGATGGTTGCATACATCAGTTGAAAATGTGGCAATTGGCATTTCAATTGGGCTCTTTTTTGACTTGAGAAATCAGCAGGAATCCTTTGAGAGGATAATATTTGTTTGGATGGCTGCAGGATAATATTTTTCCACTTCACTTTAGGAGGATAATATTTTTGACTTGAGAAATCAGCAGGATCATTAGGTGAAGTGTACTTTGTATTTTTTTGAAGGGGCCAAATCACTAATTAAACATATAAAATTAACTACATAATAAAAAAGTAGTAGAAGGTTGGGGGGTGCCAGGCCCCTCCCAGCCCCCCTCCCTCCTCCACTGGTGGGATGGCGACAGGAGGCTGGAGACGAGGCCGAGGCGGCCACTGACACTGGCGTGCCGGCCGTGCCCCCCATGTCGACCGTGCTCGCTGGGCCGAGTCGGCCAGAGCACGGCACGCCAAGCTAGGCTATGCCGTGCCACCCATCGTGCCATGCCACCCATCGTGCTAGCTTTCTAGGCTTGATCTAACCCACCATTCGTGTTGTGCCAGTACGGTGCGTCACGTGTTAAGTCGGGCCGTGCTTCGACCATACCAGATCAGTTGTGCTTTAGGTTGGTCCGAAAAAGCATGTCCTGTCTCCCACCTCTAGCGCTTAATTATAAGAAATGCTTCCTCTGTACATGACGGCATGCATGGCGCATGAACTCTCCGTAATCGTGACATACCATTAGAACGTGCGTTCAGACGGGCTGTTGATCCGACCGAACTCTTGCGTCAGTACTAAATAATTGGGCAAAGGAACGTATGCTTGTGGGTCCGAACATGCTAATAACGACAATAATTTGTTGGCCGGAGGTGGGACAATATACGCGATGCCATCAGGATCCCACCGTGAGAGATTAGGTAAACGTATGGCCAGTTCAACAGCGACGTCTTATTCACGTGATTTGATAAACAATGGAGATGCCCGTGACATACGTTAGCAGCCAATGGACTTCACAACTGCTGGATCCGTAGCTTGATCGTGGGTCAGATCAATTTTCTAGCAAGCATGTCTTTAATGTTTTGAGTCGTTTCGAAGTGCTTCGTTGTTAGTAGAGAAGTTTGAGATGAACCATACAGTTTTAGGGCAACTATGAGTTACTTATAATGAGATCTTATTATGTGAATGTTATGGTGTATATGGGTGCATATGAAGCAAGATTGAATGGGTTAACGTGTCTAGGATGTTGATGCTAGTGCATACGTGTTGCATGATAATTTTATGGATTGACTTAGGTCAAACTAGAATGAATTTATGTCCGAAAATAATTTGTTTGGTCTATTATTATGCAGATGGTTCCAGAGTCAACTATAGTCAACTACAAAGTGAATCGGGACTTGGTTGGAAAACCAAGGTGCAATATGGTCATGGAGGCCAAATGAGAAAGTTGAGCTTAACCAAGGCGCAAAATGGACAAGGACAATGGGTGGCACAAGTAGTCAAGGTTAAGCAGGATGTATGTCACGCTAAGTGACTTAGCTTACTTAAGCGGTATATAAGAAGTGAGAATGCGTACTCTCAAGAGTATGAAAACGGGCCAAACTCTTGGCTTATCTGATGTTCTACAACCTATACCGTTAAATTTTTAAAAATTTGATCACCAATATACTACAACATATCTAGATTGGTTATATAAGAACTATATAATTATACATGTCGTTAATATACTTTAGTAATAGTGTACTTTTATTAGTATATATTAGTATAAATAAGGTATACCGGGCGACTGTTCGAAAGTCACGTCTTCGAAATCACAAAAAACAGAAACATCAAATAAAAAAAAGAGCAGAAGGCCTAATATATAGGATGCTCGGTGGACGACCTTGTAGAGTGCCACTCTATTCATGGGTAAATAAATTATTAGTGTCACCCCGTAGATCTGTACAGCACGTCTCTTGTTCATGTTTGCGCTTAATTGTAAGAAATGCTTTCTCTGTAACATGACGGCATGTAAGACGTATGAACTCTCCGTAATCGTGACATACCACTAGAACGTGCGTTCAGACCGGCTGTTGATCCGGCCAAACTCTTGCGAATATGTATACAGTTCAGTAACGACAATTAATGGATGCCCGTGACATACCACAATACACAATAAACGTACGTATAGTCAGTTCAGTAACGACAATGGATGCCCGTGACATACCACAAAAAACAATAAACGTATGGTCAGTTCAGTAACGACAATGGATGCTCGTCACGTACGTTAGAAGCCAATGGACTTCTCAACTGCTGGATCCGTAGCTTGATCGTGGGTCAGATCCGTAGCTTGGTTGTTTGTAGAGATGTTTGAGATGAATCTATTGGTGACAGTTTTAGGCCAACTATAAGTTATTTATAATGAGATCTTGTTATGTGAATGTTATGGTGTATATAGGTGCATATATGAAGCAAGATTGGATGGGTTGATGTCTCAAGGATGTTGGTGCTAGTGCATACGAGTTGCATGATACATTTATGAATTAACTTAGGTCAAACTAGAATGAACTTATGTCCGAAAATAGCTTGTTTGGTCTATTATTATGCAGGTGGTTCCGGAGTCAACTATGATCAATTGCAAAGAGGATCGGGTCTTGGTTGGAAAACAAAGGAGCAATACGGTCATCGAGGCCAGATGAGATGGTTGAACATAACCAATGCACAAAATGGACAAGGACAATGGCTGGCACAAGTGGTCAAGGTTAAGCGGGATGTGTGTCGCGCTAAGTGACTTGGCTTATTTAAATGGTATATAAGAAGTGAGAATACGTACTCCCAAGAGTATGAACACACACATGTGTGTGTGTGTGCGCGCGCGCGCGCGCATGCGTCTCCACCGAACTTTTAAAAGTTTGATCATCAATATAATTAAAACTATCTGGATTGATTATATAAAAAATATATAACTATATTTGCCGTTAAAAATACCTTCGTAATAATGTACTTTTATTCGTATATATTAATATAAACAAGTTACAAAAACAAATGGCCGGAGTCACGTCTTCGTAACACGAGAAAACAAAAACATCAATTAAAAAATAGCAGAAGGCCTAATAGGATGCTCGGTGGACAACCTTGTAGAGTGCTACTCTATTCATGGGTAAATAAGTTATAGTGGATAACCTTGTTTTTGTTTGTGCTTAACTATAAGAAATGCTTCCTCTGTAACATGACGGCACGCATGACGCACGAACTCTCCGTAATCGTGACATGCCACTATATGTCCATCTGAAATTCGAATCCGACTCACATAAGGCCATTTTGTGCCAATTTACTTCGGAAAGTATATATTGTGCTCAAACTCTGATGTGTGGCCTGGAGAAACTCACATGTTCAGTATTAGCTGGTAGTTCTGTACGACCCCTTCAGCCCCATGCATGTGAACCATCCAATGGTTATCTAGCTTGCAATGGAACACACGACACGTAGCAAGCTGCGCGTAATTAAAATGAGTTATATATTGCGTCGATATACATATCTTAATCGTCGTTTTGTTTTGTTTGGGCTTAGCTCTGTTGGGAACAGCCCTATATTGATTGTAAAAATAGAAAAAATATAACTTATAAGTGTGATGAAGATTTGACATATTGGACTAGTCTTTTAGGTATAAAATTTCCAATATCGCTTATAAGGTTCTTGCTTTAGCGCTTGCATACGGCAGCCTGTGAGTTTAGTTGTGTTTAGCCTGTTTGGACCTATAGCCCGGGGAGTAAATCCGGTTGGACCTAGATATATGGCCAGGATCCAGTCTAACAATTGGTAATGTTTAGCAATAGGGGAATTTTCCTCATTTCCGGATTAAAGAAATCCCGGTGTGGGGAACACCTGTAAGAGATATGACGGAGGGGGATGGGATCGGTTAACTGATTAGCCGAGAGAAGGGGTCAGATCGTGCTCTCCGCTTCTTGTGCTGGACTTGGTCCAGCGGCTGGTGCGGCGCCGTTTCCCCTCTGCTCTTATTTCGAATTTTCCCCACCCTCTCTTCAAAATCGAGCCATGGGAAAGCTTTCAGGCGACGGCAATAGAAAGCAATCAAGAGAACACACCAAGATCTAAGAGCAAGTGGCGGCAGCCTTTCCTTGTCTCCTATGCGGTTTGCTCCGGCGAAGTCACTAGGGTCTCGGTGATTTCTATGCCGGTGAGGCTCAGCAGATTCTCTGTGGTGTAGTCGACCTTGGTTGTTGGTCGTTCAGCCACGGTCGTCCAGCCGTGGTCATCCAGCCGCGGTCGTTCGGTCGCGGCCGTCCAGCCGTGGTTGATTTGCCGTTGTCGATCAGCCGTGGTCGACATACCATAATCGATCGATATCGACTATGATCGACCTGTAGTGATTGATCTACTGTGGTCAAGTGGTTTCATCCGATTGGAAGTTGTGTTAGCTTTGTGTGGCAACACTTGCATCTCAGCTTAATGATTTGGTGAGTACTGATTTGGGAAGTAGGGCGTTACATCTCCGTTAACCTCTCTGGCGATATCCGGGCATACGCTGGTGATTGGTTTTCTGGGACATCATCCTCAAGATGAGCCTTGCCCTTACTATCATCTTGGTAGCTTGGATTGCCACCACTCAGTAAGCTATTGTTTACATTCTTAATTCCTAGTATGCTTATGTTTGTCGTGCTAGTATGATATCTTTGTTTAATTATCTCTGAAATTTGTGATAATTACTAGCACTGGGAGTACTTTGCACAATAGATTGTGGGCTTTTGAGATTGCTTGATGAGGAAACTAGTCATATTTGATATCATAGTGACAGTTTAGAGATTCTTTGCTAGTTTTGTTTGTTGATTATACTTCGAGTTAGTGCATATTCTTTGCTATTCTATTCTAGTCTTAGCCTGAAGTCTATTGATTCAGCTATAGTACATTTTGTCTCTGTTTTGAATATTGTTGACAATAGATTAATACTGTAGTAGTTCATTTCTACTATATGTTTTGATTAGAATATGAAAGTGATTCAGTCACTACTCTGAAGTAATGTTTAGATTGACAAACAAAATATAAAAGGATTGCCACTTAGATTGTTGATATATTGACTAGAGTTGAGAAGGCCAAGTTGAGAACTTGAGTAACTCCTCTGCTGAGAGCAAATTCGTACTAAATAACATGTGCGATATGCAGACTTCAATTGCCCACTGTCTTGATCAGTTAAGCATATTGTTTTGTTTAAATAACTTGAATGCTATGTCAATCTCAAGAGACATTTTCTTCATGTTATTTATTTCCTACTGGTCATTTGCTTTGTTGTTATTGCTTATATCTAGAATTAATCTGAAAATAATGCTAAGGCCGCTTAATCTCCAACAATCCAGAAAACCAATTCTTGTTCAAATGGCTTCATCCGCTGATTTTGTTAAACTGAAAGTATTTGATGGCGCTAATTTTTAGCGTTGGCAAGGCAAGACAAGGATGTGGTTGATTGACCTAAAATTATTTTTGGGTCATTTCAGATCCTCCAGTGCTTCCTTTGGAAGGCCAGAATATAACTCGTTGGGAGGATGCGAACCATTCAGCTATGGCTAGGCTGTTGGCCGTTCTGTCGAATCAGCTTTTTGATGTCTATGTTCACTTTAGGGAGGCCAAAAAACTATGGGATGAGCTGAATGAGAAATATTCAAAAGGAGATAATGGGAATAGACTTTCGTTACTGCAAATTACTGAATTACAAGATGGTAGAGGGACGGTCAGTGATGGAGCAACTTTATGAGCTACAGCTCCATGTTCATGATTTAAATTTGTACGACTATCTCTTGTCAGAGAGTTTTCAAGTAAATATCATATTGGTCAAGTTACCACCTTCGTGGCGAGACTATGACCACTCAGAGACATGTTAAGGAGCGGATGACAATCAATGAATTGTCAGCCGCTATTAATGTGGAGGAGCATGCTAGGGCCAGTGATGATGAGAAATCCCATGTCCAAGCCCATCAGGTGGAAGTTAGGAACTTTAAGAGCAATGGAAAGAAAGTCAACAAACATCCCCAAAACAAGCCTAAGACCCAGCCAAAGAAGAAGAAGAAGGTGATCTTTACTTGTTACGTGTGCAACAAAGAAGGCCATAAGGCCAACAAATGATGTGATCGTAAAGGCAACAGATCATCTCCAGATCAGCACAAAAGTAAGGCAGAAGCCAATGTGGCTATAGCCAGTCCCGTTTCAAATGGGTATGTATCTCAGGTCTTTATGGCTAATTCATCAATTGATTGGTGGATTGATACAGGTGCAACTAGATATATCTGTGCTGATCATTTGTGTTTCTCTTTATTTCAGGGTGACGCTGGTGGCTTTGTTGTAGTAGGCAATGACGTCGCTGCTATAGTACGTAGGATTAGAAGGTTTGCCTAAAACTCACTTCCGGCAAGACACTCATCCTTGAAGATGTACTGTACATGCCTGCAATGCGCCGTAATCTAATCAGTTGGTCCATGCTTTGTAGGCAAAGAATAAAACTTGTTTTTGAGTCCAATAAGGTCGTGTTGACCAAATTTAGTACTTTTATGGGAAAAAATCTATGAAAGCGTAGCTATGTTCCAGTTATCCATTCTTGATTTCAATAATCCAAACATTTTTAATGTTACTTACTGTAATAAAGTTCATGATATTTGGCACTCTCATTTATGTCATGTTAATTATGAAGCCATAGAGCGGTTAAGCAAAATAAGTTTAATTCTAAGTTATAAGAATGAGAAGGGATCAAAGTGTGAAGTGTGTGCAAGCAAAGCAGCCTCGAAAACCTTTCTGTAGTGTTGAGAGGCGAGACACTTCTCTACTTGAGCTAATACATTCTGATCTTTGTGAGATGAGTGGCATTTTAACTAAAAGTGGCAAGCATTATATATTTACAATCATTGATGATGCGACTAAGTACTATTATATTTACTTATTTATGTCGAAATATGAAGCACTAGAACATTTTAAAATATATAAGGTTGAGGTGGAAAACCATCTAGAAAAGAAAATCAAACGGTTGTGATCAGATCGAGGAGGTGAATACACCTCTAAGGAATTCTCTCAATTTTGTGAAAAAGGTGGAATAATTCATGAAGTTACTCCACCGTATTCTCCTCAATCAAATGGAGTAGTCAAACGTAAGAACCAGACTCTTTGTAACTTGGTTAATGCCATGTTACAGAGTTCAGGTATGTGAGACTCATAGTAGGATGAGACAGTTCTCATAGCTAATTGTGTATTGAATAGGGTGCCTCTTCACAATAGTGAAGAAACACCTTATGAAGGATGGAAGGGGAGAAACCGAATATGTCGTTTCTTCGTACATGGGGCTGTCTTGCAAAAGTGCATGTACCTTGGCCGAAGAAAAGAAAACTTGATCCCAAGACTATTGATGGGTCTTTCTAGTATACGCCCATCATAGCACAGCATACAAATTTCTCGTAGTTAAATCCGAGGTCAGCGATATCGCTAATAATATCCTTATGGAATCTCGTGATACGACTTTCTTTGATAATGTGTTTCCTATGAGAGCAAATGAAGTCATTGTTCCTGATGGTTCTTTTGAACACTCTATTCCTCCTAGTGTGGATGACACAGCTCCTGAATTGATGTTGAGGAGGAGTAAGATACAGAGGACAAAAAAGTCTTTAGGCGATGACTGTGTCATTTATGTCGTGGATGATGAACCATATACCCATTTAGAGCCATATGCATCCCAGATGCAGAGTACTAGAAGGATGTTGTCCATAGTGAGATGGATTCCATCATTGCTAAAGGAACTTGGGAGATTACTGATCTTCTGAATGGATATAAGCTAGTAGGCTACAAATATATTTTCAAAAGAAAGCGAAGACCCAATGGTACTACTGAAAAGTACAAGGCCCAACTAGTGGCTAAGGGTTTCACTCAAAAGGAGGGTGAAGACTATTTTGATACATACTTGCCTATGGCTCGATTACCTACAATTCGAGTGCTTCTAGCACTAGCTTCTGTATGTAAACTCTATATACATCAAATGGATCTTAAGACTGATTTCCTAAATGGAGTGTTAGATGAGGAAATTTACATGCAACAGCCTGATAGCTTTGTGGGTACAGGGCAAGAGAGGAAAACATATTGCTTGATTAAATCCCTGTATGGTCTAAAACAAGCTCCCAAGCAATGGCATGAGAAATTTGATAATACGTTGACTTCGGTTGGCTTGTGTGTAAATGAAGCTGATAAGTGCGTATATTATCAATTTAATGGGAGTGAATGTGTCATCCACTGTCTTTACGTGGATGTCATACTATTGTTCGGGACAAACATAGATGTAATCAACAAAAGCAAGTCGTTCCTCTCCTAGAACTTTGATATGAAATATCTTGGTGAAGCTGATGTTAGTCTAAGCATCAAGCTATTAAAGGGTGAGAATAGGAATACCTTAATACAATCTCATTATGTGGATAAGATCTTGAACCACTTTAGATTTATGGATGCTATGCCTATAGCCACAAACTGTGATCCAAATGCTAAGCTATATAAAAACACTGGACATGGAAAATACCAGCTTAAATACTCTCAAATAATTTGGGTCCTTTATGTATTTACGTAGTGCAACAAGGCTTGACATATCATATGCCATAAGTAGATTGAGCCGATACATGGCCAATCCAGGAGATGATCATTGAATAGCACTAGAAAGGGTACTTAGGTATCTAAATGGAACCAAGAATGTGGTGATACATTATACTGGCCATCTGGTAGACCTTGAAGGATTCAGTGACTCTAACTAGATCAGTGACTCGGATGATATGAAAGCTACGAGTGGTTATGTATTCACTCCAGCAGGTGGGGCTGTTGCATGGAAGTCCTCTAAAAAGACATCCTTATATGGTCTACCATGGAGGCTGAGCTAGTAGCTCTTGACTCAGCAGTAGTAGAGGCGGAATGGCTCAAAGAGCTTCTTTCCGACCTACCGATATTGGAAAAGCCAATACCAGCTGTCTTAACTTACTGCAATAACCAAACCATTCTGTTTACGGTTAAAAGTAGGTAAGACAACATGAAGTCCTCCAAACATATTAAGAGGCGACTTAAGTCTGTTCGGCATGCCAGAGAGACTGGTGTAATCACTACGGAATACATCCAGTTCTAAAGGAATCTAGCAGATCCTTTTAGTAAAGGAATGACGCATGAGGTCATTCTGGCAACATCGAAGTGAATAGGGCTCATACCCATTTGATGGTCTTAAATGGTGCCAACCTATCCTAGAAGAGTGGAGATCCTATGAACTAGGCTCTAGGAAAACAAACTGTGAAAGACTGAGAGTATACATTAATTAGAGTCCCATGAGCTATAATACTCTAAACTGTACGGCAGGTTGAGCAACAACTCTTAATGAATTCGATGCCTTATACAGTGAGGGAAACTGTCCTACAGAGTTCCCTGGATTATTCACCTAAGTGAGTATGGTCATGGGGTCATGATCAAAAGAATGTAAGGGTATGCTTTCTTGAATACTCATGAAAAGATACGGGAACATGACGATAACGTTCCAACCCGAGAGGTACGGTTCAGTTGCCCTATACAGAGTCCAGCATAAGTAAAAACTCTCACACCAAGACACTCAATAAAGGCATGGTCCTACATTGTCTGTGCATAGTCATAGCTTTTGATGCTAGGCATTGGGTTCAAACCAACAAGGTACCCCTATCGAATGACTGTATATCGAGCATAGCTACTTCAATCCTATTTGAGATGTGGAAAATTGAGAAAAATTAGTGGGGATTGTTGGGCAATATGGGAATTTTCCTCATTTTTGGATTAAAGAAATCTGGGTGTGGGGCCTACCTGTAAGAGATATGAGGGAGGTGGATGTGATCGGTAGACTGATCAGCCAAAAGAAGCAGATCATGCTCTTCTCTTCTTGTGTACTTGGTCTAGCAGCTAGTGCGGTGTTGTTTCCCCTCTCCTCTTATTTTGGATCTTCCACATATTCTCTTTAAAATCAAGCCATGGGAAAGCTTTCGGGCGACAACAATAGAGAGCAATCAAGAGAATATACCAAGATCTAAAAGCAAGTGGCAGTGGTCTTTCCTTGTCTCCTGTGCGATTTGCTCCAGCGAAGTCACTGGGTTTCAGTGATTTCTACGCCGGTGAGACTCTACTGATTCTCTGTGGTGTAGTCGGCCTTGGTTGTTGATCATTTAGCCGTGGTCATCCAGCCATGGTCGTCTAACCGTGGTCGTCCAATCGTGGTCGTCTAGCTGTGGTCGATTTGTTGTAGTCAATTAGCCGTGGTTGGTCAGCCATGGTCGATCTGCCGTGGTTGACATACCGTAGTCGATCGGCCATGATCAACCTTTAGTGATCGATCTGCCATGGTCAAGTTGCTTCATTCGATTGGAGGTTGCACTGGCTTTGTGCGGCAACACTTGCATCTCGGTTTCATGATTTGGTGAATACTGATTTGTGAAGTTGGACATTGTATCTCCATTAACCTCTCCGACGATATTTGGGCATACGTCAGTGATTTGTTTTGTGGGATATCATCCTCGCAATGAGCCTTGCCCTTACTCTCATCTTGGTGGCTTTGATTGCCACCGCTCAATAAGCTGTTGTTTGTATTCTTAATTCCTATTATGCATATGTTTGTCGTGCTAGTATGATATCTTTGTTTAATTATCTTTGAAATATGTGATAATTAACAGCACTGGGAGTACTTTGCATAATAGATTGTGGGCTTTTGAGATTGCTTAATGAGGAAACTAGTCATATTTGAGATCATAGTGACAGTTTAGAGATATTCTGCTAGTTTGGTTTGTTGATTATACTTCGAGTTAGTGCATATTCTTTGTTGTTCTGTTCTGGTCTTAGCCTTAAGTCTGTTGATTCTGCCATAGTGCATTTCGTTTCTGTTCTTAATATTGTTGACAATAGATTAATACTGCAGTAGTTCATTTCTACTATATGTTTTGATTAGAATATGAGTTGATTCAGTCACTACTCTCATATAATGTTTAGATTGACAAACTAGCAGAATATAAAAGGATTCTCACTTAGATTGTTAATATATTGACTAGAGTTGAGAAGGTCAAGTTGAGAACTTGAGTAACTCCTCTGCTGAGAGCAAATTCAGACTGAATAACATGTGTGCTATGTAGACTTCAATTGCCCACTATCTTGATCAATTAAGAATATTGTTTTGTTTAAATGACTTGAATGTTATGTCCGTTTCAAGAGACATTTTTTTCATGTCATTTATTTCCGGTTGGTCATATGCTTTACTATTATTTCCTATATCTAGAATTAATCTGAAAATGATGTTAAAACTACTTAATCTCAAACAGTATCAGAGCTCAAGCGCCTAATATCTCCTTAGAGTTCATGATTGCAGAAGTGCACAACCGTCTTCATTGTTGCAGAAGTGAACAGCCGATGTGTGAGGGGGAGAATGCTGGGAATAGTCCCACATCGGTTGTGGAAAGAGAAAATGTTGTCTCATTAGTTGAGTGTTTTTTATTAGAATTAGGAACTGATCACTTGCAAAATATATAAAGAAAGCTAGGTGAACATATCAAAATTCAGAAAAAGCTAGGTGAACATAGTACAGTTAGCATGCAGATTATTTAATTAATACCAACCATAGTTCAATTTCCACACACAGAAAGAGCTACTTTGTCACATATGTATAACAATCATTAATAGTCAGTGGCAACATGTCCTCATACAAAAAATGATACCTTTGGAAAAAGAAAGTAGCATTAAGAAACCCTGTGATCGATGAAGTGCAACTTGATCAACCGCCTTGTGCCGTTCAAACTAAAAATGAATAAATTAAACAATGCCAAATGGGGGCCTTTATACTCTATAATGAACAAACACCCATTAAGTCTTTTTTAATATATCTAGGCTTCTTAATGGAGCTAAAGATAACCTAGCACATAGAACATGATTTTGAATTCAAGATATCGTCAATTGTATTCTCAAAGATGTTCACAACGAAAATAGTCCAGAATCATTACTTTGGTAGTTCAATTCATTTTCTTTTAATACTTGTACTGCATATTAAACTATAACATTATTTTGGCAGGAAAAATTAACAGACATAGCTAACTCATCTAGTAGGGTTGTTTGCACAATTACTAATAAGGCAACCAGATAATTTGGCTGTCAGACAACAAAGGTTTCTCGTGCAGACCCTACATAGAAAGTGCAACATGGGACTTGGCAATAGAAACCAAGACTTGTGGCAACGAAATATGAAACTAAAGAATGCAAGTCCAAGAATAGACCAAACACATGGAAGCTCAAGTTAGAAATTAAAGAATAGATGAACCAAGAAAATGATGTCAGATAATAACAATGATGGACAAGTGAATTAAGCCCTAAACCCGAAAATGCATGATAACATCAGCTAGGAACAAGCCAGTCCAATGCGGAACTTAATATAATTGACAAATTCGTTGTGGCATTTTAGTGAATACCTGGAATAATGTATTTACAACCAAGAGTGATATGAGAGCTGGTCAGAATCATTGTGAATCATGTAAAACTTATGATGGTGTAAATAGAGCTATAACATAATGACTTGTTCTCACTTCTCACACAATAGCTTTTTTATATTTAATATCCTGGTTTAGTGCTTCCAATTAAAACCAGAGACTGATAGGTAAATAGGGAACTAGAACATTAGCTATGAGAAATATGCAGCTATGCAATCACAAGCATTCCAGGTTCTAACCGATACATGTAAATTTAACAATGGGAAAGAAAATGAATTTTTAATGGAAAATATGTGCAATAAATTACCTTTGTGTATAATTCTGCTACAGTAAGATAATTCTCTCTTTACTGCTTCACCTCCTCGTAATAGCTATAGTGCTACACAGACCCAGGATAGACACAAAAAAATCAATGTAACACCCAAATGAATAATACTCCATGCACAAGGAAATCTTGACCTGAGAGGTAGACCATTGCACATTCTAGAGGTATCAACATATCGTTATCAAAAATTTATTGAAATTAAACATTTATACTAAACTAATTCAATAATTGTGAATCATGTTTACTACACTAATTCAATCATTGTGAATCGTGTAAAACTTATAATGGTGTAAATAGAGCTAAGATACATCCCATTACAAAGATGTGCTAGTTGTAAAATGCCAATGCAAACAAACCTCATTGCTAGATGCCACTACAAACATTTGATCGGTTACAATATGCCACTACCAGGTTAAGAAAATTTTGTAATATTAAATACCATCACATATTTTCGTTGTAACAAATATCCTTTTCAAAATTTTATTACCCTAATTAACCTCAACACTTTTCTATATTCCATCACTTCAACCCCCACTGTTAACATCTTGTTGCCAGCAACCAGACCATCTATTGAAACAAGAGATCAACAATAATCAACTCAATTCCAAGCATGGTCATGTCAGAAATCTAACAAACAAATCAACCAGATCATAGCTTGATTGATCATTGAGCAGAAACTCTGTTAAATCAAACTGAAATGACAAAGCAGAAGTCATTAACATAAACAGAAGAAGTTGGATTTCTCAGACCTATCCAAAATTTTTGAAAACTTAACAATAAGTCATAAAAACTGAGGCAAAGCATTGCACTCATAGAATAGGATGTTAGTTTATTACAAGCATTGCACTCGCAAAAGTACAAGCACTGTACTCACAGACAATTATTGGTCTCCAAGAATACATGAACAGGAAAAGAAGTGAATAAAGAGTTTATTTTGTCTAACCTGAGAACCAGTTTATGTGCAAGGAATCCAATTGGCCCGATGAGGATATATAGAATGGCAGGAGAAGGAAAAGTTCAAGATTAGGAGGATGAGAAGCAGCTCAAAGAATACATGAACAGAAACATAAGAACATTAGAGTTTATTTTGCCTAACCTGAATTGGCCAAAGGAGGAGGTGTAGAAGGGTAGGAGAAGGAGAAGTGCAAGATTAGGAGAAGGAGAAGCAGTTGAAAATGAGTAGTATTTGTACCTATTTTATCTTTGACGGAGCAACTATTTTGCGAACAATTCCTTCTCACGATCGTTCTTGCAACCGCACCGTGACCTGGGACCAGTCTGTAACGACAACAGTAGGCCCTTGCATCTTCGCACCAGCCTCGCTTCCATGTTGACTAGCTTGCAGATGACCACTGTGGAGGGCCTGGATGTTGACAGCGGCCCCATCGCCAAGGCAACGCTGTCGATGACCCGCTCGGAGTGGAAGTGCCGAGGGGACGGTGGTCCATGTCGAGCAGCTCATGGATGACCACCGTGGAGAACCTGGACATCGTTTGCGCTGCATCGTGGGGGTAGCGCCTGACAACGCGTCTCCGGAGGTAGCACACGGAGGTAGGATGGGTTCACGGAGGCAGCCGCGGTAGCAGGAAGAGGGTGGGGGCGGGGACAAGAGAATGGGAGGCCTTGGTGGAAGGTGATTGCACAGATGCACGTGGTCTTAGCAGTGGAAGGCGATATGATGAATGGTGGTGACGCATATTCTAGATGTAGGCGGCGGTCGACAAATGGGCCGTACTAGTTGGGAGCCCGACGAGGAGGGGAGGGAAGCTTAAATGGCGAGGAGAGGAAGAGGTGGCACGTGGGCGGATGCTGAGGAAGGAGCATCGACAGCGAATGTTGTTGGGAGGTCGCCAAGGATGTCCCCGGTGACATCGATGGAGAGTTCGGGGAAGGGGAGAGGTAGATGGTGCTCAGATCTGTCATGGCAGTGAAGGGGAAGGGTTGTGGGTTAGGGTTTGGAGGTCAATGGAGTTGGGTAGAGACGTCAAAAATGGACGGACCTTGCCATAACCGTGGGGTGGGGAAAGTCGTTGCGCGACTCGGCTCCTGTGTAACAGCACTGGTGAATTGACTCCTATATCTAGGAGGATGGAAGGGACGAGGGCGGATCTAGAAGATGGGGTGGGGAGGAGGCGGTGAGGCGGGGTGGGAGGAGGAGGTGGTGGTGGAGTGGAGGAGTGGGGAGGCGGAGGAAGCAAGGCGGAGCGAAGGAGTGGGGGAGGAGGAGGCGGGCGCGAGGTGGGTTGGAAGAGGTAGCGGTGGAGCGAAGGAATAGAGGAGGAGAAGGACGAGGCGTGGGGTTGGGAGGAAGATGCAAGGGAGTGGGAGGCGGCGGCGCGGGGTGGGGAGAGGCCTGTGGGGAGGGAGCAGGCAACTTGGGCGGAAGTTTCATGAGGCGAGGGGAGATCAGAGAAAGGAGAGCGGGAGGGGACGAGGAGGAGGCCCACGAGTCAGTGCAAGTCTTTTTGTGAGGAGGGACAGCGAAATAAAGAATGTACCGACGATCACCAACTCCTTTTTTTAAGGAGTAGAGATAAAACATGCTAAATTTGGATCCAAACTGTCAACATTTGAATCTAATAGGACACATGTGATGTATGATTGGCCCTGGATGCTTATAAGTAGAGCACAGTGCATGGAAGCCGGCCTGTCTTGTAGCCGAACCATAATATCCTTTTGTCTTCGCCTATTCATAAAACTGACCCTCTGATCTATATGTCCGACGTTGTCACCTGACTCACCTTGCACCCAAGATGGCACTGCTCGGAAACTTAGCGGCGAGCCCCGCGGCCACCGTCACCAGCAACATTCGGCAGGCGCAGCGTGCGGACGGCCCTGCGTCCGTGCTGGCCATCGGAACAGCGAACCCACCGAACTGCGTGCGGCAGGACGAGTACGCAGACTACTACTTCCGCGTCACCAGGAGCGAGCACCTCACCAAGCTCAAAGCCAAGCTCGACAGAATCTGTACATAAGAGCTTTACACACTGTGAAATTCCTGTCGCTTAATTTGTTAATGAGTAAATTGCATCGTGGGTCACTAAACTTACTTAGATAGTTCATTTAGTTCATCAATCTCCTAATTTGCACATCTAAATTACTGAACGGTTTAAGTGGGTCGTCAATGTCATCACCGATGCCCCCAAAAGTTTTTCTCTATTCTCATCCTAACACCTCCATCCCTAATCTCAAGTCGTCCTCGTGAAACGACGGCGGCCGAGGCGACCAGCAACTGGCCGGGCGACTACCGCGCTCCCAGCACCGCTGACGCCTCACTCGCATGTGTCCGTCCCACCCTCCATGGCACCGAGGCCCCGCCGTCCACAACCTCGAGAGCACCTACAGGCGCGAAGAAATGAGCTTCTTGATTTCTCGCTGCCCACATGTACCACTTGATCTCTGCTTTTTATGTTGTTGATGAAATGTTTGGGTCGGTTTTGTGTGTGGTTGTAGCGCGGTGGTCAGGGTTGGCGTGGAAACACTCCCATCAGTGGATAGATAAATAGAGTTATTATTCACTCAGACATGTACTTATGCAACCGCCTCTTAGTGGGGTTGTTGTTTGGTTGTACGATTAACATATGTAAGACGCATGCTCAAATATTGCTCGGTTGCTCCCTTGCATGGTTACGTGTTTCAGGTCACAAATCGGCCATCAAGAAGCGCTACTTCCACCACACTGAGGAGTTGCTACAAGGCCACCCAGAGTTCCTTGACCGCACGTTGCCATCCCTGGACGCGCGCATGGACATCGCTGCCACCGCCGTTCCCGAGCTCGCAGCGGCGGCCGCGGCGAAGGCTTTCGCCGAGTGGGGCCGCCCAGCCACCGACATCACACACCTCGTCGTCAGCACCTACTCCGGCGCCCACATGCCAGGTGCCGACCTCCGCGTGGCCTCCCTCCTCGACCTCGAACCGTCCGTCCGCCGCACCATGCTCTACCTCAACGGCTGCTCCAGCGGCTCCGCCGCGCTCCGCGTTGCCAAGGACATCGCCGAGAACAACCGCGGAGCTCGTGTTCTCGTCGCCTGCGCCGAGCTCACTCTCATCTTGTTCCGCTCGCCCAGCGAGGCCCACATCGACACGATCATCATGCAGGCTCTGTTCGGCGACGGCGCAGGTGCCGTCGTCGTCGGGGCCGACCCCGTGGGCTCCGTCGAACGCCCGCTTTTCGAGATTGTGTCCGCGTCACAGTGTGTGATACCAGAGACTAAGCATGACGCGGTTGGACGGCTCCGCGAAGACGGGCTCGTCTTCAACCCTTCGTTCGAGATGCCAGCGCTGATCCGCGATAACATTGAGCAGTGCCTGGTCGATGCGCTCGGACCGCTCGGCCTAAGCGGTGGCTGGAACGACCTCTTCTGGGCGGTGCATCCCGGAGGTCGAGCGATCCTGGACAGCGTTGAGGCGGGGCTCAAGTTGGATCCCAAGAAGCTGACGGCAAGCCGCCATGTACTGAGCGAGTACGGGAACATGTCTGGGCCGACGGTGATCTTTGTGCTCGACGAGCTCCGGCGCCGCCAAGACAAGGACGGGGAGGGGCAGCACGGCCTGGGGGTTATGCTGGGGCTCGGGCCGGGAGTCTCTGTTGAGACGACGGTGTTGCACGCCACTGGTAGCCAAGGAGAACTATAGCTAGCTAGCTGTTGGCTATAATTTTCACATGTAAATAGTTTAAGAGTTGTGTATTTGAGTACTCGTGTATTCGAGTACTTGTGGCAGTGTGTATTCGAATACTTGTGTGGCAGTCGTATCCGATCAGTACTGTAGCAACAGCCGTATTGTTTGGTACTGTAGCACGAGTGGTTACTATAGCAGCAATCATACTCGACCGGTCACTATAGCAGGGCAGCGGTCGGAAGTCGAAAATCGGAAGTTGGAAGCGGTCGTAGTCAGAGTCGAGTGGTCGTACGAGTAGAGTAGTGGATGTAGCCTGAGTCAATAAGTAGTTAGAGGACCGAGTCGTGTGGATCATACAGAAATTTCAGGAGATCAGTGTGTGATCGTTAGTAGTGGGTGAGTGGCCTGCATATACGACCCGGTTGTATCATTTTAAAGCATCTCAATTGAATGGAATAAATAAGCCATTTGCAGTGAGTTATTTGTCTCCTATGGGTGTGTATTTGTCTCTTGAGGGATAGAAAATGCATGTGAGAGTGAGTTTGTATTTGTCTCTTGAGAGAGAGAGAAAATATAAGAGAGAAAGTGACAAATCTTGAGAGATTTTCAACACTTGGTATTAGAGCGTGGTGCAGTCCAGGAGATTCCGAAGATGATATCACGAGGTGATGGCTCGTCAAGTGGCGCTGCTGCGATCTACGGCTTCGGAGACGGCGAGGCTCTAGTACCCGCAGCTGACAAGGACAAACTACTCAGCATGGGCAGCGAGAATGAAGATCCTCATGAGAGCTCATGGCATGTGGGATGTGGTCAATCCCAAGAGCTCGTCCAATGTTGTTGATGAGAAGAAGGATTAGATGGCCTTGGCAATTATCTCCTAGGGACTCAACGATAAAAAGAAGGACACCTTCTTGAGGTCTGGACAACGCTGCGCTCCATGCACATGGGCGCTAAGCACGTCAGGAGGCGAGGATCCAAACTCTGCGTTAGGAGTTTGAAAACCTCAGTGTGCGTGATGTGGATTTGGTGGCTGATTTCGCTGCAAAGATCATGCTGCTTGTTGGCTAGATTTGAGAGCTTGAGAGAAGATGGAAGAGAAGTATGTCGTGAAGAAATTGCTGCAAGCGGTGTCCGACAAGTTCATTAGTATTGGTTCATCCATGGAGCTATTTGGTGAGATTGATAGCATGACCTTAGAAGAGGCCATTAGGTCCCTAAAGGCGCACGAGGAGCATCTCAAGGGACATGAGACACACATGAAAGAACATGTTCTCTTGGCAAGGGAATGTGGCTTATCGCGAGGGCGAGAGTGTGGCCACGGCCTAGGACGCAGAGAAGATAGGTGCAGAGATAAAAGCAAAGTGAGTTGTTTTGATTGTGAAGAGTTTGGGCATTACTCCTACGAGTGTCCTACGAAAGGAAAAGAGAAGAACGCACTTCTATGTGAAGCACTTATTGATGACGAACCAGCCCTTCTTTGAAGACATGTGAAGCATGATGTGTCAAGATTAGGGGGAAATTATTGGTTAGAATCTTGACATGTAAATAGTTTAGGAGTTGTGTACTCGAGTACTCGTGGCAGTATGTGTTTGAGTTACTATAGCAGCAGTCATACTCGATGGGATTCCCATCGAAAGGTGGAAGCGGTCAAAAGTCGGAAGTAGTCGGAAGTCGGAAGCGTCGGAAGTCGAAAGTAGTCAAGCGATCGTAATGGGAGTCGAGCGGTCATAGGAGTAGAGTAGCGGAAGTAGCTTGAGTCAATAAGTAGTTAGAGGATCATGTTGTGTGGATCGTGGAAAAATTTTAGGAAATCAATGCATAATCATTAGTAGTAGGTGAGTGGCTTGCATGTGTGGACCAGTTGTATCTATTTAAAGTATTTCAATCGAATAGAATAAATGAGTCATTTGTCTCTCATGGGTTTGTATTTGTCTTTTGAGAGGAATAGAAAATACATGTGAGAGTGAGTTTGTATTAATTTGTTTCTTGAGAGAGAAAGAAAATACAAGAGAGAGAGTGGAAAATCTTGAGAGATTTCCAACACTGGCTACGTTGGTTGAAGCTACCTATAATTGGGGTTGTTTCCATTGGATGCTAGCAGCATGCACTTTAATTAAGAGAAGTTAATCAAAATGATGAGTACGTACATCTATATGTTTGAAAATGCCATAGTGACTCTTGTGTAATGAGGCATTGCATTGAGCTTTCTACATATGCAATATGTTTAACTTGCCGATTGGCTGCCGCTAGGTTTAGAATGCAGTCAATTTCCATTCCTAGTTTTACTAATCATGGGCTACGACATAAATGTGCTGAGAAAGCTAAATCCAGTGGAGAAGAAAATCAGGTTCAACATGTTTGTAAAAAGTGGAAAATTCCCAAGTGAAAAAATGGTTGAAAAATAGCTAACCGTAGTGTTATGGTGGGGACTCTGGGCGTTGAATATCCAAAATCACCGTATGTGTGTTCTGTATTAGTCCTATGATCAGAGCTGGTACACACATTCACAACATCAAGATACATCCATACACATCGCATACCATTAATTTACAACAAAGGGGCAATATAAGCGATGCATAATAAAGAATACAACATGGAGCCGACCGGTCAAATATAAGTATTAAGAGTAACATGCGGTGGAAGACAAATAAGTAAGCAAAAAGTCTAGTAGTGTGCCACCATATCCCAGTGCAACCGACTAGTGTTAGGCCCTAGAAAGACCCATCATCGAATTCCACGGTGCTAAGAGCAAAATACGTCATCGGGCATGTCATCTTCCTCATTCTCGAACAACAATAATTTAAGCAAGGTTGAATATATTGTGTACTAAAACACTTGTAGTGTATCGCAACACACGCGAGAATGAAGATCCTCATGAGAGCTCATGGCATGTGGGATGTGGTCAATCCCAAGAGCTCGTCAATGTTGTTGATGAGAAGAAGGATTAGATGGCCTTGGCAATTATCTCCTAGGGACTCAACGATAAAAAGAAGGACACCTTCTTGAGGTCTGGACAACGCTGCGCTCCATGCACATGGGCGCTAAGCACGTCAGGAGGCGAGGATCCAAACTCTGCGTTAGGAGTTTGAAAACCTCAGTGTGCGTGATGTGGATTTGGTGGCTGATTTCGCTGCAAAGATCATGCTGCTTGTTGGCTAGATTTGAGAGCTTGAGAGAAGATGGAAGAGAAGTATGTCGTGAAGAAATTGCTGCAAGCGGTGTCGAAACAAGTTCATTAGTATTGGTTCATCCATGGAGCTATTTGGTGAGATTGATAGCATGACCTTAGAAGAGGCCATTAGGTCCCTAAAGGCACGAGGAGCATCTCAAGGGACATGAGACACATGAAAGAACATGTTCTCTTGGCAAGGGAATGTGGCTTATCGCGAGGGCGAGAGTGTGGCCACGGCCTAGGACGCAGAGAAGATAGGTGCAGAGATAAAAGCAAAGTGAGTTGTTTTGATTGTGAAGAGTTTGGGCATTACTCCCACGAGTGTCCTACGAAGGAAAAGAGAAGAACGCACTTCTATGTGAAGCACTTATTGATGACGAACCAGCCCTTCTTTGAAGACATGTGAAGCATGATGTGTCAAGATTAGGGGGAAATTATTGGTTAGAATCTTGACATGTAAATAGTTTAGGAGTTGTGTACTCGAGTACTCGTGGCAGTATGTGTTTGAGTTACTATAGCAGCAGTCATACTCGACCGGTTACTGTAGCAGGGAAGCGGTCAAAAGTCGGAAGTAGTCGGAAGTCAGAAGCAGTCGGAAGTCGAAAGTAGTCGGAAGCGATCGTAATGGGAGTCGAGCAGTCATAGGAGTAGAGTAGCGGAAGTAGCTTGAGTCAATAAGTAGTTAGAGGATCATGTTGTGTGGATCGTGGAAAAATTTTAGGAAATCAATGCATAATCATTAGTAGTAGGTGAGTGGCTTGCATGTGTGGACCAGTTGTATCTATTTAAAGTATTTCAATCGAATAGAATAAATGAGTCATTTGTCTCTCATGGGTTTGTATTTGTCTTTTGAGAGGAATAGAAAATACATGTGAGAGTGAGTTTGTATTAATTTGTTTCTTGAGAGAAAGAAAATACAAGAGAGAGTGGAAAATCTTGAGAGATTTCCAACACTGGCTACGTTGGTTGAAGCTACCTATAATTGGGGTTGTTTCCATTGGATGCTAGCAGCATGCACTTTAATTAAGAGAAGTTAATCAAAATGATGAGTACGTACATCTATATGTTTGAAAATGCCATAGTGACTCTTGTGTAATGAGGCATTGCATTGAGCTTTCTACATATGCAATATGTTTAACTTGCCGATTGGCCCGCGCGCTAGGTTTAGAATGCAGTCAATTTCCATTCCTAGTTTTACTAATCATGGGCTACGACATAAATGTGCTGAGAAAGCTAAATCCAGTGGAGAAGAAAATCAGGTTCAACATGTTTGTAAAAAGTGGAAAATTCCCAAGTGAAAAAATGGTTGAAAAATAGCTAACCGTAGTGTTATGGTGGGGACTCTGGGCGTTGAATATCCAAAATCACCGTATGTGTGTTCTGTATTAGTCCTATGATCAGAGCTGGTACACACATTCACAACATCAAGATACATCCATACACATCGCATACCATTAATTTACAACAAAGGGGCAATATAAGCGATGCATAATAAAGAATACAACATGGAGCCGACCGGTCAAATATAAGTATTAAGAGTAACATGCAGTGGAAGACAAATAAGTAAGCAAAAAAGTCTAGTAGTGTGCCACCATATCCCACAGGCAACCGACTAGTGTTAGGCCCTAGAAAGACCCATCATCGAATTCCACGGTGCTAAGAGCAAAATACGCGTCATCGGGCATGTCATCTTCCTCATTCTCGGAACAACAATAATTTAAGCAAGGTTGAATATATTGTGTACTAAAAACACTTGTAGTGTATCGCAACACACATACACACACGTGTGTGTGTGCAGGGCTAACAATAAATAAGGCTCTATTCTCCAAGTTATTTTTAGCATGAAGCAATTTTTATTTCCAATATCGATAAGTAGTAATTTTCATCGGAATTGTAAACAACAGTAGACAAGCAATGAAATAACATTTGTATAACATTTAATAATAGTAAATCACATCCAGTCATAGCCCTCCTTGGCTGCGATCATCGAACAATACCCATCCATAGGCATGGCACAGGAGACACATAAATGTCATCCCAACATTTTCAACAAAATAATTTTGTAAAAATAAAAACTATTCCAAGAATATTCTTGACTGTGAGTATGGATATTTAAATAGGTTTAATACTCTTGAGAGATTGTACAACTTTACCTATATAAGATAATCAAATACACTATCAGCAACTACAGCTTCCTTGGACGTGTGACAAAAGTGATTATCATATAGCCTTTACATCATCTAGTCCTAACCTTGCACCAGCCCGATGAATGTCGAACCTCATTTAGGTCTATCCTCCAAGTGAGCATTTGAACCCTCACTTAGGTCCATCCCCAAGTGATGACCCTCACTCAGGCTTTTCCTGCAAGTGGATATTCGCCATTGTATTTGCAAGGTTTGGTCCCAACACCTTGGTGATGCGAGCCTCTATGAGCAAATCCTCCTAGAATGCTCTCACTACGTTTGCCTACCACAATGCAACGCTAGTCCTAGATAAGTTAATCAGCTAAAGCCAGAACCCATATAGCACATATGGTTGTACGGTGTGACTTAGATGTGCGACAATAGCGTTCGGCCCTTAATTGACCTGAGCGAAAATATCCCTCTATCTATATGCGAGATATCTTCTCATATTTGATAGTTCATAATATAACTCACATGCATGTAAATCTAGTTTTTTATTTAATTTTATACCAAACTAACAGAGATTCCTCCTTTGGTCCAACTTTTCAAAATCACCCATGTCTATACGTAAATTTTTCCGAATGATCAAACATAGTGAAAACTATTATGCGGCTAAGCATCTAGACCATATATTCAATGTAATATACCCAAAAATGACATTAGCTATTGTCGAAACTATATTATAAAGGTTACAACAGTAAGGATATCAAATTTACAAGGCATTTAATGCATACAAGCGGATATAACGATCGTTACCCACAGCATAGTAATTTTAATGAAACACACCATATGCATAATAGGTTTTACAAATAATATACAATTATTGAAATATATATATCAACATGGTCAAAGGGGGTGCTTAGCTTCCTCTTGTTGCTTAGAGAATGGTTCGAAAGCGTTCATATGGATAGAGCATAGTTTTATATAGAGACAAAACTTAAATCACTAAATTTTATATATTAGGATAGAGCATAATTTTATGCAAATTTAGAGACAAAAATCACTAAATTTGGAGTTCATTTGGAGAGCTACAAGAGAGGGTTGCATGAGCTCAGGGAAGAGTCAAGGATGCTCTGGAAGAGAAGAATTTAGTTAGGTCTCACCTGAGAGGAAGAGCAGCTAGCGATTGCGCTTTTTGCAGAAGACAAAGATGATGACCTGATTCCGATAAGGGTTTGCACGAATCAAGAAATTAGCCGAGAGGAAATAATCTAGGGTATATAGAACACAAGATGACATGGTTATAAAGAGGAGAGGTCCACTGGAGAGTTCAAGCCACCGCGGAGCTTGGCGGAGCATGCTCACTGGTGCTGAGGAAGACGTCGTGTTCCAAGGAATAAAAGGAGGGAAAGGCTCGGTTTTTCACGGGAATGGAGCGAGGGCGAGATGAGGAAGATTGTGGCACAGTTGGGAGGGATTTATAGGGATGGTAGGGCCAAGATTGATTAAGGAGCATGGCGGAGCTGCGCAGCTTGTTTCATCTCGGTGAGGAATGACACGTATAAGAGACAAGAGTGGACGGAACACGGCGCGGCGATGTGATGGGTGGTTGAGGCTAGGCAAGTGAGCAGGAATTCGCAGGTGTGGTGTCAATATAATGTACATTTCTTTTCAAATTTGTGTCGTTGCAAATTACTTTTCCAAAGAAACTCTAATAAAATTTAAGGAAATAATATGCATGCAAAAAGTTTTAAATTTCCCTCATTTTTTCATTCTCTGTAATTTAGGATGTTACAATTATATTCAAACTAATTAATATTATCTTCTTTGTAAATATTGGACCATTCCTTTAAACTTAAAGGGTAAATTTCGTCAAACTACATGTTTGTTTCATAAAGTATCAAAAAACTATGGTTTTAGGAACCTATTTCATAGAACTCTAGATTTAAGGGCCAAATGTATCGCAAAGCTACAGATTTTAGAAATCTCGTCACACATAGATGTATCTGACACACTGGGCCCACTTGGTAGCCACTATAACACCCTCACCTCTCATTGTGTATGGGCTATCTATGTCATGCACCACACTACAGCTATGGCCTACCATGTTATTTTTCTCACATAGACAAAACAACGTGGCATCACGCCTATGGAAGGAACCCTCACCCTTTAGGCCAAGCCCCAAGCCACATAATGCATATTGATGTGGCTGCCAGCTGTAGTGTGGCGCACGACGTGGGTAGGTAGTAACGGGAGGTGAGAGCGATATAGTGATTGCCAAGCGCGTCCAATGTGTCAAATACATCTACGTGCGATGGGATTTCTAAAATCTGTAGCTTTACGATACATCTAGACTTTAAATATAGAGTTTTGTGAAATAGTTACTAAAACCTATAGTTTTCTAGTAGTTCGTACAAAAAACTTGAAGTATTGTGAAATTTACTCTCAAACAAATGTACACATTGATGTGCAATAGAACAAACACATATTTGGAGAGGATTCCCAAGCCCCTATACCCTGGTAGTTGCTACAGTCACCATGAATTGAGCTTGGGTAGCCTTTCCACGCCCTTCATTGGATGCTAGCAAAGAAATTTTGTAGGCAGCTAAGAACAAATCATTCTACAACTATTGCTTCATGTTTCAGAGTGTAGAATCATGTTGAGAATGTCTATGGTTCATTTATGTTGAACAATTAGTAATTGTCTTGAGTTGAAATTTGAATTTGAAAAAATTTGCAAGTTTAATTTTCATAATTGTTGTCAGTCTGGGCGGTCTAATCGGCTAGGGGCGGTCTGACCACAGGTCTGGTGTGACCGAATTTTAGATGGTGGTTGGACCACCGATGCGCTATGATTGTTTTTTAGTTGGCAGCTAATTTTTTTCCAAGCAGGTGCTTGCTTGTGTGCATGAGAGAAAATGTGAGCGGTCTGACTGGCCAATGGGTACGGTCGAGCGGTCAAACCGACATGGTTGTTGCGGTCTTACTGGCTCCCCTGCTACCAGGGTCTGACTAAATTTTCTGGCTGGGTAGACCAGCCGCTCAATGGTAGTCAAACCGGTTTTGTCTAAAAGTATTTGAGAGATGTTGGATATTTGTAAGAAATGGTCATGGGTTGAGTTTTGGAGTCCTAAGTCATTGCATTCATGGTGCATAAAGATTGTTTGGACTAACGTGGGTCAAGTTATGAAAAAATTTTGCCTGGAAACGATTTCTTGGTCTTTGATGTGTTGGAAGTAAGGAGGCAACCATGGTCAACAATGTGTACCAAGATTAGGCTCGGGGATGAGCTGAGGTACAATCAAGGAAGTTAGTATGGATGGTTGAAGTGAAGGTTTGATCAACGGTTTAATAGTGCGAACGGTGCAAGTGAGGCATGGTCGGGGGAACCAACATAGAGAGACATGCAAATGCGTGAGCTATTGGTGAACCTACACATTGTTGGCATGAAGATTGCTTGCAAATGAGGAGATGACTATGAACTAGGATCGGGGAAGAGGTGAGGTCTACAGTCCAAGTGAAGGTGTTTTGGCGGAAAGCCAAAATACTAAAACGGCGATGGGACCAAAACCATAGCATTTAGAGGTGTTGGGTGAGCTGTTTAGGTCAAGGAGTCGCTGAAGAGGCCAAGTGGATGTGTAAGTTCAAGATCCATTAAATTAGCTTTGGTGATTAATGACAAATCTAAATATGAGACTAACTTGTTTGTTGAGAATGATATTGTTTAGTCTCATTTGGATGAAAAGGTGAAAATCGTGAAGCTATGCATTCGATATTATATTATTATATCGTGTTCCATTCCTTGGATCTAAAATATAGGTTGAACTCCATTAAAAGCTTAACTTGAATATATGCAATATGTGTTTACTACACATTTGTGTATGCACACATTAAGGGGGAATTCACTCTATGTGTTATGGTTTCATTAGTATTGATATATTTTTTTATCCACATATATTGGGATCTCTACTTTGAAATATGTCCTTTGAGTGTATATATAAAACTTGTGTAGCTCATATATACTCATATTGCTTTATATCCAATTATTTGCAATTGTGGTGGTTGTCATCAATTACAAAAAGGGAATGATTAAAGAATCTAGACCTGCCATTACAAGTTAATGGTATATTTTAGTAATTAATGATAATCATATTATGGGACTAATATTTTTCATGAGTTAGATGAATAGGTTATGTTCCAAGATGATGGAGACTTTGGATGACATCATGAGTTGATCATCATCAAGTCAAGGTTCAAGAAGAGGATGCATTATGTGTTGATGCACATCAAGATATCGAAGAGGATATGATCGTGAGTTGATCATCAAGTCAAGAGAAGACACATCATGTGTTGATGGAGTGCAAGTGAAGGATGTATCATGGGTTGATGCATATCAAGAAAATGACTCAGACTTGAAGTAAAGATGTGGGTCATCAAGCATGAAAACGATGCTCAAGGCAAAGTATAACTAGCTAGGGCTAAGGATGTGTTCCTAGTCCTTTACCGGTCTTAGTGTTTGGTTGGAAGATCGGATTGCTAGTATAGGATTGCTGTATTATTAAGAGGGGTCTTGTCTAGTAGCTTGAGTCGCATCATATGTTGATAGCATAATTCCGCTTGCTCTAGCACTCTGTGGCATGATGCTATTATTTGTGAATGTATTTTACAAATAGTTGATGCTCATAGATCTAATCCTTGTTGCATGTGACTATACTTTGCCAATGTGTTTTGCAAATGGTTGAAGTCCATGTACCTACTTCTTATGGCATGTCTATGTTTGCAAATGTACTTTGCAAATTATTGTAACTCATGTATTTTTCCTTAGTGTGGTCTAAGATTCTTGTTACTATTTCCATAGACTTAGACCATGTTAGTTACTCTTTGGATTTCTTATGCCTTCTATGTTGATCTATTATGTCTGAGATCATGCAAATATATGAGTTGTGTAGCCCTTTGAATAAACTTTCCATAGAGTCCAAGATCACTCAATTCTAACATCGGAGTCAAAAGTTATGACTGTTTTTTCGAGTGTTGCCTGTGCTAATATTAAGGGCCAATACTATCGCCCTTATACCCAGTAGTACCACCCTGTGGTGTGACCGTATAACAAGTTTTGTACTACCATATTACTGTATGACCAAATGTTAGTTGGTAGTAGCTTTTTTTCAGAGAGATGCTTTTTGAAGACATCTCTCTCTGGAAACTGGTACTACCACGAGTTAGGTGTGGTACTATCACATAATCAGTAGTACCAGCCAAATAGCTAGTTTTTGTGCATTTTACGAACTCCAAATAGCCATTGAATAGTAGGTGCGGTAGTACCAGCCACCCCATGGCGGTCATACTACAAATACCAATTTTTGGGGGATTTCATCTGCAATAGCTAGTTTTTGTGGTGGGGGCTATAAATACCTCCTGGCCAGTTGGGATACAATCCTTTAGAACTTCATTTTATTCTTTTGAGCTAGTGTGAGCTTCTCCTCTCAATTAAGCAAGGGGAGAGGTCTCTAGTTGTATGTATTGCATCTAGAGGTGGATTTTATATCCAATTGAGCTTGTGCATTCATTGCACATGGTGAGAGTCAAAGCAAGGGCTTGTATTCTTGGAAGTTGCTAACTCCTACACGGCGTTGGGGGCGTCGTGTCCAGTGACCTCTACAAACAAGATTCTGAAGAGGTCCAGCGTGTTGTGGAGCTTAGAGCTTGCCTATCCGGACAGGGAAAAAGCTACCACTAATGGAATTGAGGTGTTTGGCTTAATTCATGGAGCTGGTTTAATTCATTTGGGCTTACCTTAACGTGGATTATGGGAGATCGACAAGTCTTCGAACATCACGGTAAAAGAATTTGTGTCATTGTGGTTTGCTTTCTTGTGCTCAATTTATATTTAAGCATTTTATATTCTTAGAATTAAATTAATTGCTTGTTACCCTAGAATTGCAAACCTTGACATAGACTTAGATTGTTGGTGCACTTAGTGGGACTAGTTGATTTATGTCTTAATTGTGCAAAACTGATTTGATTTATTATCCTGTACATAAACTTGGTTTTAGCCAAAGAGAATTTTAAAAGTGCCTATTCAACCCCCCTTCTAGTTAGCCTCCTCAACCTTACAAGTGGTACAGAGCTTGGTCTCTCATTTTATTAGGCTTCACCGCCTAGAGAGGAAAGGATGGCCACTAGTGATATAGTGTACCTTGGTGAGTCACCTCTATTTGATGGTATGAATTATACTATTTGGAAAATCCGCATGTCATGTTATGTTAAGGCCATGAGCCCTAATATATGGTGGATTGCAAATGTGTGTTTTTATCCTGTATTGGATCCTCTTGCTCCAACAAATGAGGAAGAGAAATGCTTACATCTCAATGCTCGAGTAATTAACACTTTATTTCCTGCTTTGAGTGTAGAGGTATTCAATGTTGTATACAAGCTTAAGAGCACTCATGAGATGTGGACAAAATTTCAAGATGATTATGAAATGTCTATCTCAATCAAGGAGGATTGCATACATGAATAGAAGTCGAGAGAAGAATGCTTAATCTCTAGCTTCAACAATGAAGAATCCATAAGCCCCTCCACATCAACTCATTGCTTTATGGATAAAGGTAATAAAAAGATAAATGGTGATGATAATGATGAGCCTACATATAACGAGTTGGTAGGCATGCTAGAAGAGTTTAATGAATATCTTGGGAAGGAGAAGGCTAAGTATAGAGTTTTGGAGAAAGAGTGCATGTCTCCCTTCAAAATAACTATAATGTGCTAAAAGATGAGCATGAGCATCTCCTTCTCAAGGAATTCACTAAGCCTAAGGTGGATATAGGCATCACATCTCCTAACTCTTGCATTTCATCTAAGGTTAGTATATTCACTTCATGTGAGGATTTAATTATTATACCTTATTGCTCTAGTGAAGATACTTCTATTTTCTCTATGCATTGTAATACTAATCTTGTAAAGGAAAGTAATGAGCTCAAGGCCCGAGTCATAAAGTTGAACCTTGAATGAAGAAATGCGACAAAGGGAAGACTTATTTTGATGATATCTTGAGCGAGAAACAGAGCTTGAATGATAAGAGATGGATTGACGTTGTCTCCTATAAGAAGGAAACTAGGAAGACAAGGCACAATGCAAAACACATAAAGAATGTCAAGTGCCTTGGTTGCAAAGAGAAGAGTCGCTTTGCCTTGATATGCCCAAATCAAGTGGATGACAAGTTAAAATCATCAAGAAAGTGGCAAGCTGGAAATAAGCAAGACAAGGAGACAAAGGAGAGAATAATAGGTCAAACTTGCTACAATTTCTGGGAGAAGGAACATTTTAGTAAGGATTGTCCCAAAAATATCACTTCTAAGACAACTCTCTTCAATAATGATTATTTTTTTAGGAAAGATAGAAATGGTAATGTGTTTGATAGGAATGTTAGTTCACATAAATTTATTGGTTGGGTCAATTGGGTACTCAAATCTATTATGACTAACATTCATGGACCCAACCAAGTTTTAAATACCAAAATGCACTTAAATGCTTACTAGGTACTTGAAGAGGTATTGGATGCCTGGCACATTCATGAAGAGGTGAACTCCACCATATACGAAAATAGAGCCAAGAATAAGGATGATCTTGTCACATCATGAATCAATGCTATCTCAGTAACAAGTATCTACTCCACCAAGTTTTAAAATATATAGCCTTGTGTAGGTTGCGTTATATGAAAATCTTTTTAAAAAATTGTATTCTTGCTCTTAAATTTCATTCTTTTAATCATGAATAAGATGGTTGTGGCACATTAGGGAGAGTGCTGAATCATAATGATGTATATCACATCCCTCAGTGTGCCCAAATTGATTAAGTGCTAGTATTTATTTAAAACAAGCCATTTAGACAAAAGTCAAAAATTTGAAATTATTAGTATATTTTGAAAAACTAGTTGAAAAATGTACAAATGCATTTCAAAGGTTTAGTTTTAGAAAAATTATTTTAAGTAAAATTGAATTTCAAACCCCAAAACTAACAATCTAGTCTCATATTTTGGCTTTAACTTAAAAATTGGCCAAAATCAATTCTAAAAGGAATTTGAAAAGGTTTTCAATACCAAAAACTTAGAGTTAGATATTTCAAACATTATTAGCATTCAAAAGTTTTACAAAAGGTCAACCAATCGAAAGTTATTTGGTTTTGAAACTCATCCAAAATCTTGAGGTGACCTAAGTGGTCCAATCTAACACTTGAGTGAGATTTGCCAATTGAGCTAAAATTATTAACATATAGTGGCTCACAACGGTGTTTCAAACTCATATGTGCAAATGGATGCTAAAAGCACCCTCACATGCTCATTTTGGCAATCTTGAAGAAATTTATTGAAAATGAACTTGTCTTGAAAAATGAAAGCATAATTTGTTAAAAAACTATCTTCAAAAGAATTTTAAATTTGGCATATAGTTGGAAATGCTCCAAAATTTATTTATGTAATGTATGAGTGTAAAACCCGATGTGTAGGCTCCTCAACCTTACAGGATGGAAGCTTGCTCCTTAGCTGGTTTCGGCTCATGCGCTTTGAGAAGCGTGCATATGTAATGTATGATTGCAAAATCCGATGTGTGGGGGGTTAACGGGTTTTTCCGGTTGTGCTAATAGACAATATCCATTAGGGTTAGATGTGGACTAGTTGCTTTATCTATATGGGTGGGATGGGTTGGAGGCATGTGGGCAAGAAGGTGAAGGAGACCAACTAACCATCCATTCATTAGGGTTTTCTTATGGTGAAAGCTTTGGGTGTGTGCTATTGTGAGAGCTCTATCCTCCATGGTGGAGTGGCTGTAAAATCTTTATCTACAAGTTTTAATAGATCAATCTTGTCCATCCTACATGGTGTGCTCTTGCTCTTGTTGATTTTTCACATATTTTGGTTGGTGTTTTTCCATCTCTCCTTCCCTCTTGATCTTGCTGGGTTCCAAGGATGTGTAAGTGATGAGATGCCTCATGAGAATCACATGGCATCTATCTCGGGACTAGCTATAGAAAGATCTTGAAGGTTGCCCAATTTGGTTCAATTTGGAGCACTTCTAGTGATATCTTATTCCTAGGATTTTGGCACCAAATCTTCAGGTACTCTTGCTTACTATGACATGTGGGAATTCAGCTAGAGCCATCTTGGCTATCTTCAAACCACGAGCAAGTCATATCTCAAGTTCTTGAGTTTTGCCTGGTTTTAGTGCAACCTTGTCTTGAGGAAAGGTTGGAAGTTTAGCCAAGATCCATATGATTCTTGGATGGACTAGGATCCTGAGATACTTAGTAAGGTGTGTACAAAGTTTCAATTCATTGCAGATGTATTTCTAGGATTGGACCATTTTTGGTTTTAGCTCAGGCTAATTTCTAGTTCTAGGAACAAGGGTATGGTCCGATCACCCTAGGCCTGTTGTCCAACTGAAGGCTGGTCCAATCACTTCCTCATAGCAGCCCAACTAGCCATAAGGAGTTGAACTCCATTTGCTTCTGCACTTTTGTGAGTGCTTTGTTGGTGAGCAAATATGATCTTCCTAGCATCAAGTAGCTAGTGGAGTGAAAGTTCTGGAATACCTTTTGGGAGGTTGAATTTGAAGGTATCATTCACCTCCCCTCTGATTGCCATATCGGGTCTAACAATTGGTATCAAAGCTGAATTAACTCTTCTTGATAAATTTTAACCAGTCTAAGAGCAATGGTATCGGATCGGTATTCCACCAAGCCACTGATATTCGATGGGGTTGACTATCCCTATTGGAAGGCTTGGATGGTAGCTTACATCCAAGGCCAAGGGCAACTAATTTGGGAGAAAGTTAAGAGAGCTTATACCATGCCTGTCGATGGCCAGATCACTCTGATACATCTTGTGAACGCATCTACTTGATTCACGGGCTTGATAGATCTGAGTATGATCAAGTACATCACTTGACATCGGCTCACGAGATCTAGAGGACTCTCGCTGATTACCATGAGGGCTCTTCTATGATCAAGATAGTAAGACATAATCAATTCAAGAAAGAGTACTCCAAGTTTAAGCAAAAGCTAAGTGAATCTTTAGATGAGTTATTTTCTAGGTTCACCAAGATTGTCTGCAACCTACATATGGTTGACTTGACTTACGTACTCTGAGTCTAACAATGTAGGTCAAGTGCTTGGTGACTTAGATGTGAAAATTTGGGGATGAAAATTACATCTATCAATGGCAACACTGTCATTCGTGAGCTTATAGCTTAGAGTTTGAGGTGGGTAGCAGTGACAGCGTCGTGCTGAACACGGAGGAGGAGTCCGATAGGAAGACAGGCAACCTGGCATGTGAGCCCCACCTGTCAGCGATGACACAAAAATAGGATGCATGGATAGGCAACGCGAAGCAATGCGGGGGCGCGGATTGATGACACATGACGCAAGGCAAGGCGAGCATGGGCCGCGCGGAGCGAGCGGGTCGGAGGGTGTTGGGCCAGGTGCAAATCAGATCAGATTAGGCCGAACAAAGTAGAGAGATGGGCCGAGGGAAGATTCGGCCCACAAGGGACTTTCAGAATTTCAGAGATTTATGAATTTTAGAAAAGAGATTAAATCAAATTGATCTCTAGAAAATAGCAAAAGAATCCAAAAAATTCCCCAAAAAGTATAGAAAAATCCCTTGCAACTCAAGGAACTCAAATAAAACTAGCTTTGATTTAAATGAAGTTTATTTTACTCAAATTAAATCTTTAGTTCATGAAATTCATATTAGGATTTAATTAATTAAAGGAAAATCCAAATGCTAATCCCACTTATGGTTCATATATTGATGTTCCTACACGTCGTGTATCCTAGTACTAGATTCCTAAGTCTCTTATCACTAATCCCAATACTGAGGCACCGATGGCTCTTGTCTCTTTGAGATAGAATTTTTCAGGTGATAAGGAGATCATAGATATCTTGGATGTTGCTTGGATCTTCCTCACATGGACTTCTGGTGATGTCTATCACCTTTGATACTTCACTATGCTCTAGCTTTCTCTTCATCGACAACGGTACAATTGCTTGAGCTTTTTCATATTCTCAATTCCTATTTTCATCATTGCATATCATCTGGGATTTTAGTTGAGGATCCGGTCTTGGATAGGTTGGTCTCTTTGGATTGTGTCTTTCTCAGGAGTGTCCCCTCTCCTTTAGGTCTTCTAGAGTATTATATCCTATCTAGGTTGATCTCGCTTCTTAAATCACTAGTATCTGGTAGTGGGGTTATTTAGTGTTGTTGATTCACTCTTTAGCTTGAGTTTCTTGGCTTAGAAACCTTTGTGGAGTAGAGGGTTGTAATTTGGACTAGGTGTCTTGTGCTTCTTGTTTATATATTGATGACCCTAGTCTCTTCAATTTGGTTGCAGATTCTTATTTTAGTATCTATTTCTCCAATTGATTTACCCATTTTCTACAAGTGGTATCAATTCCATAATTGATATCTTTCTGTCTTACTTTGGTTCTCCTCCCTTAGAAGCTATTTTGAGAAGGATAGAGTAGTGCTCTTGTGTCGAGTTTGACTTTTAACTCGTTTGCACTCTTTTAGCCTTCTATTTCTCTCATTTTACTTCTTGCGAGGAGTTTGATGTTATTTGTCTTTCTTGCTTTGTTTGAGAGGGAGTTTGAATCTTTCTTGCATTCATTGTAAGATATTGCATATCTAATTTTCTTTAACTAGAACTAGTTAATATGCTTTAAGCTCTGACTATTACTCACATATGATACGCTATCATGAAATTGCTCATTGCCATGGTTTGAGCTAGTTTAGCTTGATTTATCATGACTTTCCATATGTAGCTAAGCTCTTTACCATGCTAGCAAACTGAAAACGCAAAACTTGAAGTAACACATGTCATTGTTTGATTTAATAACTAGTTTTGCTTTAGTGATTCTTTTATAATTCATGTCATGTCAAATATGCTCTTTTGAATCTAGAATCTATATTGACCTTTAGATTGGGATGTGCTAGTTATTTGCTGAAGCATGACTTTACTTCTTCTGGACTTTTGCGGCTATGATCAGGTATTGCTTACAGACTTAGGAGTAGTTCATTGTTCTTGAACTAGAAACTAAAATTAAAAAATGATCACTTTTATATACTTGTTAGGCATAAACTCAGGGGAGTTTTGGATGACCAAGACCATACTTCTAAGCTTATCGCTTAGGGTGGTCGACAAAGGCTTGATATCTAACACATAACCAAGTAAATGTGAAGAAAACAAAGAATTGACAAAAATTATAGCAATGGCCAAAATTTATTTTCAAAACTGCTAAATGTTCTAATTGTACTCAAATCTAAGTGCTTGAACAAAATGATTAAATATTGAACTTGTAGTACTCCAAAATGATTCGATTATAGCTTCTTGATTCTTTTTAGCTTATTGATATAGTTTGGCTTATAATTACATACCTTTGGATAAATTAGGATTTTGATCATCTTGACATGTTCTCAAATTGACTTAATTCATAATCTTGTGCTAGTTTAGCCATGCTTTGCTATATATGAATTGCCATGATCTAAATAGTTCTACTTGTCATATGCCTTGTGGTAATTGTTATTTGAATCAACATGGATAATCTTCGTAGCTGCTTGTTAAGATAAAACGAATAAATTGTAGACATTCCATTTGCATCATGCTCTTTCTTATATTTTGTCTTGGTCCCTCTATCTCTTCAAAAGGGGAGAATTTGTCGCTTGAATTAATTGCATGACTAAATAGAGAAATATTTGAACCTTGATGAATCCAATGTCAGAGGAGAGAATTTATACCCAAAAATGCTCATTGTTCTTTAAAAGATAAAATTAATCCTAAAATTGTAAAATTGAATATTGGCATAAATAGGGAGAAGCTAAAATTGGATTTTAAGCTTTCATGGTTTTCTTGAGCTTTCCTTAATCTTATTGATCTCTTCTCACCACTACTAAGGTCCAATAAAACAATTGTTCTTTCATATGGACCTAGAGTGAGATTTCCCATTCTCATGGTGAAGATCAAGCTTTCTGTGGAATACTTGCACTTTCTGGTCGCTTCAGTTCATTTCTTGCGCATTTGGTATTTTTCAGTATTGTTTACATCTTATGCACCAAGTGGAGCTCTCTTTCTCAAAATGAATTTATTTTTCCAAAATCAACTTGACTATGCGCTCTTTTGCATTTTTTGAGGTATTGCCAATGTATTCATTAAGGGGGAGATTATAGAATTATGTTGATAATGTACATGGTTCATTTGTGTTGAACAATTGGCACTGGTGTCGAACTAAAGTTTGAATTTATAAAAGTTTGCAAGTTTTCGGAATTGCTATCACTAAGGACAACTTAGCTAAACCAAAGTTGTTGGTTTCTTAGTGTATGCCTTTCATACTAAATAACTCAAGCATGATAATAATGAGATCACTCAACTTAAGTCTAGGAAATATTCTATATACTTAAGAGCTGGGGACATGAATGCTAGTGCTTTATCTCGCTCTAAGTGTGATTTGCTAGATTTGAAGCTTAAAAGTGTTATGGGTAAAATTGCTAAATTAATTGATGAGATACTTCACTCTAGGACACTCTCATACTCAAATTGTCCTAAGTTAACTTCTGAAATTGAAACATTGACTGGAACTCTAAATAACATCACTGGTAAAGAAAAATTTGCTTCATTTTCTGCATCAAAGAAATCTGATCCTATTGCATCCATTGGCGTTGTTCTTTTGGGCTTTTGGCTTCTCAAAAAGTCAAAATAAATGGGCAGTTTTTTTGAAGCAGATTCTCTAAACGGCTTCCAGAGCCTAAAATCGTGTGCGCCGTCCGCATCGGTGTCCCAACTGTCTCATGGGATCATGTATCTCTTTTGAATCTCTTAGGCTTTAGGTAGCTATTCATAAGGTGAGATATGCTAGCACAGTGAATAAGAGTGAGTGTAGTTCATGTGTCACTCTAACTAAGGAAAAGGACTACTTAAAAAAACCTTAGAGTGATTCTCTAGTGACAAAAGGAATCTCAATATGACCCTAGACCAATCTAAGGTGAGTGTCAAAAATAAAAGCATAGAGTTCAATGCTTTATACCATTGCAAGAAAAATCGACCTAGGATAGTGAAAATTCTGAAGAGTGATTTGATTGAGTCAAAGACTGAACCAAGCATGGCTGTCTTCAAATCTGCTAGCTTTGCACAACCTTAAGGGTGAGAAAGATTTAGTTTGCTTTCCCTGTAGGCATGCATCTGGTGGACCCAGGATCAAAATCTAGGGGGGGCTAATAGGACTTACTGACCAGTTTGTCGAATGCCGAGTTGCCGGCCTATGGTAGCCTGCTGCACTGCCAGTGAGAGATAGAAAAACGCTATTGTGGCTATTACGGGCTATCTTGGAAACTATGATATACATCATATTTTGCTGAAGGAGGGCAGCGGTGCTAACTCCATGGTGTGGAGGGGAAAACGGCGGCCGTCACGCTGTCCAGATAGAACTGAGCGGTGACCACCTAGAACAAGGTGTTGGCTAGTAATTTAAACTAATTTTTGGTAAACATACCTTAAAATAGGAAATTATTTATTGAATAATACAGTTGCAAAAATGTTTTTAGAAATATTACCTTTTCGCCTAACAAATTATCCTTAGTATTGCCATATAACCATTATTTAAATCTGTATTTACTTTATTCTGCACAACCTTGAGCTAGTATGAAATAATTGCACATACGCCCACGGCCCATTACATAATCCATGTCAATAACTACTAGTATTGACTTGCAACATATGAAATGTATCAACCATTGTGATTTCTTTATTTTCGAAGGTCAACTATCATCCATCGGTATTTGAGTATTGAGGTTGGCTAAGTCCCTGAAATTAGCGGCCAGTACTCAAAGCTCGTGCTCGACGCTTGTAAAGTTGTAGACTTGTAGACACAAGATGGAGAGAGGCTCCATGCCAAGAGCCAAGATGTCGTTGTGGCTTGTAATCACCGCTACAAATACAATATTCTTCATCATGCAAAGCCTTTTTAAGCCCAATAAGGTCATTCATATGGCTAGTGTGGAGCTGTGGGGGTGGAGAAGGTACACACGGCTGGTCGGCGGTAGGGGGCTGGCGCCCCACCTGACCCACTGCTGGGTCTGCCCCTGGTAAGATGGTCACTGCCTCACATACACCTCTTATCATGGTCATGACAGATGTCCCTAGACAGCTCTTGCACATGGACGCTTTAGGTCCTTCTAAAATTCAGCCAGTAGGAGGGAAGTGGTATGTACTAGTTATTATTGATGATTACTCTAGACACTCATTTGTTTACTTTTTGGCATCTAAGAATGGTCTTTTGGGCTGTGACCGATGGATTTTGTCTGTGCTTTTCGACAAGACAGTGGACGGTGGAGACGCCGACACGAATGGCGCACAAAGTTTTGGACTTGAGAAGTTGTTTGGAGAATCAGCTTTAAGAGATCGTCCTATTTTGACATTTGACTTTTTAACTTCTGAAGAAGCCAAAAACAAAAGCTAAATGCCAAAAAGAACATAACCACTAGACGTTGGGCATTATCTCTAGTTAAGCTTGCAACCAGAGTTTATAGATGCATATGTTCAAAGCATCAATGAATTTTTCAAAAGCACCCTCACTTCTCCCTTAGATCCGAGTGTTCCGCTCTCTCTTAACACCCGTGCGTTCCTGATTAATTCGTACAAGAAAGATTTCAATTTACTTCTCAAACAATTTCCCTTCCTGAAAAATCTCCTTTGTCACTACGAATTAGGACAGCTAGCCTGTTTGGCGCTGTGGACTCATAGGCCTGTTCTTTTTAGTTTAAGAGCATGTTCTTTTAGTCTATAGTTTAGCTTAAAGAATAATTGTTAAGAGAATTTAAAAGTCGTTGAAAAGACAAAAAACAAGGTCTATAATTTATGATTTATGGTTTTCTCTGACAAACAAACAAAATGGTTTCATTGTTGTCTTCTTAAAACGGCTTATCAAAATATCTTTTTCAAAGTAATTTATCGATATTTAACCTATTTAAATAAATACTTATGAAAAAACTAAAAATTATGAGCCACAACAAATACACCATGAGCCGCAGCCGACCAACGGTGCGTCAATTTAGGCTGCCAGGTAAGCACGTGCGAGCGAGGGTGCCAACGGTCGACTGAGCTGAACGCAACGGGCAGAATCCTCCCCAGGTGAGGTGAGGTCCCACATTTAATCCCAACCCAACGGTCACTTGATTCCTCCCCTGTTTTTTGTACAGCCGCCGCCGCTGCACCCGCACGATACGATCCCACCGGACTTGCAATAATAGAGCGGAAAGAAACGCCTTGATTCTTCTAGCCGTTACGATCCAACCTTGCCTGTCTCACTGCTTAATACTACTACTCCTACTCCCCTCCCCAAATCATCGCCTTAACACCATCCCATTCCGAAGATCAAACGCCGAAGAGATCCATCCGTCCGCGTCTCGAATATCTCTCTCCCTGTGTGTGATTTCTCTCTCCTTCCCGATGGCTACGGCGGCGGCGAGGTCTCCGTCCCCGGGCCCGGCGAGGCCGCTCTGCGCCATGAGGAGGAGCGCCGACTCCAGCCCCTTCAAGCCCGTCGCCGCCTCCTCCCCTTCTGGTAACGTTCCGCTGTCCCTGATCCGCCGCCTTCCGCGGAAGCGTCTTTCCTTTCCTTGCTCGTCCAATCTTCTTGATTTCTTTCCCCTTTTGCTCGATTTTTCTTTCTTCTTGATTTCTTTCCCCTTTTGCTCGTTTTTTCTATCTTCTTGGGTGTTTTTCCTCCCTGCGATAGATGCCCTTTCTTCCGTTTCTTCATCTTTTTGGTATTTTTAGGATCTGCTGGTTACTTGGCTTACATTGTTCGGAGATGAGTTCTTGACCCTCTTCTTTCTTTTGTTTTTCTCCTATTCCCGTGTGCAGATTCTCCACATAGGATCTCCTCCGTCTGCAAGAACGGCGCCTCGCCACGGCCGTGGTGCGTGGAGAAGGAGAACGAGCAGCGGGACGCGGCGAGGACACCCAAGGCTCGCTCCGGCGCCGGCGGCAAGGGCTTCATGGCGCCGACGATCTCCGCCGCGTGCAAGGCCTCGCCGAGGAAGAAGGTGCTTGGGGAGCACAATGAGCAGCCGCACCCCGTCCCGTCGTCCCCCAGCGATCTCGCGCAGAGGCCCAATGGACCACCCGAGGCGGCCGTGGGCACCCCGCGCCGCCTGCGGCCCTCGTTCGACGGGGCTCCTGCCCCTCCCGCGGCCGCGCCTGTGGCCTCGCACGGCTCCCGGGACTCGTTCGGTGGCGAGGAGGCGAGGGTGGAGAATCTTATGTGCAAGAACCACCACCACCACCACGCGGCTGGTGTCGCTGCTGCTTCGGCGGACTCGGAGCCGTCCAAGGCGGCGGCTCCGTACGATCCCAAGACGAACTACCTGTCGCCGAGGCCTCGGTTCCTGCACTACAAGCCCAACCCGCGCATCGAGCTGTACCGGGAAGACGCGAGGCGGCTCGAGGACGGCTTCGCCTCCGAGAGCAGCGAGGACACCGACACCATTGCTACTATGGAGGAAGAGCTAACAGAGGAAGAACAAGAGCAAGCGCAGCCGTCATCTGCGCCAAATGACTTGCCGGAGGAATCATCGGATCTGGCCGCTCCGGCCGTGGCCAGAGCTGCGGCCGAGGCTTGCGTCCTGCCGCCGGAGCCTGCTCCCGGTTCGCCGCGTGCTCGTGCCCTGACACCGGAGCCTAGTGCGACTTCCCCGCGAGCTCGTGTGCTGCCACCGGAGCAGGAGACTTCGGCGAGCTCCGCGCGAGCTTGTTGCAAGAAGAGATCTTCGCTGAGGTTCCTGCTTGCTCCCCTTGCTTTGGTTCTGTTCATGGCTGCTGCTTTCGTCTGCGTGCCGCCACCGCCGGTTTCTCCGGTTATATCAGAGTTTCTGTCAGTTCAAGAATTGCATCCTGTGGAGTTGGCTGCTTGGCTGAAGCAATGGTCAAGCAGTTCGTTGGATTTAGTCACATCCTATTGGGAGGCTCTTGCTTCTGCGCGAGAACAAGAGTTTTTTGGTCCGCACTTTGCAGCCAATTTGAGTGCTGCTGCAGCTGCAGATGCAGACCATAGTGCTGATTTCTACTACAACTTTGCTGAAACATCGGCAATGCCAAGCGAAGAACCTATTGGTGACAGTGTCTTGGAGCAGAAATTGGAGATCCAGGATGTAGTTTCAGCAAGTGATACTGAGTTGATTGCAGAGGTAGAAATGGCAAAAGTGGGTGATGTTGCAAGGGAAGAAGAACCATTTCATAGTGCTGAAGTGGAGCAAGAAGCTGTCCCTGCAAGAGCAAGTGTCATGGAGGAGGCAAATGAGTATGGTAAAGACCCTGTAGTAGAGGACGAGTTTAAAGTTGAGATGTCAGAAGAAGTTCCAGGTAGCAATGGTGAAGAGATGGCATCCTTCAGTCAGAATCTGGACATCCCCTCTCACCCTACAGGAGAGCCTGAGCAAGTAGATAACTTGGCAAGCAGTGAGTCTTCCTTGCAGCAGGATGTTCAGAGTGATGAGTCCGAGGGTGACCGCACTGATAGCAAGGAAGATCATGTGGCCTATCATGGTCTGAAGTCAGAAGTGGGGATGTGGCCAGGCTACTTGGACAAAATCTCCAAGCCCACTGCAGTAGGTGTTGCTCTTGCTGCTGTTATTCTTTCAGCTGCCCTGGCCTTCCTTTACATGAGACAGAAACAAGCTCAGGTTGCTATGAATGCTACTGCACCAGCAGAGCAAACCGAGCAGATTGTTGAAACCCAATCTGGTTCAGGGAGCAGTGAGGGGCATCTTCTTGGGAAGGGTTCACAGCTTCAGAATCCTGTGGCAGAAGAAACTGAGAGATTTGGTGGCTCTGGTGCTTCGATGTATAGCAGCAGCTTGTCGTCTGGGCATGGCAGGAGGAGGAAGGCCAAGGAGGAAGAGAGCCTGAGCCTTGAGCCAAGGTCGAGGAGGGAGTCCACGGCGTATTCCACGTCATCTTATGGTAGTTTCACCACCTATGAGAAGATCCCTGCCAAGAAAGTAAGCTGCAATTGTTTTTTACCTTTTCATCCTAGTTCATCCGTATACAATCCTTTTCATAAACTTGTTATGCAGAGGAACAAGGACGATGAGGCGATGACCCCAGTTCGGCGTTCCAGCAGGTTGATGAGGGGTCAAGTTAAATCTCCTGAGGCCTAACATGGGCAATTAGTGCTCTAACTACTTTGTAGGGGACCTAACTCTTAGCTTGCCACTTTAGCTGCTGCTGCTCAATTCCTTGGTATTGGACAGATGTATGTTGATAGATAACAGCTTTCTGCTCTTATTTTCTTCGAAAAGATTAGGATTTCAGTTTTTAGTGTTAAATTTGCTTAAGTTGAGTACTGGACTTTCGGTATGGGAATATCTAGTACTAGACTAGTTGGTTTGCTCAGGTGCTTCATGTTGTCATTTCTGATGAATTACTGTGGAAATGCTTTCTTGGCTAATTTGGTGTATCTAGGGGATGCACCAATTTCATGTTGCCATTCACTTCCCACTTAATTTGGTGGTTCATTTTGTATACATGGACCTCCCATGAAGAATCAAGCAAATGAACTAGGATGGATCTAGGTGTATCTGTGGCTATTCGGTGGTTTCTGCTGTTGTTATCTTCCGGTTTCTTAAGTTTTTGATCCTACAGTACTACCTAGCACAATGCTGAACCTGATTGACTGTGATTGAATGGAGACATGCCGCCTTCCTGTTACAATTTGCAGTATTTCACGAGATACATGACAATTGAGCATGCTAGTTATAGACTTGTAGATGCAAACGGCAAGAGAAGCTGACTCTTTACCTGCAGACTTCACATTGAAATTAGAACAAACCCTCTAGCTTATTTTTCGGATTTATTCAGGTTTCACTTTTCAGGTTCCTATTTTCTCCTTGGTATGTATCTTTATCCCGAGCAAGCCACCATCATCTCTGCGTCAATAGAAAACATACTGGTTGTAAATTGTACAAAACGTCAAATAATTAGCTCGATTGTGTATTATAATCAACCGATTCTGTCTATGTTTCCAAAATAAATAAAAAAAGCTTTATCATGTTCACGTTTTGAGAATAATTTGAGGGCGAACAACCTCCAAAATTTGGAGGATTAGCGTATATAGCTTTGAAAAATCATTCCAATTTGTGAACAAGTAATTTTTGAATCGGCCAGAGCTTGAAATCAACCAAACAACCTCTGCCATTTTTTTGGTTTTCGCCGACCGTCAGGGTGTCACTACTCACTACTAGCCGGTACTATTAGTAGTTAAGCATGATGATGTTTTGCAATGAGTCAATGACCCATTCTGCATAGTAGCGAAAATTCGTAGTTCTACTGAAATATTTGTGTCGGGAATAAAAAAGAGCGAATTTTTTAAAACTGGCTTACCCAACCAGAGGCGGGAAAGCAAAGGAAGTAAAAACAAACAGCGGTTAGGCCCACCGTCTCCACACGTCAGCGCCAAATCGCCCAATCCCACAGCTCCCTGCCAGGTTAGACCCACGTGTCATTCTCCGTCATCTCTGAACAAGTAGTAGTAGAACTAGCCGCAGGCCAGGAAGACGAGTCTCCCCTCCCTCCTCGCATCATCCACCCATGGGCCACCACCCTCTCCTCCTCTAACACCCCGAAAACCCTAGTCCTAATGGCTACCTTCACCGCCACTAGCTCCCTACCTTAATTCGTTGGAGCCCTCGCCGGCACGGCGAGGGTTGGAGAGGGGGTGATGGACGTGGTGTCAGAGACGGAGCTGCGGGAGAAGAGGTTTATGGGTTTGTGTAAGACGAAGCTCGTGTGCACGGTAGGGCCTGCGTGCATGGAGGCGATGCCGGAGCTAGCCCGCGGTGGGATGGGCGTGGTGCGGGTTAACCTCTGCCACGGCGGCCGTGACTAGCACCGCGCCACCATGCGCGCCATGCGGAGGCTCAACAAGGAGGAGGGGTTCTGCGTCTCCCTCATGGTCGACACCGAGGGTGTTTCAGTGCAAGAAATATTACTACTTTTTTATTGTTTTGCTTCGATACATGTATTGGCCCAGACAAATCAAAATACACACTCTCAGCGGATACCACACGCATGAATACTTTCGAGCAATTCAGACACTAAGTTCTTGCGATCAACTCAAACACACAAAGTTTTTTTTGCTGCGTAATGCCGTACAACTTTTCGATTTTCTCTTCTTATTTATACTACTGAACACAACAAATCAGTTGCAAGTCTTTGATGGTGCATTATCACCAGTAAATACTAACACAGAAAAATGTAGCTACTAATGCTTCTATTGCATGCAGCCACTACTCTACTAACTCATTTACTCAGCCATTACTCGAACCCACAGTGATGACTCATGACCACAGCGCCACTTCGATGGCTTTTCAACCACGGTGCCTTCGACCATGGTGTCTTCGACCACAACTCTTCGACCACGGTGTCTTCGACCATGGTATCTTCGACCGCTGCTACTTGTCGGGACCCGAATCTACAAATCTGGACCTTCTATGTATTCTGAACTAGTCCTAAGATCAGTAGCTAGTTCACACAGTATCAACATTGATGAAATCATATCCATACAACAAAATAGCTAAGAATAAGCAAATTTTATTAAATAGTAACAACGAACCTTATGGTTAAGGTTCTATAATTATTGCCACGCAGGGCTTAACGACAGAAAATAAACTTGCAGCAGAAGAAACTCTTATGGTAGCCATCCGATATGCCCACAGGCAATCGAGTGGAGAGTATATCCTATTTCGCATAGTCCTCGAAGTACTCCTCCTCGTAGAACTCAATGTTTCCTAGGTCTTCTTCGATTACTGATCAACACATGGCGTAAAGCTGTGAGTGCATAAAGTACTCAACAAGTCGTAGGGAAATGTATGCAAATAGAATTCATGCAAGGTTTGAACAAGAGTAGCTTTATGACTATTTTGCATAAAGCAGTTTTGACAATAAATACAGTAAATAGATTAAAAAGATTACATACATAAGTAAACAAGCACTTTGAAACAACTAGCGAACTACTCATTCACTTTCCAACCAATCCACCAACCATAATTTTAGATAAACTCTATCTCCCATGTGAAATCACCAGGCATTATCTATAACCCAGGATACGGCTATTTGAATAGTTTTTAACACTCTGTAGATGTTGTACTGCTTTACCCATAAGACATGATCATCTCATATTGCCACGTGATTAACACACTTCATTGGGTGTGTGGCGGAGAGATCATGATAAGGCCTTTACAAAGCTCTCTTTTGACTCAGTTCTGCTCGCTAAAGTTTCGCCTCCATCCGGCCCCCTCTTGCGCCTAGTGTGAATGTCCAACCCAAAGTTCACACTTCAACCCAAACAGAACTAAATTAAAATATTACTAATTAATCAGCCAGGTCCATCCCATACTGGACATGTGGTTGTACGATAGAGCCCAGCTCAATGGCGCACAAGATTAAGTCCTTAGAGACTACTCAGGCGAAACAACCTCATCCAAAATGTGCTTCCCGCACCCCCTTTACTGCACGATCATTCGCCTGAGTATGAAATCAATTTTTGTTCAACCAAGCTCAACGGAATCCCCTGCCATGGCACAACAAATTTTATTAATAGTGGCTACCCACCACAACTCCATATATGGTTAAGTCAAATTCTTATGATAAACATAGTGAAGGAATCCATCGCACAACTAAAGCATGTCTAAGCATAACTTCGATTCCCATTTTAGTATTAAAATATGTCCAACTAAAATTACCCATCCTATAGTGCTCAAGAATATATGTCATTCACAACATTTCAAGGTGGCATAATATCAAGTAGGTATTTAACTAGTCCCGAAACCATCTAATATAAACTAGCAATGCATGTTAATTTAAAACAATATAATTTTATAAAATAGGTTCAATATGGTCAAAGGTTTACAACTTGACTTCATTGAAGTTGGAGTTTAACGCTTCCTGTTGAGCCAAATTGGTGTCGGCGACGTCGGATTCTACACGTGCGAAATGTGAAGAATAGACAAACAGATGAATAAATTCAAATAAAATCATAGCCAAATATAAAATATAAATATTGGAAGAAATTTTATGATTTTAGATGATTTTAGAAATTTGAACGAGTGCAAACGAAGCTAGGATGAAGGAGTACGAGCTTCTGGAAGTTTGAGACTTAAAGAAAAGAAAAAGGTCAGATGTTCGGACCGTCTGATCAGCCAAAGAGAAGAGGTGGTGTGGAGAAAGTTTTGGTGTATTCGAAACTACAAAGTGGTCGATGGTCGAATGCGGTAGTGTGGTCAATGATCGAAAGTCTAAGTGCGAACGAAAGCTAACATGGTCGAAGGATATAACGTGGTCGGAAGATATAGCGCGGTCGAAGGATAAAACGTGGTCGGAAGTGTCGGGACCCAGAGCAACAACTCCGAAACCCTCTATGTTAATCGCACTATCCCAGGAAAAGCTAGGGCACACAGTGATCATCGAGACAAATATCATGCATATGACAAACTTTATTTAACTAATAAGAGCCTGATGGCCAAACTTTACAATAGCAGCGGAAGAAGACAGCGGAAGATAAACAATAAGAAGCAGCCCATCCAGCCTTCCCACAAGGCGAATGACTGTAAGACGTGGCCTAGACGCAATCCTCACCGAAGTCATCAAAGGCTTCCTTTGAAAGAGTTAAATTGAGCAACATGAGTACAAAAAGTACTCCACAAGTTACACCAGGAGGTTTAACAGAGTTAATGCATGCATATGGAATATCAAAGGAAGGCATAATATGGTTAATTTGCATAAAAGGCATCATTGGAATAAATAACATAAAGTAAGTGCAAAGAGCGGAATTTCTTACAGTAAGTAAAACAACGTTGTAATCAAAATAAGTAACATTAGTGTAGATCCATCTCCTACACCAACCTATCCACGGGCATCCCACCCGGACCATCTTTTCTCAAAATCAAACGCGTATGGATTCCATCCATTCATACGGTCTCAAACACTCTCATGGATTCCATCCATCCATAAGGTTTTCAAAATTTCTCATGGATTCCATCCATCCATAAGTTTTTCAAAAACCATTTTTAAAAACAAAGTCTAATCCGTGAAAAACTTTACTCAGCTTGCCCATGACCATGGGCACGACTATTCAGGATAGGTTATACACTCTGCAGAGGTTGTACAGCTTTACCCACAAGATATGATAATCTCATAATGTCGGTCATTACACGCTTCCGTAGGCGTGCGACTGAGAAAATCATAACAAGGCTTTTACAATGCAATGCATTCAACCTGGCCAAGCCAACACTGAGGTTTCACCACAACTTGAATCCACAAGTTGGAGCCCCCTCTTGAGCCGAACGAGACTTCTCATGGCCTACGCCATGCTCACTTTCAACCTACAGCAAGACTCAGGTTGGGACCCGCAAATTAATCAGCCAGGACTATCCCATACCAGCCTTGTGGTAGTACGATAGGGTTTTGCAACAGTAGCTCACAGACCGGTCCTTTACTGACTTAGCCACCAACCACATACCACTTGTGCCTGGTAATCAACATTGCGTCACCAAACAACAATGCATGCCAGCAAACACCCACCACTCTAACCATTTTCCTAAGTCTAAACCAAGTTTTTATATTTTGTTTGGAAATAATTTCATAAACATTCTTGACTCACCAATGTCAAGAATTCACTTCAAAAGTTTATCATTTTATGCGAAAGATTGTCCCAACCCATAATCATTATAAGCATGGTTACGCATTTCTACCAAATTTCTAGTTAATACTAATGTACTAACTAGGTTTTATCTAGGGTTGACAAGGTATAATGATATTCAATGTCAAATTTGGCTATACAAATGATTTAGGCATAACTACAATTTAAACTGAACTTAAACTATACTTGATTAAAAAAAGCATGCATAATAATTTAAAAACAATATAAATAATTTCAAATATTGGGAGCAACATGATCAAATGTGTAACTTGCCTAGCTCAGGGTCCTGATTCGAATCGTTGAAGTCGTTCTCTCCGAGATCGTCGTAATCTATACGCGAAGAACCAAAGCAAATAAATTCAAAAATTCAAAAAGACTCTAGATATGGGTAGTTTAGGATTTTAAAAGAATTTAGAAATTTGAACGGGTTAAATCGGAGTTAAAATGAGAAAGTTATGGCTTCCAGAAGTTTAAAAGAGAGAAAAAGAAAAAGGCTGATTTTTGGGAATTATTTTTGAACTGAAAAAGAATATTTGTGACGTCAGCCAGAAATTGATTTTTAACCGAATTATTTTTCTAAAGAAAAAGATATTTTATGACACAATGCTGACGTCAGCTGAATTTGAATTTTTGGGCGGGATTTATTTTAAAACCGAAATGCTCACGTGGCAAGGGGGCCGACGTGGGGTGCCATGCGGCGGCCACAAGTCTGCGTTGTCTAGATTACCACATACGATTTGTATTAAGAACCGTCTGTGAAAGTTCACAGACGGTTATTAACACAAACCGTCTGTGTTGTCTAGATTACCACATACGATTTGTATTAAGAACTGTCTGTGAAAGTTCACAGACGGTTATTAACACAAACCGTCTGTGTTGTCTCCATTATCACAGACGGTTCGTATTAAGAACCGTCTGTGAAAATTCACAGACAATTATTAACACGAACCGTCTGTCGTGTCTCAATTATTACAGACGGTTTGTTTTAATAACCGTATATGAAAATATCACAGACAGTTACTAATATAAACCGTCTGTGATAGTTTAATCACAGACGGTTCCATATGAACCGTCTGTGATGTACCTGTCCAGTATAGCCTCTTTTGTAACAGTGTGACTAGATTGATTGTAGATAGCACCTTGTGATGTTCATAAAAAAGGATTAGCTTGACTATGAGTCTTCTTTTAAATCTTGGTCATGTGGATTGAATGTTTCATATTGCAATATTTTATGTTCACTCAAGTTGGCATGTTATAAAAAAACATGAGAAAGAGAAGATTGAAAAGACGTATGCTTCAAGCATGCCATGGTTAAATAAAAGAAAAGGCACAAAACATGCTCGAATGAAAACAAGTATGCTTCAAGCATGCCACCATTTAAAAGCAGAGTGCTACAAAGATGACATCATGAAAAGAAATATACTATAAGCATGCCACATGCTTTAAAAAAATGTGGAGCAATAGGTTGCTATATGAGACTGCTAGTTTGACTAGATTTAAAAGTTGCTTCGCTTTAATGCTTACTCTTTTAGGTGTGATATCCCTTTGTGCTCTTTTTAGATCAGTTTGGTCATGGTTGTATTGCCTGTCATTAACCCAATGTGCTCGAACATTCTAAAGACTAGTTTAGACTTGATTTATGGTATATGATTTTATATGATCTAGGGAGCTCTACTCGAATGACTTGGACACACTATTAAATCAATGCAAAGTGACTTGGATAATCTACAAAACTTCTGATGTTTACTGTCATTGCTCCTTAGAATTTTTCTTTTCTCTAGAGTTCTTGATGATTACATTGCCAAAGGGGGAGAAATTGGAGAAAAATTAGAGGAATTTGTTAAAATTGCTCTTTTATGTTGAGGGGGAGTTTTCGAGAGTTTTCTATGCCGAGTTTTCTATGCTTTCTGTGTGGTCTAAGGGGAATTTTCTTCTGCGTGGCATGTGCTCTATCTGCTCTTTGTGTTCTTTTGGCTGTGGTCGATTGCTTTCGCAAATTCTCTCATTCAAGAATTTTTGTGGTGTTGTCAATGTATTAATCAAGGAGGAGATTGTTAGACTATATGATGGTCACGCATTTTGTTGATGATGAATAATTGATATTTGGTTTTATTGAAATTTGCATTCATGAAAGTTCTGGCCGATGCGATTTTATGCTTGAGTTTTCAGGATGGCAAAATGACTACATCTGGTTTCAATCACGGACGGTAGTTCGATCGGCCTTGTGATGGCTGGTCCGATCGGCCTTGTGATGGATAGTTCGATCGATTGGTCCGAATGGCAGACTTCAACCATGACAGACTTCGACTACGACAGTCTTTGACCACTGTAGGTTTCGACCACGTCAACCTTCGACCATGGCAATTCAACCACAGTAAGTCGACCATCGTAGGTTTCAACCACGTTAACTTTCGACAATGACAGACTTCGACCATGTCCAACTTCGATCACGTCCGGCTTCGACCATGGCATTTCGACCACTACAGGTAATCGTAGATTTCGACCTCGAACAGTGAATCGATCGTAAGCAACATTTAAGTGGTCATAAACGACAGTGAATCGGTTGGAGGTTATAAGGTCATCTGCTACAGTACCCGGTCGGTGGTCATAGCTACAATACTTTTTCATGGTCGTAGCTATGGCACCTGGTCAGTACTCGATAGTCGTCAACTTTATTGGTCGATATTCGAATACTTTGTGACCAGTAGTCATAGATTTTACTGGTCTGTGGTCTTAGACTTTGTGATCGGTAGTCGTAGACTTAGCGGTAAAAAGTTGAAGACTTTGTGATCGATTGTTGTAGGCTTAACAGTCTATCTCGTAGACTTCATGATCGGTACGAGTGCTTTAATTCTTGTGATCTTTGAGTATCTCTAGTTCTTGTGTTGGGTCAGTGGTTCACTACTACAGAAAGCCTAATACTAGACGCCAAATCACCGACGGTTTTGTGAAACCGTCTGTGATGTACACTATCACAGACGGTTTTAATTTGGAGGCCGTCTGTGGTGTTTGTGGCGGGAAAAAGGAGTATCACAGACGGTTCCGTCTGTGATAATCTGGAATATCACAGACAGTTTTAGTTTTACAATAAAAATCGTCTGTGATAATCTGGCTAGGTATTTATTGCGTCAGTCAGAACCGCACTGTCTTCATTTCGATTCATATATAGCCGGTGCTGCAGCTGGAGGCGGCAAAGCTTTCAGGCCATTTATTTGGTGGGAGGAGGCTTATTTGGCAGGTCAGCTAGCTTTGAAGATTTATCAAGTTCTTAGTTGCCCTAGATATGGTTAGTAATGAAATTTATTTTTCGTTGCATCAAATTAAATTTAGATCTAGCTAATTTTGGGTGACTGTTATATATATACTTTGAAGATCTAGCTAATTTAGATTTAGCTAGCCTCAAATGCATGTGGTATATATGTAGTAATAATTAATTAATTTAATTTTTAATACTAAGTTGTTATATATGTGCATAATATAGGACCGAAGCTGAATGTATACTGCAAACCGTGTGAGTGAAGAGTACATCAATGGCGTGTCTGCTTTTACAAGAGCTGCCGAGGAGGATATGTTGAATAAGGGGGTGGAATATATGTATTGTCCATGCACTGACTGCGAGAATTTAAAGATGTTTAAGAATTGAGAGCAGATTGAAGTGCACTTGATTCGGAGGGGTTTCAAAAAGGGGTATACATGTTGGACCAATCATGGCGAAATCAATGATATGCTGCCGGATGATATCGCCGGTGAAGTCAATGATATGCCGCTGGATAACATCGCCGGTGAAGTCAACGATATGCCACCGGATGATAATTGTGGTTCGGATTCGGATAGGCTGCACGATGACAATCTGGATTAGATACTTCGTGATGTACAAAAGAACTGTGATGAGAGAGAGTATATTAAATTCCGAGGGTTGATGGAGGAATCAGAGAAACTTTTATTCACGTGCTGCAGGTCAAACTACACGAAGTTGTCAACTGTGCTTGAACTGTTGAAATTGAAGGCAACAAACGGTTGGTCCGACAAGAGTTTCACGGCGCTGCTAGGTCTTTTAGCGGACATGCTTCCGGAGGGAAATGAGTTGCCTAAAACCACGTATAAAGCCAAAAAGGTTCTTTGTCCATTGGAAATGGGAATAGAAAGAATACTTGCATGTCCGAACGACTTTATCCTCTACCGTAAAGAGTATGCAAACATGCATGTCTGTCCGGTGTACAACGCATCCCGATACAAACATAACAATCAATCAGATGATGATGGCGAGGGAACAGAGGTGAAGAACGGACCTCCTGCAAAGGTGGCATGATATCTTCCTATAATATTCCCCGTTTGAAGCGGTTTTTTGTGAATCCAAAGTAGGCAAAACTGCTGCGTTGGCACTCGGAGGAGCGCAAGAAGCATGGAATGCTGAGACACCTTGTTGATTCCAGCTAGTGGAGAAACATCTATAGGAGTTTTGCAGATTTCGGTGCAAAACCAAGGAATATAAGGTTTGAATTAAGTACAGATGGAATGAATCCTTTCAGTAGCATGAGCAGCCGATATAGCACTTGGCCCGTGACTCTATGCATCTATAACCTTCCTCCTTGGTTGTGTATGAAGCGAAAGTATATTTTGCTGTCAATACTTATCCAAGGGCCAAAGCAACCTGGGAATGATATTGATGTGTACCTAGCACCGTTGGTGGAAGATCTAAAAGTACTGTGGAATGAAGGGGTACATGTATGGGATGCATACAAACGAGAGAACTTCACTTTGCGCTCCTTATTGTTCTGCACCATAAATGATTATCCTGCCCTTGCTAACCTGTCAGGCCAGAGTACAAAAGATACCAAAGCTTATACTCACTGCTTAGATGGTACCGAGAGTGTGTAGCTGAAACACTCACTCAAAACAGTGTACATGCGTCACCGCCAGTTCCTTCGGAGGGCTCACCCATACCGCAATATGAAGAAACAATTTGACGGAGAGAAGGAGGACGGTTCAATTCCAAGGCATTTAAGCGGAAAAGAGGTTTATAATATGGTTAAGGATTTAGATGTTGTCCTCGAAAAGGGACGTAAATTGAGGGCTCGTGAGAAGAATATCTGGAAGAAGAGATCAATATTTTGCGACTTACCTTATTGGGGGTACCTAGATGTTCGACACTGCATCGACGTCATGCACGTAAAAAAGAATGTATGTGACAACTTAATTGGTTTCTTACTGAATATTCATGATAAAACAAAGGACGGCGTCAACGCACGGCTTGACTTGGCTGATATGGACATCAGGCCTGAGTTAGCACTGACAGAAACAGATAATGGACGAACGTACCTTCGCCCTGCATATTACACTCTGTCCAAGGCCGAGAAAACTGAACTGTGCCAGTGCTTGCATGGTGTCAAAGTTCCGTTTGGTTACTCCGGCAACGTGAAGAAACTTGTTTCGGTGCAAGATTTGAAGTTAAATGGCATGAAGTCTCATGATTGTCATGTGCTGATGACACAGATGTTCCCTATTGCAATTAGAAATATTTTGCCGATCAAAGTCCAAGAGACAATCATGAGGCTATATTATTTCTTTAACACAATTGCTCAGAAGGTCATCGATCCCGAAGAACTAGATGCTCTGCAGGACGAGGTGGTGATGACTCTATGTCATCTTTAGATGTATTTCCCTCATTCGAAAACCGTCTGTGATAACTTTCGATTATCACTGACCCATAAATTCAGACGGTTCAGAAAACCGTATGTGATGACGTTTTTGAACCGTCTGTAATATGGTTTTCTGTAGTAGTGGTTGACTGATCTGTGCATAGCAGTTGGTGATCGGTGGTCATTGCTACAGTACCAAGTAGGTACTCGTTGGTCGTAGTGATTGTCGGTGATACGGTATAGGATTGGTACTCGGTAGTCAGTACTCGATGGTTCTGTGTTGTTTGGTGGTCGATAGCGGTACTTTTGATTCCTGAGTGTTTTGAGCGGAGGGATGGTAATTCCTGAGTATTTGTTGTTTTCGAGTACTCGTTGAGCAAGCAGTCGTATTGAGTGATCTAAGGCTGATTTCAGGATTGCGATGCGATTTGTGGTCGTGGATGACCTAGTTGGTGTTGATGGTTGGTTGTGGTTGTGGTTATGGTTATATGTGTGTGCTGATGACGGTCAAGTTGGAAAGAACTTGTGCTGAGAAAATGTTTATTTAGTCTTTGCATGTGCAGGTCGGCGTTGAGACGATCATGATCGGTGACGAGGAGGACCGGAACTAGTATGGGGGAGATCTAAGGTCCAGACTATTGAGGATGTCATGCGATGTGGTCAGGCTAACACTGGAGCACGTGGAGATCAAAGGTGGTGATTTGTGAAGAAGCTACGGGCGGTACGGTCCTGGAGACTTCGACACGTGAGATGGATGATGTGAGATGAAACTATAGGAGGTGTGATCCTGGAGACTTCGTCGCGTGTTGTGTTAGAAGTTGTGGATGGAGTCCATAACTAACAAGATTGAGAGATAGATTAAAATCCGTGTTCAGAAGGATTTTGGGTCCCTTGATTTCAGAAAGAGATAAGATTGTGTGTGTGTTTGATGTGAGCACAGTTTAGGGCTCTAGCATATAAAAGCAATGAGAGGCTATGGGTTTTAGCCGTGAGGGCGCTTTGTGACCACAGAACGTGATTAAGGTATAATAGGTCAGATTTATTCCAAGGAAAGAAATCGCCGCCGGCACTGTCTCATTGTCTCAATCGAAGCATGGTGAGTTTTTCAGAGCATCACTTTCCTGTGTCCTCATTGATGTGCTATCGCATCATGATCTTTCAATCTATGAGCACGGTGTTTTCGATCATCGGGTCAATCCAATTGATCAGAGCACGGCGTTGTATTCAGCTTGTTCTCGTTCAAATGGTCGAAGAAATCGAGAGGACGAAGCGTGAGTTCGAGAGCTGCGTGGGACACGCTCAAGACGATGTACGTCCGCGCCGACCGCGTCAAGGAGGCGCGCGTGCAGACCTTTAAGAGTGAGTTCGAGAGTTTGCGCATGAAGGAAACGGAGTCGGTGGATGACTTCGCCGTGAGATTGACGACTCTCGTCAACCAGATCCGTGGCCTTGGCAACAAAATGGAGGAAAGCTACGTCGTGAAGAAGCTTTTCTGCGCTGTCCCGAACAAGTACCTCAGATTGTCTCAACCATTGAGCAATTTGGAGACTTGAAGACAATGGCGATGGAAGAAGCGATCGGCCGCCTCAAGGCGTATGAGGAGCTTCTACGCATTTCGGGTGACGACAACAACGACAAACATCTTCTTCTCACACGGGCCGAGTAGGAGGCCCGATCGTCAAAGCGCGAAGGCGGCGGTTCCGATGGCAATGGTGGCCGAAACCGCAGGTATCACAAATTTGACAAGGCTAAAGTAAGATGCTACAGCTGCAATGACTATGGACATTTTGCTTCTGAATGCCACAAGAAGGAGAAAGAGGCGCATCTCATTATGGCTGATGCCGATGATGAACCGGTGCCACTTTGAGGCTTAGCGAGAGGATACTCAAATAACGACAACAAGATCAAGGGGGTGAATGTTGTGTTAATCTTATTGTCTTAGCATTTTGGTAGCATGTTTATTTGAGTTGTACCCTGCATGGTGCTATGCATGTTGCACGTTTGGTTGGAGCCATGCAACTAGTTAATGTCGGTCAAGTTCTACAGCTAGTTAGTTTACTTGTTCATGCATGGCTGAGTCTTGCATGTAACGTTAGTGATTTTGTTTGAGCTAGTCACAGGCTCGTAGTTATGATCCGAACTGTGCGGCTGGACGAACGAGTCATGGAACAAATGGCTATGCAGTTTGTTAGTGCATGCATGCATGTAGTGGTCAAGTTAGTCGCCAGGTTTAGAGGATTATTAGGTAGGTTGCCACATTATTTAAACTTGTTGTATTCAGAAGTTTGCTTTTGGAGGAGAAGTGAATAACAGAAAGTAGCTAATATTTGGCTGCTAAGCAGTTGTAGTATCACAAAATATCTGTACGCGTGCTCCTTCTTCCGTGTTCATCTCCTCCCACATGTTTGTGTGTGTGTGCTCTCATTTCTGTTAGCTACTAGAAAACTAGTGCGTGTGTGAGTCCATCCATTCTCCAGTTGTGTGTGTACTCGATTGAGTATCTTGTGAAAACGTGAGTAGTTCCTGGGAGTTCCAATAGTGTAGGCAATCATTCACTCCCTCTGATTGCGCCATACGATCCTATAAGCCTTATAAGTGGTATTGGGCTTTCTCCCTCCAAAAGACTAGTCTAATGGGTGAGATCTCCCTTACACTTATAAATTGTGCTTTTGTCCTTCCCCCAACCGATGTGGGACTATTCCCAATATTCTCTCCCTCACACATCAGGTATGTACCTCCACAACCATGAAGTACAAGGCGATGTTAGGTGGCTGGGCTCTGATACAATTGTCAAATCGAACCCTGAAGGTATGCCTAGGTCCAACTGGGTTTACTCCCCAGGCTCTAGGTCCAGACGGGCTGAACACAACTCAACCCATGGGCTGCCGCATACAAGCCCTAAAGCAACAAACTTATAAGTGGCATTGAATCTTCTCCCTACAAAAGACTAGTCCAATGGGTGGGGTCTCTCTCATACCTATAAGTTGTGCTTTTTTCCTTCCCACAACCGATATGGGACTATTCCTAACAGAGGCAGCGACACTGTGAAGAGACGGTGGTGCGGCGAAGCGACGAGCTCACCACCCGCCGCGAGGGAAGGGGGGCTAGGAAGGGGTGACAAATGAGGCATGCAAAGCTACGACTGGTGTGGCAGCGGTGGCGACAAGGATGGAGGTAGCGGCGGTGAGGGAGAGGGAGGAGTAAGGAGAGAGAGAGAGAAGAGAAGAGAAGGAGAGAGCAGTCGGAGGAGCTGAGCTATACCGTTGGAATCAATTCGGACAGTATAACATGCCTAGTCCTTCTCTTATAAAAAGGAAAATATACATAAAAGAGCCACAAACTTTACCTTACTCTATGAATTATACATATGTACGTACCTCCTGAATAACTTGATCTATGATCAGAGAACTACCCTTCACAGTCAAATGTGCCCTTCACAGTCACACATTCACATATCAATACAAAAGTGCGTGCTCAGTACGTACATATAGCTAATGATTCTTCGCCGTAGAATAAATGAATACAAAGAGATATAAAACCTTATGTACTAATTAAGGCAATATCATACGAGAGAAATTTCTTAGCACCAATACTAACGGATGGAGTAGTTGGTGCTAAACCCAGATTGCATGGTATCACTACTACAGAAAAGGTGATCACAGACGGTTCAAAAACATCATCACAGACGGTTTTGTGAACCGTCTGAATTTATGGGTCAGTGATAATCGAAGGTTATCACAGACGGTTGTCGAACAACCGTGCGTGATGTTGAATATCACGCACGGTTTATAGCTACAAACCGTCGTGATATTTCAACATCACGCACGGTTTGTAGCTACAAACCGTCTGTGATGTTCCTTTCTACCCCTAAATCTAATTCTTTTTATTGGCTAGCCTCTGGAAATGCTAGCCATGCCCTCTGAAACAAGCAGATGAACAGGTATATGTATACATACAATTCAGATCTCAATTCATTTGACAAACATATCACACTTCATTCACATCACATTTCATTCACAAACATAAAGCATCCATTTCGCAAATGAATTAATTGAAATGATATTAATATCCATTAACAAATTCACAATTACAGTGCGCAGTGGAACTCTCTATTGGATTTGATGACTTTACTCCACAAAAACCAAGCGAACTCTCCTCGAATTTTTGCAAAGTCCAGCTGCTTCAATGCACATGTAGGGATGGGCGCAGCCTGTCGATAGGAAAATCAACGCGCTTACATATATAACGTGACAAGTATGAAATGAATGTGGGAAGATTGACAAACCTTAGAATTGCTGATCTTCGAGGAATCGAGGAGTAGTCTCATATGGTGGCACACATAGTATCCACACGTGTTGCCCGGCTCCTGCTGGTGGCACTGCAAAAAATAGAATGTGTTAAATCAAAAGGTATTACTGCTAAGTGTTGTATAGGATTAATTAATGTGTAGTTAGTGAATATCCGAAAATTGCGAGAATGTTTCAAGGGCTTGGGCCCTGTCGTCGAGCCACGTGTTTGTTGAATGTATGCGGCGAACGACCTTCGTTATTGATGACATAGAGTCACCACCACCTCGTCCTGTAGAGCATCTAGTCCTTCCGGATCGATGACCTTCTGGGCAATTGTGTTAAAGAAATAACATAGCCTCATGATTGTCTCTCGTACTTTGATCGGCAAAATATTTCTAATTGCAATAGGGAGCATCTGTGTCATCAGCACATGACAATCATGAGACTTCATGCCATTTAACTTCAAATCTTGCATCGAAACAAGTTTCTTCACGCTGTCGAGTAACCGACGGAACTTTCACACCATGCAAGCACCGCACGCTCGCTCTCTCGGCCTTGGATGATCTGTAACACGCAGGGGAAGGTACGTCGTCCATTATCTCGTTATCGTCGGTGCTAACTCGTGCCCGATGTCCATATCGGCCAAGTCAAGCCGCGCGTTGACGCCGTCCTTTGTTTTGTCACGAATGTTCAAGAAGAGACCAATCAAGTCGTCACATACATTCTTTTCACGTGCATGACGTCGATGCGTTGTCGAACATCTAGGTACTTCCAATAAGGTAAGTCCCAAAATATTGATCTCTTCTTCCAAGTGTTCTTCTCACGAGCCCTCAATTTACATTCCCTTCCGAGGACAACATCTAAATCCTTAACCATATCATAAACCTCGTGTCCCCTTAAATACCTTGGAGCTAAACTGTTTTCCTTCTCTCCATCAAATTGTTTCTTCATCTTGCGGTATGGGTGAGCCTCTCAAGGAACCGCGGTGACGCATGTAGACTGTTTTGCGTGAGTGTCTCACCACACACTCTCGGTATCATCTAAACAGTGGGTACAAGCTTTGGCACATTTTGTACCGCCCGATAGGTTAGCAAGGCGGATAATCGCTTATGGTGCGAGAACAATAAGGAGCGCAAAGTGAAATTCTCTCGCTTGTATGCATCCCATACTGCATTCTTCGCTCCACAAGCTTTTAGATCTTCTACCAACGGTGCTAGGTACACATCGATATCATTCCTCGGTTGCTTTGGCCCTTGGATAAGTATCGACAAAGAAAATATACTTTCGCTTCATACACAACCAAGGAGGAAGGTTATAGATGCAGAGTCACGGGCCATGTGCTATGTCACGCTCATGCTATCGAAAGGATTCATTCCATCCGTACTCGGTCCAAACCTTATATTTCTTGGTTCTGCACCAAAGTCTGCGAAACTCCTATCGAGGTTTCTCCACTGGACGGAATCAGCAATATGTCTTAGCATTCCATCCTTCTTGCGCTCCTCCGAGTGCCAACGCAGCAGCTTTTGCCTCCTTTGGGTTTGCAAAACCTTTTCAAACGGGAATTATAGGAAAATACCATGCCACCTTAGCGGAGGTCCTTTCTTCGCCTCTGTTCCTCGCCGTCATCCGATTGATTGTTACGTTTGTATCGGCATGCGTTACATCGGACATACATGCATGTTTGCATACTCTTTACGGTATAAGATACAGTCGTTCGGACATGCATATATTCTTTCTACTTCCATTCCCAACGGATAAAGAACCTTCTTGGCTTTATACGTGGTTTTAGGCAGCTCATTTCCCTCCGGAAGCATGTTCGCTAAAAGACCTAGCAGCGCCGTGAAACTCTTGTCGGACCAACCATTGCTTGCCTTCAATTTCAACAGCTCAAGCACGGCCGACAACCTCGTGTACTTGCAAGACGTGAACAAAGGTTTCTCCGAGTCCTCCATCAAGCCCCGAAATTTAACATACTCTCTCGATCATAGTTCTCTTCTACATCGCAAGCATCCGATCCAGATTATCATCGTGCAACCTATCAAGATCATCATCCGCGGCATGTCATTCACTTCACCGCGATGTCATCCGCCAGTATATCATTCACTTCATGGCGATGTCATCCCGTGACATATGATCATTCACTTCGCCATGACCGGTCCAACACGTATAACCCTTTTGAAACCCTCCGAATCAAGTGCGCTTCAATTTGCCCTCGGTTCTTAAACATCTTTAAATTCTCGCATCACAGCATGGACAATACATATATTCCACCCCTTATTCAACATATCCTCCTCGGTGGCTCTTGTAAAGCGAGACACGCCATTAATATACTCTTCACTCACACGGCTCATGGCATACATCCGACTTCGGTCCTACGTTACGTATATATATAACAACTCAAGATTAAAATTAGATTAACTAATTATTACTAAATATATATACCGCCACATGTATTATCTTCACTCACACGGCTCAATTCATATTATAAACACAATGACTCTTATATAACCAATAATTTTGCAAATTAAGCATTTTCAATAACACTCACCAATTACTTAGATCTAAATTGTAATGCAATTAGAGAAAAAACAAATTTTCTTACTAACCATATCTAGAGCTACCAGAAAAAGTATGAATGAATCTTCAAAGCTCAATCTCTTCTCTTCCCACCAAATTAATCGGCTCGAAATCGCTTAGGCTCGAAAAGTGCGGCGGTGGCTACAGATCCGGATCGAAATGAAGACGAGGCGGCTCGAGGCGCATTAAATGCTTGTGGTATTATCACCGACGGGTTTTATTGCAAACCGTCAGGATCATTCACGCACGGTTTTATATTAAAACCCGTCAGGAAAAGTTGAAGAATCGAGCGGTTCTTAATAAACAACCGTCGTGTTGTCATCGTCGCAGACGGTTCTTAATAAACAACCGTCTGTGATAACCAGCTTTTCACAGACGGTTGTTTATTCAAAACCGTCTGCGATAACCAGCTTTTCACAGACGGTTGTTTATTCAAAACCGTCTGCGAAGTTGACAACACAGACGGTTGTTTATTAAAAACCGTCTGCGATAACCAGCTATGATAATGAAAAGTCAGAACGTATCTCTTGTGTTTCGTGTAACATATCTCCTTCGTTATACGAAGCGTCTCTTTGGTATACGAACCGTCTGTGCTGAAGGTTAAATATGCGCGTCAGGGTCTTCTACATACGTACACTCTCATCTTTGCTCACGCATCGTTCTTGTGATCACGCATCGTTCTTACTAGCTAACTACCGTTAATATGGATTCTAGTATTTCGCCGCTCATCTCCTTCCTCTCATCTATCCATACCGAGTTGTTCGGCCGTAATCGACACAAAGCGCCAACAATCCACGCCTAGAGCAGCTCCTCCGCCACGCCCGCTCTCCTCCTCGACTCGCTTCCATCCGTCAGCTGGACCTCATCATCCGCCGTCGACGGAGGTGTTGTCTTGCTGCTCAGGAAAGGGAAACCGCGCTTAACCTTGTTCTTCTCTACAATGTGCACAAAGCGGAGGAAGCATTTGTGGCAATGGAGAGACAGATGGATAGCATTGCCGCCAAGGTAAACGGCAGATTCTGAGGAATCTTATCATGCTATCCTCTACGAGCTTATGACGTACGCTAATGATCATTTGCCAATGCTGGAGGACGAAGTGCTGAGGACAAGGACGATCTTAACGGCGTTCAAGAACTCAGCGGGCGCTCCTCCATGTCCCAAATTCGAAGAAGAAGCGTACGAAGCCCAAAAGATTAGAATCTGGCAATCTCTTTATCTCTGCGACATTTGTAATAAATTTGCATAGAATTGAAATTAATAAATTTGCCTTTTATTTTGTGATCCCCTGTCTCTGTATGAATTTGATTGGTTGTTACTATGACAGACGGTTTGTAATAAAAAATCGTCTGTGATAATTCCAGATTATCACAGACGGTTTTTAATACATACCGTCTGTGATACTTATTATCACAGACGGTTCATAAGTAACAACCGTCTGTGATAGTTCAACCCCGCCTTATTGAGATATCTCAAAGGAGATTATTACCCTTATAGAGTAAACAACACCGAGTGAACCCCCTGGCTATCAGCGCGATCTCTGTCTCCCCCGCTCCCTTGGCGCGCGTTCGAGCCCCCGCTCACGCAGCGCTTGAGGTCGAGCTATTTCTATTAAATCCGTCGCTGACATGTGGGTCCCACATACACGCATTTGTTCATCAAGAACAATCGTCGTGATACTCATATTCTCCGACGCCGCCTACACAGATGGTGTCCAAATTTTTTGTTACATGCCCTTTGAAAACAAGCAAATGCACATGGAAACACAACAACACACATTCAGATCTATTACAGGATAACGAGCTAACGAACCCTTCACGTCACGACGGTGCTGCTGAAAAAGACACACTTACGACACTTACGGCCGGCAAGAGTGTGTTGTCCAGCGGCCCGCCGTGCCGCGACGGAGGCGCTACCTCACAGCGGAGGGGAGAAGCAAAGAAGGATTGTCGGAGTGGACATCACATCTCGATAGTAGTCGGCATCATCGAGGAACATGCAAATACAGAGGCAAGCACAAAAACTCAACAACACATTCAGATCGATCTATTACAGGATGACAAGCTAACAAACCCTTCGTGGCACGACGGTCACACTAAACAAGACACACTTACGACACTTACGGCAAGAGTGTGTTCTTTAGTATGAACCGTTCGTGCGCGATGGAGGTGCTAGCTCACGGCGGAGGAGATGCATACAGAAGCGGCTAGCTAGTGGATGAACTCACGCGTGACTAGTACCGTGGAAAGGTTGATGGGGAGTTATTAATAAGGGCCCGCCATGGGAGGAACTGGTGCCACCATTCGATGTGGAGAGAATAGCGGGTGAGATCGAAATCTCGTATACGCCAATTATTGGTGACATGTGATTATTACACACCAATTATCAGTGACATGAGATTATTACAGACGGTTCTTAACAGGAACCGTCTGTGTTATCAACTTTTCACGCACGGTTTGTGTTAATAACCGCTCAGGAACTTTCCTGACGGTTCTTAACAGACCCGTCGTGTTATCTCGATGGTATAGACGGTTCGTATTAAGAACCGTCGTGAAAGTTCCTGACGGTTATTAACAAAACCGTCTGTGATGTCTCAATTATCACGACGGTTCATGTTAATAACCGTTTATGAAAATATCACGACGGTTGCCGAAACCGCTCGTGATGTATCTCGCCCAAGATAGCCTCTTCTGTAGTAGTGTATGGTGCTAATTAAGTCTAAGAAAATTGAATGTTTAGCACGTATAGATGGTGCTAAGGGTTATAGTAAAAATAATTAACAATGATAATGGGGAGAGAAAAGGTGATCTATCCACATTGACATCTACTTTAAATGCCAAGAAGTAGCTATCATGGCTTTCGAGGTGTACATACGTATTGAGCCCGCACTCGTGTATTGATATATGGTCGTACATGTTCTACGCTCATATATCAATATATATGTGTGTGATATCTTTCGCGCCTTTTGTGCGGACAACCAATGTGCCAGCTTTAGCTAGGCTGCATATCCCAACAGCTCTGTGCACTTGTAGACTTATAGTACAGTACATTGTACAAGATAGTGTACAGCTCTATATGTATAATTCGGATTGTGGAAGTCACCTACTGTACTATATCTTGATATATCTTTCAGTCCTGCAGCATGTACAGATCATGAAGGGCAATATCTCTTTATTAAACAACCAAATATATGTCTTAATTAAACAACCAATATAGCAAGGTTGATCAAACTAACACAGATATAGCAAATCAACAGCCGATCACATGTGTATATATTATTAGTGGTTATTGATCTACTTGATATAGTATATGGACATATATAGCAATCACAAGTACTGTCCTAGCTATCTATATATATGGATCTTGCGATTTACGATATACAGATGATCGATCAAAGTGCACGAAAGGTTTGGTGCGAATATTTCCAACTTGCAGGAGCGTATCCATCAACCGGTCATTTTCGTCCAAGCGATGATTAATTTGACTTGAATAATGAACAACACGTACACACTCTGATCCGGACCAATTAAACAAACTGAACTTCAAGATGTGGTGCAGAAATTCTGATATATGCATGGCCATCACATCAACATTATTTACCTCAAAGTGCATGTGAATGTGTGATGCGTTAATCACGCTGCATGCACATGCATCACGACGAGAGTTTATTGGCATGATCACACACACGTAATTTTTTTTCTTCAGATTTGTCATCACAGACACAAAAAGCTAGGTACTAGCGTACGATATATGTGCTAATTGAGCGGGGCAGCTGGCCGGCAATGCTCAATTTGTTTTCTCGAAACTGTGGCAATGTTCAATCTGAGGAGACGTATTAATTCATGGGCTCTAGCTAGCTTGCTGCTTCTTAACGGCTTCTTGCTTCTCCTCTAGTATTATTTCTGCTATGTTGGTGCAACGCAGAGTTAAGCCTTCCTACAACGTCGCCCGCTGTGACGTTGAAGCCCTCCTCCACCTGAAAAGATCGAGAACGTGATCGATCAGTTGATCATCCGGAAAAAACTGTGTATTGGTTCATACGTTGTAGGGAAGCTGCTGATCGACACATGGCTAGATGGCTAGACACATGGGTGTATACCTAGCTCACCAATATTCAAGTTATATGCGTGATGCACACTAAATTATACTAGTAGGCCGGGAATACACTTTGCTTCAAACACCACGTCACTTCATTGCCAATAAAATTACCACTATGTATTCATTATTTTTAAGTTAACATAATATAAAATTTTGTATAATTACTGATGTAGTGACAATTTGTTATAACATAAGATATATCCTAGCATAATTGCAAAAATCTGTGCACAGGTGTGTGGTTACTCACCTGGGTTTGGTGCAACTCAGTTAATCAACTCCCATCTGCTTTACAACTTGTGAGGGTTTTTTAAGTGAAACATATAAACTCATTTGCCATTGATTATTTATTACCCAGAGTAGCTAGCTAAGTAACCAAAGTTATCAATTCTATTCCAGAACCACCGGAATGGCTGATATGTTCCATCCTGACCTACAAAACGACACAAAGAAGGTTGCATCGCGTACCGGCCAGAATTCTGATCGATTCCGGCCATTCCGGATGGAATTGTGTATACCACCAAATCCGGTACCGGCCAAAATGCAGGTAATATCCCCTTCCAATCCAGCCCAAAGGCAAGAAATTAAGCCAAAATTCTTAGATCTAACAAGAAAGGAAATCAAGAAACCGTAGTTGCAAAAGAACAAGTGAGCTAAGGTGCCACTGTAAGGCACTGCCGTCATCTTCCTCGCAAGACCGGTAGGGACCTGACCACATAAAGCTCGAATATACGAATATAACGAGAAGTGGGCGACAACAGGGAGGAGCGGATGGCAGATAGCATCTTCAGAGGATGGCAGCGCTAACGAGCAACAACTTCCTCACCCCCACTATTTGTGCTTGTGTCTGTTGGTTTTGTGTGGTGGCGATGCTATTTGCTTGGTAGTAGGAGCCTTTGGGTGGATTTTTTTGGGCTGTGGCTTAGGGCTTATGGCTTAAAGTTTATGTCTCACAGGAGAGTGCGTACTGAGTAAGAGCATGGGGGGAGTTTGGGTCATTGATAAGTATATGGCTTGTTGCGTTGGCCCGACTAACTCCTTTGGCCTTTACTATTTTTTTTCTTCAAAATTTTTATTAGGAAGCATGGTAACTAGTACTGATCTGCTCTTATTTTTTACATACATATGAATATATAATTTTTATTTTATACTCCATAATGGTACACCAGAATGGATTGGTACCGACGCATTCTATACCAAGAGGCAAACCGAAATAGTATCCGGAATGGAATTGACAACTACGTAAGTAACCCATTCCTTGTAACTTTCAAGATTATCTCTTCATCTATGTGATCCGGTTCCAATATTTTCCCTAGCTAGAGACAAAATTAAGTTGTTCTGACTGACCTTGGTAATTAGCTTGGAAAACATTTTCACAAAGCAGCATATTCATACATATAGAGTAATAGATTAGAGATAATTGATTATATGCCACAGAATAACGTCCACTTCTACAAAATACCATTAAAAAGCACTCTCTCTATTATATGCCACTGAATAGCACTGAAATTCTATTATATGCTATTGACATCAGTTAGGGTATGCTTTCCCCTGAAAAAAAGATGATTTTGCCCTCAGTTCAAATATGCCCCTATGATAAAAATTAAATATAGGGTAAATTGGTTTAGAAAAAATAGTGAAATTCTTTTGGTGCACCCTTGGGGCAGTTTACAATTCAAATATAAAATTTTGTGAACTAATTCTTCCATTTGTTCTATTTTTGAAATTCAAATCCAAAATCAGCATATTTGAGGTATTTTTTATACTGGGACAAATTACTGTAGAAAAATAGAAACTAATATTTTCTGAAGCTATGTTACATCTTAGAAGCATGTGAGAATTTTTCCAGAATTTGTAGACCTCATTTAGTCTTTGTTTATAAATAGTATCCTTTATTAGTATTTAAATTGAAAATCTGGACATTTTCTTTGAACAGTGCCTTGAAATTTTTTCCTAGCTCGCTGACATATTGAACAACACCCTTGTGAATATTTATAATTTTTGATGTTGTTTCTATTTTAAATAAATCAGGTCTCCGGTCTTTACTAGGGTCATTTTGGTCTTTTATTCAGAGTATAACGATCAGCCCTAATGGTCAACTAACGGCAGTGGTATATAATAGAATTTTGGTACTATTCATTGACATATAATAGAGAGAGTGTTTTTTAATATCATTTTGTAGAAGTGGACGTTATTCAGTGGCACATAATCAATTGTCTCATTAGATTAATGGTGGTGTCTAGGTCGCATGTGAGTATTTGTTTGTTAGTGGGTACTCGATTTGTGAACCATTGGATCTAGATCCAAAGGATCTTATCCCTCCTGCAGATAATATAAATTCTCTTTTCATCCCATTCCCTTCCCATTTAAACCCTAGCTGCCTCCCCACCCCACTACCGCCACCACCACCACCCACCGCCATTCAACGGCGACGCTGCTGGCCGGCCAGCCGCTGCCGCTCCTCCTGCTCCTGCCTCCCTCCTTCCGCCCCAAGCACCCTCCTCCGCTACCTCCTTCTTTCTCTTCTCCGGCAAGCCGTCCTTGCGCTACCCTTCTTCCTTCTCTCCTATGAGACTCCTCCCACCGCCCTCCTTCCTTGTCTCCAGCAGTTAACCGCCGAATCCACCACTGCCTCCTAACCGCTCTCACAGGAGGCCACTGTCAGTGCCAGAGTTACATGGTCACCGGTCGCTGGAGACACCATCGGAGGAGTGAATCTCAAGGCAAATCGGAGGAATGGAAAATTCAAGTATTCTTAAGGTGAGAAAATACTAGAGTACTTCTTAGCAATTTCCTAGATTAGTTAGTGGGACATTTTCACCATCCTACTGTTTACAGGGGTTAATTGTTTCAGAACATGTTTAGTTTTCTTTAACGAACGCATATAGTAAATGCATTGCAGTATTTCGTGAAACGCCACTTATAAAAGAACAAAATTTTCTCTATAAAACGTCATCTCTAATAGAATGGTGAAAAAAATTTAATGAACTTGCCTTTGCCATGATGGTTATGATCACAGTGCAAGCCGGGAACGGCAAGGCATTGGTATGCGTGATGCTAAGGTGGAGCCCCTCCACCTCGGCGAGCAATCTGACAAGCACCCCCTTGGCGTTGGCGCAGTGGATCCTCACCATCACGTTGCCCTCCGAGATCCTCGCCTCGACCTCCGGCAGCGCGTTCCTGGTCGTGCCAGCTACCCCGGGCACCGCTGCTGCAGACGATGATGGGCAGCCGTCGCCGTCATCCGGCGCGGCGATGCACGGCTTCTTGACGAGCACCACTGACTCGATGCTCCTGCCGTTGTGGTCTTCGAGTGCTCTGAGCTTTTCTTGGAGCTCCTTCACGTACCTCACCGCGTCGGAAAGAATCGTCGCCTTGTCCATCTGCTCAAATTGGCCAATCCGTGTTGACAAGTAGTACAAATTTGTGTGTGAGAAATGTGTAGGAAGAGCGCGAATTTCGAGGACCTTCTTGAGGCCGGGGATGACGGTTGAGAGCTCGATGCAGAGCTGATTGATCTTCTCCCGGCGCTTCCGCTCGGCCATGATGTGGTCCTGCGTGTACGGTGCCGACGACGTGTGCCCCGTGCTTGCGGAGCTCTTCCCGGAGGCTCTCCTCGACGGCGGTGACCCATACGCCAGCTCCGGCACACCGCTGCCGTCGTGCGCTCTTGCGGAAGCGGTGGCGGGATTTGGCATTGCTTCGTTGCTCGGCTGCGACAAGGCCGAGGTGAAGTTCCAGCTCACGGGCCGATAGTTGGTGGTGGTGCTGCTGCTGCTCGGCGCGCACTTGACAGAGTTTGGCGACGGGGACCATCCGTCATGCTCCATGACCGCGGCAGATGCGTTGGTGTTGCCGCCGCCGCTGTCGGTGTCGCCCGAGCTCCAGCTGTTGGCGGCTCTCTGGCCATCTTGCGCTGCTGCCTCCGCCGGGGCCATGCCGTTCCGGGACGCCGTGTTGCGGAGCGCTTGGAGTGACGGGAAGGTGTCGCCGCCGTCGGCGTAGGCAGCGGCGGCCGGCGGGTGCTGGTGCTGCAGCGTGTCCATGGCCCACTGCATGAACAGGCTCGAATCGTCCATGCCTACTGATATTTCTAGCTAATCGAATCGCAGCAAATAAACCATGTCAGAGAAGGAAAGATTTTACTCCCGAGGGATGATGTCTATCTAGATGCACAGTTCTTCCCAAGATTTGATGCGAAGACAAGACATGGTGCATGCCAGACACCCAGAAAATTTACGTGGAGTCCAAGAACTGCACCAACTTAGATACGGTTCCATTGGACTGTAATAAACTGATTTATAATTAAAATTATATTATAATTATTAAAATTATATTGTAATTGATAGTGATTTATTTAGCGTAATTAAATTTAAAAAAATTAAAAAGGAAAAAACATATTAGCCCAGCATAAACAATACAAACGAATCCGGAAAAAAAGAACCGATAAAAAAAACTTAAAAAACCAAAAAATCATAAAAGGACAAAATTTAAAAATAGTAAAAAATAAATTAGAAATCAGTTACTCAAGTCGAAATGAGCAGAACCTTGGACCTATTTGGCTACTGCCTACTGGCAATCCGCACAGGGTTCAATATCTATCAGTGGGAGACCACTCGTAGCAAGTAAGAGGAACAGAAGCCAATCGACTTGAAACTCGTACACTTTGTAGGCAGCCAGATCGGTGTGGCCAACCCCTTTAATTGCCGGATCAAAAGGCAGGAAGGGAGCAACAACAAAGCACGTAGTACAAATTAAGCTCGTGAAGCATGCACAAATAAGGAGATGGGAACCACACACTTACCCAGCTCCGGAAGAAGATCCTTGCAAAAAGGAAAGCCCAAGGCTTCGCTGCTGCTTGGCCTAATCCCTCAGAAGCTTTCCCTTCTTACACACGTATCTGGCTGCGCCCTTCTAGGCTTCTAGCTGGAGTGGGAGGGTGGTATATATATATCTGGAGTTCTATGGGATCATATGTACCCCATATATGGAAAGGTTGCAACATGCTTCAATTTGGACAGGTGACAAGCAGTTCGACGGTTCAAACCAATGGCAAATGAAGGAACCGTTCCAAACAGCTTTAACTTCTAACTTCATAATATCGTATTTTTTTTGTCTTTTAGTTTTTTAGGACTTTTTTCTTTTTTATTTTTCCGCTTATTACTTTATATTATCTATGATGATATAGTTTTTTATTATTAAATTTAATTACCTAGAAAAACTAATAGCAGCTATAGTGTATTTTCAGTCGCTACAGTGCAAAAATTCCAGAAACCACGTTGAGAAGGGCCTTAAACCATGTGTATTTTAATTTCTAAATAGATGGTGAAAAAGAGACTCCAAACAGCTTCAATTTTTGCTTTTTTTTAGCTTTCGGTTTATTTAAACCAGAAGTTACTTGAATACCTCGGTTTCTAATTTCCGCTTATTTTGATTTTTTTTTTACTTTTCTATTTTTTTTGCCTTTTTCTTCTTATTTCTTTGCATTATCTATGATAATATAACGTTTTTTTATTTTTCTCATTTTTCTATTTTCTCTAAAACACTAGTAACTATAATTTTAGCTAAAAATTAAAAACCCATAGTTTAAGCTGGTTGGAGCGAGTCGTAGTACGTGTGCAATGTGCAGTTACTGCACTGTAGTAATGGATCCGCCGTTTGTTGTTTTGTAGTACTCGCTAGCTGCCTCTGTAGGGTCTGACCGCATCAACATGCCATGTCTCCCCGACAGCTACTGTTATTCGGTTGCATTTTAGACCGTCCAAAGGCCAAGATAAGAGAATAAATAATCATTTCCCCGGATTGCGATTATGTGGCCTAATCCCACCAAAACGATATTATTTGGATTCTGTTTATGCTTGTGGTTTAAATATCTGAATTCTAGCTGTTTGTGAGAGACAGTACTCAGAAGAAAATAGTTACATGTGATTTTGACCGGTACAACTAAACTCAGTACGCTTTTTACTACAATTTTTCTATTGATCATGCTTTAAAAAACACACCATTTAAAAGATAGTTACTGTAGACAGTACAAACATAAACCAACTTAAACCCAAAAGAACCCAACCATTCTTAACCCTACAAACTGGATGTCTTATGGCATTCCTAATCAAGATATTACAAAGCAATATACATACCACTCCATGTTACCAAAAAATAGTTGTAAATATGACATCTTCAGTGAATAGTATCTATCCTTAGACTCAATTTATAAATTCACATAACTCTCCCTCACCCTCTCTCACCACACACTGCTACAGAAGAGGGTATACTGGACGGGTACATCACAGACGGTTTTACTGGCAACCGTCTGTGATATTTTCATAGACGGTTATTAACATGAACCGTGCGTGATAATTGAGACATCACAGACGGTTTTATTAATAACCGTCAGGAACTTCCTGACGGTTCTTAATACGAACCGCCTATACCATCGAGATAACACGACGGGTCCTTAAGAACCGTCAGGAAAGTTCCTGACGGTTATTAACACGAACGGTGCGTGAAAAGCAGATAACACAGACGGTTCCTGTTAAGAACCGTCTGTGATAATCCCATGTCACTTATAATTGGTGTGTAATAGTCACATGTCACCAATAATTGGCGTATACACAGGATTTCGATCTCACCCGTCTATTCTCTCCACATCGAATGGCCGGCACCGGTTCCTCCACGGCCGGGCCCTTATTAATAACTCCCCATCAACCTTTCCATCGGTACTAGTCACGCGTGAGTTCATCCACTAGCTAGCTTATAAGCTTCCGTATGCATCTCCTCCGCCGTGAGCTAGCACCTCCATCGCGCACGACCGGTTCATACTAAAGAACACACTCTTGCCGTAAGTGTCGTAAGTGTGTCTTGTTTAGTGTGGACCGTCGTGCCACGAAGGGTTTGTTAGCTTGTCATCCCGTAATAGATCGATCCGATCAATGTGTTGTTGAGTTTTGTGCTTGCCTCTCAGATTTGCATGTTCCTCGACGATGCCGACTCGTCGAGATGTGATGTCCACTCCGACAATCCTTCTTTTCCCGCAAAATTCAAGGCAATTTTATTACAAAGTTCAAAGACATTTCAGTTCTTGATGACGGCCGGCCGACATGCCGACAACCGGTGATCGACTATTCATCGCATCTTCCCACTTCTTTTCTTGTGGGAGAAGTGGGAAGAAGCGATGGATAGCTCGATCACCAAGAAGTCGGTATGTCGGCCTACCGCTCACCAAGAACTGAAATGTCGCTTTGGGGCTCGAACGCGCCGAGGGAGCCGTAGATCGCTACCGATAGCCGTGTGGTTCACCGGTGTTGCTTAATTACTCTATAAGGGTAATAATCCCTTTGAGATATCTCGAAGGCGGGGTTGAACTATCACGCACGGTTGTTACTTATGAACCGCTGCGTGATACTTAGTATCACGAGCGGTATGTGTTAATAACCGTCGTGATAGTATGCATCACTGAGCGGTTCGTGTTAAGAACCGCGTGATAGTATGCATCACGAGCGGTTCGTGTTAAGAACCGCTCGTGATAATGTAGACTATCACAGACGGTTATTTATGTGAACCGTCTATGATAGGCAACAATCACCGACGGTTATTAAGTTGAACCGTCTGTGATATTGCTTGTATCACAAACGGTTCATATTAATAACCGTCACAAACGGTTATTAATACGAACCGTCTGTGATATGTCATTTTCACAGACCGTTTGTGGTTGGAACCGTCTGTGATATTCTCGCTAGTATTAATTGCTTGGCGTACTTGCTTGAAGGATGTCGACACCGCTGCATCTTCATTGCGTTGCATCGGTGGAGCAAGGCGGCCGCTTTAGGGAGTTGAGGCGAAAAATATCACCGTCTTCTTAGTGATCGATCGAGGTTAGTATACTTAATTACTTAACATTCTTAGTGATCCGATCGTAGATTAGTACTCAATTGCTTAACATTCTTAGTGATCCGATCGAGGTTAGTAGTAGGGTAATAATCATTTTGACACCTATTTGTCACTTGTGTAGCTTAGATGGACCAAGTGGATGTATGTTGAGAACCGTGTGAGTGAAGAGTACATTCTTGGCGTGTTCCGCTTTTAGAAGGGCTACCGAATGGATATGTTGAAGAAGGGATGAAATATATGTATTGCCCATGTATTGATTGTGATAATCTCAAGATGTTTAGCAACTCGGCAGATTGAAGCTCACTTGATTCAAGGGTTTCGAAAAGGGTACAAATGTTGGACCGATCACGGTGAAGAGAAGAGTACACAAGAAGGTAGTTATGACATAGTCGAGGGAGACAACGATATGCCGCTTGTGGACCGTTCTTTCGATCATGAGGAAAGGTCGCAGGATGACAATGGATCATGAGGATAGGTCGCAGGATGACAACTGGATCCCGAGGATAGGTCGCAGGATGACAACTGGATCGGATGTTACGTGATGCGAAGGGAACTATAGAGAGAGAGTTTGGTAAATTCGAGGGCTTGATGGAGGACTCGGAGAAACCTTTGTTCCCGGCCGCAAGCCGCAATACACGAGGTTGTCATCGGTTCTAGAACTGCTAAAATTGAAGGCAAGCAATGGTTGGTCCGACAAGAGTTTCACGGCATTATTAGGTCTCCTAGTGGACATGCTTCCAACGGAAATGTGTTGCCGAGAACCACCTACCAAGCCAAGAAGATTCTTTGTCCATTAGGAATGGAAGTAGAAAGAATACATGCATGTCGGAATGATTGTATCCTGCTGCAGTAAAGAGTATGGTAGCTTACATGTTTGTCCGGTGTGCAAAGCATCCCGATACAAGCGTAAAATGACTCGATGATGGGAAGGGCATCGAGGTGAAGCAAGGACCTCTGCTAAGGTCATGTGGTATCTTCTGTAATCCCCGCTTGAAGCGTTATTTGCAAACCGCAAGGATGCAAGATTGATGCGCTAACACCGCGAGCAACAGAAGAAAGACGGAATGATAAGACATGTTGCTGATTACGCCGGTGGAGGAACATCGATAGGATGTTTGTAGATTTCGTGTGGAACCGAGAAATATAAGGTTTGGGTTGAGTACGGATGGAATGAATCCTTTTGGTAACATGAGCAGCCGACATAGCACCTGGCCCGTGACTCTGTGCATGTACAACCTTCCTCCTTGGTCGTGTATGAAGCGGAAATATATTTTGATGTCACTACTTATCCAAGGGTCAAGCAACCGGCAACGATATTGATGTGTTCCTAGCCCCATTGGTGGAAGATCTTGCAATCTTGTGGAATGAAGGGTACATGTATGGGATGCGGACAAACGAGAGAACTTCACTCTACACGCCATGTTGTTCTCGCACCATTAATGATTTTCCCGCCCTTGGTAACCTCTCGTGGTTGAGTATAAAGGAGCCAAAGCGTGTCCGACCGCTTAGATTATACCGAGAGTGTGTGGTTGAACAACTCGCAAAAATGGCGTGTACATGCGTCACCGTAGGTTCCTTCCAAAGTATCACCCATACCGCAAGAGGAAGAAACAATTTGACGGAAAAAAAGAGGATGACTCAAGACCAAGACCTTTTAGCGGAAAGAGGTGTTTGATATGGTCAAGGATATAAATGTTGTGTTTGGCAAGGGACGTAAATTGAGGAAGAACATGTGGAAAAAGAGGTCAATATTTTGGGACTTGCCTTATTGGGAGCACTTAGAAGTTCGCAATTGCATCGATGTCATGCACGTAGAGAAGAATGTATGTGACAGTTTGATTGGTCTCTTCTTGAACATTCCGATAAAACAAAGGATGGTGTTAACGCAAGGCGTGACTTGGTCGCTATGAACATCGTGACCGAGTTAGCACCGATAGAGACCGATAAAGGCGGACGTACCTTCCCCAAAGATGTTACACTGCCTAAGTCCGAGAGAACTGAATTGTGCCAGTCCTTAAATGGTGTGAAAGTTCCATCCGGTCACTCCACAAGCATGAAGAAACTTGTTTCCATGGAACATTTGAAATTAATTGGCATGAAGTCTCACGATTGTCATGTGCTAATGACTCAAATGCTACCTGTTGCAATTAGAAGTATTTTGCCGAACAAGGTTCGAGTGACAATCATAAGGCTATGTTATTTCTTCAACGCAATTGCTCAGAAGGTCATTGATCCGGATGGACTAGATGCTCTGCAAACCGAGGTGGTGACAACTCTATGTCATCTAGAGATGTATTTCCTCCATCATTTTTGATATCATGGTCCATCTCATTGTCCACCTTGTGAAAGAGATAAAATATGTGGCCCGTATTTCTCGTCATATGTACCCTTCGAGAGGTACATGGAATTTCAAGTCCTATGTACGCAATCGATCTCGACCGGAGGGTAGCATCATCGAAGGTTATACAACAGAAGAGGTCATTGAATTCTGCATCGGCTACATGGCTCAGGTAGAGCCGATAGGTGTACCTCTATCTCGTCACGAGGGGAGGTTAGACGGTATAGGGACTATCGGGAGGAAAGCAATAACTCCGGATCAAAATACGTATGCTCAAGCCCATTTCATGGTTTTACAACACATGACTGAAGTGACCCCATATATTGAAGAGCACAAGGACATGCTACGTCAGGAGAATGCAGCCGGTCGAAGTTTGGATCACGAGACAACACAACCGTCGGTTCAACGAATGGTTGAAGGCGCAATTGACTAGGAGGTCGTCAAATGAAACAATACAATGGTTGGCAAAGGGCCAAAATTTACAATTGTGACATGGCAAGGATACGACATTAATGGCTACACATTTTATACAATGATCAAGATAGAAAGAGCACAGTCAGAACTCGGTGTCCGCATAGATGCCTATGATTCGCACGGCAAGATCACCGGCCCAAGCTCGTACTACGGGCTTGTAGAGGAGATTTGGGAGCTTGACTACGTAATTTTCAAAATTCCTCTATTTCGGTGTCGTTGGGTCCAACTCCCACGGGTGTAAAGGTTGACAAGCAGGCGTCACTACCGTGGACCTCGAATGTGTAGGATACAAAGGCGAACCATTCGTATCATGAGGCAAGTTGTTCAAGTATTTTATGTAACCGACCCGGCAAATAAGAAGCGCCATGTAGTTCTTCGGGAAAAGAAGGATTGTCGGGGTTGAGAATGTTGTGGATGAGGAAGAGTACAATCAATTTGATGATTTGCCTCCATTCGAGAGCGGCATCGAGCTCGATGAAGAACAAGGCGATGAAGCAAGCTATATGCGTGTCGATCATCGTGAAGGGCTTTATTTAAAATGATATAGCCAAAGTGTAATAAATGATATAGGTTATGCTTGTGTTTTCATAAATGTATGTATGTTCCATTGTAATTGTAAAATGACTAAGGAACTATGAAATAGTTATATTTATGGTTATGCTTGCGTTTTCATAAATGTATCTATGTTCCATATTGTAATTGTGAAATGACATAGGAACCTAGCTAGCTGCGGTATTTATAGTGAACTATCACAGGCGGTTTATAAAAAGAAACCGTGCGTGATAACATATACAGACGGTTCTATATATAACCGTCGCGGATATATATCACGCACGGTTCTATATAGAACCGTGCGCGATAATATATATCATGACGGTTATATATATAGAACCGCTCGTGATATTGTATATCATGACGGTTATATATAGAACCGTCGTGATAATGCATCTATAAATACCGCAACTAGGTCTCGCGAGTCCGCTCATCTCGCCGCATCTCTTGTCTCCACTCTGCAGTGGCGCCTGCTAGCTAGGTTTTGCTCCTCCCACCGCCGTCCCTCCTCCGGACGCCGCCGCTCCGACGCCGGTCCCTCCCACCGCCGCTCCTCCCGACGCCGCTGTTCCTCCCGACGCCGCTCCCGACGCCGGTCCCTCCCGACGCCGCCGGTCCCTCCCGACGCCGCCGGTCCCTCCCGACTCCGCTACCTCCCGCCGCCGGTCCCTCCCGACTCCGCTACCTCCCGACGCCGCCTCCTCCGACGCGGTCCCTCCTCGTGCTTCACATGTATTTTATGTTATATGCTTCACATGTATTTTATGTTATATGCTTCACATGTATTTTATGTTATATATGCTTCACATGTATTTTATGTTATATGCTTCACATGTATTTTATGTTATATGCTTCACATGTTAGCTTTATGATATATGCTTCACATGTTAGCTTTATGATATATGCTTCACATGTTAGCTTTATGATATATGCTTCACATGTATTTTATGTAGCATATAATATATGTTGCACTTGTTAGTCGCAAGGTCTATTTGGAAGGCCCATAGCTCACCGCAATTAGTTTTTCTTAGAGAGAGATGGTGTCCACACGGTCTTCGTCCGTCATCCGGGTCTCACGCTCCCAAGGCTGCGAAATCTAAAGCGTGGCCGAGGAGTATCGAATGGCCACAGGCCCGAATGACCATCACGGTGGTCTCTCCGGATGGGGTCCCTCTGGAACCGTCGAAAGCAGCGTCATCATTTCGGACTACTGCGGTATAATTGGAAGGCAACGGTCCCCATCACCATAGCAAGTGGAAAGATTTGACAAAGGATCACAAAAATCAGCTATGGAAGGAACTTACAAATTGCTCGAGTTCAGCAGAAGCACGTGGACTCGTGCAGCAGCAGGCGCCTCGCGATGGGAAAAGCATGGAAAAATTTTAAGAGCACTCTTGTGACAAAGCACGTGGTCGAGGATGTCACGCCTTCACGAAGTATCCTTTCGTGTCGCGGAAACATGGGAGGCCTTTGTGCGATGAAGACGACGACCGAATTTGAACAACAAAGTGCGGCGCACAAGGACCTTCGGTCAAAAACACGCACCCTCACGGACTCGGCGCTGCTGGTACGCGGGTAAAATCCGCAATGGAGGATGCGGGATGAGGTCGCAATCCGATCGGAGGCCCTCCGCCATTTGCGGGATCGCAAACGAAGCCGCCGAATCGGTTAAGAGCGCGGTCATCAACCACATCTTGGTGTCTCTTTCAAAACCCCGCAGATGAGGAAGTGTCCCAACGCTGGTAAAATATGTTCAACAAAGATAGTTGTTAACACCTCTTCAACTTCATGGGTTGAAAATAACATGATTAATTGCCTCTTGCGGCAATCATTGACTACCGAATCTTCTTGTGGCTCCTTTGAAGAATATAGGAGATAGATTTACTATCACAGGCCTTGGGAAACAAGGAGCACCTGTGTCGCACACGAGGCATGGGGTTTATGTACCTTGGAGGCACGGATTTCCAGTTACTCCGAGACATATAGGAGTAGGAAGAGATCCAAGGCGCATGCAATGAACAAATAAAACAGAGCTTCATGCTCAACTTGAGGAACAACTATCGCCTCACTTCAAGAGCGAGGCGGCCTCACTTCGAGGAGAGATAGATTCGCTGCGGGAAGAAGCGAGACAAGTCCGCAACCAATCGCAACCCACTCCTAATCTGCGGTACCCGGTCCCACTCAACGTCGCAAGAGTGCGCGTCCACACCAATTTCGAACATAGCGACGACCGCTTACGTATTGATGACATTCTGTAATGTACCTCTTTAGAATGGTACATAGATCTCTCTGTAGACGCCTTGGCGATCTCTTGTATCGTTATGTAGGAGCCCATGCCTTGCGACCTCAAAGTCGCTTGTTGGCTCTATTCCGCTGATTTGGAGAGGCATGGTGTATCCATTGTCGCCGTGGACGCTGGTGCACGTGTACAAGTAGACACCGGTTTCATAAAGGTCCGGTGGACACGATTAATGATATTTTAATTCCGTCCCTCTTGAGAAGCCCCCAAACGAAGAGATTAAGACATTAGGGATGCCGTCCACACATTCATTCGGTGGCCCAAGAGGACATCGTCCTCGACATGTCCGTGCCACAATCTTCACATCCGGTGGCCCAAGAGGGACGCCGCCTCGACACGGCACATCGGCTCCGGTGGCTCCACCTCCACCTCCAAATCCAAGAAAGTCATTGCATCGGCCCCGCCGAGACGCCACCGAGAACATATCACAAGCGAGGCTCCAAGGCCTCCAAGGCTCATGCGAAGAAAATTAAGCCGCGCCCGTGCCATGGACGTTTACTCTAGGAGTGTCGTTGGTGCCCGACTCACAATTACTTGACTTGGTATGATTTGCAATAGATTGCATGCCCGGTACATGGAGAAGTCCAACATGAAGCCAAACCGACAGAGTGCATTCACTCGAAATATAACGAGACACATTTCCTCCACGACCGGGCTACATCGTCGTGACATTCAAGATTTATTCTTACTATTCAATCTCGACGAACTCGACGCCTCACTTCTACGATCTTCGACCGTAAGTGTATTGTATAATGAAGTTCTACATTCACGTTATACGATAAATGTCATTACTCTTTCTTTATGTATAGATACATGATCCAACAAGTCCGCAATCGCGACGACCGGTGGGTTTCCTCGACCCTCGGTTGGTCTCCGAGCAATCTATCAACACGATGCATCCTTCGTGCAAGGTTACATAACGAGGGATTGATTGCTCACACCGACAAGGAGTACATCATGGTACCCTTCAACCAAGGGTAAGTGCTTCACTAGTTGCCACACATATGTTTCATTTGAACTTTACATGCAAGATGAACTTAGGATTAATCACTATGGCGACACACATAACTAGGCATCTTGGATTTTGCTTGTGATTGTACCAAAGTGGAGCAAGGTAATATACCTTGATTCCTCCTTAGAGCAACCACGACTTGATCGTGTGCAAGAAGTATAATGTGTAAACTCATTTCCTCCATACATAACTCTATTGTAATATTTCTTTTGTTTGCCACGGCCGAGGCTAAGTTTTTGAATCACGAGGGCGTTTGCCGATTATGTTGCCCAAGGAGGAACACACGACAAAAATCCAAGTGACACACTACGACACAACACGCGATTTCCGGCACCGCTACAACACAACAATCCTATATCATACTTTGTTATAATGCCTCTAGAATTGACAATACCGATGTATGTAATTCTATTTTTGCAATGCCACCACCAGCTACTGTGGCAACGTATGTGGATTCTACGTTTGCCGCCATATGAAGGAAATCATGGGTACTAAGATCAATGATCCGAGGTTTGTCGTCCTTCCAATAATTATTATTTTCTGATTATATATATGTATTTATGTTACACACATGCTAATTAATGACTTAACATTGCTCCTAGCGACAGCGGGTGAACTTCGACGAAAGTGCATACGATCTTGACAATCTCGTCGATATTCGTGGAACCATCTCCCAATTCTTGCTAGCAGAGGTCATAAATAAGAATGGAGAGTTCCACGTCGGCAATGGTGATAATTAGATGTTGAAACATTGGATTCAACTGTACAATCAAACAATTCTCCTTCAATTGAATTCATTTGTCAGATGTTGTGTAACGATTTTCATTCTATATATATATGTATGTGATCTGCTGGCCGTTTGTTACATTCATCCGTATCGAATTTTGTTGTAATTTACTATGAGTTGCAATTAACTTATATCATCATTTATCATGATCGCACCGCTTGTCGCTTCAGAGGGCATGGCTAGCATATCCCGAGGCTAGCCAAAAGCGGCAAATAAAATGGATGATGCATATGGTATCACGACGGTTCGTTGTTACAAACCGTCGTGGTGTGAATGATATCACGACGGCCTTTACAACCGATCGTCAGGATATATAATATCACGCACGGTTAGTAACACAAACCGTCTGTGATATTGTGTATATCACAGACGGTCTTGACTACTAACCGTCTGTGATAGTGCGGTATCACAGACGGTTGTTTAAACAAAAACCGTCTGTGATAGTCTGTATTACAGACGGTCTTGAATACTAACCGTCTGTGATAGTGAGGTATCACAGACGGTTGTTTATAAAAACCGCTCGTGATATCGAACTATCACGCAGACGGTTAGTAGTCAAGACCGTCTGTAATGTATGTTATCACAGACGGCTCAGGAACCGTCTGTGATAACCACCAACTATCACTGACACCTAAACACTGACGGTTCAGAAACCGTCTGTGATGACGGTTCCGAACCGTCTGTGATAGGGCTGTCTGTAGCAGTGACACTAGATTCAATGTTTTGCTGTTAAATTTTATCCTCAAGTAATATCTTGTATGAAACACTACTTTTCACTCTCTTTTTTTAATTCTTTCTCATCTCATTATAAATTCTAATTGATATGGTAATTAATATTATAGATATTACTTGCTAGGCCCTTGGAGTGTCGTTAGCTAAAAATACAACAACCCATGATGTGCTGATGTGACCCCCTGTCCGATTATATATCATGTAATCAACATCACACAACCAGTGACTAGCTATAAAGCCATTGAATGATAACCAAACGTGCAAAGAGCTCAATCTAATTGAGGCCCGGGCTGTTTGAAACAAAGGATTTTCGTGGAGATTCTGAAGAAAATTGCTCTGTTACCGATACAATGTACTATCATAGCTGGCTTTTTTAGACTTACTGTTTATAACTTTTGCTATGGTACTAGTTTTTAAATGATATTTTTTTTTAAAATAGGATTTATAAGTCCATTGTAGTGAATATTATATTGACTTCAGCTATACCGGTTAAAATTACGTATAAATGTCCTCTCTTCGTTCTTTTTCTCACGAATAGAAAAAATTCAAAAATCAAAAGCTGTAGCGTAAAAAACCCACCATATATTTCTGATAAAAAAATATCTGCCAAAGAATAGCCATGTGCCAGCAGCATCTTTCTAAAAACACCCGACAAAAGTTAGTACGTACTGATCGAGGACAAGCTTTTCTGTGCGGCTAAGCCCTAGTGTAACAATATTGTACTAATCATCTACTATCTGTAGTACCGTCTACAAAATGTAGTCAGCATATGTTATATTTGCAGTGACTATGAAAAATAATGCCATTGTTTTTTCTCGCAAATAATTTCATAAGATATATATATATATATATATATATATATATATATATATATATATATATATATAGGAAGCCTCTTTTCTACACCCGGTGTAGTTACTCCCTATGTCGTATCTCACAACGTTAGAAGTATCTCGTAACGGAGGGTATGTACATGTAGTATACTGAGTATTTAAGACCATCTAGGTGGTATGTACATTTTTAGACATACTCCTTTTATGTGTGTATATGAAGGTATTTCTAAAATATGGTAAAACTATGGTTTCCTTGTAATTTTTCTTGTGGTTCACATGGAATATCTTATAATTACTATACGAGTATACCTAAAGTGATAAAGGAGTATTTTATGTTTGTTTAGGTGGTATATTAGAGGTGGGAGTAACTACACCGGTGTAGAAAAGATTTTCCTATATATATATATATATATATATATATATATATATATATATATATATATATATATATATATATATATATATATATATATACACACACACTAGTATATTGTGATAAAAAATTATAATCAAAGTTTTACATTGAAAAGTCTGAAAAGAAAAAAAAAGACTTATATGTGTGGACAGAGGGAGTACCATGTAGTACTTTCTTGTTGTGTCTTAATTAACTTTGCAATAAATTGTAACAAAAAAGGTGCTTTACTAGTCTCTTCTTTTACACACAGAGAGGCCACTCCAACTGGCTTCAATGGCTTCCGGCTACGAAGGGAAGATTTAATCAATTCTGGAGCAATAGATCACATCCTATGGAAGAAAAATCTCATTTTGGCCCTGGGAACTGATTCAATCATTACTCAGACCCTTTGTAATGTCTCAAAATTCCTAAAAGCTATTTACATATTTCCAAAATTAGCATTGTTGCATTTTCATACATTTTCAAAAATTTCTGCATTAAAGATAAAGAAAATGATATTTTTTATTTTCAAGACACTGAAAAATGATTTTCTGTAATTAATTAAACATGAACAAGACCTGATAATGATATGTTTGAGTTCTGAATAATCTAAGGAGCCTTTTCAAAAATGTTCATAATTTTTGGAGTTGGTTTACGAATTTTAAAAGTTGTAACTTGATTATGTAATTAAAATAAATTAGAAAGCGATTTAAAATCCGATTTCTTCTCTCGGGCCAATTTCTTCCCCCCAACCTGGCCCATCTCCTATTCTGGACCATTATCGGCCTGCTTGCCAAGCAAACCGAGCCACCTCCTTCTTCCCCTTCCTCCGTTCGAAAGCATCTATTCTCCGAGTCGCCTCCTCTCTCATCACCCTCCCGCGGTCGCTTGTAGCCGGGGCCCACATGTCAGCCTTCTTCCTCCACGCACCACGCCTGCCACTGGAGAGGCGCTCCATAGCACTATAGCTCTATAGTAGCACCGTGAAAGTCAACCACTTTGATCCTTGCCAAACACACCTCATGACCCTCCGCTCTGCCACCTTCTCCAAGTCGAGCTCAGTGTCAACTGCAAGCCACCGCCACATGAAATTTTTGTGAGAAGATGAGCTCAGCTCTGTCCGACTGTGTGACAAGACTCCCCTCTCCTTGCACTCTCCATTTTGCCCCTTATCCATGCATTCCATTCATTGAGTCGCCCGAAACACCCTCGTCGTCTTTAGCTCCAGTGCGCGCATGCCGCCACGCTCCACCGTGGACGACGTCCATCCCGATGAGCTCTTAACCATCTGTGTGTGTCACTTCATGCCAAATCCCTTTCATTTGGAATCCCCTCACTCAATTTCTCCATCCTTGCAGGGAATCACTGATCAAGCTCATCTTCCTCAACTCCAGCCACCACCATCGTCGCAAAGCAGTCCTCTCCCTAGTCAGCATTGACCTTGCTAAGATCGTTTTCACCATTTCCACTCCATCATGAACCTGTTTTCATGCTCCGTTGTAGCTGTTTACCTCCGAGGAGCTTCGCCACCGTAAAGCTCATTAACGCCGCCGCCATTGTCCGATGACTTGCCATTCCGAACCACTCAGCTGAAGCTGACCTCACCTTTGTGTTCCTGGTGAGCTGCTGATGTCTATGCACTGCTTGCCTTTGCTTCTCATGGCTGCTTATGCTGTCGCCGCCATGGCTGTCCATGGCACCACCGCTCACCACCATCTCCTTTCCTATTCAGGTGACCATAGGTCCTTGTGCTAGAGTCATCAGCATGCAATGCTTTAGTGAAGCCAGCATGTCCCTCTGTTCAGCTTGTCTTTGCCTCCCCTAGGTTCGTGTTTGAAGCCGTGTCAGTGCCACCGCTTCTCTTCACCGCCAACCCAGCTCCGGTGAGCTCGAAGCTCCAGCACTACTACCAAAAGGGTTGCCATGGTCTACTCTTTCTATCCCTGAGCTCGCCTGTGCCCCTCTACCATTGGTTCACCACCGGCGAGCTCGAAAGCGAGCTTGCCCATGGCACCCAGCTTCCTTCTCTAGTTCGCCTCTCGACCAGTGGGCCCTCACTGTTAGGGAGTAGGTTAGCACTAATGATGTCATTTAGGTTTAGATTAGTTTAGCTAATGCTGCTTAGGTCTAATGAGTCTATGACAATTGGGCCCGGTTAGGTTAATTAGGCAGAATTGTATTTAAATAGGTTTTAAGTGTTGTTTCACTAACATGTGGACCCTACTTGTCAATCCTATTTGCCAAAGAATAAAATCCTAACCTATAGGCCCCACCTATTAGCCTCACCGAGAGAAAAATCAATTTTTCCAATAGAAAATACATTCAAAATTTTGAAACCTTTATTTTCAAGATTTTCTCTCACAACAAAACTTCGGATGCTCAAAACTTTTGTGTTTGAGCTCCAAATTGAGTGAAACTTGTTTTCTAATTTTTTTCTAAATTTATGAACTTTCATAATCTACAAAAATATTTGATTTTTCTCTCTGTTTGAATTTATTTGGTGTTTATTTATGTTTTTCTTGGCTTTTCTCATTAGATATTGACGTGTCGAAAACTTTCTCGATAGATACTAATGTGTTCCTTAGCAAGGCAAGTAGAGCCATCACTCACACTAGTGCTAATTGTACCCAAGTGGAATTCACATCAAGACTAGCTAAGCCACCCCTTGCCACTCTCAACTCCCTTGCCAAATTGGATATAAGAGAAGTGTCGGTAGTGTGTGAATACCCTGACATATTTCCCCATGAGTTGCTTGGAATGCCACCTAACTGACATATGGAGTTTGTTACTGAGTTGTTACCTAGGACAACCCCTATACCAAAGAGACCATATGGAATGCCCACCGATGAGTTGGCTAAACTAAAGAAACAACTGAAAGAGCAGTATGCAAAAGGATTTATTAGGCCAAGTTCATCATCATGGGGATCACCGGTGCTGTTTGTTAGGGAAAAAGACGACACCTTGAGAATGTGTATTGATTATTGGTCTTTGAATGAAGTGACTATCAAGAACAAGTACTTACTGCTAAGGATTGATGATTTGTTTGACCAATTGAACGGAGCCCATGTCTTCTCCAAGATTGAGTTGAGATTATGTTGGATCGGATTTGGCAACAGAGGGGGGTGAATGGTGCCTTTTAAAAATAATTTCTCCCAAAGTATTCACAAAGACTTCAACTTCTCCTATAGCTATAGAAGCTACAAAGAAGATGACTCAAGCTCTTTGGAAAACACAATTAGATCGATAAAAGAGTTAATATTGACTTGACCACTACAATGTCTTTTGTCTGATCAAAATAGATAAGAACAGTAGCTTCAGTTTTTCGAAGACAATCTACTGCATCCAGCCAGAAAGAGAGAACTAAAAATCTGATCAATAGCCGAGCAATAGAAGGAAAAGACAGCCACTGTATTGCCGAAATGAAAACTGCATACTGCAGTCAAGTACAGATGGCCGAAAAGAGATACTACAGGAAATACTGAAGAAAAACTAGAATCAGTGAAGGCTTCCGAAAACTGAGATGAAGAATCTTGGCAAGAGGTAGTAGAAAGACTAAATTTTGCACCAAAGAAGGAGACTGTAATCTTCAGACAATAACTAGCCAGAAATGCCAAAAACCGAAACCAAGATGCTGCTGAAAACTGGAAGAAAAGGGAGCATCACAAGAACTGCACGCTGCATATTGTTGGCAACTATCGCCATGTTAGAATGCTCGATGAACAAATTCAACCCGAAGAGCAATGTTGTTGATCAAGATGAAAACAAGATTTGGACGAATCATGGACACAAGTGAAAAATACTCATGCAACCGAATCGAATCGAAAAATGGGGCTGCTAAAGATGTAGTCTGTAACTGCTATCCGATAACAGGAATTCCGACAAACCCAAAAACTGATGTTGCCGACTGAAAAGTACAGAGATCTTCCTCACGGATTAAATTCCCAACAAATTTTTTAATCTTTGGCTAAGAGATTTTGTAGATAAGTTAGCAATAACCACTGAAATCTACAGGCCAAGTTTCATCTCAAATCAAAAAGGAAATCAACATCTAGCTCAAACCCTAGAACCAACTCGGCATGAACAGAGGACAAAACAGAGAAGGCTCAAAATTGAAAACTGAGATTTAAAAGAGATTAGCTCTTGGGAAAAACGATCAAATGATCTTGGGGCATCATCCTAACATAGAGCAATCCATTTTACACCTTACTAGCAAGAATCAATACCAAGTCATGAGGAGGAAGAAATCAACAGAGCAAGAACACCAACGAGAACAGGAAGACAGGGACAACTCAAATTAAAGATTTCATTTCTAGAGGCAAGAAGATCACAAAGGAATTCCCATACGCCTGTATATTTGAACAAGAAAAAAATTACATGAATGATTCAACTAGCTCTCCCACTCTCCATCTCTCAAGACCACATTCAAGAAAATCAAGAACACATCTCACAAACACACACGCAGGAGACAATGAACTGCTGCTCTCATTCCCCCTTTTTTTTAGAGCCTCCTCCACTCATATATGAAGGCAAGAGCTCACCCTTTAATAGCAAATCAAGAAATGTCATACAACATCCACTCCTCCACCTCACACACCATATAAGGCAAGGTCAAAGTCTACATGACCAGGATTTGGAGGGAAAAATAGCCCCTCCTCTCATTGCTTGAGTCAAATCTCCAATTTGCCCCTCAAGCTCTTTCCCGGAAGCTTCCCGCAATCGGCACCTTTGACTGACTGGACCTTGACTCCTCCCTGAGTCTAGTCCGGTTCGCTCCGCTGCACCCGACTGCACCTAACATCCTGACCGTCTGGACCTCGACTCCTCCCTGAGTCTAGTCCCGGTCCTCTCGTCGTCGCCCGTCGTGTGTACCACCGGTAGCTCCAGCTCCGGTTCCTCGTCTCCCGACTCGCAACCACCTCGAGTTCACGTCGTCTTTGACACATCCCGACCGTTCTGACCTCAGCGCCACCTGCGCCTAGTCCGGTCCACCGTGTCTCGCCACGACACCGCCTCAATGTCCTGCAGTCACACAGACAAGAAACACGTCAAATAGCACCGTTCGATACATGAAAGCGTAAATAGAGATCAAACCTGTCAACTCATCAGAATATGCAACATAAACCCATACGACTAGGTTCGACCAAGTCCGACCGAGCCCGTTACGCCACGCAACGTCTAGGTCCGAACTAACCGACTCAAACTCGACTTTACTAAAACGATGTCAATTACTCATCATACACAACGGGATGACCCTTACATGGTCTCTCAGATTAGGATATTTTCAACTTAAGGTCAGATTAAAGGCATCCTGAAGATAGCCTTCATCACCTGCTATGGATTGTATGAGTACACCGTCATGCCTTTTTTATTGACCAATGCCCCTACCAACTTCATAAACCTTATGAATAACGTATTCATGGAATATTTGGACCATTTTGTGGTGGTATTTATAAATGATATTCTCACTGATTCAAAGATCAAAGAAGAGCATGAACAACACTTAAGCATGGTGCTCGAAAGGCCCTAAGAGCACATGTTGTATGCAAAATTCAGCAAGTGTGAATTTTAGCTGAGAGAAGTTGCATTTTTAAGCCATGTACTATCCGAAGGGAGACTTGAAGTTGACCCAAGCAAGGTTAGGGATGTACTCAATTGGGAGCAGCCTAAGATCGTCACTGAGGTTAGAAGCTTGTTGGTTTGGCGAGATACTACCATCGATTCATCAAGAACTTTTTCAAGATTGCAAGACACTAACCCAACTACTCAAGAAGGAAAAAAAACTTGAATGGATAGCGGAGCATGAATAAAGTTTTTAGAAATTGAAGAAGAGATTGACTACGGCACCCTGTAGGATCAAGGATAACCGACTAGAGGGGTGAATAGGAGGGTTTTAAATTCTTTTAGTTAAAACTTGGTTTTTGAGTAAGTATGAACTAAATTTTTTTTTGCACAATTCAAGGCATAAATATTCTAAGTCTCACTATGGCACCAACAATTTAGGTCTAGTCAAGATACAATTTTAGATAAATAAGTTAAGCAATTTATCACTAGAAAAGTAAATGAGCAAAGTAAGGAGCAAGAGAGTAAAACACACGAAGTACATAAGAGATTTTTTCTTGTGGTCTTGAAAACTTGTCAGTCTTCTCTAATCCATGTTGAGAAAGCTTGAATGAATCAAGTCGACTCCATGCACAATTGAACCTTTCCTCAATCCACTAGATATAGCTCTTTCCTACTCCAAAAGGAGAGCTCCAATCTTCACAGCCACACCGGGTCTCTTTACAAGCTTCTTGAAGAGATTACCAGACACAACTCCTCCAAGCTGTCTAGGTGGTGGCAACCACTAAGAATAACAAGTTGATGACACTTGCTTGAAGGTTTTCAAGTGTCATAAAGATCAAATAAATGATGTAATGCACTTGAATGCTCTCTAAACATCAAATGGTTAACTAAATGTGCTAGAGTTGAAGAGATAGACGCAAGGTCTTGAGTGTATTCAATTGAGGTCTAAGAGAGTGCCCTTGCTGCAGTGGGGAGGTATTTATAGCCTCCACCAACCAGGGTGACTATTGGGGACAAAATTCCCAAAAACTAGGTCAGATGTTAGTACCACAATGGAGAGGCTAGTAGTACTGCACTCACTATTCAGCAGCTACTTACTACTCATTAAATGTACTAAAATTAGCCTTTAATACAAATATCGGTCATATCGTACTCCCATGCCCTAGTCATACCACTTAAGTGGTAGTACAACACTTATGTCACTGTAGTACCATTTTTTAGAGGGGAGAAACTCTCTCAAAAATATACATTCTGAAAAATAGCTACCACAAGTGCGGTAGTATTGGACACGACTTGTGGTCATACCACAACGATACTACCAGAAAGGAACTACCTTAGTACCGTTTCTGAAAATCTTCAAATCAGCAACTCTCTGGAAAATACATACCAACATGTAACACCCCAGCCAAGCAATGACCTGGAATGCTACCCAACTAGAAGTAAAACAATGATAACTAAATACGTTTACAAAATTTCGGCAGAACCTCCTTTGTTTAACTATCTAAATCAGATGTTTCAACAAGCATAATTAATAAGAAATGACTAACATCATGTAATATAATCAAGACTAAGCAAAATTGGCTTAAGTTTACTAGAACATCCATAGTTATAATTTCTAGATAAAGAACAGGAGCATCATAAAAAGAATTCTAATCCTTTATTACAATTTAAATCCAACAAGCAACAATCAACCATTACTTAAGTAGTTCATGCATCTAGTATTTAATTTCCTTCCTTTCTTTCCATTGTGGGTAGATCGTGCAAACTACAATAAGACTAATCTTTCCTTTCCCCATACATGCCGATCTCATAAAGGTACCAAAAAAACACAACAACAACAAGGGTGAGTCCAACGACTTAACAAATATAATAGATGGTAACAAGAACATATATGAACATCACTTCATAAATTCATCCAACAACCATTTATATAAGCCATGCTATACAAGATGATCAACAATATCTTTATCTCTTTCTCTTTTGTATTTTACCGGTAATGCAAAGTGCGCATCCGTCGATGCACAAGTATGGGGACCTTTAGCCCGTCATCAACATGACGAGGACCTCAGCAAATGCTTGGTCATCACGTGACCAAGTCTTCAATAAGTCAACATGATGCATATGTGCGAAGGTCTCAATTTAATAAAAATTTGCATCCACAATATCTATGCACAAGAAATACTCATGAACACCATAACTTGCAATCAACCATGAACATCACTAATACACCTTTACCACATCCATGAACACAAATACTCACAATATAGATCAAACAATGATATTCCACAATACCAATTTAACCCATCAATCTACTTGCCTTAACCGCGAGAAAACGAGGGACGTGCAGAAGGTGCTGCCCCTGGGATCCGTCCACCACCTGAATAATAATTATAATATATGCTAAGATAACAGTAGTGGACCTTAGACCAAATAAAAACAATCACGAACTAGCAAATATGTCTAACTTGGTTCCAATCCCCAAATCCTACAGGTCATCCTGCCCCTCTCTGTGGACAGTCAACTTAAATAATTTATATCTATTGGTACAGGAGTCCAACTAAGGTGTTATTAGAATTTCTGGAAATATAATTCAATTATCTAACTAAACCTAGTTGGTGAGCCTCCCTGAATCGGCCATCTTCTACCTGCACCATCCAATTTTCTAAAACATCAATTTCACGTCAGGTTCTCTGGACAGAGTACTAAAAATGCCATAACTTTCATCACGAGTGCTCGAATCATGATTTCTTGACCTTCCTGGAAAGCTAAGACAATTATCTACAACTTTCATAATATGGAGATCCTCTGATTCTCCTGTTTTCTAGTCGACCAATCCAATCTATCAAAACCTGATAGAAACTCCCAATCGGCAGAACAGTCCTACTAAAAAATCATAACTTCTGCTACAAAGGTTCGAATGACACGTTCTAGTACTTCACGAAAAGATAACGATGTCCAATATAAAACTCTAGGAGAAGTTGAGATCTGAATCCCACGAAACTACCCCAAAACAGCCGTCCAACGAAATATATCCTAGCAGTCCAGAATACCGACATTCCTACCACAATTAAAATATGCATCTAATTGGGGGAAAATAGGGGTTACCCTTGACGAACCACTATAGATCATGATGAACACCCCACAAACTCCTTCTCTTTTCCTTTTTCCCTTTTCCCTTCCTCTTCCCTTCCTCCAGATCCAAACGCCTCGCTGCGATTGATCTCCTTCCTCTGCTCGACCGGCAGCAAAAGGGAAATCTTTTTCACCGGTAGAAGGGGCTTCAATGGAGGAGAGGGAGAGAGAGGGGCGGAGGCGCAAGGGGTAGGGGGGGCGGCGCAAGGGGAGAGGAGGGGAGAGGGGAGGTGGCGACTAGGGTTGAGGGGTGGGCGCCTCTCCCCCTTTTGGCCGGCCTCCCCTGGGCTTGGGCCCAGTTTGTGAGAAATTTTCAGAAATTCTTCTCTAAAAATCATTATTTAATTCTTTCCTATAAGGTCCATCCCTCCATTTAATCGACTATCTCTCGAATCATTTTTCAGGATATTACACAACAAGTATGACCCAGTAGTATTGGTGCAGTGGTACTACAGTGGAGTCAATGGTTGTCAAATCGGATTCAGATAAAAACATAGCAGAGAGGGCAACAAAGCAATTTTAAATGCATGTATGCACTAAGATTGAGCAATATGGCACAAGATTACCATCAAGCTACTAGCCACGAAACTCTCTTAATAGTATGGCATCTAGCCTCTCAATCCAGTCTTAATTCAACATACGCTAGGACTAACAAAATCTAGAAAGAGGTCCTTAGACCATTTTATGCCTTTGCCTCGAGCCATGTCAACACATAGTCATTTTTACAAGCTTTTCCATGTTCTTCTTGATGATATCCTCCAAATCCAGGACTAAAATTTTCAATCATCTTAACAAATACATTAGTCCCGTAAGTATAGTCCTCATTAATTACAAAAACTATTTTTAGGAGCCTAGATGCTTCACACCCGTGCTAGTTTTGTTGGATATCCATAAAAACTTTGACATATATTGCAATACATCCCATCATGGACTCGGTTGTGTGCTAATGCAAGAAGGCAAAGTTGTGGCATATGCATCAAGGAAATTTTGGCCACATGAAGTGAATTATCCCACATACGACCTAGAGCTTGAAGAAGTGGTGCATGCTCTCAAGATTTGGTGACATTACTTAGTCAGTAATCGGTGTGGGATATATATGGACCATAAGAGTTTGAAATATATCTTCACACAAGTTTACCTCAACCTAAGATAAAAAAGATGGTTAGAATTGTTCAAACATTATGATCTTGGTATCCACTACCACCTTGGCAAGGCCAATGCAGTAGCTGACACATTGAGTAGAAAAGTTTATTACAACAACATTATGATCAAGGGCAAATAACCGACTCTACATGAAGAATTTTGATGGCTCGACCAAGAGTTAGTTGAGGAAGTATATGTGGGTTCATTGGACATGAAACCAACCATAGAAGAGAATATTAGGATAGCCCAAAGTGAAGGTAATGATATTGAGAAAAATCAAGGCTAGCATGAAGAAAGGTGCGATTTCATAATTTTCTAAGGATAAGTAAGGTCCTATTTGGTATAAGAGGCATTTGGTTGTGTCAAATAACAAGGAGCTAAAGGATTTAATTCTTAAGGAGGCTCATTAATCATCTTTACCATACACCCTAGAAACACAAAAATATACAAAGACTTGAAGCAAAGGTTCTGGTGGTCTAGGATGAAAATAGAGATAACAAGGTTTGTTGCTAGTTGTGATGTATGTCAAGGAGTGAAGGTCGAGCATCAATGACCAATAGGATTACTTCAACCTCTACCCATGCCTGAGTGAAAATGGGATAAAATTGGAATAGATTTCATAACCGATCTACCAAGAACAAAAAAGGGAATTGATTCTATATGGTTAGTAGTCGATAAGTTGACCAAAGTTGCACATTTACACATGTAAAGACCACTTATTGAGGAAACAAGCTAGCAGAGTTGTATATGTCAAGAATAGTATATCTCCATGGAGTGTCAAAGAGGATAGTTTCAGATCGAGGTACCCAATTTACCTCATGTTTTTGGAAAAGTTTGCATGAAGCTATGGGAACAAGATTAAACATTAGCACTGCTTACCATCCATAAACTGGAGGCCAAACCAAAAGGATAAACCAAATATTAGAGGACATGTTAAGAGCATGTGTGCTGTCCTATGGTTCAAATTAGGAGAAATGCTTATCGTACACCAAGTTCGCCTACAACAATAGTTACCAACCAAGCCTCCAAATGTTACCATTTGAAGCCTTATGTGGATGCAAGTGTAGAACACCTCTCAACTAGCCTAAGACCGGTGAAAGAAAGGTATTTGGGCCAGCTGCAATCAAGGTGGCCGTAGAGCAAGTTCAAGTCATTCGAGACCGATTGAAGACTGCCCAATCTAGACAAAAGAGCTATGTAGATCATCGATGCTGAGAATTGAGTTTTGAAACCAATGACTGTGTCTATTTGAAAGTCACACCACTTAAGGGCAATCGTCGGTTTCAAGTTAGAGGAAAGTTAGCACTGATACATTGGACCATTTTAGATATTAGTCAAAAGAGGCGAAGTAGCATATCAATTGGATGTAAATGATGTATTCCATGTCTCGCAATTAAGGAAGTGTCTCTGAGTTCCAACCGAACAAACAACAATAGAGAGCATGAACTTGCAACAAGATTTCACATACCGAGAACATCCAATTCGCATTTTGGAGGAAGTTGAGAGTGAAACAAGAAGCCAGACAATCAAATTTGCAATTTCAGTGGAGTAACCACACTAAAAATGAAGCGACATGGGAGCGTAAAGACCACCTTAGAGCCAAGTTTCGAATCTCAAGGACGAGATTCTCTTTAAGGTAGTAGATCTATTACAACTAAAAATTCCTAAAAATCTATTTAAATATTTCTGAAATTAGCATTTCCTCATTTTTCATGTATTTTAAAACATTTTAGACTTAAAGAAAATGGGTTTTCTTATTTTACCGCTACCAAAAATGATTTTTTGTAATTAATTAAAACCTAAACAAGACATAATAATGATTTATTTGAGTTCTAAATAATATATGGAGCCTCCCCAAAAATTGTCATAATTTTTGGAGTTGGTTTGCTAATTTTAAAAGTTATAACTTGATTATGTAATTAAAATCAATTAGAAAGCAATTTAAAATCCGATTTCCTCTCTCGGGCCAATTTGTTCCCCTTGTCCTATACCATCTCCTATTTTGGCCCATTCTCAACCCTCTCACCAGGCCAACCAAGCCACCTCCTTCTTCTCGCTTCTTCCGTGTGAAAGTGCCTTTTCTTCGAGTTGCCTCCTCTCTTGTTGTCCTCCCGCATTCGCTGACAACCAGGGCCCATGCGCTAGCCTCTTCCTCTATATATAGTAGCCACTGCGAAAGTCGAGTGCTTTGACCCTTGCCAAGCACACCTTGTGACCCTTCGATCTGCCCCCTCCGAAAAGTCGAGCTTGGCATCGACCGCAAGCCACCGCCACGTGACATTTTTGTGAGAATCCAAGCTCAGCTACGTGAAACCAATGAGAATAACTTGATAGTCTCACTACTTAAGCCCTATCCAATTGCATCACGAGACTCCTCTCTCCTTGCACTCTCCATTTTGCCCCTTATCCATGCATTCCATTCATTGAGTTGCCCAGAACACCCTCATCGTCTTTGGCTCTAGTGTGTGCACAGCGCCACGCTTCACCGTGGACAACGTCTGTCCCAGTGAGCTCTTAACCTTCTTCCCGTGTCACTTCGTGCCAAATAACTCCGTCCACCACTGTCGTCTCAAAGCAATACTCTCCCAATGAACCATTGTCCTTGCCAAGATCATTTTCACCGTGCTCCATCCTAAACTTGTTCCCATGCTCCGTTGTAGCCGTTTACCTCCAAGGAGCTCCGCCACAGCAAAGCTCATCATAACCGTTGTTCTCTAATGACCTACCAGTCTAAAACATCTCCACTGTTGCCAACCTCACCCTCATGTTCCTAGTGAGTTGCTGAAGCCTATGCGGGCTTGCCTTTGCTTCTCGTCCGCTTACGCTGTCGCTGCCATGGCCATCCATGGTGCCACCACTCACCACCATCTCCTTTCTTGTTCAAGTGACCATAAGTCCCCGTGTCAACATCATAATGCTCTAGTGAAGCTAGTGTGTCCCTCTATTCAGCTTGTCTTTGCCTCCGCTAGACTCGCGTTTGAAGCCGTGCCTACACCACCACTTCGCTCCACTACCGACCTAGCTCCAATGAGCTCCGAGCCCCAACACCACCACCAAAAGGTTGCTATGGTCTCCTCTTTCTATCTTTGAGCTCAACCGTACCCCTCTAGCTTAGAAGCAAGCTCGGCCATGGCGCCTAGCTCTCTCCTCTAGTTCGCCTCTCTGTCCAGTACGCCCTCGTTGCTAGGGTGTAGGTTAGCACTAACAATGTCATTTAGGTTTATACTAGTTTAGCTAATCCCTCTTAAGTCTAATGAGTCTATGAGAAGTGGGCCCAGTTAAATTAATTAGGTAGAATTATTTTCAAATCAATTTTAAGATTTGTTTCGCTATCATGTGGACTCCACCTATCAGTCCTATTTGCAGAAGAATAAAATCCTAATCTATAGGCCCACTTGCCAGCCTCACCGAGAGAAAAAAAACTGATTTTCCAATATAAATAGAAATAAAAATTATTTCAAAATTTCAAAACACTAGCTGCAACAGTAACCCATTTTATTTTTGGGGATTTTCTCTAGTGGCAAAACTTCAGATGTGCATAACTTTTGCATTTGAGCTCCAAATTGAGTGAAATTTATTTATAACTTTTTTATAAAATCACGAACTTTCATAACATAAAAAAATATTATATTTTTATTTTTGTTTGAATTTATTTTGTGTTTATTTGTGTTTTGTGGCTTTTCTCATTAGATACTGATTGCTGGAAACTTTTGAAGTTGGCCTAGAAGAAGCGACAAGTGTTCAACAGCAAGACAAGCAAACCCCCTTGATCATGTTGGTCCTATGTTTCCAAATGCTATGTTGTCTTCCTTACAAGAATTTTTGCATGCTTTCCTTGAGTAAATTGTTATATTTATGCTTAGGAAATTAGTTATGTCCTATGTTGCAATGAAATATTCTTTGGACTATAATGTCACTAGACATTGTCATTTTAGGAGTAATTAACTACTAATTTAGGATATATTTTAGTGAGATTTAGTGATTTTTAAGCAAGTGATTTTGTTAACAAATGCTTAGCCATGCTCATCGCAAATGTTGCACAAATTCATAACAAAATATCTGGAACAATTATTTAAACTCTTGGGAAACTTTATGGCACATTTTGGATAGAGGAGTACCTCTGACTTATTTTGATAGCAAATCAAAAATTAAAAAATGGTTTAGACTAGGGCAAGTGGTCTATTGAGACTGGTGCAATTAGCATGAAATTCTGGTTTCTGGTCATCTCTCCTGAGTCATTTAAGGACCGAACTTTAGTACCATTGACCTAAGCATTTCAATACAATCACATGTTCCAGAATGGGTAGGACTTAGCTAAATAATTTTGGGTAGGACTTAACTAAATAATTTTCTATAGGACTTAGCTAAATAATTTGCAATGTCTCAACTTTGGTTTTGCTATTTAGATGAATGTGGGTGTTGATGATGACAATTTATTCCCACACGACACAAGACGGGCTTCTGAATGGGTGATGATGTCCTTCGGCGGTGAAACCTTAGCGGGCGAAATCTTTAGTTGCACGCCCATGGACGCATGTAATGGCTAACATTATGTGCTAATTATCTCATGTGGATAAAGTTGTATATCCTCTACGAAGTGAGATCTCAATCTATTCGAATAGCCGTGTCCCCGATCATGGACATCATTAGATGATACCACACTTGGTTAAATTTTCTGGCTTTCTAAAATAGTTTGGGAAATGTATGGATGGTGGGTATCCATATTAGAGAAAGTTGGGCACACGAAAGCCATTTGTGCTAGTGCTTGAGGTTTACGATGAAAATTTGGTGGCATTTGCCATCTTTGTTGGTGTAGGTGATGGAGACCTACACTACGCAATTTATGACATGATCAATTATGATTACCTTCGGCTATTACAATTCCATATTTGCTTATTTCTTTAAAATGAAAAAATTGCTTTGAGCAACAAACCAAAATAAAATAGCCTTTCTTTTACCGAGCCAAACATGTAGCTAATATCATTTGATGTAAGTCCTACGAGGTATGTTTTGTTCTCATAGTTGCTTGTTGAACATTACCAGATCAAGAGGAAGAAGATCTCTCAATTGTCTACTTTTATGCTGTGGGATTTGGTGATGCCGATGCTGATTACTAGATGTTAACCCTAGTTGGTTGCCTGTGGGAATGAGGCAAATTACTTGGGCTGTTGTCCTTTATTTACCATTTATTTCCGCTGCTAGTACTCTATGTGAACTTTGAACCAGACAGCCCCTTTTGTGTAAAATTCAGTCTTATAGACTTATGTTTGACTACTTATTATTATGTGCTACTCTCTTTTATTTAATCGTGTATGGATGTAATGCAACGATATACATGTGTGTACTAGCTACTGATTATGAGACTACCATGATAAACACATAGGATTCGGGATTAATTTTCTGGGTCTGACACCCTCAGTATGTTATAAATATTTTTGTTTTTTATTTTTCAGAGAGCATCTCAGCACCCTAAAATATTTTATATTTGTTTTTAAATTTGAAGACATAAATGTTAAACCTATTTGATGGTTAACTTCAGATATATGAAAAATTGAAAACCGGCTATACTAAAACAATTTCAATTTGGATCGATATTTGACAACCAACTATCATGAGAATTAAAATAGACTACTCGGCAACATGTGCATTCACACGGGCTAATTTCTTAGAGAAAGTATTTAGTCTCCATTTCAAAAGATAAAATAATTGAAACAAATTTAGACATGAAGATAGTCCTTAATATAAAATTTATTGAGAGTAGATTAAAGTGCAATTTAATTTTGGTTTTAACTTTAATCACCAATGACAGAGAACATGTAATGCTCCCTGATTGACGAATTGATATGCACCAAGTCAATAACAATTGTGTTGATGCAATAGGGAAGAAACCAAAGCATCATTAAGAGAGGTGGTACAAAAGTGAGCTACTTTGCTTGCATGACTAGTTAAGAAAAAGTTGGAGGCTTAATGCGGCATACAAATAGTTGACATAGTAATTTCTCAACCTAATTTAAGTCCTCCACATATTTCTAATTACCATAACTATGATTAGATGTTTTCCTTTTTGTCGTAACTAACACAAAATTAGGTGATGCATTCAGTACCAATTGCCATTACAATAAACAAAAGTATCTGACCTTCATATATAAATTATTAGAAAAGCAAAAACAAAACATGAGGTAGAGAAGACTCAAACCAATTAATGCCCTAAAAACATTTGTCCATTTAAATATTTTACAATTTTTGGAATTGCACTTCATAATTTATATGTATAGAAATCAAATCCCTAATTTTCATTTAATTTGGTTTATGATTTTTGAGAAAAAACAAATTATTCTTTTTATTACTTCTTATTACAAATTTTAATATTTTTGGAACTGTAGGTTGGCATTCATACACAAATTATATTTCCTTGACATGGAGTCTTCTTATTTGGGAATTTAAGTTTGGATTTCATATACAAATCCAATTGTAAAATTTCAGTTAGTCTTAATTCCAAATATTAGGTATTTGGGGTTTTATTTTGGAGTTCATATAAAATTAAATTGCCTGGTTTCTTTTACTTCTAATTATGAGTTTTGTATTGTGTTTAATATAGAGTCTTTCTTTTAATTTTACTCAAATACATATCAAATATCTTATTATCCTTTTATGTTTATTCTGAATTTACAGTTTTTTGTATGTAGGCACGGTGTTTTTTCATGTAATTTTTATTTCTCATTTTAGTTTTTCATGGAATTTACTTTGTAATTCGTTTGAAAATCAAATTGCTAATGTTTTATCTGAATTTTAATTAATTTGAGTGGTTCTTCATATCCTTAGTCGTCTTTAATGATGTTTTTGAATCGTTTATGATGATATTTTCTATAATAGTATCATATTGATCTTGTCACTTTAATTTTTAGTGCTGTGCAGTGCAGGGCGCAACCTTACTTGGGGTTACTGAAACGTGCTACACGCTCTTGGACACATACGTGGCACCCAGTTAGGGTTTTTTCCCGACAAATGGAGATGGAATGGTCAAAATCTCCGTGTTTGAGTCACTGCTCCTTGTTTCTTGTTTTTATGGTAGTAGTGTAGAATTTTTTGCTACAATTTATTAGTCTAATAAATAGTGATAGCTAAGAAAAGTCAAAAATCACAAGTCGCTGGAGAGAAAAAAAAAGGCCCTTATACTTTAAGAGCAGCTTCTAGATTCCCTGTAAAAACAACGTGCTATTTAGCCAGAGATATATTTGTCCATTCCTACCCGAAATGTCTCTGTAGATGGCTGGATTCTCTGCTTCCTATCCTTCTGTTTTTAAGCTTTGCCTTCTTCGTATCCCACTCTTCAGCTGTTAAATGTCGCAAGATCGATCTAGATTCTGAAGGACAGACAACAATGCAACCTAAAACACACAGAGATGGAACATAGATTAGCCATATTTATATACGGGGGATGCAAAAAAAACCATCGATCTATTGACTGGTAATGTATGTAGTAAAAGAGCTTACACTGTGCAGTGAAAAGAAGTGGACGATTTTCTGCGGAAAAAGCAAACAAACAAAAAATCGATCTGTTGCTCCCCAGGCGAAAATATATAGGGGATTCACTAGTTATATTTATATAACGCTATTGGTAAAAATTACTTGTCTTGTTGATGCATACATCCATGCTAGGGACACAGCCCACGTGGGCCGCCATCTAAGCCCGGGTCCAATCGTACCACACGTCCTTTTTTTTTTTTTGCGAAGGTATCAGCGTATCTGTGAGCTTGGTTGCAGCAACACTGTTGTTACGGAGAAGGATTTTTTGCTCCTAGGACATCAACAGTATTATGGACGTAAACTACTTGTATTGTGTACGTACACAATACGTACTCTCCGTTTCTACTCTCTCTCCTACCGTCCATCTTGGCTCCAACTCTGGCGAGCCTTGCCATCCTCCGCCGCCCAAGCTGTCACGCCACGTCGGCCGCCGCCAGCCGAGGTTTCCGGACAGGTTTCAATGTTTTCGGCGAGGTTTCTGAGATTTCTAGCGAGGTTTCAAGGTTTCTGATGAGGTTTTGAGGTTTCTGACGAGGGTTTGAGGTTTCTGACAGAGACGGCACCTGTTGTGGTTATGAGACCAAACAATGAAGTTGGAGGTTTTGTGGATTCTAAAGAGGGCTGCCGAAGCCTGATGGATGTGGGGAATGAGTAAAGGATCATTTATTGATGCGACTATAGTTGGAATATAAATGTTGGCGTTGGAGGGAGATTGGAGCATTTGCCCCATACATAAACATGAAATTTGATGATTTGCCCTATTTGTCTCATTGGGCCCACATGTCAATGAGACATCATAGGGCAAATCATCAAATGCAATGAAAGGTGTGGCAAAAAATCAATTACCTCTTATATAAGTGTCCCTCTAAAGTGCTACTGAGTGCGGCATTACTGTCCTTACTACCGTTGTTGTCACCCACATGTCGCCCCTCGATGATCTTAGCTTATGTGGTGCGCCGTTATACTCGATTCATTTCACAATATTAATTTGTGTTATAGGCAGGAAAAGACCAGGTCCTACGGCCACGGGATTGTTTTTCTACATTGCATGCCTCAACTGCTCGTGTATACACACACCAGTCCAGTTAGTGTACATCTTTATGTGTGTTCGTGTGTCCTATGAAAGGGATAAATATCAGGTGGAATCCACCGTTTTCATGTAAACTCTGTAAATTCTCGAAACATTACCATATGTAAGGAAGATGGTATCATGTAATTAACCCCATAAAATTTCAACATCAAACTCAATCACATTCCCAAGATATGAAAAATGACAAATTCACTATGAATAGTGATTTCTCGTTGTTCATCACTATCCATTTCGTTACTTGTCAATTCCATATCTTCCAAATGCGATTGATTTTACTCTCAAAATCTTACAGCGTTATATAATACCATCTCCGTTAAATATGATATTTTTATATTTTTTTGAAAATTTGTCCACGTGATTTCCATGGAGTTTATGTAGTACCCTGAGTATAAAAAGAGAAAACCCTAATTGCCCTTCCTAACCTATGCTTAAAGGCTAATAAAAAGGGGGCCAGTTTGTTTCTCTGTGCGCAGCCTTTCTCCCCGATCAAGTGATCTCTCCTTTTCTCCATCTACATCTCTTCCATCCCTCTTTCTCTCCCTCTCTCCCTCCATGTGACCGGCAGCTTGCAGGGGGCGGCACAGCCAGCGGCGCCCGGGCGGTGACGCCGGTGGCCGGCGATGCCGGCAGTGGCGACAGCGGCTGGGGGGCCGCGCCGGGCAGGGGTCGCCGCATGTGTTCCGTACTAGTTCCGTGATCAGTAGTTAGTACACACATCACATCATTAGTATCACATACATACACATCGCACATATATAACTTACAACAAAAGGGCATATATAAGCGAGGCTTAAAAGAGTAAGTACACATACGACTGTCTGGCCCAAAAAATATCAGAGTCTCAAACAAAATGCAGCGGAAGTCTAATAACAAAAGCATCCAATGATTTTTCATCATAGCCCATAGGCAACCGACTGGAGTCAAGCGCTAGCAAGATCCCTCATCAAATTCCCCAATGCCAGGGGCAAAATATGCATCGTCAGGCACGTAATCTTTTCTCTGATCACCAATAATTTAAGCTAGGTTGAGTACATTATGTACTTAGCAAGGCTTGTAGTGTATCGTAAATTTTACATATATGTAAGCCTGTCAAAGAATGAGCTTCTATACTAAGTTGTTTTCAGCATAAAGCATATTTCATTTTACAATAAGTAACAATTTGCAAGCGGAATTTTAAAGAACATTTCACACCTAATTGAAATATCATTTATATAACTTTGATAACGGTAGGTTAAAACCATTCACAGCCTTCCTCGGCTGTGAACACATCCATTCACAGCCCATCTTGGCTATGATCATCGCATAAATCCCACCCATGGGCATGGTACACTGTTACGTACATGCCATCCCATATGTTTAGTGAAACAATTTTTGAAAAGGAAAAGTATACCCTTGTAGCTACATCCAAGTTTGCTCATGACTGCAAGCATGGCTATTCAAATAGTTTTTAATACTCTGTAGAGGTTGTACAGCTTTACCCACACGCGATAATCAAATATACTGTTGGCTATTACACGCTTCCTTGGGCGTGCGACGAAAGTGATTATCATAAAACCTTTAGGTTATCTAGTCCTAACCTTGCACCAGCCTGATGAATGGACAAGCCCTCACTTAGGTATGCCAAGTGAGCCGCATGACCTTGGTGAGGTATTCACCATTGTATTACCAAGCTTTTGTCCCAACACCTTGGTGAAGCGAGCCCCTATGAGCCAGACCGTTTTGCGGAATGCCCTTACTACTTTTGTGTCTACTATAATGCAAGGCTAGACCTAGACAACTTAATCAATTGTTTATGGCTACCGACTACGTCCTGTGTCTTACGGCTGATCCAATGTATGTTATGACTGATCTACTCTATTTACGACCGATCTACTCTATTTATGACCGATATACTTCTACTTATGACCGATCTATCTTATTTACGACTGATCTACTCTATTTACGACTGATCTACTTCCACTTACAACTAATCTATTCTATTTATGATCGATCTACTCTATTTATGACCGATTTACTTTTACTTATGACCAATCTATCCTATTTACGACCAATCTACTCTATTTATGACTGATCTACTTCTACTTATGACTGATCTATTCTATTTGTGACCGATCTACTCTATTTATGACCACCAATTACCGACCATGGCACTTCAACCACACATGTCTCCAACCATGTCGGTCCTACCACAACACCGGTCATACCGCCCACTGTGTTCTACGACTACGGTTTGAGGTTGAAGATTTCAACTACGTCTATGGTGGAATATTTCAATTGTGGCTGCGGTCAAAGATTTCACCACTACTACGGTCAAATATTTCGATTACGACTGCGGTCGAATATTTCAACTACGGCTGTGGTTGAATATTTCGATTATGGCTGTAGACGAAGATTTCAACTACATTTATGGTTGAATATTTCGACTACGGCTGCGATCGAGGATTTCAACTACAGCTACGGACGAAGATTTTGACTACGGCTGTGGTCGAGGATTTTGACAATGGTTGTGGTTGAAGATTTCAACACGGCCACGGTCGAAAGGCTTCGACACAGTAGCAGTCAAAAAGTTTGACACCGCAGCGGTCAAAGAGTTTGACACAATAGCGGTCGAAGAGTTTGACACAACAGCGGTCGAAAAGTTCGACACCACAGCAGTCGAAGAATTCGACATGGCATCAGTCGAGTATTTCGACTCTGGTTGCTATAGTTCCATTCTCATGTTCGACTACTTTAGTATTCTTTACTAGTTCAATTACTTTTTCTTTCAACTTCAATTACTTCAATTCTCTTTTTGACTTTGATTACTTTAGTTCTCCTGTCGACTTCAATTACTCTACGGTTGAAGGGGTGCTCACCAAAGGCGATGATGGTTCATGAGAAGAAGTAGCAGAAGCTAGCATCAGAGACCTCATCAGCGGCGAAGGGGTCCGCAGCGACAACGATTCCTCCAATAGTGGTGAGGCTACAAAATGGGTGCACATGAGCTTGCATGGATGCATGATGGGGTATGAGTGGAAGGAGTCGAGGTACAACTCATCGGAGAGAGAAAGGTCTTACGATGGTGTCTTGTCGGAGATAAAGAAGAAGGACTAGTTCAAGTAATCCACCGAGTGATCCACTGCATGGAATGTCAAACAAATGAGTAGGGTGCTTGAAGAAGCAAGCGCATTAAGACAGAGGGAGGAGAGAAGCTCGCCAGAGAAGTTAGGTCAAGGTGGCAAGGTGGCATGCTCACCAGTGTCACGTACGACAACAGTTTCTGGACGTTCCAGAGACCAGAGTGCTCAAGGATCATGCAAGAGACCAAAAGGGTGAGCTAAAGAGAAAATGGTATGGTTGAATGAGTTTTATAGGCGCGGGAAGGCTGAGGGCTAGGTGCAAGTTCTTATGAGCACAATCGAATACTCGCCGGGGACAAGGGGAGAGATACATCACATCTGAGGTGACGGGTAGGCAGAGTTGGTAGTAGAGGAGAATTGTGGGTGTGGCATCTAATACCGGGGGTAGCTCGGCCACGTCCATGGTAGAGCTGGCGCATGAGCGCGAGGTAAACGGCAATCTCTATGATCAGGCCCCACACGATAGGGAGAGAGAGAGAAGTGAGCTAAGCTGAGAGTTTCGGGCATCCATTGGATATACTCGAAAGTTTCAGAAAAAAATCTATGAATGCTCCTGATGTAGAGTTATTAATGATTGTGCATGCTTCTTAGAGTTTTATCCTCTCTTGGTTTTTCTAGAAATAATCTAAGAAGACTTCTTATTGAGTTTTTAATTATTCTCATTTGATTTGGCTTCAATTTGATTTATATTTCATGTACTTTTGATAACCAAATTGTTCAAAGAAACTTCGGTAAAAGCCAAGTCTACAAAATGCATTCAAAAGGTTTAAATTTCCCTTATTTTTGCATGCCCTAGAATTTAGGATGTTACAAGTCTACCCTTTTATAAAGAATCTCGTCTCCGAGATTCGACGGGTTCGATATAGAGATTTGGAAAGTCGGTGCTAAGTCAATCTTCTTGTTCCCACGTTGCTTTATCCTTAGTGTGATTACTCCATTGGACCTTCAACATCCTGATAGAGTGGTTGTGAGTTTGTCGCTCAGCTTGGTCTAGAATGCGGATTGAATATTCCCGGTAAGAAAGATCGGGTTATAGATCAATGTTATCCAATTGAGTGAGTTCACTTGGTGTGTGGAGGCACTTCTTGAGCTGGGAAACATTGAAGATATCATGCACATCTAAAAATTGAGGTGGTAGCTCCAATTGGTATGCCACTTAAATTCACCTTTCCTTGCAATGATCCGGTACGGCCCAATGTACCAGGGTGCCAATTTTTCATGGACTTAGAAACAACAAATGCCACAGAGCGATGAGATCTTGAGATAGACATAATCACCTATCTTGAAGCTCAGCTCATGACGGCGGTGGTCAGCATAGCTCTTTTGACAAGATTGTGCTTCCTTCAGTCGGCTTCGTATCACATCAACTTGTTCTTGAGCTCCTTGGATAACAGCAGGCCCAAAGAATTGCTTTTGACCAACTTCGGACTAGAAAAGAGGGGTCCTACACTTTCTCCCATAAAGTGCTTCGAACGAACATATTTGAAGGCTCGATTAGAAACTATTGTTGTAAGAGAACTCGACAAACGCCAAGCATTCCTCCCAATTCGTACTATAGGACAGCACATAGGCTCTTAACATATCCTTCAGAATTTGATTTGTCCTTTCAGTTTGGCCTCCCATTTGTGGGTGGAAAGCTGTGCTAAAGAATAGGTCGGTTCCCATAAGCTCATGTAAGCTTTCCCAAAATCGCGAGGTAAACTAAGAACCTCGATCGGAAGTTATTGTCTTTGGCACTCCGTGCAATCGGACGATATGATTTATGTAGAGCTCAATGAGCTTAGCTCCATGAAATGATGTGTTCACTGGGATGAAATGAACCACCTTGGTCAGACGGTCGATAATAACCCAAATTGAAGGGTAGGTTGTAGCACTAATGTAGCAAGAAATCCCTCCTCAACTTCCTTAAGGTTGAGTATCGAAGGCTCTCTACATGACGCTGGTTGACGGACTTCAACCAATGCATTAATATGATGAAGCTTTCAACTGAGGGCATAGGCTACAACATTGGCCTTACCAGGGTGGTAATGAATGTCAAGGTCATAATCTTTGATCAACTCAAGCCACCTCCTTTGCCTTAGGTTTAGATTTGGTTGCGAGAAGAAATACTTCAAGCTTTCGTGATTAGTGTACAACTCACACCGATTGCTGATAAGATAATGCATCTAGGTCCTAAGAGCATGAACAACAGCTGCCAATTCTAATTCATGAGTTGGATAGTTTTCCCCATGATATCGTAACTAACGTGTAGCATAGGCTATGACTTTGCCTTCTTGCATCAACACACAACTGAGGCCGTGTCGTGATGTATCACAATACACAACAATGCTTTTGTGTATGTCAGGCAATACAAGCATTGGGGCTATGGTGAGCTTCTTTTTCAGCTCTTGAAAGCTCTCCTCATAGGTCGCTGACCATTTGAACTTCTTCTCCATCTTCAGAAGTTGGGTCATTGGTTTTGAAATCTTGGAGAAGTTCTCTATGAACTGGCGATAATATCCTGCCAAACTGAGAAAACTTCGAACATTAGGGACAGTGCGACGCTGATTCCTAGCCAGTACATCACGTACTTTGCTAGGATCCACAGCAACGCCTCCTTTGGAAAGAATATGGCCTAGGAATCTGATTTCCTTCAACCAAAATTTGCATTTAATGTACTTGGCATACAGTTGATGTTCCTGAAGTTTCTTGAGCACCATTCACAGATGTTGCCAATGCTCTTCTGTATTCTTGGAGTAGATGAGAATATCATCGATGAAGACCACCACAAACTTGTCCAATATTCCATAAAAATCTTATTCATAAGATTCATAAAGCTAGCGGGAGCATTGGTAAGTCTGAATGACATTATGGTGTATTCATACAAGATGTAACAGGTGGTGAATGCAGTCTTTGAAATATCTTCTGGCTTGATCTTGACTTGAAAATATCCAAGCCTCAGATCAATTTTGGAGAAGACACATGTGCCATTCATTTCGTCGAACAAATGATCAATCTGTAGAAGAGGATATTTGTTTTTGATGATGACTTCATTCAGACTACCGTCTTTCTTCTTCACAAACAGCATAGAGCTCCCCATTGGGATGAGCTAGGATGGATAAATCTCTTGTCTAGCTACTCCTTGACACTACTAGACGGTGCCATCATAGACGGTTGAAAACCGTCATCACAGATGGATTTCTAAACCATCTACATTTATATGTTAGTGATAATAGGTGGTTCTCATAGATAGCCTCCAAACCATCTGTGATCTTTTGATATCATAGACGGTTGTTAAAACCGTCTGTGATATCGTATATATCACAGAGATTGTTTTTAACAACCGTCTATGATATCAGAATATCACAGACAATTTTTGTTATTAACCGTCTGTGATAGTGTATATATCATAGATGGTTCTTTTTGAAAACCGCTTGTGATATCTATATATCGTAGATGGTTTGCAGCACCAAACCATCTATAATAGTTATTCCAAAAGCTATGTTATTTTCTGTTTTTTGGGTAGCCTCAAGAAATGCAAGCCACGCCCTCTGAAAATAAGCAAGAAGATCACATATATGTAGCATAGGACAATCATTGCACAAATCTCATAAATGAATTAAACAACGCAAGTAGATCACATATATAGCACATGACAATCGTTACACATATCTCACAAATGAATTAAACAACTGAATGAATTGTTTGATTAAGCATAATTGATTGATTACAATTGTATCCATTGTTTCAACATCTAATCACCATTGCTAGGGTGGAACTCTTCATGTTGTTTATGACCTCTGCTATCAAGAATTGGGAGAGCTTTTCTCGAATTTTGGCGAGTTTGTCAAGATCGATTGCACTTTCGTTCAATTCCACACGCTGTCACTAGTAGTTAAATTCATTAGCGTGTGTGTGTATATATATATATATATATATATATATATATATAAATTATTGGCAGGTTGATAAACCTCTGAATCATTTGTCTTAGCGTCCATGATTTCCTTCATTGGCGGCAAACGTAGAATCCACATACATTGCCCTGTAGCTCCTGGTGGCACTATAAAAATAGAATTACATACAAAGATATTGTCAATTCTAGAGGCATTATAATGAAGTGTGATATAGGATTGTTGTGTTCTAATCACAGGTGTAGTTACTCTTTATGTTGTATCTCATAAAGTAGGGAGTATCTCACGCAACGAAGGGTATATACGTGTAGTATATGAGATATAAACCATCTAGGTGCTATGTATACTTTTTTGAAGGTGGTATGTATAGTTTTCCTAAATGTACTCATTTTTACTTACGAATATGAAGGTATTAGTAAAATATACCTAAAACTATATGCTCCATTGCAATTTTTTCATGTGGTTGCCACTGAAGTATGTTAGAATTAGCGGGTGTGTTTGAATGGGCTCGTGGCTTACGGATTTTCACTTCTGCTACAATAACTAACTTTCAAACAGTGCTCTTTTTCAAAGCGAGGTCTACTAACCGATTGTAGTACACACTATACCAACTTCGGCTATATCGGCCAAAATCGCATGTGATTGTTTCTCTTCATAATCTCTCGCATAAACAGTCAGAATTCAAAAGCCAAAACCTACAATCTAAAAGAACCCACCCAGCATATAATTATACCTAAGGCAATAAAGGAGTATGTTAAATCTATTTAGGTGGTATACTATAGGTGGGAGTAACTATACCTGGGAGTAGAAGGTATTTTTTCATATATATATATATATATATATATATATACTCTCACGTCTTATATACCACCTAAACGAACTTCACATACTACTTTGTCACTTTGAGTATATTCATATACTAATTATAAGATACTCTAATGAGAACCGCATAAAAAATTGCAAGGGGGTCTATAGTTTTTACCAAATTTCGTAAATACCTTCATATATACATACTACCTAGATGGTCTTGTGTACTACACGTGCACACCCTCCGTTATGTGAGATACTTCTTATGTTATGAGATACGATATAGAGAGACTCCCAGGAGTAAAAAAAGATGCTTCACATATATATAGATACATATATATGTATATATACACCTGTTTTGTACCCACAAGAGTATGCACTCCCATTTCTCCACACCGTTGATCACCTTTAATTTGTAGTGCATGCAAACTAAGCGGGGTTTCCTAAGTGGATACATCCATTAACGGGATTCATACTTCCTACTCCAGTGGAAGTCTCTATTACGACTGCATGCATGCAGAACAACTCCCATAAACCAAGCCATATGACATTAGTTTTGTTGAATCGTGCATTGTTTGTGGGAGTATAGTCATAACAGATCTTTTTTGAAACGACTGATTATCATTATCATTTGGTATTGGTCAGCAAAAAAAAGATCGGTACTACACGACTGAAGAATTTGATATTCTTTATTGCTCTTGTCCTCGGATGGACACAGAATGTCATGAATCTTCCTTGCATGGAGGTACGGAAGTAATGAAATACAAAGTGTGTCCCACTTACTCACTTACAGTAAAAAAAATATGTCTCAAAAAGAAGTATATGTCCTATAAAAAAGTAGTATGTATGCATAAGAAAGTCAGCAATTTCAAAAATTTATGGTGAACAGTAGTATGTATATTTTGTAAAACAACAGAAGTATGTAGTATGTAAACTACATTGAAACCAAATTTTTTATAGATAATTAATGTGTGCTTGCACGGCTAAAAGCGGTCATGTACATGGATTAACACTCTGCTAGACAATTGATGTGTGCTTGCATGTTGGCGGAGAAAAGTGTTTGCATTTGGCGCCAAAGTAGTATAACCATAGGGAGCATATAGAAAAAAATGAGATGTATATTTAAAAGCAGTATATCCATAGGGAGCATATAGAAAAAATGAAAGTGTATGCCCAAATAGAAAGGAATATATATGCTTGTGGAAAATGGTATACAGCAAAAGGACTATACAAAAAAGTATATTTAAAAAGTAGTATAACCAAAGGAGTATATAGACAAATAATGAGAAGCACATGCCTAAATAGAAAGGAGTATATAATCAAAAGTAGTATGAAAAAATAAGTTTGAGACACTGCATTATTAATACTTGATAGTATACACCATGAACAATATAATAACTTAAAAGGGGTACCACCATGGGAAAAAGTATTATCACCAAGTCATGTGTGCCTAAGTAACAGGTATCAGTTTATCACTAAAAAATTATGAAGCAACTCTCCACACAATTTTGCTTCTAGTCTTCCTCTAAAAAACTTGGCTGCAAGTCTTTCATCCTTGCCTGTGTCTGCCATTGAGGAACAAACCTTGAATGGATCCCCCAAGAACTCACATTCAGTTGCGTGATCCATAGAAAGGTATATGAATTGAAAGAAGAACAAATATCAAAGCCTCATGGTCGTAATCTACAGACATGGTGGCCGTTTGCTGCTTGGATGACAAGAAGAATGTATATCTAATCTCTTGGAAAAACAGAAACTCAAAAAATCCGACGAATTAGATGAAATTTGATGAGATGCTCCGATTAAAACAATCAGTATAAGTACATACCCAATTACTAAAAAGTTGTACCAGATGCCATCATAAACCTAATTTTTTTGTTACAAATCTGATAAGCATCACACGGCGTGGGACTCAAATTAACCAATTAAGAACATTGCATGCATCTACTACAGAATGAACAATCTGTAAAGCGGAGGCGATAAGTTAAACCGAATCGAGAAGAGATGGAACCATGTAAGCACATTCACACCAGATGGCGACATAAACATCGTGCTTTTTCTGGGCGATTACCAAATCAAAATCATGAATTTGCCCACACGCTAGTGTCAATGGTATGAGATGTAGAAAACAGACTAACTTGACAAGCATGTCAATTAAGTAGTTTCAAATTAAGAAGAATCTCAAGCGGCTGAGGCGACGGCTTGTGTTTGCCATTGAGGAACAGATCTTGAACGGATCCCCCAAGAACTCACATTTAGTTGCGTGATCCACATAAAGGTAAATGAACTGAAAGAAGAACAAATATCAAAGCCTCGATCATGGTCGTAATCTACAGACATGGTGGCCGTTTGCTGCGCGCTTGGACAGCAAGAAGAATGTAGATCAAACGTCTTGGAAAAACGTAAACTCAAAACATCCCATGAATTAGATGAAATTTGAAGAGATGCTCTGATTAAAACAGTTAGTATAAGTACACATATGCAATTACTAAAAGTTGTACCAGATGTCGTCATATAACTAATTTTTTATTGCAAATCTGATAAGCATCACATGATGGGACTCAAATTAACCAAGAACACTGCATGCATCTTAAGTTACAAGAGGTGGTCCAGGAAATTTGGCATATCAAGTACCTAGCATGAGAATGGAACGATCACCTGGTGCTGCTGGAGTTGAAGTTTCCAATGGTCGCCGGTTGGGAGGAGGTATAGGGCCTGTTCGGCAGTGAGGGAGTTGATCGGTTTTTCGCAGCCGCTACAGTATCTAACTTTTAAACGGAGTATTTTCTTAAGACGAGATCTACGAGTTAAACATAGTACACGTTAAAAACCCAACATCTGTACCAGCCAAAATCGTAAGTGAGTATCGATCTCTCCGTAATCTGTACCGTAAACAGCCAAAATTCAAAAACTTCAGCTAAAAACTATAAACCGCAGTCAAAAAGAACATGTCCATATATGTGCCGTCGCTGTGGTGTCGTTCGGGCTGCCTGGGACGTCCACCGCTTTGAATATATACCCGATGCGATGAGCATATGGACACGTTAAACGGAAATGCCGGTATTTGCTTCGGTGGAATCCCGTCGAAATAGGACGATTTTTCGCATTAATTATTTTGTATAAATAAAACAGATCCGTTACATTCAACCCGCTAAAGACTTGCGAGACTCATCTTGTTGAAGGCAGGCCGATGAACGGCGGATGGAACCGAGAGCGTAGTGAAGCATATTTCTACATGAATTAATTGTACCTTCCCAATTGTTTTTTGAACTGAAATTATACAGTATACTAGTTAGAGATCCGTGCGTTACAATGGAGCGATAAAAATAATGAGACGGAACTTACTGCCTAATCAACTTCACACATCGAACATTGAGGAGCAAGCGACAGAGAGAGAAGGATGGCTAGAATGCGCGAGGAGATGGGAAAAGTGGAGAGGGTGGGCTGTTGTATCCTGAGAGAGAGAAGAGAAGAGAGACAAATGGTCTAGATCAAATTGAATAGCTGAGAAGAGAGGAGCGAGAATAGATCAACCACTAACTCATACTTTTATAATAGTAAAGATATGTACAATACATTAATTAATATATCGATCAGACAGCATCAGAGCCAGTATTATTTTACATGAATGATTCGGAGCAAACTTAATTCACAAATTGCTGGAGCACATGCACACAACCAGTCGTTTTCGTTGGAAGCGACCACTTGGCTTGATCTTGAGCAAATTTTGGCGACACTAAGTACATAAACCCTTGTGCATTGGTGTTGATGTTCGCACCAAAAGCTTGCAAATATGTGGTGCAGAAATCCTCGTCGCAAACTGGCCGTGTCACTTCCTAAATTAATTAACTCTACATTTTTCGTACTCCTTCACACTATATATTATATGCATGCGACGCGTTAGTTGACGATGCATATTGCATGCTGCGTACGTGCAGCCGACCGCACTGATGAAAATCCAAGCCGTAAATTCTTACAATCATTACAAAAGGAGGCACTCGTGCATATATATATAAATATATATGTGTGTGTGTGTGTGTGTGTGTGTGGAGACATATCATACCTATATGTGTGTATATATGGCTGGGTTCCCTTCGAGGGAGATGAGCTGCCTTTAATTTCCTGCTTCTTGTGTAGTATTCCTGCAGCTGCTATGCTGTTGTAGTGCAGAGTTGAGCCTTCCTACGATCTCCTCTGCTGTGACAGTGAAGCCCTCCTCCACCTGAAACGAACAATTTGCTTCAGTACTCCTCTTTTCAAAATATTTACGAATCTTAAAGCAAAATAGTTCATTCAAACTCCTGGTGAGGGACAAATATGTAAGCAATGAAAATTTAAGTTACTATCACATGTTGATCTCTCTTTCTATACGGTTTCACTTCAACGATAGAAATTGGGGTTTGACAAGATAGAACTATTTGCAAAGCCTACCCTCATTGGGGTAGTACGTCCAAGTATGCCCATATCAACTGGCTTGATATTGTCCTCTGAGATTTCCAAGCCTAAATGCTAAAAATGAATAAAATGCAGTCATTTCATTAATTTGCAAAGATCGCACGTTGTTTGGGCTGTTTTCTGGAACTGTCAGGAAAATTGGAAGTACCGTAGGTGTTTATGTGGTAGTACCATGGAGCAGTAGTACCGACATTGTGAGGGCGGTCATCCCACAAGAACGGTAGTTTCGGTCTGAGTGATGGTATATTTTTCCAAAGAGGTCCAGTGCGAGGTGCGAAAGTGCAGAAATACCGCTTTGGGGAGCAGTAGTACCGTTGTGCGGTAGTACCGGTATGTTGCGTGTGGTACTACCTATTTTCACAGAAAAACAGGATTTTGGGTTTGGAGTTGGGGCGAGCATGTGGTCATGGTATGTGTGTTGTTGCTTACGTGCACGTAGGTTTATTGTTTGGTTCTATGTTTAATATCAGTATTTTGGTTGCATACTTTTTGCACGATGCATTTTATGGATTAATTGTGCTAATTAATTACTTTGTGTATTGTGCGATGCTACGTGATAGTTTGCTTATTGTTGTTGGTTTTAGGACTTCGGACTAGGTCATAGTGAGGCATAGGAAGACCGGGACTATACACAGGGTGGTGCTGAGATCCAGAACAGTCAGGTAGACGTCAAAGATGTCTATGATTCGTGGGGTGGTTACAAGATAGGACGACGAGGAACCAGAGCAGGAGCTAACGGTGGTAGACATGACGGGCAACGGCCAAATGGACTGGGACTAGGCTTAGGGTGGAGCCGAGGTCCTATACGATTAAGGAAGCTGGGTGATGTCATGCGCAAACAAAAGTTTGAGGTGCATCAAGCGACTTGGGTCGTTTGCAAGCGAGGACGGTTCGTTGGGATCTGAACGCATGAGGGACTTGGAGGAAGCTTCGTGGAAGGCGGTAGAGGTGCATTTTAGTAAATTGTCGAATACCGAAAAGTTGCAGTGTGTGAAACCGCGGTGTTAGCCTAAGTGGTTTAGGTTTTGTATGTGCTAAAAATGTAAAGTGGATCGAGTGTTGATTCACTAATGGGTTGATGGTTGCAAGCCACTTTAAGAAACGCGCATAAGAGAGTAAAACCTAGTGTTATGTGAGGTTAACGGGTTATCCCTAGTTTGGCCTAATGGGTGGATCCATTAGGTTTTAGTTCAGGTTGTGATGGTATATAAGGGGAGGAGAGGCAAGAGTTAAGGTTTGAGGATTTTAGCTAAGTCTTTGTGTTGGCTAGCTCTTCCTCCCTCCCATGTGAGATTAGGATTCTTAGGATTGGAGTCTTGTGTGTATATGCTTTAGGCTTAGAGCTCTGCTGTCCTGAGGGATTGGCTATAAAAATATTCCTCTCCAAGTAAAATAGACATCCAAATTTGCCCAAGTGAGTTGTGTCATAAATTCCCCTCATGTGCTTTTGATTTTTTTGGTCTTCTTGTTTGGATTTCTCTTCTCTTGAGCTTTTCTAGTGCCAAGAACATATAAGAGGTGGAGATGTCCTTGGAGACAAGATCACATATATTTAGGCATGATCTAGATAAAGTTCTTGAGGAAACCCAGTTTTTGCTTCATTTTGGCCTCCTCGAGCGATTTCTTGATCTGAGGGCTTTTTATTTGATTTCTTTAGTGTTCTAACTTACTGTGACATGTGAAAATACATCTAAACCCATCTGGATCATCATCCACTCACGAGGAAGTTGTATTCACCGACTTTAGTTTTGACTCGATTTTGGTGCAACCTTCCAACAAATTAAAAAATGTCTTAAGTTTGGCCATGATTTTTATGATATTTTGTAGGAATAGGTTCTTAATACTCTAAAGAAGATCTCTGCAAAATTTCATATCATTTGGATCTACGGATCGAAAGTTCTCTCGATTTTGATTTTTAAAATCAGGCTGAAAACACTATTCATTTACCTGATTTTACAATAGCAGAGGTCAGACCGCCACTGAAGTAGCGGTCATACTGCCCTAGACCGGTCAGACCGCTTTCTATGCCAGTTAGACCGCTGAGAAATGGTTGCTTCAAGGTTTTATATTCTTGAGCCACTTGTCTTGAGTTTTTGGATGAAAACACTATTTTTGACAACTCTTTAGTTGTGTCAGAATAGAATATTGAATACTCGAGGAAAAATTTGAGTTGGTACCATTCACTCTCTCCCTCTGTTATCCAACACAAGGATATTTGCTAGGACTACTAATTAAGTGAAAATGGGTGGAGGCACAAGGAGTATTGTATTGCATTTTTATCCTCTCTTTAAACAAGATTGAATGAAGCAACGTGAAGGGAGGGGAAGAAAGGGGACAAGCTGAAGGGAAGAAGCATTGTTGTCATTTTCAACTTGGTGCTCCCGTACCATCTTTGCAGTGTGTTACCCTAACCACTAGCAACAAACTGTGCGGTGATGAAATGTATGTAAATAGTATCAAGAGTCCTACTATTTCAACCTATCAAGTATGTGATCCTATAAATTCATATATATTGATTGTAACTTAGAAATATCTTTCCAATCACTGGTCGATAGTGGTCCCCATCAAAACATATCGTCCCTTAAAAACACATAAAGATAAACCTAAATGAATCTTATGAAATATGATCCGCAACCAAGTCTTAGTCATCCACAATCAGCTCGTAACTCCTTACAACAAGTTCGTATCTGGTTAAGACCAGTTCGCTGACTAGTTTATGATATATCCGATCAGCTTACTACCAGTCATATACCATACAAGTAGTTCGTATCTGGTCAAACTAAATGACATGTCTGTATATTTCCCTTTTGCCCCACGATGCCTGATCGAACTCTGTGTGAAATGTGTGGTCCATAGACTGTTTAATCCTTTCCTGATCTAATGGTGGAAAACATCCTATGGTCAACAACTCGTGGTATGGTCATGCACTTTTTTTTATCCGACACATCGAGGGGTACAGAAATATCTACTGTTATGTACGAGGGGTAAATCTCATAACCGATCAGTCATATTTCTCCGTATGTTTCATAGTACACCCCAAAACTATTTTTATAACTACCCAGTTACGGTACAATGTTTGGTAATTTTTTATGGGCACAGGTCAAGGAAATGTATCTGTAACTTTTTCAATTGAAATCGAGAAATAAAGTATGTAAAGAGTTTTGCATTTAAGGAGAATTTTATTGAAGCAGTTCAGAAAAAAAGTCGCTAAATGCGCTCTTTGTTTCGCCTTAGAACTTATATTGCGTAAAATGGAATGTAGCGAAATGGAGGGATATGCTTAATGATAGTACTAGCATTTTGTATGTTAACCATGTTCTTCGATCAGGAATTCCTAATTAGCATATATAGCAGTATGCATTTCGTGTACCAAAATTAAGGACATCATGTTACAATTAAAAAAAAGGCCAACATAGTACAACGGTACGATCCAATTAACAACACACCAGCTAGCCTAGGTCGTATTCAAAACACGGTGCCCGATCAATGGAGAGAGAGAGAGAGAGAGAGAGAGAGCCTTGCCTTTGCCATGATGGCTATGATCACGGTGCACGCCGGAAATGGCATGACATTGGTGTGGATGATGCCGAGGTGGAGATCTTCGACCTCGGCAAGCACCTTCACGACCACCCCCTTGCCGTTCTCGCAGTGGATCCTCACCATCACGCTGTTCTCCAAGAACCGCGCCTCGATCTCCGGCAGCGAGTTCCTCGCCGCCGGCCATCCTGACGACGACGACGACGGGGATCCGTTCTCGTCTGGCGAGGCGAGGCACGGCTTCTTGACGAGCAACACGGTCTCGATGCTCCTGCAGCTGCTTCCGGGGGCCTCCAGGGCCTTGAGCCTTTCTTGGAGTTCCTTCACGTACGCCGCCGCGTCGGAAAGGATCGTCGCCTTGTCCATCTGAATGGGCGCTAAGTTTTATTTGCAAGTGTGTGAGACATGAATGAGTGCAGGATTTATTTTGAGGACCTTTTTGAGGCCGGGGATGACGGTGGAGAGCTCAATGAAGCGCTGGTTGATCTTCTCCCGACGCTTTCGCTCTGCGATGATGTGGTCCTGTGCATATGGCGCCGACAACGTGGGACCCGTGCTCCTCACTGCTGATCTCCTCGTCGGCGCTGACCCGTATACCAACTCCGGCACGCCGCTGTCGTAAGGTCTTGGTGCGGCAGTGGTGGCTTCCAGCATACCGTCGCTGCCCGGCTGCGCCGGGGCGGCGCTGAAGTTCCAGCTCGTCACGGGAAGGTTGGTTCCGCTGCTGCTGCTACTCGGGGCGTACCTGGTCGAGTTGGGCGAAGGGGGCAGATGTGGTGCTCCATGGCTGCCGGGGCCCGGGGCCGAGATATTGCCGCCGCCGCCCTCGGTGGTTTCGACGGAGCTCCAGCTGTTGGCTGCGTGGGCTTCCGTCATCAGCTCCGGGACCAGGACGGTTGCGTGCGTGGCATCGCGGAGAGCTTGGAGCGAGGGGAAGGTTGTCTCGCCGCAGTCGTCAACGATGGCCACCGGGTGCTCGTGCTGCAGCGTGTCCATGGCCCACTGCATGAACAAGGTCGTGTCGTCCATGTTGGCCATATGGCTGGCTGGCCAGCTAGCTAGGTGTAAGAAACTGCAACAAATGATCAGATCATTACCTAGTTTGACAGCACCACATTATTATTCTTCTTCTTCTTCTTTCATATCAAGGAATGCAAGTTGGGTGTGTAAGGCAAGCATGCGAATCAATTAAATGATGCACACTATGTTTTTTTGGTAAGCTGTAATGTAAAAAGAATGATAAAATAGGTCAAGAAACTTTTCTCTTGGCAACCATTCTTTAGTGCTACCTCTTTGGAATCATTGAGGAACCTTTTAGAACAAAAACAAAAGGCAATATGTGACATGCATGTTGCTAGCAAGACTGCTAGACGAAATGCAGAGAATCAAAAGAACAAGGCCAAATTAAAGCTAGCTTGTCACACATAAAAAGGAGGATTCATGTATTACAATATAGAAGATGCTGCCTACAAATTAAAGTACTAACGAACTAGCTAATAATTACCTTGCAGAAGAATATCACTGGCTAGAGAAGATGGTGCCTACAAATTAAAGAAGCATGGGAGAGCGTACCCTTTTATGGAGCTAGCGCCATCCCTTGTCGCTGTAATGTCTGCTAGCTTGAGGCCTCTCTGCCTTCCAAAGGCCAAGAATGGGAATAAACAATCGTTTCCTAGGATTCTGGTTATGTCGCCTAAATCCAGTGAAAATGATATTTTGCACGCCACGAAAGGGAGGTGCACTTGAGGAAGAATATAAAACAACAATTAATGTTCATTCATGATGTGCTGATTTGACATCCTATCGAAAGATGATATATGTGGGCGACCTTTGGAGCGATCGCCGATAGTTCGGTGAGCTAGTTCTGAAGTGCCAACAGAACTAGCTGCTCCTACCACGTGACGTGCTGCCGCACAAGCTACAATATATTTTACTTCACATGAGAATAAAGCGATTATCTTTTACTTCTGCGAACACCATTTGACACAATAAAAAATACCATACCTGAAGTACTTTTCTGATCGTCCATGTCATCGACAAGATCACTGTCCGAGTAACCAATCAGCCTCAAACCTTCTTCCTTCTTCTCGTACACGCATCCGTAACACAGAGTTCCTTTCATGTACCTCAATATGTGCTTTACAACACCTATATGTTATGTTGTCGAGTTCTCCATATACCTACTCACCATCCCAACCAAAAACGTCAAATCCGATCATGTGTATAGCAAGTATCTTAAACTTATGATTATGTTTCTGTACAGAGTGTTGTCTATGGGAGAATTTGTGCTGTTCTTGCTCATCTTCAGGCGGAGTTCCATCAGAATTTGCGTTGGATTGCAATCCTTCATACCGCATTTATCCAACACCTTTGTTGCATATGTGGACCGACTGAGAGTAATATTCCTAGAGCTTTGATGTACTTCAATGCCCAAGTAGTAACTGAGTAACACGAGATCGCTCATGCTAAATAATTTCTTCATATGGCATTTGAAGCTATTGATCTCCTCGATACTCTCTCCAGTGATGATCAAATCATCCACATAAACTCCAACCAATAAACTCCTTTTTCCTTGGCTTCGTTTGTACACTTCATGCTCTAATGGGTATTTTTTAAAACCAAGTGCCACGAGAGACTTGTCCAGATTTGTATTCCAAGATCTCGTGGCTTGATGCAGACCATATAAAACTTTGTGCAATCTTAATACCAGGTGCACTTCTCCTTTCTTCTCAAATCCTGGAGGTTGCACAACATAGACTTTTTCTAAGTTGCCATTGAGGAATGCTGACTTCACATCCATATGATGAACCTCACATCCTTCATATGCCATAATCATAATCAGTCGTTGCACCATCTCTAGTCTTACAACAGGGGCAAAGACTTCGTCGAAATTAATGCCTTGTTGAATGTACCCCTTTGCAACTAGCCTCGCCTTGTGTTATATGATCATGCCTTGGGTGTCCTTCACCTTATACACCCACTTCAATCTAATTAGCTTGTGACTGATTGGCAATGGAACAAGCTGCCATGTTCCATTTTCTTGGATATAGGACATCTCCTCCTCCATAGCTCTTCTCCACTCTGATTTCGCTTTGGCTTCTTCAAAATAGTTGATTCCAGGTGTGCTGTAGTTGCGTCCAACTTTTTAGCGTCCAACTTTTTTTACTCTATGGTTAATTATGTAGGTAAATACTATCTGAAAATGTTTGTATAATTCTAGGATGTTGTGCGTGTATGATAATGATTCTATACTCCTAGACGCACGTAGGAAAAATATATTAGTTTTCATCTGCATCTCGATCTTATTTCAACAAATTAAGTATACCGTAGAGCCAGCAATGCAATGCAAAAGTGTAGACATGAGATCCCCACCATTTGTAACTGATGATTAGGTAATGACATTAATTATTGATAATTAACTAATGAGTACAAAATATTTATGTATGGTACTAGTATATTATTCACAATAATTGAAAGATCGAGCTAGCTACTGCTTTCTTTTTTGAACATGTGGCACTAGCATCCAACTAGCAAGTGAGCATATTTTACATGAATTTACTACATACTCGTGTCCAAAATGCTGTCCTTCAACTTTATCTTATACGTTTTCCAAATCACTTAATTAATTCGAAATTCAACTAATATACACCTAATCGTAACAATGGTTTTAATTTGCTGTTTGCATGTTGCTTAATTTCTTCTCAAGTCTAAGTACAATTTTGAGAACATTATATTTGTGTGGAGATTGTTGTACCATTCATATGGATTTTTCATAAGTATATATATTTTTCTTAGGTCTAAGAATACAACTGTGTTTTCCTCCAAACCGACATCGACACAAAATCAGGAAAAAAAATGTGGCTTATGCTTTAAAACAAACAATGACCTTATACATAGACAACGCTTTCTTAGAATGCAGGTTGTCAAATATGGCAACTTCTCATGTATTGATAATTTACTTGTGCCCCTCTAGTCATAAGTAATCTTTTGCTGTTGTAGGAAGCATGTAGGTATCAAAACTTTTGAACTTTGATCCATAATATTTCTTTAAATATTTAGATTGAATGTAACAAGGAATTAATATCATAGCTAATTTAATCCAGTTATTTAAGTCACTACTACAGACAGTGTTATCACAGACGGTTCCTAAATCGTCTGTGTTTATGTTTCAGTGATAATAGGTGATTATCACAGACGGCTCACACACCGTCTGTGATAACTTACAATACAGACGGTTTTTCAGAAAAACCGTCTGTGATACTCGACTATCACAGATGGTTTTTTATAACAACCGTCTGTAATATTCGACTATCACAGTCGGTTTTTGTTATTAACTATCTGTGATATGGTTCATATCACCATATTACAGGCGGTTAATAACAAAAACCGTCTGTGATAGTCGAATATCACAGACGGTTCAGTGTTTGAAACCGTCTGAGGTATATATCACAAACGGTTTGGAACACCGAACCGTCTGTGATAGCTATTTCAACAGTGATTTTATTTGCTCTTTTCGGCTAGCCTCAGGATATGCTAGTCATGCCTCTGAAAACAAGCAAGATCACGTATATAGCATAGGATAATCATTACATAAATCACACAAATGAATGAAACAACACCAGTAGATCACATATATATGTAGCATGATAATCGTTACACAGATCTCACAAATGAATTAAATTGTCGCCGTCGCTAGACTTGTTGTATCATGTATCTATATATAAGGAAAGAGTAATAACATTTTATCGGTATGACGTGAATGTAGAACTTCATTGTATAGTACACTTACAGTGTCCAGCATCGTAGAAGTAAGGCGTCGAGTTCGTCGAGATTGAATAGTAAGAATAATTCTTCGAATGTCACGACGAAGTAGCCCGAGTTGTGGAGGAAATGCGCCTCCGTGTATCTCACAGTGAATCCATTGTGTCGATTTGGCTTCATGTTGGACCTCTGCATATACTAGGTATGCAATATATTGGAAACCAGACCAAGCCAGGGTAATTGTGACTTAGGGACCAACGACACTAATATAATGAACTTCCATTGCTCGAGACGCACCTTAATTTTCTTCGCTTAAGTCTTGGAGCCTCGCTTATGATACATTTTCAGCAGCATCTCCACGGGAGCCGATGTAACAGGCTTCAAAACCGGAGCTGGAGGTGGAGCCACCGGAGCTGATGTGACAGGTCCAGGCGATGTCCCTCTTAGGCCACTGGATGTGGAGATCGTGGCACGGATGAGTCGAGAGCGATGTCCCTTTTGGGCCACTGGATGAATGTGTGAACAGCATCCCCTATTGTCGTAATCTCTTCGTTTGGGGGCTTCTCAAGAGGGACGGTCTTGAAAACATCGTTAATCATGTCCACCTGAACCTTTATGAAACCGGTCTCTACTTGTACACCGTGCACCAGCGTCCCTGACAGCCATGGATACGCCATCCCCCGCCCAGCGTCAATGGGAATGGAGCCAACAAGCCTAACTCTGAGGATACAAAGCGTGGGCTCCTACATAACGATACAAGATGAGCTAAGGCGTCCACCAGAGAGATCTATGTAGCATTCTAAAGATGTACATTACCTAGATGTCATCGATAGGTAAGTGGGCATCGCTATGTTTAGTAATTGTCATGGACGCGCAGCTACTGAGACGTTGAGGGGCGCTGGGTACCGCAGTAATGGGGGTGAGTTGCGATTGGTTGCGGACTTGTCTCAATTCTTCCCTCAATGAATCTATCTCTCCTCGAAGTGAGGTAGCCTGCTCTTAAAGTGAGGTAGATAGTTGTTCCTCAAGTTGTGCACGAAGCTCGTGTTTTATTTGTTCATTGAGGTAGGCGTTGGATCTCTTCCTACTCCTATATGTCTTGGAATCATTTGGAAATCTGTGTCTCCAAGATACGTAAACCCTAAGCCTCATGTGCGACCTGGGTGCTCCTTGTTTTCCAGGGCCTATGATAGTACATCTCTCTCCATGTATTCTTGAAAGGAGCCTCGAGAAGATTTGGTAGTCAATGATTGCTGCAAGAGGCAATCATGTTATTTTTGAACCCATGAAGTTCAAGAGGTATTAACAACTATGTAGTTTAACATATCTTACCAGGCATTGGGAAACTTCCTCATCTGCGGGGTTTTTGAAAGAGACACCCATAGACGTGGTTGATGACCTCGCTCTTAACCAGTTTCGGGCGCTCTCGTTTGCGATCCCGGCAAATGGCGAGGAGGCCTCCAATCGGAGTGCGACCTCGTCCTGCATCCTCCACTACGGGATTTTACCTGCGTACCCAACGGTGCCGAGTCTCTGAGGGTGAGAGTCTTGTGCGCCGCACTTTGTTATTCAAATTCGGTCGTTGTCTTCAGCTGGACAAAGGCCTCCCATGTTTCCGGCGATATGAAAGGATACCTTGTGAAGGACTTGAGATCCTTGGGCACGTACTGTATGACAAGAGTGCTCTTAAAATTCTTTCATGTTTTTCCCATTGCGAGGAGCGCCTGCCATTGCACGAGTCCATGTACTTTTGTTGGGATCTCGAAAGAATTTGTAATTTCCTCCCATGGCTGATTTTTCTGATCCTTTGCTAAATCTTTCTAGCTTGCTATGGTGATGGGGACCCTTTGCCTTCCAATTATCCCGCGGGTAGTCCGAAATGATGCCGCTGCTTTCTTCGGTTGCAGAGGCACCCCATCCGGAGAGACCACCGTGATGGTCTTTCGGCCCTTTGGCCTTTTCAATACTCCTCTACCACGCTTAGTTATTCCATTCTAGGGAGCATGAGACCCATATGACGACGACGATGACTATGTGGACCCATCTCTCTTCTAAGAAAAAACTAAGTGCAGTGAGCTATGGGCGTAAGCAAAGTTCTATGAATGAAATTACACACACCAGTGTATCAAGTTCGTTGAACCTGATACACTGGAGTGTGTAACTTGCTTCATACCCTTTGAAGGTCTATGTGGCATATATTATTACTACAAGGTCCCTTTGGGATAGTAATATGTCATTCCAAATAGATCTTGTAGCTAACAAGTGAAGCATATATCATAAAATACTAAAGGTCATAAAACAATTTATCCATCTACTGAAGATCACAAAACAAATTCGCCAACTATTGAGACAGACCACAAGATAGACAAATGAGGGAGAGGCGAACGGCGTCAGGAAGGAGAGGCGGCGGTGCGAGGTTGAGGTGGTCAGCGTCACGAGGGATATGCAGCCAGCGTCGCGAGGGAGAGGCGGCCGACGTTGGGAGGGAGAGGCGGCATCGGGAGGGAGAAGAGGCATCGCGCGTGAGTGATGCGTCAGATCTAGCAAAACCTAGCAGTGGCGGTAGAGATGGAGTGAGTGAGTGAGGACTCTGCGAGCAGAACCTATTGGGGAATATTTGTAGGGAAACTATCACAGACGGTTCATTTAAGGAATCGTCTATGATAATACTATCACGGATGGTTCTTTTATGGAACCGTCTATGGTAATTCTATCACGGACGGTTCTATAAAAGAACCGTCTGTGATAGTATCATCACAGACGGTTTCTTCCGATAAACCTCCTGTGATAGTTCGCTCCATCTAGCACCCTAAAAAATCATGCTGGCCATGCAATATTATGAAAAATACAAGCATAATCATAAATATAATTATTTCTTAGTTCATGAGTCTATTACAATTACAATGGAATATAGTTCTATAATTACATGCCGAGTTTCCTAATTATGATTACATTGCAACAATTTCCAAATAGGTGCTGGATTTGTGGGATCATTTATTACACTTGGCTATTTCCTTTTAAATAAAGTCCTTCACGATGATCGACACGCATATATCTTGCTTCATCGCCTTGTTCTTCTTCGATCCTGATGTTGTCTCCGAATGGAGGCAACTCATCAAATTGATTGTACTCTTCCTCATCCACAACATTCTCAACTCCGACAATACTTCTTTTTCCCTAAAGAACTACATGGTATTTCTTATTTACCAGGTCGGTTACATAAAATACTTGAACAACTTGCCTCGCGAGTACGAATAGTTTGTCTTTGTATCCTACACATTCGATGTCCATGGTAGTGACGTCGTACTTGTCAACCTTTACACCCCGTGGGAAATGGACCCAACAGCACCAAAATAGAGGAATCTTGAAAATTACATAGTCAAACTCCCAATCTCCTCTACAAGCCCGTATTACAAGCTTGGGCCAGCGGTACTAATGTGCGCATCATAGGCATCTATGTGGACACCTGAGTTCTGCACTGTGCTCTTTCTATCCTATCTGTTGTATAAAATGTGTAGCCATTAATGTCTTATCCTTGCCATGTCACGATTGTAAATTTTGACCCTTTTGCTAACCATTGTAGTGTTTCACATGACGACCTCCTAGTCAATTGCACCTTCAACCATTCGTTGAACTGACGGTTGTGTTATCTTGTGATCCAAACCTCTGACTGGCCTGCATTCTTTTGCATAGCATGTTCTTGTGCTCTTCAATATATGGGGTCATTTCAGTTATGTGTTGTAAAATTGTGAAATGGGCTTGAGCATACGTATCTTGATCCAGAGTTATTGCTTTCCTTCTAATAGTCCCGATACTCTCTAACCTCCCATCGTGACGAGATAGAGGTACACCTATCGGCTCGACCTGAGCCATGTAGACGATGCAGAATTCAATGACATCTTTAGTTGTGTAACCTTTGATGATGCTACCCTCCGGTCGAGATCAATTGCGTACATAGGACTTGAGAATTCACATGTACCTTTCGAATGGGTACATATGACGTAGAAATACGGGGCCACATATCTTTATCTCTTTCACAAGGTGGACAATGAGATGGACCATGATATCAAAAAATGGTGGAGGGAAATACATCTCTAGATGACATAGAGTTGTCACCACCTCGGTCTGCAGAGCATCTAGTCCATCGGGATCAATGACCTTCTGAGCAATTGCGTTAAAGAAATAACATAGCCTTATGATTGTCACTCGAATCTTGTTCGGCAAAATACTTCTAATTGCAACAGGTAGCATTTGTGTCATTAGCACATAACAGTCATGAGACTTCATGCCAATTAATTTCAAATGTTCTATGGAAACAAGTTTCTTCATGCTGGGGGAGTGACCAGACGGAACTTTCACACCATGCTATGTACACAGTTTTACGTGAGTTATTCAACCACACACTCTTGATATAATCTAAGCAGTACGGATAGACTTTGGCTCCTTTTGTACTCAACCCTGAAGGTTACCAAAGGCAGAAAAATCATAAATAGTGCAGAACAACATGGCACGTAGAGTGAAGTTCTCTCATTTGTCTGCATCCCATACATGTACCCCTTCGTTCCACAGTATTGCAAGATCTTCCACCAATGGTGCTAGGTACACATCAATATCGTTCCCAGGTTGCTTCAGCCCATGGATAAGTAGTGACATCAAAATATACTTCCGCTTCATGCACAGCCAAGGAGGAAGATTGTACATGCAAAGAGTCACAGGCCAGGTGCTATGTTGGCTGCTCATATTACGAAAATGATTCATTCCATCTGTACTCAACTCAAACCTTATATTACTCGGTTCCGCACCGAAATCTACAAACATCCTATCGATGTTCCTCCACTGGGCAGAATCAGCAACGTGTCTTATCATTTCGTCTTTCTTTATGCTGCTCCCAGTGCCAACGCATCAATCTTGCATCCTTAGCAAAGAATTTTTTTGGCTTGGTAGGTGGTTCTCGGCAACACAGAAAGATACCACAACACCTTAGCAGGAGGTCCTTGCTTCACCTCGATGCCCTTCCCATCATCGGAGTTATTTTTACGCTTGATCAGGATGCTTTGCACACAGGATAAACATCTAAGCTAGCATACTCTTTACGGTACAGGATACAATCATTCGGACATGCATGTATTCTTTCTACTTCCATTCTCAATAGACAAAGAATCTTTTTCGGTTGGTAGGTGGTTCTCGGCAACATATTTTCCTCTGGAAGCATGTCCGCTAGGAGACCTAATAATGCCGTAAAACTCTTGTCGGACCAACCATTACTTGCCTTCAATTTTAACAGTTTTAGAACTGATGACAACCTCGTGTATTGCGGCTTGTATCCCAGGAACAAAGGTTTCTCCGAGTCCTCTATCAAGCCGTCGAATTTACCAAACTCTCTCTCACTATAGTTCCCTTCTGCATCACGTAGCATCTGATCCAGATTGTCATCCTGCGACCTATCCTCATGATCGAAAGCACAGTCCACAATCAACATATCATTGTCTCCCTCGATGATGTCATAACTATCTTCTTGTGTACTCTTCTCTTCACTGTGACTGGTCCAACATTTGTACCCCTTTCTGAAACCCCTTCGAATCAAGTGAGCTTCGATCTATGCTGAGTTGCTAAACATCTTTAAATTATCACAATCAATGCTTGGACAGTACATATATTTCACCCCTTCTTCAACATATCCAGCTAGGCCGCTCTTCTAAAAGCAGACACACCATTAATATACTCTTCACTCACACAGTTCCCAATGTATATCCGATTTCGGTCCATCTATGCTACACATGTAACAAATGGGTGTCAAAAACGATTATTAGCGCTACTGTATAGCAAATCAGACTAGCTATACTTATACATGACATCTATATTACGTAGGTAGTTAGCTAGCCACGTATTCATGACACAATAATATTAAGTAAGAATATATTGAAGTGAACTACGAGTGCTTACCCATTTTGAAATTGAGCAAAATAACATTATTTTTCTAAACCTAGCTAGCTAGATCTAAACAAAAATCTATCTATCATCTCTTTCAATTACAAAGCATATAAGTTAAAAAGCAATTGAGTACTAACCTCTGATCACTAAGAAGACGTATATAGATCTACAAGCGATATGTTTTCATCAAACTCCCTAAAGCCGGCCGCCTCGCTCCCCGATGTAGCGTAATGGAGACAGATCGATCTGTGTCGAAACCACGCACGCCCAGTATTTAATAACGCAGATTATCCCAAACGGTTCCAATCACAAACGGTCTGTGATACCAATATATCACAGACCGTTCGTATTAATAACCGTTTGTGATAATTCACAGACGGTTATTTATACAAACCATCTGTGATCTCCACAATATCACAGACGGTTTGTTATAATAACCGTCTGTCATGTCCAGAATATCAGAGACGGTTTTTTATATGAACCGTCTGTGATGTCCTAAACTTTCACAGATGGTTCTTAACACGAACCGTCTGTGATGTCCCACTTATCACAGACGGTTCGTGTTAAGAACTGTCTGTGAAAGTTCACAGACGGTTATTAACACGAACAATCTGTGATGTCTCAATTATCACAGACGGTTCGTGTTAATAACCGTCTGTAAAAATATCACAGACAGTTGCTGTTATAAACCGTCTGTGATAGTTTAAGCACAGACGTTTCTGTATGAATTGTTCTGTGATGTAGCCGTCCAGTATAGCCTCTTTTGTTGCGGTGAGTTGTCTGAATAGCCCTAGTAGGAACACTCCAACATAGAGCCCCTAGTCCAGTGAATAAATGTAGAGTCCACTGGGTTCCTCATAGACCTCCATTACCAGTCTACGGTTTCGTCATAGACCAAACATGTGGGAGAAATCCTCTGCACCATCCACCGCATGGCTAGGAGTAGGGATGGTAACAGGGTGGGGGGTCGTGAGGGTAGCCTCACATCCTTGCCCCAATCCCGCCAACCCCCCCGCCGCACCCCGAAGGTTGATAGGGAACAACACGCCCCGTCCACATCCCCCGCCTCCCACGAGGATCCCTATGGGATTAAAAATAGTGTTTTAAATATATTTAAAATATTAAAGTGGCTTTATTAGTTATTTTACAAGTATTTTATGTACATAGCTTCAAACTATAAGGTGGGTTCTTTTGGGCTGTGGTTTATAACTTTTGGCTTAAACTTTTGAATTCTGGTTGTTCGTGAGAGAAAGTACAGAGAGAGAGATACCCACATATGATATTGACTGATATAGATGAAGACAGGATAATGTCTATTACAATCAACTTACAAACCCTACATTGAAAAGACATTCCATTTGAAACTTAATTCCTATAAAAAGTCAAGCATAAGAAAGGAACCATAAACTATAATGTATAAATGCATATTTTGTCCAAATATATGCAAAAGAATGCACATTCCATATTACAAATCTACATTATACAAATAAAATAATACATTTTTTGTGTTTATCAAGTTCTTGCAGGGCCCATGGGGGTCTTCGGCCCCTGCCCCAGTCCCGTCAACTAACGGGCCCCCGTCCCTGCTATCTCGTAGGGGGAGTTTGCCCCACGCCCCCATGGGGATTATCCCCCATGGGGAAATTGCCATCCCTAGCTAGGTGTCATCGACGACAACCATCAGGTGGTCGCTACTCCACATGCAACCAGCGACAAGGGTGAAAACGGATCGAATATAGACAGATAATGGTCTTGTCATATTCATTTCCATATTTTCCCCATATGTGACTACGAATATGGATATCCCGGATATAAATACGAATGTGAATAATATTGAATATAAATATGGACTGAATACAAATCGAATCGAATATAGTCACAAATATTTCCCGTTACATGGAAACCCTTTAAACTATTTGCACAAAATGAATAGAAAACATAAATAGTTTATTTGACCCAAACATTCATAAAATCTTCATATAAGCTAAGGTTTCTTCCTTAATTCTATGTGTTGATGTATATATTAATGTATAATAGGCTACTAGAGTTCATGTAAATGGGCTGCGTTGAAATAAAGGATATGTGCTATGGATATCTAGCCCCTGAATATCCGGATAATCCAAATCCGTATTCATATTCGATGGATATGAGCTATTGAATAAGTATTCGTATCTGACAAAAACATATGTTTTTATTTCCAATCCGATACTATTCGATAAATATCCAAAGCAATAGTATTCATATTTAAAAATAGCCTGGATGAGTCGAAACCTATCCCATCTATTTTCACCCCTAACCACTGACAAGAACCGACTCCAACTACAAGCGTTGGTACGTCGGCAACTGTCTACTATCGGAGACTATAAGAGGGCGACAGGAGGGGAGATCCAGTTCAAATCCATATAACTCTTTGTTCATCTTGGCAAGATAGCGGCCCTTTTCTAAATACACTGAGCAATATAAAGCACATAAATAGAGTTATTATCACTCAATAAGGTGGCCCGAACCTGCATAAACACCTTGTCACTTTTATGTACTCCCAATCTTCGTGCTTCCCTCCACTACTACAGAAAGGCTAATACTAGATGGCCAATCACAGACGGTTTGACAAAACCATCTGTGACCGACACTAACACAGACGGTTTTAATTTGAACACCGTCTGTATTGGCGGCGTCGGAGAAAAGAAGTATCACAAACGATCTCAACCGATGAACCATCTGTGATACTTTAGTATCACAAACGGTCTGTATTAAGAACCGTTTGTGATAATCCAGATATCACGAGCGATTTTAATAAAAACCGCTCGTGATAAGCTGGTTATCGCAGACGGTTTTTAATTAAAAACCGTCTGTGATAATGCCACTAAGCATTTATTGTGCTGCTCAGACTGCATCTGTCTTCATTTCGATCCAGATCTAGCCACTGCTGTGCACTTTTTCGCTCAGGAGGCAAGTTAGGCGATTTCAGGCCAGTTAATTTGGTGGGAAGAGGCAGAGATTGAGCTTTGAAGATTCATTCATACTTTCCTGGTAGCTCTAGATATGGTTAGTAAGGAAATTTATTTTTTCTTTAATTGTATTACAATTTAGATCTAAGTAATTGCATGGTGAGTGTTATTGAAGATGGTTAATTTGCAAAATTATTGGTTATATAATAGCTGTTGTGTTTATAATATGAATTGAGATAGCAAATTAAGCCTCAATATAATACATGTGGCCGGTATATATGTAGTAATAATTAGTTAATCTAATTTTTAATACTAAGTTGTTATATATGTACGTAACGTGGGACCAAGTCGGATGTATGCATGAGCCGTGTGAGTGAATAGTACATTAATGGCGTGTTTGCTTTACAAGAGCCGAGGAGGATATGCTGAATAAGGGGGTGGAATATATGTACTGTCCATGCGCTGACTGCGAGAATTTAAAGATGTTTAAGAACTGATGGCAAATTGAAGCGCACTTGATTCGGAGGGGTTTCAAAAAGGGTTATGCGTGTTGGACCAGTCATGGCGATGTGAATGATCGTATGCCGGCAGATGACATCGCCGGTGAAGTGAACGATATGCCGCCGGATGACATCGCCGGTGAAGTGAATGACATGCTGCCGGATGATGTCGATTGTGGTTCGGATTCGGATAGGTTGCACGATGATAATCTGGATCAGATGCTTCGCGATGTAGAAGAGAACTATGATGAGAGAGTGTGTGTTAAATTCTGGGGCTTAATAGAGGACTCGGAGAAACCTTTGTTCACGTGCTGCAAGTACACGAGGTTGTCAGCCGTGCTTGAATTGTTGAAATTGAAGGCAAGCAACGGTTGGTCCGACAAGAGTTTCACGGCGCTGCTAGGACTTTTAGCGAACATGCTTCCGGAGGGAAATGAGCTGCCTAAAACCATGTATAAAGCCAAGAAGGTTCTTTGTCCGTTGGGAGTGGAAGTAGAAAGAATACATGCATGTCCGAACGACTGTATCCTGTACCGTAAAGAGTATGCAAACATGCATGTATGTCCGGTGTGCAACGCATGCCGATACAAACGTAACAATCAATCAGATGACGGCGAGAGAACAAAGGCGAATAAAGGACCTCCTGCTAAGGTGGTATGGTATTTTCCTATAATTCCCCGTTTGAAAAGGTTTTTTGCAAATCCAAAGGAGGCAAAACTGCTGCGTTGGCACTCGGAGGAGCGCAATAAGGATGGAATGCTAAGACACCTTGCTGATTCCGTCCAGTGGAGAAACATCGATAGGAGTTTCACAGACTTTGGTGCAGAACCAAGGAATATAAGGTTTGGACTGAGTACAGATGGAATGAATTATTTCAGTAGTATGAGCGTGAGACATAGCACATGGCCGTGACTCTGCATCTATAACCTTCCTCCTTGGTTGTGTATGAAGCGAAAGTATATTTTGCTGTCGATACTTATCCAAGGGCCAAAGCAACTAGGGAATGATATCGATGTGTACCTAGCACCGTTGGTGGAAGATCTAAAAGTACTGTGGAACGAAGGGGTACAGGTATGGGATGCATACAAACAAGAGAACTTCACTTTGCGCTCCTTATTGTTCTGCACCATAAATGATTATCCTGCCCTTGCTAACCTATCGGGCCAGAGTACAAAAGGTGCCAAAACTTGTACCCACTGTTTAGATGATACCAAGAGTGTGTAGCTGAGACACTCACGCAAAACGGTCTACATGCGTCACCGCCGGTTCCTTCGGAGGGCTCACCCATACCTCAAGATGAAGAAACAATTTGACGGAGAGAAGGAAGACGGTTCAGCTCCAAGGCATTTAAGGGGACACGAGGTTTATGATATGGTTAAGGATTTAGATGTTATCCTCGGAAAGGGACGTAAATTGAGGGCTCATGAGAAGAACACCTGGAAGAAGAGATCAATATTTTGGGACTTACCTTATTGCAAGTACCTAGATGTTCGACACTACATCGACGTCATGCACATAGAAAAGAATGTATGTGACAGCTTGATTGGTCTCTTACTGAACATTCGTGACAAAATAAAAGACAGCGTCAACGCACGGCTTGACTTGGCTGATATGGACATTAGGTCTGAGTTAGCACCAACAATAGCAGATAATGGACGAACGTACCTTCCCCCTGCGTGTTACAGTATGTCCAAGGCCGAGAGAACAAAATTGTGCCAGTGCTTGCATGGTGTCAAAGTTCTGTCTAGTTACTCCGGCAACGTGAAGAAACTTGTTTCGATGCAAGATTTGAAGTTAAATGGCATGAAGTCTCATGATTGTCATGTGTTGATGACACAGATGCTCCCTATTGCAATTAGAAATATTTTGCCGATCAAAGTACAAGAGACAATCATGAGGCTATGTTATTTCTTTAACACAATTGCTCAGAAGGTCATCGATCCCGAAGGACTAGATGCTCTACAGGACAAGGTGGTGATGACTCTATGTCATCTTGAAATGTATTTCCCTTCTTCGTTTTTCGATATCATGGTCCATCTCATTGTTCACGTTGTGTGGGAGATAAAAATGTGCGGGCCCGTATTCCTACGTAGCATATACCCATTTGAGAGGTTCATGGGAATTCTTAAGTCCTACGTACGGAATCGATATCGGCTGGATGGCAGCATCGTCGAAGGTTATGCAAGCGAAGAGGTCATTGAGTTTTGTGTCGATTATATGGCTCAGACTCAACCGATAGGTGTGCCTCAATCTCGTCATGAGGGGAGGCTGAAGGGTATCGGAACTATCGGAAGGAAAGCAATCACTGCAGATATGGACACGTATACTCAATCCCATTTCACGGCCTTGCAACACATGACTAAAGTGGCGCCTTATGTCGACCAGCACAAGAATGTGCTTCGGCAACAAAATCCAGAGCGGCCGGATGTTTGGATCATGAGGCAACATAACAGTCAGTTCAACCAATGGTTGAAGGAGCAAATCGCTAGGAGCTCGCCAAGTGAGACGCTGACATGGTTGCCAAAAAGGCCAACATTTACAGTTGTGACATGGCAAGGATATGACATAAATGGATACACATTCTATCTGTGATCTCGGGATGTAAAGAGCACAAACCAGAACAGCGGTGTCCGCATAGATGCATTCAGTACTGATGGGTCGAGAAACTCGTACTATGGGTTCATAGAATTGATTTGGGAGCTCGACTACGTGGTTTTCAAGATCTCCTTATTTCGCTGCCATTCGGTGCATCTCCCACAGGTGAAGGTTGACAAGTACGGTGTCACTACCGTGTACCTCCAACGTGTCGGGTACAAAGATGAACCATTCGTGCTCGCCAACCAAGTTGTTCAAGTTTTCTATGTAACTGACTCGGCAAATAAGAAACGTCATGTAGTTCTTCATGGAAAAAGGAGAATTGTCGGAGTAGAGAATGTAGTGGACGAGGAAGAATACAATCAATTTGACGAGTTACCTCCTTTTGGAAATGGCATAAGGGTCGACGACGAACAACGTGACGAAACTAGTTACGTACGCATTGATCATCATGAAGGGCTCATTTTTAAAGGAAATAAGCAAGTACAATGAGAATGTACTTCATATATGGGCATTTGCATTTGCATATATATATATATATATATATATATATATATATATATATATATATATATATATATATATATATATATATATATATATATATATATCAATGCATTTGTGTGATGTATATGTGAAAATGTGTGATGTAGTCAATTTTGAGAATGAGAAAATATGTAAAGAAATACATTGTGTGAATGCAGCTGGTTGGTGTTGTATATGAATGCAGCTGGTTGTTGTATATGAATGCAGCTGTTTGGTGGTTGATCATGAATGCAGCTGGTTGGAGTTTGTCTTAATAACTACAGTCGGGTAAAGGCTTATCACATATGGTTCTAAGTTTAGAACCGTCTGTGATATTTATTATCACAGATGGTTCTACGTGTAGAACCGTCGTGATAATACTCTATCACTGCACGGTTCTAAACTTAGAATCGTCGTGATATTGATATCCTGAGCGGTTCTACGTGTAGAACCGTCGTAATCTTCTCCTATAAATACCTCTGGCTAGGGTTTCCCCGTATGCTGCAGTTATATTCTACATCTAAATCCCAATCTCTCTCGTCGCCGTCCGCATTCGAAGACCGTCGCTCGGCTCGCCTCCACGCCCGGTCGTCCTCGGCTCGCCTCCACGCCCGGCCATCGCCTCCGGTCGCCTCCCCGAGCCCTCGCCGGCCGTCGCCTCCCCGACACATAAGTACTAAGGTACCCTTGTGATGCTATGATTTGCTTCATGTGCTTTATGTGATGCTATGATTTGCTCATGACTAAGATACCCTTGTGATGCTATGATTTGCTCATGACTAAGGTACCCTTGTGATGCTATGATTTGCTTCATGCCCTTTATGTGATGCTATGATTTTTTCATGACTATGGTACCCTTGTGATGCTATGATTTGCTTCATACCCTTTATGTGATGCTATGATTTGCTCATGACTAAGGTACCTTTGTGATGCTATGATTTACTTCATGCCCTTTATGTGATGCTATGATTTGCTCATGACTAAAAGTAAGGCATTTCCCTGTATGGCCACATAGAGCATGCTTGTATTGATCAGTTCTGATAGGGCTTCATAGAGTACAGACACATGCTTCATAGAAATTTGTTTAGAGACCTTGTAGTAATAATATATACCACATAGACCTTCAAATGGTATGAAGCAAGTGGTACACTCTAGTGTATCCGGTTCAATGAACTTGATACACTAGTTTGTGCCATTTGCTTCATAGAACTTTGTTTAGAGACCTTATAGTAATAATATATGTCACATAGACCTTCAAAGGGCATGAAGCAAGTGACACACTCTAGTGTATCCGGTGCAATGAACTTGATACACTAGTTTGTGTCATTTGCTTCATAGAACTTTGTTTAGAGACTTTGTAGTAATAATATATGCCACATTGACCTTCAAAGGGCATGAAGCAAGTGACACACTCCAGTGTATCCGGTGCAATGAGCTTGATGCACTAGTTTGTGTCATTTACTTCATAGAACTTTGTTTAGGGACTTTGCTATTTGTTTTATAGTATTAGCAACTAAAGTAGGTGCTAAGATAGGCACATCACCCTCTCTCTCTGTCCACATCACCCTCTCCCTTCTCCCCCTCCCCTCTACTCCTCTCATCTCTCCAATTCAATATGATCACTTTCCTATCTTATCCTAATAGACCCACAAATTGAGCAACATGTCATCCACGCATTCTTCAACATCATCGCCGGAGGCGTCCGCTCCAACATCAAGACGCCAAGGAAGAGGGCTATCGAAGAAATCTGAGGGCCGATTTACCATCACAGCGGTCGATGCATCTGGGGTCCCTCTCCTTCCTCACAAAGCAGTAAGCGCATTCCGAACATTGATCGGAATAGTTGCACAAGAGCGAATTGAGATCACATTCAATTCGTGGAAGAACGTTCCTGAGACTCAGAAACGTGAGCTGTGGACCAAAATTTTGGCATCCTTCGAGATCCCTGAAGAACACCAAGATACCGTGCAACGACAAACCTACCTAGCGGCGTGCAAAGCACGGAAAAACTTCAAGAGCATGCTTGTTAAGAAATACGTGGAGACGGACGAAATGCCTTTTCATAAATACCCATTCCTGGAACCACAATGGGAAGAGTTCAAAGCGATGAAGACAACTGAAGATTTCAAAAGTACAAGTGTGGCGCATAAGGCCCTCCAAGCAAAAAACACACACCCCCACAGACATGGCACTTCAAAAGTACAAGTGTGGCGCATAAGGCCCTCCAAGCAAAAAACACACACCCCCACAGACTTGGCACAGCTAGGTATGCAGGTAAAATCCCGCAGTGGAGGACGGAGGATGACTTGGGAGCCCAACAGGACATCGCCGCGCCATTTTCCAATATCCCGGATGAGCGCGCTCGAAATTGGATTAGAGCAAGGTCATCTACAATGACATCGGGGGACGTCTCCTTTCGAAACTCTGCAGGCGTCTGGTAAGATATCGATCGAACTACGTAGCTTGTAATTACTCCAGAACTTCGTAAGAATTGAAATGACATGTCGTGCTCTTGTAGGAAGAGCTGAGTTTTGAATCTACCCTGGTATCATTCCAGGGAACAAGAGAGAATGATATGCTCTCCGTGGCCCTGGAAAACAAGGAGCACCCGGGCCGTACGAGAGGCCTTGGGCTTTACGTTCCTTGGAAACATGGTTTCTAAGATGACTCCTAAATGTATCGGCGTAGGAAGAGAACCAAAGCCGAGTGTGAGGAGCGGCTACGAGAAGAGTTCAAGGCATCTCTTAGAGAGGAGATAATGGGTGAGGTGGTGATGTAATCGAGATGAGGTGCGAAACAACAGAAAGTCGTGAGCCGCCGCTCCGTGGTAGCTAGCCCGCATAACCGTCCGAGTAGTTGCGCGTCCAATCCGACAGAAAGCGTGGCCAGATTTCTTGTGGACAACATCCAGGTAAAAATTATTATATCTCGAATGCTTGCTCCATTGATAGGCCTATTGGAGTAGCTAATTTTGTATCGTTATGTAGGAGCCTACGAAGTGTAGGCTCCAAGTGAGATGTGACTCCATTCCCTTGTACACTGCTTGAGGCCAAGCATATCAGTCTGGTATCGGGGCCAGGGTGCACGGTCAACCTTTAGCGCCAGGCTACACAAAAGTTAATGTGGATGGTGTGCATACCAATTTTTAGGTCGTCCCGCTACCGAAAGCCCCCAATAACGAGATCGTGACTCTAGGGCAGGCCATTGGAACATTCATCTAGTGGCCTAAATGCGACATCTCCCTGGAGGCTTCTTCACCGGTGGCCGGGCCAGAAGGGCAGCACGAACCAAAGCTAAAAGGTACACATTAATTAATCCTATACAATTCTTAGCAGTAATGCCTTTTGATTTAACACATTCTATTTTTTGCAGTGCCACCAGCAGCAGCCAGGCAACACGTGTGGATTCTACGTGTGCCACCATATGAGATTACTCCGCGATTCCTCGAAGATCAGCAATTCTAAGGTTTGTCAATCTTCCCACATTTATTTCATACTTGTCAGGTTATATATATATATATTGATATTCCTATCGACAGGCTGCGCCCATCTCTATATCTGCATTGAAACAGCTGGACTTTGCAAAAATTCGAGGATAGTTCGCTTGGTTTTTGTGGACTAAAGTCATCAGATCAGATGGAGAGTTCCACTGCGTATAATGATTTTTTATTGCTCTTATCACACTGTAATTGTGAATTTGTTAATGGATATTTTATTTCATTTCAATTAATTCATTTGTGAAATGGATTCCTTATGTTTGTGAATGAAATGTGATGTGAATTAGATGTTTTATGTTTGTCAAATGAATTGAGATGTGAATTGTATGTATACATATACTTGTTTATCTGCTTGTTTCAGAGGGCATGGCTAGCATTTCCTGAGGCTAGCCAATAAACAGAAATAGATTTAGGGATAGAAAAGAACATTGCAGACGGTTTTTAGTTACAAGCCGTCTGTGATATGTGACATATCACGAGCGGTTTGTAATCGAAACCGCTCGTGATATTGATATATCACGAGACGGTTTCGATTACAAACCGTCGTGATATTAATGTATTACAGACGGTTCGACAACCATCTGTGATAACCTTCGATTATCACTGACCCATAAATTCAGACGGTTCATAAAACCATCTGTGATGACGTTTTTGAGCCGTCTATGATGACCTTTTCTGTAGTAGTGCTCACTGCTTCGTAAGATCGTCTTCCAAATCGATAATAGGATGCAAGAAAAAAATGATTGGGCTTGTCAAACAAACCAAGGTACTAGTGCTAAAAAAACAAGTACCGTGATAATATCAAATAAATTTTCTACCATTTGCAAATATATTATGATTGATACTAATGGTCAAAGTTGCATCTTAAATACTGAAAGTTCCTCCAAAAACGACCGCAAAAATCCAATTTTTTCAAGATTTTTTTTATTGTCGGGTGTGCTAAATAATCTATAGGATTTGAGCTTTCAGTACATCCTCGGACTCAATCTCACCCACAATCTTCACCTTTCAAACAAAACTTGTACGCAAATTTGTACGTATAGCTAGCGCTCGCTTCCTCAAAATATTTAGCTCGGAATAGTTAATGGCCCCTACACCGTATAGGTTTTGACTTAACAGCTCTATTAGTAACTAATTTAGCCTTATCTTATCTTTACTGGAAAACACTAAATTTAAGCCATCAGCTTGTCACGATATTAATGCAGTAATGTCATGTGCTCGCGTGCAAAAACGTACTTACAATACGCATGTGATTTACAGCAAATACTATAGATTAGGGGGGGTTAACACACTCGCTGTTCGATCGGAGCCAAGTGCTCGATGCGAGAACAGCTACAACCAACGGTTAGGTGACCCATGCAAATCAGTAGATTTATTTGTTCCTCGCTGCGTAGGACACCTGTCCATATATATGCATATTCTAAAACTCCATTATTGAATCGGATCGGTGCAGACATCAACTTTGCGGTAAAAGCGACGTGCCGTTTTTTATTGTCTAACTCTTTTCAATTTATTTTTATTAGTAACTCTTTCTTAACTTATTTTCAAATTTGATCTTTCGATCACGCTGACACCAGTAGCATGGCAAACAACATTGCTACGTCACTAGTTAAGCATAGCTTAGAGCCGAGAAATGACTGTTTTGGCCGCGCTATGTCTCTGGCGTTGCAAAGCAACACTGTCCTATTATTGTCTCTGGTGCGGCGAATTTGGATCACGTTATGATGGCTAGTACAGTAGTGCTATTTGGTGACATCATGACCAACGGCGTAGATAAAGGCAGCGTTCAATATGGCTTAAAGCTTATGGCTTAAGTTTATTTTTGTACTATTCATAATTTCGTCTTTTTCTGAACTTTTGGTTTTTTTTTAGCTTTTTTGCCGGTTCTTTTTTTTCCGTATTCGTTTGCGTTGTCTGTGATGGGCTAACAAATTTTTTATATTTTTCAATTTTTTTAAATTTAATTATGTTAAATAAGTCTCTTTCATTCTGATGTTTTTTTCACCAATTACTGGTGTTTTCAGCCATAAGCTTTCAGCTTTCAGCCGAACCGATCACCACCAAAATGGTTAGATTTAGAAATAAGCTATTGATAAAAATAAGATTAAATAATAAAAAATTATCCCGCTGATCTAACAGCTGCGCTGCGCGCGTATCTTTTACTACTGGATAGCATTCTTTTTTAAACTAACAGCCGGCGATCCACGTACGCACCGGCCGGGCGCAAAAACCACGTGCTGTTTACTTGTGCACAGCGTGTGTGCTGTACAAAATGCGGCCGTCCAGTAAGAATTCGACGCATGCCAAGCACACGGCCGGAGAGAACGAGGTACGGCGAGCTGCTGCGCTTGATTAATTTGGCATTATTTATTAAGCGTTGCTGTCGTTGTTACCTATCCACTACACGCGAATGGTTAGTTTGTCCAGAAAATCTCACGGGGACCTACCTGGCTAATTAATAATGTCTGTTCAAGAACAACGTTTTGAACACATACGTAGCAATCAGCGTAGGGAGATTGGAGCATTTGCTTCATATATAAATATGAAATTTGATAATTTATTCTATTTATCTTATTGACATATAGACTTTAGATCCATATGTCAATAAGATATTATAAGGTAAATCATTAAATACAATAAAAAGTATGGCAAAAGATCAATTACCTCATCAGCGTATCCCGTTGCAAATCCCCGTGCCACTCGTAATCTTCTTCAGCTTGGTTAAGCTAGTTGGTGATAGCTAGTTATTCAAAACGCAGAATCTTGATTGCTTGATGAGTGGATCCATGGACCTCCGTGTTGAGATACGGACAAGCTAAACTAGCGTAAATGAAAAAAATTTACTACGTAAACCAAAAATCATGTAAGTAAGAGATTATGGATCGTTACTACTAGATGCACAGTATAACAGAAGAAGAGTTGAAATAACCCAGTTCAACGTAGCGCGCGTCAATGTAGTGAAAGTAGTTGATCATCTATGAGCAGTAGTCGATCTTCACAAGCCAACCGTCTCCTCCTTATGATCGTCCCGATCAGCACCGCAGTAACAGCAGTGCTTCTACCGAAATCCACATCGACCCCCAAATATACAAAAAGATTAATCTAGATAAATCTTATGCAATATGATTTGCAACCAGGTCTTAGTCACTCACAATCAACTCATAACTCGTTACGACCAAATCATATATGGTCACGACCAGTTCATATATCCATATAACCAATTCGCAAACCAGTCTATGATATACTCGATCAGCTCACGGTTAGTCAATATCTCCATATGTCCAGTTTGTACCCGATCGAACCTATCGACCTGTTTGTGTATTCTCCTTGTACCTCACGACATCTAATTGAACTCTAGGTGAGAAACGTATCATCCATAGACTGTTCAATTTTTCCCAATCTAGTGATGAATAACTTCATATGGTCGACTCTTTGACCACTCGTGGTATAGCCATGCACTTTCTTTATCTGACCATATCAAGGAGTCCAAAGATATCTCTTCTGTTATGTAGGAAGAGTAAATCCCATATATGATAAGTCACTTTTATCTGCATGTTTTATATTATACCTAAAAGTTACCTTTATAACTACTCAGTTACGGTGTAGCGTTTCACAACCCATAAGTGTACTATTACACATATAAAAAAACTATGCTGGTATCATGTTTAAGGATTATACATAATAATTGCTTAAGACCAGCTGATGACACATAAAACATAACAATCTCAACAGTGTCTCAAGGGTTAATCCAACACCATATTCTCTAATATGTATCCACATTATTGATTTGATATCCCCATATATGTCCGGTGAAACATGGTCATCAATCAATACATATGCTGGCCTATAAGTCACTAGTATTCTGACGAATGATATCCGACCAGGGATCCTTTTAGAATGATGTTATAACAAATAAAAGGCTTTATCAACGAGTCACATATTTATTAACCTTTGTAAACGAGATTCATTCAAGAAACATAATGATATTTATTCAAAAAATTATAAACATAGAAGTGATATAATTATTTCTATGATTGTCTCTAGAGCATATCACTAACACTTGGAGCATTCAAATAAAAAATAATATATTTGATTTGAAAAGAGCAAAAAATATTATAACACCGAAATGGTAGGGGCACTGAGCAGTTATTCAGTCACGTGCCGTGCTTGGATTGACATGAGACCAACGTTGCATGCATGTATTCGTCTGATCGTGACATTTTGTGTGCCGATCGATTTGGTTGGCAAGATTGAGTGGGTTCTTTTTGATGTCGTTTATAAATTTTATTTTATAATTTTTAAATTTTACATGTTTGCGAGAGATTACAAAGAGCGATACAGTTATATACGATTTTAGTCGATACAATTAAAATCGGTATTGTATTTACTATAATTAATTTATAGATTATGCTTAAAAAATATAGCTTTGGAAAGCTAATTATCGTAGCAAATGTTGTGTTTGGCTTGCTTACCGAACCAGCTCGCAACAGGTGTGTGCGGTACCTGCTTTTGGAAAAGGTGAGCAAGAATCTCTTTGCTTTTGTAGAGGCAGATTGCCGCTCTTTCATCAACAAGAATTTCCTTGCCCACTAAAGGAATTGAACCAGACATACCATATGTGCACCAGATATTTTGCCATACAGGGCATAGGCAGTGGCGGACCCAGAATTTTACCAAAGGGTATGCCACACCAAAATATTCATATGCAATTCGGTAAAACCATTTGCCAATTCGGTAAATAATTGTAAAATTTACACCGTAATTCGGTATCCAGGCACTAAATAATATGATAAATCTTAAATTCAAGGATTAAGTTAGAAACTTGCATAAATTACAATATAAATAGTTCAAACACCATACTAATAGCCTCAAATATACATAAAAGAGACTTACAATACTACTTATCTGACTTTTTTGACCTACTCTTTCTAAAGGACATGAAAATCTCGATAGTGTTTCGATAGCAGTTTTTTATGTCATAGGGGAGGATAAAAAAGATTAGCATAGTAAATTAAGAGTTCAGAAATGTTTTGACTGAAAGTAACGCATGTTTTAATTGCTAAAAGCACTTTCCAAAAGGAAAGAACACTCCTTCATTTCTTCAGATATCAAGAGTTATCAGTACCACTGGAGCATGTGAAAAATCAACTCTAGCTGGATATTTTGCAAAGAACATAATCAAGAATTATACTCTGGAATCTGGATAGCCATCACAAACAGTATAACTGAGATGAAGCAAACACAATAGCTTCAAAAAAAGTTTAAAAGGGTGGTATACAGAGCACCTCATTAGTTGGCATGCCCTCTGGATGACAAATTGCCTGAAAAAGAGCAAGAGGATGCAATCAGTCGCCTATCCATTTTACACATGTTCACGAGTCATGACTTAATGAAATCTACATCAACCCACAATAACATGACAAAGAGGCAATCCACCTACACTATATGCACATAGCAATGGGGGCATGTTACCGTCATAAACATCTCAACAAGCTGTGCTCAAAGCATTGCATGAGATGGTAAAATTAGCCACGTGCAATTGGCCATGGACTCTACTCAGAGCCAAGAACTTGAACAGTCGAATTGCAACTTGAATACAGTGGACAGGCAACCCCAACTGATCAGCCAAAACATGCCGACCTCCTAAATAGAATCCTAATCAACTCAAGGAACCGCATAATACTAAGCATCACAAAATCAAACGACATCATAATCATCATTGAAACAAAATAGAAAAGGTTGCACCTTTAGCCAATTTAAAGATGCATTCCGTCCAACAGAGAGTGTTTCATCAAACAGTAGAACACTAGTACGTTGTAAACAAATTGAGGCCGCACCCAACTCATCCTAGTGAGGACACTAGTAAACAACACCGCAGGCTAGTATTAACCGCAAATCACACGGAAAGATCAAGAACTGATCCCATACCACGCCAGATTGAGTAGCGCGCGCCGCAGTGAGCCCCTCCGCCCAGCCGCACGCCGTTGCCGCCGCCGCCGTCACTGCCTCCTTCTCCCATATACCGCCGCTTCTGACTCGCTTGCGGCCTCCGCCCCTGCTTGGCGCTTGCGGCCGTACGCTGAGGATGAAGGCGGCGCGTGCGGCAAGAGAACCGTCAGCAGGGCAGCGCGTCGGTACTGAGTTCGGCTGGGCCCAGGGTATACTGTGGTCCACCCGGCATACCCTGTAGGTCCGCCCCTGGGCATAGGCTACCCTATGCATGTTGGTTAGGTGCAGAAACGTGTATACCACCTAGCTAAGCTAGCATATGATTTACATATACTGTACTCCATATATACGGTTTTTCCCTCGAATGGAAACTTGGATCTGAAGATGAAAAACCCCCCATCAATTGGGTCGCTGTGAGCTTCAACCGCTGGCGATGCTGATGCGCTTTGCGTTACGGAAATATCTGTACTTCGCCCAGTACATGATTTTTTCACTTGCTCATGGCGGGTGGTGACACATATTGGTGTTTTTTTTTGGTTATGGATGAATAGCTATAGCTGTTGACTTTTGATTATAATATATATATTTATGTGAATTAATACAATAACAATAAATCGTTTTAAGAAAACTCTTCTAATAAAATGTTTTAAAAAATAATAAAAAAATTGTTCTGTTTACTCAGAGAAAATCATAAGCTACCAGCTGAACGAATAGACATACCTTTTCGTGCACATATCTTTTTTGTATAGTGATTTTCTGACAGAGGTCGTTAGCTGGTTACTTTAAAACTTTTTTATTATATCATGTAGCTGTTTTTTTTAAGTGCAGAAGAGGATAGACTGATATATTGTACTCAATGGCTCTTTTCTTTTTCACTTATATCTTATGATTTATAATTTATATTACAATAACTAATTTTTAAACGGTGCATTGTTTAAGACGGGTCAATAGAAAGATTGTAGTAAAAAATGTACTGAGTTCAGCTATACCGACCAAAATCACATGCGACTATTTTTTTTTACATACTGCATTTTATAGATAGCCAGAATTTAAAACTTTAAGCCATAATCCACAGCACAAAAGAATCCACCCAATAGTAATGAAAAAGTAGGTACAGTCCCCAAGTTATCGAAAGGTCCTTATCAAAAGTAAAATTACAACCAAGACCTTCTGAGATTTTTATGTGCCGAGTGCCGACACCTGAGGAAGACGGTGAAGAAGCTTAATGCGCTGTGCACGAACATCGTCGCCGGAGCTAAACCACCCCTAAAGTCGGCGCTCTGACTCAGCAACGTTGCTACCCTTGATTGCTTTATACTCCTGCTCCATCAGTGGCAAGGATGAAGTGCGCCGGTGAACCGAGTCGCAGAGCCACCGCGATAGCTATGGATGGACGGCGGATCCGAGGTTGAGGCAGGTGTAGCCTGAAAAGGACTGCCAGTGCACCGCCTCTGGAAGTGGCCTCCATAGGAGGAGGTTGGAGCTTCATCCCCCTTGATTTAGCCGGGTCTTGGATGAACTCGAGAAGGGAAGGAGGGGATTCCAAAGTGCTAACACAGCGACCATAAAGAGGCGGCTCGCCGGCCATGACGGAGATAAAAGGGTATTTTCCCTGCGGTTTGTAAAAGCGGCTTTTGGCTTTTGTAACAGTACCTAATTTTTAAATAAAGTATTTTTTTAAGACGAAGTCTACAAGTTAATTGTAGTACACGTTAAAAGCCCAACATCTGTACCAGCCAAAATCGTAAGCAAGTATCTCTTTCTCCGTAATATCTATTGTAAACAGCCAAAATTCAAAATTTTCAACCAAAAACCATAAGCCACAGCCATAAAGAACAGGCCCAAAATCCAAAGCCATTTACTAAGAGGGGGAGGAGGACTTGAGCACCGGGGATGCCGAGATCCGTGGGGCACACCTGCCCCCACGAATGCCCCGTGAGCAATGCAAGAAGGGACTAAGGGGTGTAGAAAATAATCTTGACTTGCTAAGTAACAGAATGTTAGCGAAATAGATAAATTTAGAAAACTCGGCTACACAGTTGTGATCGGAGCAATTCTCCTGTATTCTCCTCTATTTGTTCTCTTCCACCGTAAATTCGTGCAATGTGTGAGCTTTCTCTTAGGGCGAGCAGCAACTTTGGGTCAGCGTGCGACTGACGGCCAACAGTGGTTGGCGAGCACGAGCAGGCCGAATGGCCAAGCGTGCCCTGCTAACAGCACCTTCGCTGGTGCTACAGTCGTAGCCAACGTCGGCCTCGTTGATGGCCTGGACAGCATGGTGGTCCAACTGAAAGTCAACCTCAATGTCAAGCTACGTGGCGCAGCAAAAGCTAAGTGGGAATACAGAGCCGTGGTCGATGGTGTGATGTCACTGAGGTCGGTGGAGTTGATGTGTAGCATCTCCACCTCCTCCACCGGCCACTACAATAGGTTGCACCTCATCTGGGTGTCCAACACCGTCATCTAAGGATGGTCTGCATACAAAGCCATTCATGCGAACACAATTAGAGTTAGTAGCGACGGCACACGTGCTTTCACGTGGGATCATGTGTCTGTGATCGCTGTATATATAAGATGAGATGGCACCGGAGCCTGGTGGAGAAGTATGACTATGTCTAGTTTACCGTCGTGGAGTTGAGTTTAGAATGTTGAGGAGATGTATTCGTCGTCCTGAGTCGAGTAAGTGGAGTTGAGTCTAGTACATCGAGGAGATGTGTTCGTCATCCTGAGTCGAGTAAGTGGAGTTGAGTTAGTACATTGAGGAGATGTGTTGAGTCCTGAATATTGAGGAGATGTGTTTATCGTCCTAAATTAAGTACGAAGAGTTGAGTCTAAAATGTTAAGGAGATGTGTTCGTCGTCTTGAATCTAGTTCAAGATGTTGAGGAGATATATTTGACGTCCTGTGACGAATATGAATTGGGCAAGTCGTAGTTGAGACTGACTATCTTAATAAATTAGAGATGTGTCTTATAGTCTTTGCATGGAGCTGGATGTGTACCCGTTGAGTTGGGCTCCTACAAACAGCTATGTGTTTAATTTGCATATAGATCGCTTCATGTGGAGGCATAGCTGGTAGTTCGGATCATGCATTAAGACTAAAATAGGAGTATATCGAGTCAAGATTAAGGGGGAGAATGTTATAAATAATCTCGACTTGCCAAGTAATAGGGTGTTAGGATCCTGATACAATCGACATCAGATCAAAATTGGTTAGTTTATTTCCTTTGTTAAGCTTTCCATGTTTAGTTGTTGGCTTGGTTAACAAGTTGACTAGGTTATATAAGTAGGAGGCATGTAATCTATTTTGATGTGAGCGAGAGAAGAGAGAAATTCGGAAAACTCAGCTACGCAGTTGCGACCGAGACAATTCTCCTATGTTTTTCTCTATTTGTTCTCTTCCACCGTGAATTCATGTAATGTGTTAGTTTTCTTTTAGGTCTAGACCAACAAGGGCAATCCTTCCCTCTGGCCAAAATCACTGCCAGAAAGAGGAACTTGATGACGGTGGACAGTGTCTGGAGTAGCCTGTGCATCTTGGAGGCACCAACAAAGCCAAGAACCTGTGAGCTTCGGACCATGGTAACAGTAAACTCAAATTCTCCTTGAACTGTACATAACCAAGGAGAAGAAAACAAAAACCTAGATCTAAGTGGTGGGAACCGGTGACAGGTAGGGGAAGGGGGCCGAATCTAGGAGGAGAAGAAGAAGCGTTTTTGAGAGGAGTCTAGCGGAAAAGGAGAGGTAGGGGATGGCTTTCCTGGTCACCAGGGGCGAAGCCAGCGGGGGGCTTGGTAAGGCTCGAGCCTCACCTCCCCCAGCAGCGGCAAATCCCCCCTCCCATACACACACCGACGATGAGCCCCCGCGGCGGTCGGAGCCATCAACAGTCAGTCACAGAGGCCCAAACGACAAACAACAAAAACCAACCAACCACACCCCCCACGCCGAGAGCCTGAGGCGGCCGGCGACGTCGACGGTCACAGAGGACCAACAAATAAACAAAAAAGCATAGTCAAGTAGCATTGTGGCAGCCCACTGCTCTTAAAGAGGTCCAACAAATTCATCTCATTGGCCCACCAAAACACCCACTCCAACAGTCCAACTCACAAACCTAGCCATTGCAATTGGTTTCACTTCCACTCCTAGACCGACGGCAGAACCAGAGGAGAGAAGCGTCGGCGCCGCCACAGCGCAGAGGCCGAGGGGGTCAATGGAGGAGGACCGGTGAGGCGCGCCGCCTGCGTAAGGGTGTGCCACCGAGCGAGCTGGAGCGATCCGTAGCGAAGCCGGCCGCCGCCAAGGGGACGCATTCGCGGATCCGGTCATCCGGGTCGGGCCCGTGGGCGGGCCGACGGGTAGTCAAGCGAGGCGACTAGGGGTCCGAGTCGGGCGGGGAGCTGGACCGGGGCGGTGAGGGTCGAGCCGCTGCCGCCGAGTCTGGGCGGCGGCGCGGAGGAGCACTGGGCAATGGGCCGACGCGGAGGAGCACCAAGTAGGCGAGCACCGAGCGAGGAGCGATGGACTGGAGTGGCGGAGACGGAAAGGGAGAGGCGAAGACGACGAAGCCACTCGAAGCGACGGAACGAGGAGCGACGAGACAAAGCAAGCGAAGTGAGCGAATGAGTGAGTCTGAGACAGAGATAGACAAGTAATTGACTGAGACGAGCGGCGAGAGGCGAGACCGTGAGAGGACAGAAGTAGAGATCAGTTGATCACATCAACAGAGGAAATAGGGTCGGTCGTATCTACAGAGTAAGTAATTTTTCTCTAGTTTTTTCTTATTAATTTAGTATTTTAGAGTTTAGATTTTAGTTCTTATAATTAATTTATATATTTATAGCTTTGTATCGACAAAAATTATTAATTTATTTATAGATTTTACTATAATGGAGAAACGAACTGTGTATAACTATTTCGCAATATTTCAAATAGTTCTCGTTCAACCGATGAGAGTACAACTCAACCAAAGAAGCTTCGACTAGAATTTAATCCAAATGAAATAATTGCCGATCCGGCGCTGCGCATACCAATTGAAGATTATGCTAACGAAATTAGAGATTAAGTGAGAAGGGCATATTTATTGAATAGCCCTACTCGAGTAATTGGATATTCATTTCCACATACATTGGATGGTAAACAGTCATAGTCCTTTCAAGAATCATGGTATGATCTAAATTTTCATTGTTATTCACAATTTCTATTATATCACTAATTTGCATATGTTTCATACATAGGTGATTTATTGCTACTCTGTACTCATAGCAGAATAATTATATATTCTTGGGTATGTGCTTTCTATTGTCGAGATACGTACTTTGTATTTCTCTGTTTTTTATTGTTTGTCTCTAAAACTCTAATTGTATAATTTCTGTATGAATTTGAAATTCTATAAGAGTACAAGACTATATTTGTACCAACTTAGTTTAGTCTGACAAATGATTCAAACCACCTTTAATTTTTATTCCTAGCTTCACCACTGCTGATCACATCGTTCATTCTTGATATTGGAACTTCTCATGTTAGGGGTTAGAGATCTCTACGTGTTATGTTGCGTGCACCAGATGCGGCCAATGGAGAGCTAGCTTCTCAGCTCTCCATGTATAGGCCGGTGCAAAACCACGTGTGGTTTGTTAGATTTCCACGTGCGCATGTAACTAGCGCTAACTATGCGAACAGCGGCGGTAGGCGCATGCAAAACATGGCTCGAGAGACGACCGAGCTGTGCCTCGGTGCGAGGTTGTTCCACGAGTCTGTTGGGATCGCACTAGTATGTCTCTATCTTGAATAATTAAAATATAGTATATATGTTCAACGAGAAATCGTGTATCCGTGTTTTAGAAAATCTTGATATATATCTTTTAAACATTTCTAAACGTATGTTAGGAGACATGTATGCATGTAATAGCGTGAATGGAATGTGAGTTGTATGTGTACATCTACGATATACCTTTCAAAAAAACACCTGAGCAGAACCAATAGTTCATGATAATTTGTTTTCCGAAGATGCGTTGCACCTTATTTTTTATGGTTCGAATGGAGTTGAAGGAGCCAGTTGTGTAAACATTTGTTGTCGTTATTTATCACATCATTCGCCACGTACTCAACGCGAAAGGTTAATTACGGTTTCATTTGTCTCTGGAAAAGACAAAGGGTTTTTTTTACTGTTGTTTATGTCTTATAAGTGCGGCTATGATTTTTAGTCTTAGAACATGCATAAGAAATTGATGCAATTAAGGAAATCTAGCTGAAAAGTAGCAGTTTGTATTCTGGGATTATGATTGGCCTGGTTACAAAACGTATAGTCGTCACATGCATGGCACTTAATAATTCACCGGTTGTGCGTCACAAATTGGTGCCGGGCAGAGCCATATATAAAACTTTTTTGGCTGTTTTACATGGAGAAGAAAGGACTAGTAGAGGGCTATTAATTTTACCCCTAGTCACCCTCTCTGTCTCCGTTGGTGTGTAGTCAGCATTAGGGCATCCATAGTGTATATAACCCAAGAGGTCTTAAGGTGGGTCTCATCTAAACCTTAAAGCCAATACTGTAATGTATATAACTCACTAGGTCTTAAGATGGTCTCATTTGTCAGATAAAGAAAAAATATATTTTAATGCTTATGGCCAGGTCTTTAGCTTGAGGACTGGTCTTAAGGTTTTTTTGCTTATGGCCTGCTTAAGGTCACCCCTGTAATGTATAAGGTCGACCTTAAGGTGGCTTAAGACCCTCTGTTTTTATACACTGTGGATGCCCTTAGAACGACACAAGATCTAGATCTTCCCTTTCGAATCCGGAGGTGTCTGTATTCGTGTATGACTGTGTGAGGCTAAAAAATACAAATAAAGACCTAATTGTCGGCATACCATGGCAAATCCACTTGAATTAGAGCTGAAGCAACCGATGCGGTTTTTTTTTTGGATAATGGTAAGATCTATACGTCCAGAGCAAACCACAGCATCGAACGCTTCGCTTCTATCCTCGGTCCTCACCCACATGTTCACTGATGCTCTTATTCCCAAGGACAATTGTCTCAGATCGAGACATCAAATTTATGAGTTACTTTTGGAAAACTTTATGGGCCAAACTTGGGACAAAATTGCTCTTTTTGATAACTTGTCATCCACAAATGGATGGGCAAACGGAGGTGGTGAACTGTACACTCTCAATGCTGCTGCGAACAATGATCAAATTGAATTTGAAAGAGTTGGAAGACTGTCTACCGCATGTTGAATTTGTATATAATAGGGCGGTACATTCTACTACTCAAATGTGTCCATTTGAGGTGGTGTATGGCTTCAAGCCGATCACACCACTTGATTTGCTGCCACTGTTGTTGCATGAACATGTCAACATGGAAGCATCAAAACGAGCTGAATATGTGAAGAAGATTCATGTCAAGACTAAAGAAGAAATTGAAAAGAAGTCATGATACTTTGCTGAGAAGGTGAACAAGTTCAGAAAGAAGATGCTATTTGAACCAGGTGATTTAGTTTGGGTGCATTTACGCAAAGAACATTTCCTAGACAAGCGCAAATCCAAGCTAATGCCTCGGGGAGATGGTCCGTTCAGAGTGCTTGAGAAGATTAATGACAATGCATATAAGATCAAGCTTCTAGGTGATGATTATGTTGTAAGTTCTACATTCAATGTTGCTGATTTATCACCATTCTTGGGTCCGAAAGAATCAGAGTCGAGGACGATTCCTTTCCAAGTGGGGGGATGATGAGGACATCCCGAAGACACCAATTGGACCGATTACACGAGCACGAGCTAAACAAATTAATCAATAGGTGAATTCACTCCTAATTGAATTTGGTTATAATTTACGTGAGAACTGCATATTACCTCATTCCAATGTGTTGTGCGTTCTCAGGTTTGAATGATATGAAGCTTTTGGAATTGGAGCCATGGAGGAAAAGCTAATGGAGAAGAAATACTTGGAGTCAAGTAAGGGAAGACATGTTCAAGTACTCATTGCCACATCGGTTCGACAACAAGAACAATCAAATTCATAAAGATGCTCCAGACATTCAAGCGATTTCAACTGGTATCAAAAACTATCTTCGGATCGGTCTGATTGACCTCAGACGTGTTCAGGACCATCTGATCCACATCGGGCGCTCGCATGACCCTCGGAACGTTCAGACCAGCCCGAATGGTTTCGACTGTCCGAGCCGTTCAATTAGGACACTCAGATGCTTCGAAGACGTTTGGACTACTCTGAACGATCACGTCGTCCGATCTTCCATGGACCGCACGATCATCTTGGAAATGTTCGGCCCACTCCAAATGAGTCACACCGTCAGATCTTCAATGGACCGCCCGATCACCTTGGAGACGTTCGGACCGCTCCGAACGTTCATACTTCTGCGTCATTCGATCCACTTTGGACGATCGATATTGATTGTAACGTTTAGACCAGGCCGAATAATCCCGCCGTTGGATTGGCTAGAGACGCTTGCATGTATTTGATTGACTTGAAGGTGTTCGGAAAAGTATGATCATATCTCTGATCGTATACCTGGCGTATAAAAGCAATAACTTTCACATACGAGGTCCGATTGAGGTGATGTTGGATTCGTTGAAAAGCTTATTTCAAGGGATATGTAATGGTGGAGGATTTATCTTCAAAAGAATTATGGATTTTTTATTTTCTTTTTATGAGAGTCCGAGTCTAAAACACTTAGGAGTTGAGTAGGAGACCTTTCGACCTCCCAAGGGTTATATAAGTCTTGCAATACGTAACTTTTTGGTAGACCATGATTGAATCTATTATTTTTAAGAGAGTGTTATGCGCTTGTTCTTCCTAGAGTTTGTCATCTAATTGCAACCTAGAGGGGAATTAGGTGTTTCTCTACATCGTTGTTCATGTGATTCTCAAGAGATGCGACGCGTCTGCTTTGTGGGGGGGTAGACGAGATCACGAGCGTGTAGTTGGATGAATTCTTTTATCGCAGGTTGTTGTTCTGATAGTGGTTGGTGTCATCGGTTCGTCAGGTTGCATGGATCCAAGTTATCATTATCGATCCTACGTCGTGAAGATCGAACACCCACTACATCAAAACTAATGCGCTTGATTACATGGAAGGGTTTTGTGGAAGGCTGTTGGCGATATGGTTACTAGTGCGTGCTAATCGTGTAACCATGTCCGAAGGGAGTCATAGGAGGTCCGGTTGGTGGAAAAAGCTTAGGCGTGCAGTACGTGCTTCATCAAGAGGACGCGATGGGTAATGTTGCGGAGGCAGAACTGGAATATCGCACACCACACGCTGAGCCAAACCCGACAAGTGGATGCAGATGTTGCTGAGGCAGATCAGGAAGATCGCACTATGTAAAATGAGCCCACTAGACAAGCGAACGAGGGGAGTATGCTGACAGCATAGTGCGTCAGATATAGATCAATGACCGGACGGCCTAGACCAAGGAGGAAGCTTTAGAAGATGGCGATGACTCTTCTAATGAGGATGAAGGTCTCATGCCGCAGGCATGGAATACGGTGGATGCTAAGGGTCTTTCAGTGCACGACGAACATGAATCACCGTAGGAGTATCATGGTACAGAGGTTCGGCTTCATGCAATGTTTGGTGACAAGCGATCACTGCAAGACGCTATTAAGTTGTGGGCCTTGTCCATGCAGCGAACGTTTCGGGCCCTAAAATCTAGCCAGGAGAAGTACACTATGGTCTGCGAGTAGGTTGGTTGTCCTTGGCGTGTGCACGCATGTAGACCCAAGAACGAGACCCATTGGATTGTCTCGAAGGTGGAGCCATACTCCTGCGTGCTTAGCAGTATTTTACCGAAGCATCACAACCTAACGTCTATCTTCATAACCAATCTCATATACGAAAAGATAGTGAAGAAGAAGGACCTGAAGGCCAATCACATCATGGTGGCTATCGAGCAAAAATTCAAATATAAGATTAGGTACGCCAAGCATGGTGTGAGAAGCAGAAGACTTTAGAAAGGAGGTTTAGCTCTTTCAAGGTGGCTTACGACAACCTTCCTCGTATGCTTGAGGTGCTGCAGGATAGGAACTCAGGCACATATATTATTGTGAAGGATAAGCCATCCAGAAAACATCAGGTTACATGATTTTGCAGAGGGTCTTCTTAGCATTCGGTGACTGCATCGACGGTTTTAGGCACATGTTACCCGTGATCTCAGTCAACGGGATGTTTCTAACAACGAAATACAAGGGGCAGATCATGACAGCAATTAGTGTTGATAACAACAATCAGATTCTACCTTTGGCCACCGCATTCATCAAAAGTGAGAATTTCAATAGCTGGTTGTGGTTCCTTCGACATCTCAAGGAGGGAGTAGTTGGGGACATCCTGATGTCTGCATAATTTATGATCATCACCCTGTGATGATGAAGGTCATAAGAAAACTTCATCAAGACCCAAAGGAGTCGTTCCCTTCGCCGGACATGAAAAACAGATGGGGCATTTGCCATCTAAGGGCCAACTTCTTCAAGCAGTTCCTGTAGCAACCATTGATGAAGCTATTTAAGAGGCTGACTATGTAGAACCAGTGGTGTAAATTCGATATGCTATGGAAGATATTGGAGGAGCATAGCAGGAAGCACGTCGTCGAGAGGAACAAGCACCTGGCCATTCTTGGGGCGGCGCAACCCGAACGCCTCGCACTATTGTCGGAGCTTGACCATCCTAGTGTGACACGGAGGACCTCAAGAAATATCAAGTGTTTCTCCCATTGGATTGAGGCCGAGCCATTGAAGAAGTGGTCCTTGTTACATGACACGAACGGTGTAAGGTATGGCATAATAACCACTAATCTTGCAGAGGTGTACAATGGGGTCCTTAGGGGTGTCCGTTCTTAGCCCTTCATCGCCACCGTCGAAGGCATTCGGTAAGGTAGAATCAAATATTTCAGGGAAATGCATGCAAATGCGACACTTCATGCAGTCAACCTACTCAAAGATTATAGCGTACATGCAGGCCAAGTCTGAGAAGGGTCAGTCGCACAGGGTCTTGTGATGGACAATACGAAGCATCGTTTTCACATGCTCCTTCAGTACAGAATCGGATTGGGACTACTTGCTCTCTTGTTACCCACGAGGTGTGCCTTGGAGATCATGTCAACAAACCTAGCTGCACATGCAACAAGCCAAAGCTCCTTCACAAGCCGTGCTCTCATGTCCTCGCCGCATGTGGGACTATTAACATGGGCTCATCGAACTTCATGTCGGAGTATTTCACGAAGGATATGGTGCTACAGGTGTGGTGCGACGAGCTAAGAGGCTTCAAGGTTGTGGGTAACTTTGTCACATCAGATATTGCACAGAGGGTTTGGATTTCAGATCTTGACCTTCTGAAAGGTGGGAAGGGCCGTCGGCAGAGTCATCACATTTGGAACGATATGGACGAAGGGAAAGCTAGAGCGGCGGGTAGACATTGCAGCCGTTGTGGCCAGGAAGGCCACACTGCGAGAAGATGCAAGGCGCCTGCCAATGAGTAGGAACGCCAGCGTGAAGTGCAACACCACTTCTTGTTATGTGTGCAGTGGTCTTAAGATTAAAAATGCTATCATGTTATAACTTTGTTTGCAAACTTTAACTTCATTTATAGTGTCAATCCATCGTCATTAACAATGCAGGTGAAGTGTCTTTTGTAGCATAAACTATCCACTCTTTTGCCGCCAAACGACCACTTCTTTGGTGCTAGCAAGCATGCATTTTGCGAGGGCAAAATAGTCTTTGCTGCCAAACAAGAGCCCTGCATAGTGATGCGACAAAACAAGACAACTTTTGCACGGTGTCCTGACCCGACCAAACGAGACAACCTTGCATAGTGACAAGACTAAACGAGACAGCGTTGCACAGTGACAAGACTAAACGAGACAGCCTTACGCAGTGACAAGACAAATCGAGATAGCACAGTGACAAGACCAAACGAGATTGCCTTGTACAGTGACAAGACCAAACGAGATAGCCTTGCATAATGATGAGACCAAACAAGGCAGCTTTATGCAACGACGTGATGCTACGTTGGTCCACGAATCGTCTGGCGTGCCGCTACCTCGTAGACATGAATTTGCCCAAACCAAATTGCATTTGTCAAAGCGTACGCCATGCTGGCTTAGCCTATAAGTACTACCCCTTCCACAACTTCTTTTCCTGCACCATGACTGCGATACTACATCGCTAGTATGGAGAAGCAATGGGAGGAGATCACCAACTCGCAAGGGCTACTGTAGTCTGGGATGAACAAGCGGACCGTGCTAGGAGGCCACCTCCCCAAAGTGATGCCCCCCGTATCTCCAACCCTAACCCATACATCAATGTTCCTACCGAGCATTCGTCGAAAGACCCGCCTATGGGGGAGACGCCCCTGGCTATTAGTGCAGGGACGCATGTAAGTTGTTCAAGTGCAAGGAGCACCTGAGCTTGGGCATGCGTTACTAGGGTTGCAGTAACTATGCCTGAGACTATCCCGACTGGCGTTGGAACACAGCCCGCTACTGGTAGTTGATAAGGATGGGTTATAATACATTCCCCTACCAGTTCTCTTCTATGGTATGCACTAACAGGCTCTTCCCTCTTCCTGTAGTCTCTAGATCCGCTATGCGCGAACCGAAAATGGATCGACCGAGATATTCACCCACACGACCAGTGGACTCTGGACTATAAGGAGTGGGACTCCCAGATGACACGCGAGAGGATGGAGGAGTGGCGGCGCAGTGAAGATCAAAGTGAGCATATCCGGTGGGAGATGCAAGCTCATATAGAGGTGTGCAGGCGTAGTGAGTGCGAGGCTTACGAGGAGTGTGAGAAAAGTGTGAACTGGAGGCCAAGACTAGGGTGACCGACGACGACTACAACGTCGACCTTGGGAGGAAGGGCAAATGGCCACGTTCCAAGTAGTAGTTCGGCCCTCTTTGTCGATAAGTCCCATATATTATTACTTCCCTAAAGGTATACGTGTACCGCCCTTGGTTTGTTAGACTATGTGCCATGTAAGCCTCTTGTCGAATCAATTGTCATGTTGTTATCATTACGTCATTTATCCAAAGTTCTCCTTCGTATATGAATTTCCGGTTGCATCACAATATCACTTACCTTCCTACTTATGAATCATTGCTAGCTCAATCGTCCTCATAAAATTCTTCAGAAATTTATCACACTATAACAACATATAACAATCACAAAATGTTATTGCAAGTCTAACTGATTTTGTATCATTCAGAATCTACGAAAATTACAAACAAACCAACCGACATTGTCTGCCCTTTTATTTCAACAAAATAATAACCTATAAACAAGAATTGCTAAATGTATTACCTACAAAATTGCCATTTACTCCCCCATAATTATTTCCATTGGATTAATAAAATAAAAATATTACTATTTTAAATCGCCCAACCGTTGAGCGACTAGGGTTAAGTCGCTCAACCAAATTGAGCTAGTGGGCCCCTAGCTCGGCAGGTGTGGTTGGCTAGTGGGCATTGTAAAAAAAGCAAGGGCGATAAAAAAGAAACTCGTTGACTCGATTAAAAATTGCTTCAATTATACTCGTTAATTTGAATTTTGTTCTATCTCGACTCGTTAGCTCGCTTCTAAAAATACTTCTAAATTATACGTAAAATAATATTAAATAAAATAATATAAAAACAACTCCATCTTGTAAGCCTCATGGATTAACAAAGTCATTCATGTGCATGACCATGTGTAGCCTGACATAGCACCTAGGGCAAAAATGTGGAACCATATGTGTACATATGTAGATGTTCATAGAAATATAATAATACACCAAACTCCATATAATACAATGAGAGGCAGTAATTTTTCACCAGTGGATGTGTCTTATGAAAATTCGTAATTTAAAATGACCCAACTGAAGAGCTGACACCAAATGCTTCCTCTGGCGACAAAGCTAATCCTAAGGTAAGGTCAACCTATTGGGAGAGCATCGTACGTCACGCAAGTCGTGTTCCAATAGTGGCTGGGGAGCGAGTGCACCATACAATTGATTGGGCCCAATCTCTTGTGCGTTGAATATCTGCTTCACCCAGTCCTCCGCGTGATTGCTGACATCCTGTGGAGGGAAACATGTTTCGTTAAGTCAACATACGATGGAACTGAAATAAAACCCATAATTGTAAGCACTGATGTCGCGTGTTACGTGGATGACGAACCTCCTGGATACTTTGGTCCACAGTAGACAGCTGCAGCGAAGCCCGATGCTACGTAGTTCATGTTGTACTGGTAGATCGTGTAGCGGTCGTATGTTCGATCGTACCACTCGTCACGCTCCCAAAGATGCGAGTGCATACGTGCCATATTGCACCTCTCAGTCTCGAACAAGAGAGTTGATGTCACTGCCTGTGATATCTTGTGTGTCGGGTTATCTCTGTGACGAGGACGGAAGTAGAGTGCTCCCTCGTCCTCGTCCCCATCCTCCTAGCGAGCATGGTCTGGGCTAGGGCTGCCTCCGCGACGAAGACGGAAGTAGAAGACGGAAGTAGAATAATATCGGCATAAACATCCTGTACGAAGACGACATGTATGAAAAGTAACAAAAATAAGGTATCTTGCCGATTGCAGTAGATTATGAAATTGTCAAACCTCAGTAGACAAGCTAGGACATGCGGACTAGGAGCAGCCGAGGCTAGAGTGTATGCTGATGAGCTAGGACATACAGACGAATTATCCGTTACCGTTTTTACCCCTAACTGATTCCTCGAGACATGAACAAATTTTCGGACTATTCGTGGAGTCTAAGCCCAGACAGGAGACAATTTACTCTCAAAAGAGAAGCCTAGACAAGCTTATCAGGGCATGGATAACTCCAGATAAGCCCAAAGACGCAAATGGGCCGAGTTTAACCCAATAAGGAACTAAATGTAATTACTGAAACTTAGTGAACTGGAGTAAAAAAATCACAACACTGTTCTGCTTCTGTTCCTCTTCTCCGTCCGTGGAGGAGGCTCCTCTCCTCGCGCGCCTCCAAGATGGGGCTGCTCAGCATCATCAGAAAGATCAAGCGCAAGGAGAAGGAGATGCGCATCCTCATGGTGTAGGTTTCCTCCACCTTCCATTATCGTTATGCATCCTTTCTTTTCTCCCGATTCTCGGTTCCGGATCTAGCGTTTGTGCTGTTGGTTTCTTGATTCGTTCAGTCTCTGTGGTGATTTCTTGATCCTTGGTGACTGATGCCATGTGAGGTTTATGAGTTTATCTCAGGGGGCTGGACAACTCGGGGAAGACGACGATCGTGCTCAAGATCAACGGGGAGGACACGAGCGTCATCAGCCCCACCCTCGGCTTCAACATCAAGACCATCAAGTACCACAAGTCTGTGCCCCCTCCTTCCTCTCTCTAGTAGCCGTTCTGTTTAATTAGCCCCTTACTGCTGAATTATGATATAAAGGTTAGGTGCTTGTTTTAAGATGGAATATTTTATGAAATGTTACACAAAAAACCCAAATGTAATACCATACTTGTTACATAAAGAGTGATACATTGCTTCATTGATATAGTTTAGTGGAATCAGATGTGTCTTGGGATTGAAAAGTTTGGCATTTTCACCTTAGTTGAGGGATAATTTTTGGGGCTCCTCTGTTGTGTGAATGTTCACCCGATATGACGCAGGTTGTCTCGGTCCGTTATTGTAACGGCTGTATACTGGTTAAGAAGTGTCTTAGAGAAGACCACTCTTTGGAAAGTAAATTATTACGTTTTAGACTGCTTTAGCAGCATCAAAAGGGTATATTGAACATATTAAGGACAGAAGCTTGCAGCAATGGAGAAATTCAGCAATGCTGCAGCACCAAACTCAGGAGTTGTGATGTCAGACAAACAATTTCACTGTCATGACTGTAGAATTGTGAAATAGAAATGCATAGTTAGTGATTTCTAGTTCAGTTTTCCCTGTTGCTTCATGCCAAATGGGCATCTTTTGTTTTTTTAGGCAGCAGCATGCTTATTCACGTTAATTGGGAAGAATGTACGGGAATTTACATGTTGAGAGTTGCCCTGAACAGTGCAAAAAAACACGTAGATTCCATGAAGCTCAATTTAATGGGCGTCTTGGCATGAGTTCAGGCTTCCTGGTTAAGTAACTAAAAGTTTTGCTGCAGGGATTGCATTTCTGTTATTTGAAGTACTGCATTTCTTAGTGCGTAGTGGTGAAGTTAATCACATCCTTGTCAGCACAAGGACAGAGGCAAAGTTTTGAGTACTGATACAGCCCCTCACTGCCCTTTTCCAAAGCACTAGGCCTAGCAATTCTGTGGGTATTTTGTAGGTGGAATTATTGAATAATTTCTATTTGGTGAATGGTAATTGTGGCAGATACTCTTTGAACATATGGGATGTTGGGGGACAGAAGACAATCCGGTCTTATTGGAGGAATTACTTTGAGCAGACTGATGGATTAGTCTGGGTGGTTGATAGTTCAGACATCAGGAGGCTTGATGATTGCCGTGCTGAACTCCACAATCTCTTGAAAGAAGAGGTACTATTTCTGGGCCACTAAACGACAGTGATGATTTATATCCTTCAGTGTTTGGAGCTTATTGTTGTTCTATAAATTAGAAGAGTACAAACACTGCAATGTAGAATGCCATGGAAAGAACAGGGATATTTGCTGATAATTACATACATTGAATTAGTATTATAGAGCTTTTGTTTAGTTTTAGGGGCCTATCTGTTCATTAATCGGAAATTGGATTATTTTTGTCCATTTGGACATTATTATCTAGGCATTTGTGCACAACGGGTGTTATTGAGATTTTATCCTTGACTACAGTTTTTTTTTGTGCTTGCATGTTTGTATTGAACTAACAGATACCACGAAAAAGAAATGCAATGCATATTTACCATTCTGTTGGTAGTTCAAATGCAGCATTAGAAATCTACTCATCCGTTTGCCACTCTAGCCTAGGAATTTCACCAATTCAGAATGTGTTATTATTGAATGGTCCTTTGAATTTTGATTTAACAGAGACTAGCGGGAGCTTCATTGCTGGTGTTTGCAAATAAGCAAGACATTCAAGGTGCTCTCAAACCTGTAGAAATCGCTAAGGTAAGCAAATTTCAGTCATACATGTATAATAGGATCTATTTGACTATCTCTACATAATAGAATCTATTTGACTATCTCTGTATAATAGAATCTTTTTTACTATCTCTGGTCTTCTTTTCTTGGACTTGAGCTACACAAATTAGATGGATGTCATAAATTCAGTTGTTTTCAGATTGCAATACTAGTTAACGGTTATTTACATTATTCATGCCCTATATTTCAAATTCGTTGTTGTCATATTTGACAAAATCTACTTATTTTGATATTTGCGCTCATGGACCCAAAAGGATAGATGGTCTAACTTTGCTATGTGCTGGATTATTGTAGCTGTCCATTTTCAATCCATTTTGCATTTTAGTCATCTCAGATTTCAGCACATTTAAAACTAATTTCTGAGGTCATGTTGTTCCGACAAGTGTATAAGCTTGCTCCATGTGCTTCAAGATACATTGTTGGTCCTGGAAGTTTCAAAACCATGTCATATTTATAGTTTATTACCATTGGTACCAGCTAATTTGAACCAAGGTTATCAGTGACTTCAGTGCCAACGACAGGAAGCTTCTTTTGTTTTGTTTCATCTAAACCAAGTATCCAACTCACTTCCCAAATTAAACCAGTGGGGGTTCTAACATCATGTCTGATCCATCATTTGTTCTCTTTCTGCTTCATTCATCTATGTGGTTAATTGGTTTTATCTTTACGCCCCCTACTTTTTACGAGGTTATGTGAGCATCTTAATTCAGTAGTGGAATATGACATTTTACTGTGGTAGTCAACGATTGGCGAAACCACTTGTTTGTGCATCCCAGTGCTACTAATCAAAAAGAATAAAGTAAACAGTATAGTTGATAACACTTGGTGAGTCTGCTCAAACGTATTAGTAGTGTGGCTAAACAAGATGAACCATTTGCCTCCTCATATTTTCTGGCTATCTGCAACGTTCCGAGAGTAGAAATTGTAGCTTTTTTGCAGGATTGATCACTAACTCATCTATCTTGAAACCAATATATTGGTGTGGCCAAACAAGTTTAGCATTCTGGTGCCATTGTCTGCCTAGTTTGTATTCCATTCGTATTATCAAAAAACTGCTGATGTATAGGATGTCACTCAAAACTCAACTTTCACCCAAAGCATCTTTTTAAGTTGATAATATCTGCAATTTGTGCAAGAGAACAGCTCGCCTACTACTAGTCCTATTGGTGTGGCTAAACAAGATCAACAATTTGCCTTGTGTCGTAACATATAGAATCCTGTATGTGCATCGTTGTGAATGCTGAAATTGTAGTTTTCCAGGGCTGATCACTGACTGATCGATCCATCTGGCTTTCAGGTTCTCAATTTGGAAGCGATGGACAGAAGCCGGCACTGGCAAATCATAGGCTGCAGCGCCTACACTGGGGATGGGCTTCTTGACGGTTTTGACTGGCTAGTTCAAGACATCGCTTCTCGTATTTACGTGCTCGACTGATTCATCGTTTGTCGCTAGTTAGAATGCACAGTTTCTATGGGTGACCAAACTATGGCTATGGATGCAGGAATTTAACTGTTCCTGTGAAATTCCAGCGTGTACGCCCGGATGTAATTGTTGTAATCGAGTATGATTGACATTTGGATAATTGGATCGTCTGCATCATGTATCATAATTGTTCCGCTATCTAGTGAATGTTTGCATAGGCTCAAGAGAGATTCACCATTCGTTTTGCATGCACATAACAGTGGCACATTTTTTTGTCCATGCAGTATTTTGAAGATTGGCTTGTTTAGATTTTAGATTGGCAGGAGGCTATGATGGCAGACGACCACGGCACATTAAAAGGGGTGGCCGCACAAGAAGAATTGCAGCTGCGTCACGGCACAGCAAGACATCACACGCTTTAGCCTCAGAAACGAATGCAACTTCCCTGTTCACCTTTCGGTTCCCTCACACGTGTTAGCAGACTATTCGTTCTACTTCACTTTTTGTGGGTTAGCAAATAGCACTTACTCATTTTAGATTGCTGCCACGTATGAAGGAACATAGAAAAGGGGACAGGGAAGCCTGGTTCCTCAGAAACATCCAAAAGCAAAGCAGCCATTTGTGAACCTTTCTGCATTTTAGTTATCTCAGAAGTCAGCACTAAAACTAAATTAGGACGTCATGTCGTTCCCACAGTGTATTCGACTGCTTATGTCCAAATGCTTGGGCAACTATTGTGTGAATGGTTGAGCTCAGGTACCCGATGAAAGATGGGTATTTTTCAATGTAGCAATAGCCAGCCAATTAGTCGAATAGCTTAGGAGAGTACTGACATCCAAAAGAGTTCTGCGTGATTATATTACCCTATCACTGGTTGACTTGTGCAGTTTGCTGTAGAAAATGCTCCACAGCAATTTCTCACATTAGGGACTCTGTTGAGATTATCATCTTATTCTTAGGCTCTTAGCATACTGTCAAGTAAAAGAGAAACTATATAGAAATTTTCACGCTGACATGCAGTACCCCTCCCAGCAAAATACCCTAGTCAATCTAGGACCTCTACGACGTGTTTCATCAAATCGTTTCAGTACTTGTCCCCATCTTCTTTTTTTTCTTTTACCAACCAATTATTCAGGCGAATAAGAAGATCACGCACCAACCCATCTCTCAAAGATTCAAGAAGAAAATAATTCATTGCCTCAACAAACCTTCGCTCTCTTCATAAACTATCAACCACCATAGCATTGGTACATTCATTTGGAGAAACATTCCTACTGAACATATCCATACGAGTTAGCTGAAACTCCACGCAGACCACCCAGCCATGCAGAATCCACGAATCGAAGCATTGAACGCCACAACGTCGTATTCAATCCCCTCGTTATCTACTACACACTTTGGCCACCTGGAGCATCCCAGCTGCGCAGAGGCCCCGGATTGCAATGGTGAAACTAAGCATATCTGACCCAATGCCCTTCTTCAACAGATCAACAAGCAGCTCGGAAAGGTCGCCAATGTCACGGAGCCTACTCATCAGTGTTATAGCAGAAAACATCGACATGTCAGCCTAGTTCACTGTGTTCCAGCAAGAACACTGCTTCCGAAAACCTTGAGTATCCATAAAAATAAAAATCGGCCGAAAATTGGTTGAAAAAATCGGAGGAATTTCGGCTGATATTCTTAGACACGTGTATCCATAAAACATCCATGTAAAATCTGGAGAAAGATCATGCAGTACATTCATAAAACATGCATGTAACTTCTGAAAACTAGCTTCTGCTTCTGCTTTTGAGTTTTCCAAAAGTTAAAGAAGCCAAATATTAAAATAAAGCAGATTCTTAAAGTTTTAAAGCCAAATATTAAAATAAAGCTGCCTCTTAAAATGAATTCTTTAAACTTCTCAAGTTTAGAACAGTATACGAGTGGATATCTTCGCTGTCATCGTTTCAAAAAGTATAGATAAAAGATATCAACCACAGCTAAAAACATCAACCCAAAAAACTATGCAGATAAAAAACATCATTTATAACCAAAACCCATAAAGACAAAAAGACATCAGCGAAAAAATACATCCTTTAAAAGGCATAAGCGGCAGTCAAAAGCTTCCGAAAACACTCAAAAGAGAGGTGGTAGACGCCCTGATGTAACTTTCGTTGTCGAGTACGATACGAATTAACATTAGAATCCTCTGCATCATGTATCATAGTTCTGATATATTGTGAACGTTTGCATCTGGAGGTTTAAGAGAGATTCGCCATTCGTCGTGCCTCAAAAACGTATCAAATTGGCTTTTGACAAAGCAAGGAGGAACTATTAGCATTAATTAATCATGATTAGCACTAATTAAACACACTATTGCATAATAAGCGCTAAATTATGCTCACTGTTTGGCGGTCTGCACCTGCTGAGCTCGATTTACAAAATAGTTACGGTGAACGGTTCGAGAATGCCCAGTTAGGCTGCAAACTAACGAAACCGAAAGATCCCCTGTTCTTTCGGCTTTTGCTTTTGGATTTTTCAAAAGTTAAAACAGCCAACCGTCCACATAAAGCAGCGCCTTGACGCGAATTCTCCAAATAACCCTTTAAAAGACACCAGCGGCAGGCAAAACCTTCAAAAAAACACCCAGAGGTGCCTCTAGATCTGGCGGGCAGCAAAGATTGCAATTGAGTCACGGCACAGCAAAGAAGCTTCAGCCTCACAATCACAAGAAAACCATTCGCACGAGCAAAGTAGATACGCGAACAAAACTTTGCTCACTCTTTTGTTCTTTTGCATTCCATAGCAGCAGTTCATCATCACAACCAAAGCGAAGCCAACGGTAACGTCGCGGACAAACAACACCTAATCCAAACATCGTAACCCTAAACGAGGATAACTCCAAACGATAACAAGGTAGATAAGATCGATATAGATAACTGGCCAAGGAGGCCCCACCCATCAGTTCCTCCAGTTGCCGTCGGTGTTACCGCCGCCGTAGCCGCGGCTGCCTCCGCCGCCGTAGCCGCCGCCGCCACCGCCGCCGTAGCCGCGGCTGCCTCCGCCGTAGCCACCGCTGCCGCCGCCGTCGCGGCGCTGGCCGTAGCCGCCGCCTCCCCCACCGTAGCCTCCCTCACGGCGCTGGCCGTAGCCGCCACCGCCACCTCCACCGTAACCGCCGCCACCGCCGCCGCCGCCGGAGCGGCGCGACTGAGCCTCGTTGACGGTGATGTTGCGGCCGTCGAGCTCCTTGCCGTTCATGCCCTCGATGGCATCGCGCATCGACTGCTCGGAGGAAAAGGTCACGAAGCCGAAGCCGCGGGACCTCCCCGTCTCCCTGTCGTTGATGATCTGCGCAAAACAAATCGCAAATAAATTCCAGTCAGGTCCCGCGTCTCAAATCAATTTTAGATCTACAGCAGAAAAGAACGAAATCAACAAAAATCCAGGGAAACATCTCAGATCTAGTACAAATAGACATCAGACACAAGATCTAGCAGCCAAAACCCCTTCACTAATTGTCACGTACGAAGATGAAACGAACCAGACACAGATCCAATCGCACGGAGCAAAGAACAAACAAAATTCAACAGAAACCCAATCCAGATCAATACAGCAAGGCATAGCACGACACAGATCCATCGCGCATCGCAGATCTAGGTCGCGAAGAGCACCAAAGCATCACAAAACCCGCACGAAACCTCAAGAAAACGGAGTAAGAGGGAGGGGAAGCCACGGATCGAGACGAGAGGAACCTTTGCGTCCAGGATCTCGCCGTAGGAGGAGAAGGCAGCCTCGAGGGAGCGGTCGTCGGTGGCCCAGGCGAGGCCGCCGACGAAGCAGCGGTACTCAACGTCCGACGCCGCCATTCCTGCCTCTAAACCCTAACGAACCGTAAACCGAGTAGTTGTTGGGAAAGAGGGGGAGGAGAAGCCAACCCACCTCTACGAAAGCACAAGGAGGCATGGCTGCCCTACCCCGCGCTTTTATAGGCCCCGGGGCGCGACCGCCACCGTTGCGATCGGATCAGACGGCGCCGCGGGTGGAGGAGAGGATAAGGATGCGGGAGAGATATTTTCGTGATGGGCTCGGGGATATTTTCTTCTCTGGGCCGGCCCACGTGGAGCTTAGCTTTGGGTTCGTAGGGTTTTCATTTCCTCGCCCTCCGCACGACGGCTTTGAGTTTGACTGGCAACGGGTATATACCCGACGAGTATAGCCATTTCATATTTATATCTGATAGATATAATTTTACCTGTTACGATATCTATACCCGCACATAGGTATAAAAACTTACTCGTACTCGCACCTGCGCGGGTATTTATACCCGACAGATAACCCATACCCGATAGACTAAATAAAATATGACAGAAGTTTTTGACGAAATCAAAAGTACAGATATATTACCAAGTCTACACCAACAGTCAGCACCAAAATTAAATATGGACGGTGCATTATATGTATTGTTGCACGCTATATATTTATATACATCATTCATGTATGCATGCTTCATTGATATAGTATACGGGTATATTTTACCCATGGGTATACGGGTACGGGTAATATACAGTCGTACCCGTACCCGCTCTACCCGATGGGTAGAGATCTTTGCCCATCAGTATACTCGTGGGTGAAGATATCTTTCTATATCCACCTCCTTATCCGGTAAAACCTATCAGATACCCGGGTTTCGGATACTCATTGCCACCTCTAAGTTTGACGGAGGACCTGTTGATTTCTTTGGTTTCCTCTATGTGTTATTCCTTTAAGTTGTTTTCTTCTCTGCTGTGTGCACTCACATGTTGGATTCCGTTACTTATCTTGTTGTCTACTACACCGACTTATCTAGACGATGATGATGGCGATGTATATATTGGGAGTCTTCATTGGATTGAGTTGGATAAAAAAGAATCTATTCTGGTATATCCCTCGACGAACAACACCGGCATCGAGACATAAGTCTTATACGTCTACGATGATCCTTGAAATTTTACTACCACTTACCACAATTTTCGGCAATCGTATTTTTGTCACTGGACTCAGGACTCCCGAGTGAGGAGTAAGTCAGATACGTGTACGACTCAAAGGACTTAATATGTTGTTCTAATTTACGTAAAAATAAAGTACTTATGCACTTTATCATCGCGTTATCGAATGTTTCTTTTCTAAAAAGTTTTTACAAAGTCCTTGTTGGGGAGTGGCCCCTTGGCCCATCATACATACACCCAAACGTACATGTAAGTAAACAATACATCCAATTAGTGCATAGCAAAGAAAATTCGTATATACCTCTAGTATTAAACATCTTCAAGGTTATTTATATAAAGATCCTCCTCGGTAACTATAAATATAGCCCGTAAAACACTATAGAGGTGGAGAGGATATTTAGAAGAGAAAATGTAATACTATTAAGCATCATAGCATCTATTCTATTTCTCTTTCCATACTTATATCTTATACTTCGTACACCCCTCTCGAGTCTCCGAAACTCCGTTATCTATTGTTTAATGTGTAACCATGATACTCCTTAAGAAAAATGAGAGGAGAAAGAACCTGTCTCCCGTATCAGTCCATCTGGACAATTTGGAACTACGCGGCTACGCCTGATTGGCTCTATCTTATCTAGTCGATCATGTCATATACCAACACAATTTTCGTAGGCATCGTATACGAAACGCTATCCAAGATAACATGTATTACAGGTAACGGGATAAATCGCACGGTTTATCCGCCCATACTTTCACATAATGAATGGTTAGGGAAGAGATTACTTATATGAGAGTATGTGTAATAGTAGAGACAAATGCTATCTATATATTTCTCTATATCATTTAAAGATAAAACTAAAATCAACTTCTACCATAAATGCTACTTTAAAGTTGTCTTTATGGGATCCCATAATATTTTAATTATTGTATGGAAAATATCTATTATAGACAATAACTCGTATAATAATGTTTTATGTTGTCTATATGGTCGTCTCTTCGCGTAGAGACTGCTACGCACTCTCTATTCTCTCCCTATATCAGCAAAAAAAATTATATAGCAAAGCTTATAGATGGCTATCATGGTACCATTGTACATGCCTTGGGACAACAAGAAAAGGTTCTGTCCATTTATTTGGCAACTTCAAACGACAAACTTGCAAACGAAATGAAAAGGCTAGGTGTGATTTAGAAAAGAGTTGAAAACAAAATGACAATATAGAGCGGTTTCACGTAAAAAGATAAATGTAGGCAAACGAATAAAGTCCTAATAAATAATGATAGGGTTGGCTAAGCCTTATGATAACTATATTTACCAATTGTTCACACCCACTCAAAAAAATAAAGTCCTGATGAATAATGCTACGGTTGATAGAGACAAAGATTTTGATGGAATAACGAAGCCTTATAGATAAATTAATGACACGAATAAAGTGAGTCTTCTGAAAAAAAATATAGGAAACAATATCCTTCAGGAGAGAGAAAAGGGAAATTATTAATGATTAAGTATAAAACGTGTCTTCTGAAGAAAAAAAACCATGGGTAATAGTATTCTGAAGGAGAAGGGAAATAGGAAAATGGACAAAAATAAGGTCCCACCGAGATTTGAACTCGGGTTACTGGATTCAGAGTCCAATGTCCTAACCGCTAGACCATGGGACCTTTGCTGCCCGTATACCTTGTAAAATATATTATCCAAGCCCACAAGGCCACGAAGAGCTCGACCATCGCAAATGAACTTACGACACTTGCGTGGGGTAAGATGCCCTATTGCCCTTTTTCCGAGTTACATTACTTAGCTGGGGAAAAGGAGGCTACGCTGCTTTTAGAGCTGGTCTGAAAAACAGTGTACTCGCTACTTTCATAGTTTCTTCCTAGAAAATAAGACATATTAGCCACAACTAGCTCCGCAATTTAGATATATGTAAGCGATCTTAATGGCTTAGACATAGTTGGCAAAATTTGGGAAGAATTAACAACTTCTTTGTGTGTGTGCACAGTGTGGTATTGTGTTACTCTCAGAGAAAAAAATATTGAGGTAGAAATTTGACTGGCCAAAACCCCCAAAATTGACTATATGCCCTGTTCTTTTGCGACATAGATGATGACTTTTATTCGTGTTTTTCGAAAAAAGATGGTTCGAGTGAATACATGTGGTTATGTTAGTATTAGGTTAGACCTGTACTAACGGTATTAATTTGATTAAATTATTTTTTACTTATTGTATTAAATTAAGCAATTTACATCTACTTATTGTATTTATTTAAATTTAGCTTTACGTTCAAATAACTCTATTATGCCTTCATTTGTTATCCTTACATTAATATTGTATTTTTCATGTAACTTATGGAGTATATTTTTGTGCTCACCCTTACTTAATTTTGTTGCTCAGAGGAGGATGACTTCGACTACGGTGATGAACAGGACGAGTAGACTACATCTCACAGTCATTTGCATGTGGACAGACTTATTGGGTTTCTTCGCTTTATTTATTATCTTCTGCTGTTATTTACCTTATATTTGGCGTATGGGCCATAGAGATGCAAAACTTAGCCATAAGCCTTGAACTCTTTTAATTAATAAAATATATCATTATACATAATATGTATCTCCATTATCACTCTATGCACTAGCTTTTCGTGCACTAGTGTGATTGACACAGAGAATCCGAAAGGGTTGTTTCTGGGTTCGACACACGTGTATGCTCCCTCAAACCTAAGACATGGAATAGAAATGGGCTCCAATTTTTTTAATTACTTCAACTGGGTCTTGAACTCGAGACCTCTTAGCTCTGGGTGGATTCTTTTGGGCTTATGGCTTATGGTTTAAATATTTGAATCCTGATTGTTGCGAGAGGTAGTACACACAGAAAAATAGTTGCATGCGATTTTGGCCAGTACAGCTGAACTCAGTACACTTTTTACTACAATCTTCCTATTAACCCTGCTTTTAAAAAATTGCATTGTTTAAAAGCAATTATTATAGACAATACAAGCATAATCCTGCTTTAAGCCGATCCGAACTCAGCCTCTGATATCATATTAAGTTGCATGCATCAGTCGGTTCACATAAAAGCCTAAGCTAATGAGTAAAGGCGGACAATTCACTTGCCGCACGTATAGACTCCCTCATGTCTAAGGTGTGCAATGGAAGTGGGCTGCAATTTATATTTTTAATTACAGCAACCGGGTCTTAAACTCAAGACCTCTTGACTTTGATATCATATTGAGTTGCATGCACTAGCCAGTTCACCCAAAATCCTAAGCTGATGAGAAAATACAGGGAATTCACTTATACTTTAACATTCTCTCTCATGTGTAGGCTTTCTCAGACCTAAGATGTGGAATAGAAGTGGGCTGCAATTATTTTTTTAATTACACCAACTGGGTCTTGAATGCAAGAACTTTCGGCTCTGATGCCACATTAAGTTGCATGCACCAATCAATTTATCTAAAATACTAAGATGATGTAGCAAGATAAACAATTCACTTATATTTCATCAACGCCGATGACAATGACAACAACCACAAAATCTAGAAAGGTTGACATCGATGACCACCGGCGGTGAACTCCCGTTCTGCCCAAGCTGCATCACGCATGGTCATAGAGACGGTGGCAAATGGAGGTGTAGAGGCGGTACCGCCGGTGACGTTGTGCGTGGAATGGTGATGGAGACGGTACATCGAGAGAGGAAGAGAGACAAAGCTTCAGATCTGCTCGCGACCACGGAAGTTGGAGAAGAACAATCGGTGGTAGGTAAAATCTACAAGCCATCAAGCGGAGGAAGGAGGTAAGGACCGTGGTGCAGGTGCTAATGGAGAAGGCGGCATCGAGGAGTGTCTGGCATGAAACACAATGGAGGCGGCCGGTGGGATCAGTGGGATTTTCCTTGGGATTGGGCCGGGATCCCAACCGAGATTGAGCCTCCCAGACAAGCACTTAGTGAATTTTCCACCTCTAAATAGACAACTTAGAATGGTGGGAATATATTGTATGCAATCTAGCTTCAGGGTGCAATCATGGTTCAATTTAACTAAACATCGTCATGAAAAAATCCATATGTACTTTGTGGTTTACTCCACTTATATATAAATTTTCATATTCAAACTCGTTTTACATTAAGAGTAACAAAAAAAAGATTTTTTGACAAATAACAAAGAAAAAGAACAAAATTGACAAATTTGAACTCTTAACACTTGTCAGGTTTTTTTGGTACTCTTACCGTAGAATGAATTTAAACTTGAAATTCTATAGATAAGTTGTGTAAGTTTAGAAGTACATCTAGAACTTTTCAGAAATTTTTGTGACGGTGTTTAGTTAGATTTCATCATGATTGATTACCACAGCTAAATTGCATACAATATGTTCCTAGAATGGTATTATATGAAGTACATATATTTATAAGCTTAGCCTATGAAGTACATATATTTATAAACTTGGCCGAAGTACTTGATACATGTCATATTCAAGCATGTCAAGATCTATGGTATGGCCTAGAGGCCTGTTTTTTTTGTTACAGTTTATAGCTTTTAGTTATAACTTATTAGTCTAATGAATAGTAATTGTTGAAAGAATCCCAAAGTCACAAGCTACTAAAAAGCCAAAAAGAGGGTATGTTCTTTTTGGTTTCGGTTTGTGGCTTATAGCTTATGCCTTTTGGGCTATTTGTGAGAGAGGGTACGGAGTAACAGAAATTTGCGTGCAATTTTAGCTGATATACATGAAGTCGCTACAGTATGTACTACAATCAACTTATAGACCCCGTCTTGAAAAAACACTCTGTTTAAAAACTAGTTACTACAGAAAAGCTGAAAAGTAACTTTTAGAAGCTAAAAAGAACTAGTTCTTTTCAGCTTATGACTTACCTCGAACAAACAAATGGACAGCTTCTTCACCGTCGTTTCGAAATGGCTTATCAAGAAAACTTTTTCGAAACAATTTATTGTTATTCAATTCGTTCACATAAATACTTATACTTAAGAAAAAAAACCATACATTACAAGTATAAGCCGTAACTAAAAAGGACCTTATATCAGAGCACAGAGAGCAGCACCCGTGCTCGGTCAATCACACAATGTGCCCAACTGAAATATTAACCATGTGCAGGCAATGTTTGTGCTGCGCCCACAAATTAAGTACAAGAGCCATCAGTTGCAAATTTGGGTACTTGTTTTGTGTGAAAAATGTTGAATGGGAATTGGCTGCCCGCAAAATATAGGACCTTCTCTTACAAGTAGCACGTAAAGCGCCTGTAGCTCAGTGGATAGAGCGTCTGTTTCCTAAGCAGAAGGCCGTAGGTTCGACCCCTACCTGGCGCGTTTCTTGTTTTTCCTTGTTTTATTGTGCGTGCGTTCGTAGCAAGAGATGTAAGCCATTTGCCAAGCCGGCGGTTCATAATCTTTATCTTTACTATTATAAAAGAAGGAGTTGATGATCGTCGGTGCGTTCTCCTTCCTCTCTTTTCAACCGCCCACCTCCTCCCCTCCTCAAAGGACTTGAAATTGGTGGAAATGATCAAGTAGTACTTTCTTCGGATTCCGATCCAGAGTATGTTCCCATTCACTTGTTAAGGAAATGGCTATCAAGAACGAATTAACCCTTTATTCCTTTTTTCTTTTTAAGTACCCCTCCCGGGGGAAAGAAGAATAGGACAAAAGATATGGAATGCAATACAGCGCCGCTCTCACCTACTCCTCCACTAGATTTGCCTCTCCGGCCGCCTACATCGCCACCTCTCCTCCCTTCTTCTCTACCAGCCGCTCCACCGCGCACCTCGGCGCCGCCGTCTCTTCCTGCTTCATCCACCCGGCGCGCAGAAGTCATCTGCCGGGCATGTTGGCCTCCTTTTTTACATGTCAGGTAGTAGTATAAACTCTCAGAATTACTTGTTTATTTACTTTGTGTAGTAGTGTTAGTGCTGAGTTCTCTTAAAGAGAACCTCCCTCTATACAAGATGATACCTAAGCCATCTGCTGGCCATGTTGGCCTCCTTTTTTACATGTAAATATACTCTGTGGAGAAGAATGAGAAAATTTTGAATTGAGGTTTCAGGAAAGTGTAGTTTCAAGAAAAATTGTTGTGCATCTGTTAGCAGTATCAACTTAGACAAAGCATGTGTTAATATGTATAAGGCGGGTCGCCACCCATTGGCCATGTATATTAGCAATGCATATTAGCATATGCATTGCGTATATTCTATTATCACTTATCACAGACATGTGGGTGATGTTCAATTGTACAATCCCACCAACAAAAGGGTCAAGAGTACCCACTGAGGAAAGTCAGCTGAAGCAATAGATATTTGAGCAAACCTGTAACATCCCGAAAATTTGGATATTCAAAAATAGGAAATTTTTAAAACTTTTCTTGCATTTTGCTGGTGTTTAAAATTTCTTTCGAGCGTTTATTTGAAACTTCTTGAGTTCTGTGCCATGCAAAGCAATATACTAAGAAATAATATCCAAAGCAAAAACAATAGTGATATTAAAAGAAATGGAAGACCCAAGGATCTACACATAAAAATAAAATTGAAGTATTAGATAATGGAAATAATAATTTGAATTCCAACTTACCTAGGTAAAAGAAAAATGGCTAAAAGAATAATACAAACCCCATCTAATGGTTGAAAATTAAAATTTAAGATTTTGAATGTTATGAAAGACTTCAATCAGTAATTCCTAATGCAAGTTAAAAATTTAAATTAGAAATCCAGATTCTAAAATTTCGAATGAGTCTTCTTTTTCCCTTTTCTTCCCATTCCTATTTTTTTCCTCTCTTCCATGTGGGGCCCCCTTTTCTTTTCTTCTCTCCCCTCCTCCCTCTCTCTCTTTCCACTGCTGGCCCCTCCCGTTCGCCCTCACTGCGCGTGGGTCCCGCCCCCTGCTCGATCTCCTTCTCTCGTGGCCTCCTCCCTTCTTTCTTTCTCCTCCCCGAACGCGCTGGTTCCTTCTCCTCCTCCTTCGTGGCCAAGCCTCCTCCGTCGCCTCCCTTTCGCTTGGCCGAGCCCCGCCGCCTCCCATCGCCTCCGTGATCGAGCCCCGCGCGCCGCCGGTCGCCCTCTCCGCGCCGCCGCCCGCCACCTCACTGCCACCCCTGACACGCCGAGCCTCGCCGGCAAGGACCGATGGTCCTCCGCCGCCCGGTCGACTCCGTGCATATAAAGGAGCCCGTGCCTCCTCAACCAGCGCCATCTCCTCGTCCTCCCACTACGGCGAATCGCCCCAAGAGCCCCGAGATCGGCGTGGCTTCCTTCCCAAAGTCGGCCGCCACCAATCTCATTGCCGCAGCCTCGCTCGGCCGAGCTCCTCATTCCTCGCGGTGGGAGCGACTCTTGATGCCACGAATCCTCCAACCCGCCGGAGCTTCCTTCCCCAGCCACGGTCGTCAGAACATGCTTGCGCCACCGCCGGTCTCCGCCTTGACTTTCCTCAAGACATCTCCCGCTCGGTTAGCTCGTCAGAAGCCTCCCTATACACCCTCCTACTCCCGCACCTCCGGTTCTCCTCTCCGCCCCGTCACCGGCCGCCGAGCCTCGCCGCCGGCCCGCCTTGAAGCTTCTCCGCCCACGCCAGCCCCTCCACGGGATTCCTCGTCATCATGGGGACCCGTTTTACTGGTTGCCGCAGCCTCCCCGGCCGCCGCCTGTCGCCGGCAAGCTTGGCGCCGAGCGCCGGCTGCCTCCCCTGTTTCGGGCCCCTGTGATCCCTTACTTCTTAATATTTGCGCCTCCTCTGTCACCTGTGCTCACCCGCCCCTTGGCTAGCGTCATGCGTTCGGTTAGGAGACCCGAGTTCGAATCCCCCAGCCGCCACTATTAGTAGAATAGTATTTTTTTTGTATGATTTGCTAGCCGACTGCAGTAAAGGAAAAATCAAGAAAAATATGGGATACTAAAATTTATCAGGACAAAGATGAGCTTAATAAATGATTAATCATAGATCAAACAACATATGTTAGCAACTAGTGTGCTTTGAGTAGTTGTTTTAAAGCTTAAACTATTAGTTAAAGGCATGATAAGAAATTGAATCAAAATCTTGTTTAAGGATTATGCTTCCATGGAATGATAATTTAACAAATAAGGATGGTTTAAAGAATATATCATAAGCCATTGCTTATTAGTAAGCATTATAGAATTAATCACTGCATAGTTTAAATCATAACCCTTATATCTATACCCACTATTTAACTTGTTTAATATTACACATCCTTTGGAAGATTTAATATTTGATTAGTTACCATATGTGCACAATTAATATACCTTCACTATTTATCCTCATCCAAATATTAAGTAAAGACAGTATTACAAGATGGTTCTAAAATTAATAAAGACATTCAAGATAAAGTTAAGGAAAATAAATTTAACACTATGTTTGACAAAAAAAATAATAATAATAAGGATTTAGATCAAAGGTTGTCCTTGAGCAAAAATTAAGATATATGCTTCAATATTTACCAAGCCACCATTAAGCAAATCTCAGTGATATACCTTATTAAATAGCAATAATGAAATATTATTTTGTACAAAAATCTCTGCCTAGGTAAATAAATCTAAATTAAATAGAGCCAAGCCTAATAATTGCTAAAGTATAGACAAAATATCAATGGTCCTATTAATTAAATTTTAATGTAGATTCGGTGATAATGACGGACATAACTGCATATAGCAAGTTAGGACTCGAACAAGCGGATCCTAATCCAAAATAAATTACGTCTAGTGATAACTAAGTGTGCATAAAATATCATACCACAAAATGCTAAAAACATAAACTATGAGATTAACTCGATAAGCTAAAATTTGCAAACATTACTTATGTATATATATGTGTATATATATATATATATGTATATATATATATATATATATGTATATATCACATGCCCTGAACATTAGCACCTGGCAAAATACACCAACGCATAGGTTAAACTAGCTCATGGAACTTCCTAAATAAATGTAAAATAATAAGAGGCTAGTAATAAAAAGAGCGAGTCATCGTACCCTGTCACCGACCTTGCCTCAAATCACCCATTAACTCAGAATAAAACTAAATTGAGTTTATTCGGATTTATTTGGATCTTTTGAGTTATTTGCTTTTATTCGTGTTCAGTCGTGTAGCACGTAATTAGGAAGTGGAGTCCTGAAGAATCAAGAAATCAAGTGTAATCAAGAGCAAAGTGAAGATCAAGACTAGAAGCTCCCGAGAAAGCATTGTGTGAGCTCAAGACCGCGGTAAAACCCGCGCCAGGCGAGTCAATACTTTGATCATGTTGAACCTACACTTTCTGCAAATTACTTTTGTTTAAATTATCAAATTGCATGCTGTTAATTTATATACAAATACATGCTTAATTCAAGATTCTAGTTATATACCCATTGTTGTCTTGATTAATATTACACCCCCTTGTTGAATATTTGAATATATGATCCTTGTCGCCCTAGCGAAATTATGATAGTAACCTTTTGAAAATAAGTCCGTAATTTATACGCCATGCGTAGTGTTGCATAGGTATTCATGGGCGTGAAAACGCTCAAGCATCACTTTTAATCATGAGAAAATTTGGTTGGGCGGTCATGGTGGTAATGGCGGTATATGTTCGATATGATTATTTTGTGATCCCAAAACCCTACTTGCTTGAATATCCGGGCGAATGGTTCGATGGTGTGTGTGTGAATGGTGCGGTGGAGGCACAAAGTGGGTTGTGGTAGAATCGCCCAGATACCACTAAGGACTGAATCTTGTCATGATCTCCCACGTAAAACAGTGCAACCACAAGTCTGTAAAGTACAACTTGGCTAAGTAGTTGTATCGAAACTCCTGGACTCATCTCACTGGCAGTGGATTGAAGTGGATAAGCAAGGGCAAGGGGAGGCCTAAAGGGACACCAAGGGGAGGGTGAAGTTTTCCAGCTGTTCTAAGCGTTGCGGGAAGTGGAGCCCTGCGTTAGTAATCGTGGAAAACATCCGCGCAACATATGGGACCCACCGCGTGGGATAAGCCCATAGGGTGAGATGACAAAAGGAACTAGATACTCGAGCGATCAACACGTGATGGTGCGCTCAACCACATGACTAAGGAATCGTGTGGGCAACGAGTTGATTGTCTCTTGTGGTGAAAGTGTACAAACTCTGCAGAGTCAAAACTATTCGAATAGCCGTGCCCACGGTCAAGGGCGGACATGGGAAACTTAACCAGATATAGTTCTGTTTCAAAATGATTTGTGGGTGGGAATGGAAAAGTGAAGGGCAGTGCAAGGCCATGATTTATGTTGTCCTGGGTGTCGCCCCAGTGATAAGTTAAGCGGCTATAACGCTGAAAGATTAAGCATATGGTGCAGATGCCATGTAACGGTGGATGGAATCTGAATCGCTATTGTTATTGCATTCTCATACACATTATGTTTTGTGCAAACTGCTAAGTCTCAGGGAATTTCTATGTATTATATTTCAAAAGCTAAACGATGATAAAGCTTCTTCTTTTACAAAGTAAAATGACAGGAAGAATAAATAGAGTCGTAGGAAAAGAGGATGACTGTTGTGGTAAATACATAACGATGATTGGTGGATTCATGTCGATTATGAAAAGGGAATGACAAAAAGGAGTCTAGGAAAAATAAGTGGGTGGAATCTAAATGAATAGATATGCTAGATAGATGATTTAGATGATTTTGGAGAATTAGAAGGGTGCAAATGTGATTGCTGGATTTAATGGGATTAGTAGGACTTAATTTAGATAGATGATTTGAATTTGAGGAAATTTGGAGATATGATAATTGAAGCATAAACTAGATTAATGATATTCTTGGTGCAGAGGTATTGACGAATTAGTTAGAGATAAATAATGAAAATAAGGATGATTATGAAAAAAGCAATTTATGGTTTTGGATCATTAGCAGAAAGGATTGATTTGTTAGAAAGTTCTAATATGAATGATGTCGGTGGATTAAAAAGGTAATCCTATTAGGGAGTCGTTGGAATTCAGAAGTAGGGAGTTGGTGAATATTGATTACAAGATTGGACTAGTATGAATTCGGAATACGTGAAGACATTGGTGGAATCAAAATGAATGTATATATATAAAGGGTTTGATCGGTGGATTAGCTAATTGATGCCACTCATCGTTTGGAGTCTTAGACGACATTTGGTAAGAAAATTGTGTCTTTGGGAAATTAAGTCAATTAGGGCATTTGGGGGAGTGAGTCAATTTGGCAATCGCCGTGGGAAGTTTTAGGTAGCAGTAATAACACTATGGTTTAATAATAACAATGCTACCAAAAGCGATTTCTGGCAAATAAAACAACCCGAGCCTTTCCTTTGATAAGCCATGCATACTATATATTTGCATTCTGTGTATTGGCTCACGGAGCACGGTGGTTAGTGTGCTCACACTCGCTCTCATAACAAATCCAGAAGCAGGAATCGGATCGCTACCCATCAGCAATACTTTTGGGTCTTGATGGCAAACAAGATGAAGACGTCAAGGGCTAGGTTGCGAACCTCCAGTTGGCTGCCTGTGGGCATGTCCTGAAGGTCCCACCTGTGTGCTTCGTTCTTCCATTGCGCAATTATCGATTTCGCCTAATCGGCCCATGAGTAAGTTTACTATTTTAGTTATGCTTCCGCATGGTATGTATTTGATATTCATTTTCAGAATCGTGAGCACTATCTCGATCCGGAATAGTGCATTAAATCACAGGGGATTCCAGATGGTAAAATCTGGGGCCCTACAAAACCAATGGATAGCGTCACTGCAGTGAATCATCAGAATGCAACTTTATATCTTGTAGCAGATTAACTTTTGAGACTGAGGTTCTCAAATGAAGCATGTCGTTTGTCGTCCTGCTGCCTGATTTATTGAATCGTGAGATGTTTTATTTGTATGATACAGTAATCAACATTGATACTGAGATTGTTGATGTTATTGTGCAATTTAATTATATCATTCTCAAAGGAGGCCAACGTGTTATTGTTTCCCCTGGAGTATGATGTGTTGTTCTTTTTCTCTGTTGTTTCCATCCGATATATTTTGCTGCTAATGTCATAATATGTTGTGAGTAGAAGTGCTCACACTACAGTTAGTATGCTTATTATATTTGGTTGCTGCGATGATGGTCTTCTCGTTAACCTGAGACTCTTACTTTGAGGATAATATCATCCATTCAAACTATATAATTGAGCAGCTTTGGTATTATGCTGGGTGTACCACATTTCTGTATTAATCTTTTCCTTCTTTTTTTTCTCTTTTGATGCCTGATCCCTAATACTAAAACCTTTTGGGATGGACCACCACGGCCAACCATTGAGGTAAATCTATAAATGATGCCTATTCTTTCTATTGGATGCTATTGCTACCACTTATTATGCTCCTATGATATGCTTATTTTTGTACTGTTTTTATCCATTTTTATTATCTGGTTATTTGTTGTATTATACAATCCACAACCATGTTCCTTGATTTCTTTATTTGTCATGATGGCTAGGTTACAAGATGTTCTTGAGGATGGTTTTCCTTCCATAAAAACCAATGTGCTAACTTGGTGTGCTTTCTTCCGGTTCTAATTTGTCATTTGTTCATAATGTGTACAATGGATGTATCACAATGCTTCTTTCGAAACAAGGTTTTTTCTTCCTTCAAGAACTCCTAGCTGCCTTGCTTTCCTTGGCTTGATGCATTTTGTTTATTCCATTGGGATTGAAATGTAGCAAGAGCTAATAGAAAGATGTTTTGCTTATTATCCCTTAAGATGACCAAAGGAACGGATGTATAGTGCGAAGAGAATTACGTACATTGAGCAAAAAAATCGCCTTCTGTCTTTCTTTATTTATGTTGTGTCCTTTTGCCTATGTCTATTGTTCCGAGCGATCTGCTACTAGCTTTCTGATTTCCCTTTCAATGGGCATTTGTCCTTTGCTCGTAGAAAGAACAAAGTTCTAATTTACCTTGTCTTCATTCCATTTGCTTTAATGCTTTTACTCTTGGATCCATATTGTTTTTTGTTGATATTGTTTTGTACTCCAATTTAGGAATAATCATTTGATCTTTGCAGGGGCAAAAAAATCATTCCTATCATATTTGTGCTATGGATCGAACTAATTGAGCAAGATGTAGGGATAGATTCCACAAAATGATGGCATAGGTTGTCCTCGTTTCGATAGGCTCTCCCTAAAACCGGATGGATCTTAAATGCTATAGCGGTAGTGTATACAGCCCACCCCTTTTAACTGCCTACATTAATTTGCTATGCAAATGATGTATATTGTATCTAATCAGTGAATCATCGTTGACGTTAATTACATTTATATGTTGTCTCTCATGTTTTCGTTGCAACGCACGGGCACATTACTAGTAACATGACAAATAGCAGGGTAGATATCTAACGTGTTCTTTATGGCTTCTAAAAATGGTTTTTAGCTTTTACTATAGTATTTAACTTTTAAATAAAGTATTTTTTTCAAGACGAAATCTACAAGTTAATTATAGTACACGTTAAAAGCCTAACATATATATCAACTAAAATTGCAAGCGAGTATCTCTTTCTCCGCAATCTCTGTCGTAAACAGCCAAAATTTAAAAATTTCAACTAGAAACTATAAACCGCAGCAAAAAAGAATAGACCCGTAGTCAAGGTGAAATACGTTAACGAAATTGCGTTAGAACTTTAACACATGCTTGTAATTGACCAGACAGAGAGATCAAAATTTAACACATGTATTTATGTGAAGGTAAAAACAAAATCCCCCCTTAGTAGATTCCTCCAGTAAATTATCAAAAAAATTACAAAGTTTTGTTAGCATACAGCAACAAAAAATAGTACTCAAGAAGGTCTCATCCTGTCACCCAATCAACAAAAACAAACATTCATTTTGGACTAGAAACAGTGACTGTGGGGATACATTGGTCTCTCAAATTCCACATGTACGTGCATGGAGGCCTGCATAATCACCGTTATTTACAGGATTTCGCAAGTGCTAGTTTATAGACATGCTTTAGAATGAACAGAAGCACTTTGTGCTGCATGCCCGGCTCAGTTTGGCTTATATAGCTTATAGCTTTTTTTACACTATAGCTGTTTTATTTTACACTATAGTTGATTTATTTTATACTATATCTACTGATATTTTTTTACATAATTAAATTTTAAAAAATAAAAAATAAAAAACAGGTTATCAATGCAAACGAATATAGAAAAAAAGAAAAGAAAAAAAAGCTAAAATAAGATAAAATTAAAGAACAGTAAACTATAAGCTAAAACTGAAAGTCCCACAAGAAATGGGAGTGCACAGGTTCTGTACTAGTGAAAAAACAAGCCTCTCTTCCCTCCCATCAGGCCATCACCATCACAAGTTCACAACGATGATTATGACAGGCAATAAGCAAGTAATCATCGACAGTTTTTCCAAACAACACCGCCAAAGACCGAAGAAAGTGAGCATTGCTACTTAACATTAGTACTGCAGTAGTAGACTGAGTAAAGTCTAAAGGGTATTTAAAAAAAAAGATTAAAGAGGATAGGGCAGCGAGTGAACAGAGGGAGTAAAAAAAAGGCACACAGCACAGTGTTTTGACCAACTCCAGGACGGTTTTGGATCAACCAGGCACCCTAAAAAGAGAGCAAAAGCCAAGAACAAAAAAGAAAAGAAAATTCCTCACGATGAACTAGTAGATCCTTGATCCATCCTGAGAGGCCATTCCGATCAAGCGCTCTTCTGAGGTTTGTGGCTTTTCCTCCTCGCTCGACTAGGCTTCCCCTGCTCTTGCTTCGGCGCAGCAGCTGAGCCACTTTTACTGGGATCCTCTTCCTCCTCCTCGGCTTCATGTTTCTTGCTTTTGTGATCTTCTTCTTCTTCTTGACCATCGTCTTCTCCCTTCTTCTGGTCCTCCGCGTCGATGATCTTCCTCGGCCGCCCGCGCTTCCGCCGCACCGGAGCCGCCTCGCCAGATTGCTCGGCCGGTTCTTGGCTCGTTGACGGCGACGACGATGGCACAGTTCTCTTCGCCTTCCTCCTCTTCCCCATGGCTTAATTCGTGGTAAATAGCGGTTGGCGACAACTCGATCGCAGCAATCGGTAATAGTAACTCCAACTCCAAATTGATACCCAGTTGCAAAGATGTACTGTTGTGATCGATGTGATCTGAATCGAACTAATCCAGCAACAGATAGATCCTGCTTGATTCCCTGATCTGTGTGTACGATGTATTTCTTGCAATCGGACAAGCAGAAAACAGAAGGAATGATTTATGGAGGTGAAAAAGAAACGCTAGCGCTTACTAGCATCAAGCGAGTCGTCGCTCTTTCACCAGGAGTCAGGTCAGGCCATCATGGATTGGCTTATCTGCCTCTGTCTCTCGCTCCGGGGGCTCTCTCGCTTGTGTGCTGGTGTGTTGGGTGAGAAGTGGGATATTGTGGCTAAAACTGGTCACTTTTAATAGAGGAAAGCGATGATTTGACTGGCAACAGCTCATTTGCCTCATGGTAAATTTTAATTGATGATTTACCCTATCTTTCAATTTATACTTGATAATTTGCTCTTTTTAGATTTTTAGGTTATTTTCTATTTTTCCAAGGCTACATAATCATGTGAAATAACCAATCTACCCTTAGGGAAAGACTGAACTAGATGGGGTGCGCCTCCCGATGGCGCGCCGCCTCATCTGCGCCACGAGAGTGCTCCTCCTGCCCGTCCCAACTTTAGCACCGACGCCAGTTCCGGCCAGCTCCCGCCTCGTCTGCCGTGTCCGTGGCCACGGCCCTCTCGCTCCTACTGCTGCTCCCTGCAGACAGTGCAAGAAGCTCCTAAAGAAGCTCAACAACTCCCATGTCGCGCCCATCGAGCTAGAGGCCGTCCTCGACCGCAACGTCGCCTTCCGCTTCCTGACCCAGGCACGGTCGTTCCTCTCCCTCCTCCCGCCTCTGCATTGCATCCCCTTTCCAAGGCCGACAAGCTGTACACATCCAATCCCGCCGACCGCTATATCCTCCAAGCCACCTACACATCTAAAGACTAAGCAACCATGACGAGCATAAGTTCTATGCATTTGGCTCACGTTAGTTAAAATATGCATCATGGTTGATGTATGCACTCAAGCAATGACACACATATCGTGCACTCAAGCAACTCACCTCAAACCAACTTGCTCCAAACCTCCAGGGCCGGTATGATGGCCAACCGCAGGCCAGTCAGACCGCCAACACCTCAAACGGTTAGACCGCCAACCAAAGGCCAGTCTGACCAATGCCTCCCACAGCGCACCACTCGGCAACACACTCCAACTAAACCCCGATAGTACTGCACCTGCGGTAGTACTGCAGCCATAGCCAGTCATGCTAGCCACTGATCACCGGTCAGACTGCCGCCGCCTTAGCCAGTCAGATCACCACCTCCCGCACAGTCTAATTGTCTGTGCACAGTGGTCAGATCACCTCCCCAGGCGCCTTTGCAAGCCAGTCAAACCGTTGCACACTGACAACAAAAGCTAGATAGAAAATGACACAAAATTAAACTCAAACTTCAACATCAAAGCACAAGTAAATTCAAATACTCATCACAAATATGGGATGACCTCCACATTATCTCACAATGAGTAATTTGATAAACACCCAGAAGAAAATAATTTGAGTTTGAATTTGGATACTAAAGCAACCAAGTCGCAAGAGCCACAAATGGTCCATTTTCGAGAGAAAGAAATGACCATGACCAATGTGACAAAATGTGAAATTGTGCTAAGATCAAGAAAGAGCAAGTTTTCAATAAAAGCTCCAAACAACAAATTGTCACGTTAGGAGCAGCAAATGAACAATGCAATCAACACTGCATACGACACAAGAAAAGATCTAACTCTCAAATCACTAATTCAAAAAGTAGTGAAACTTAACATAAACACTTCTTAGGCTGTCAAGAATATATTCCAATCATGAATTAAGAAGATCAGTGCGAAATTCTAACCTTTATCCGAAACAATGAGAGTTGTACTCAAACCAGGTAAAAGAGAGAAACTTTGATCTGCTCTTACTTATGAGTCCTAGATAATCTAGATGACCTTGGATGAGTTCATATATATCATAACAAGCTAGATCATAGCATGAATTCAAGCCAAAACCCCTATAAGTGCAAAATCCGAAAATCACATCGCTTGAGAAAAATAGGGCAAACTGAAAAACTTTCTCTAGAAGATGTCTAGATAGATAGGATATGATCTCTAAGAGATAACTCTACCTCTTACACGTCCTTCGCACCAGAAAAGATCAAGAGAAAAATCCAAACAAGAAAACAAAACAAATCAAAAGGACAAGAAAGGATCCATGCCACAACTTAGATGCTCATTTCACTTGAAGAGGAGTGTTTTACAGCCACTCCATCAGTATGGCAAAACTCTAAGCCTACTTGATACATCTCTCAAGTCGATCGTCTTGAAATATGGCATGCATAATACTATAACATGTACTAATGCTTAGCACGAGCAACAAAGAAATACGTGGTTTCCCCTTCCGACGAAATATGAATCGATCGGAACATAAGACACAAGTTACTTCCTTCTAAAGTCCTTCTCCAAGAGTTGATACGAGGAAAGTCTCTGCACAGGCAAAACACAGCCTTTTTATGATGCGATGATGCTGGTGTTATCAAGGATTAGCATCAAGAAGCAATATATCTTGCAAGGACTACAGGTACAAATTTATTTCAGGAGCAAGAAGTGCTCGGTACTCAGCTGATAAGAAAGTGAGATACAACTTTGTCAAAACAAACATCAAGTGGACACAAAAAAAAAACATCATCCAGTGTCATCATTTTAATCCAGAAACCAACTGGAGTGAAATCAACTAAGGTGGATATGAAGCTTACAAATTCCATTAGAATAACAAAACAATCAGTGTTTCGTTACAAATGTGTGGGCGGACCGACACATTGAGATACTTTTTTCACGCTGCAAGCACCGATTAAACAAAAAAGAAAACAAAATGTAGCGGAAAATACAAGCTACAATACCCAACAAGCATTGTAGATTATCTACTCGAACAACACTGGAGCTCCCAAAATGATGATATCTCGTCTAGCACTTTAGTAGAGACTAAAGAATAAGGATGTATACCGGGGGCAGAGGCGTATGGAGTGTTGGATGTGTGCTAGGCAAGCCAAGAGTGTGGATTCTATCTAAGCCAAGAATAACCACAAAAATTAGGGAACCTACCAACATCCTTACATGGAGAGAGGCAGCAATAATCTTCTCTCTCTTTTCTTAGCCAGCTTTCTCTGCCTCAAAATATAAAGGCCGGCGGGAAGAAGAATGCCAATGGAGATAATAACAGCGGATAGCCAGACATGCCTGAAGTATAGCATCATGTATGAGGATATTATCAGAAAACAACATAGCAAGCCCCATGAGACTGCTCCAATAATGTCACGCCTGCAGAATGTAGAAAGCAGGAGCCATGTTCAGATAATTGAAGAGGCAAATCTATCTGATAGTGGAATGACTAGCAGTGAGAAGAAATTATTTCGGATCAATACAAGAAACTATATCACACCGCACAATTACATGATATAGTAAGAGAACTATCGACTTCCAAATTGACATACAAAACTCATCAAAACAAGCTGGAAGTGGTCTGCTAGCATAGTTTGGCACCCCCATTCAAGAAACATCAAGCAAGTAGTTTGCCATAAAACTCACCAATGAGACACGAATTCTTTGGAATGGTGTGTTGGATGTAACATACAGAAAGAAATAGTAAGTGAAGACACAATTCATCGACGATTGATATGGTAAAGCATAACTCTTTACATAGTATTTAGAACAAGGAGTATATGCAGGTAATTTTGATATGATGAAAGCAGCACAATACACATCTGCTACTTGCAAAGTGCAGACACCGGAACCGCAACATTTGACAAGAATCACTAGAGAGTAGACATTGTTCTAACAACTGCTGTACAACGCCTTTCGTTGGATCTAAATTACAAAATAACAATGCCTGCGCGGATCAGCACAGCCACAGGCAGCCATACCATCGATTTCCATAGTTGGCTAAGCAGACTCGTTCCACAAGATTACAAGGACAGAGTAAATCGCATTACAACTTAATCCACTACAACACCCTGCGCATCCGAGAACCCGAGATCTAAGCATACGATTAGTCAATCACCACAACCTAGGCGGGATTTTGGGTGGGATTCTTAGAGAATGGAGTGGGCGGGGGATTTACTTGTGCTGGGATCGAATCTGGTAGTCGCGCAGCTGCTCCACCAGCTTCGACCGGGTTATCATCACAGACACCCCAGACGGCCCAGCGGCCGCCGCCGCCGACGCCTTCGCCACCACCACCACCTGCTCCTCCTGTACAGTAGGTGCCTCCGCTTCTTCTAGGTCCTAGATCTCCGAGCCGGGCGATTTGGAGCGTTGGGATCTGGCTCGATTTGGGCTTGGAATTGGATTCCGCCGCGCCGCGGCGGTGGGGTAAAGTCGTTCAGGGACGAGGAGGCCACGATGGGGATGGAAGAAATTTTGCTCGCGCACTACCTCAGAGCTCTTCAACCTCGTTAAGTCGTTAGAGATGTGCCCCTCCGTAAGAATGTAAACGGATCCAATACTGATGAATAATATCTATACTATATTTTTTTCTCAGACCTAGATATAAATATAGATATCTTAGATACGAATATAAATATAAATATTATCGAATACAGATACGGAACGAATATGAATTAAAACGAATACGGTCACGAATATTTATCGGAATATAAAACCCCTTTAAATTGTACATCCAAAATCAATAAAAACATATAAATAGTTTATTGTAGTAAAACATGCTCTCAATCTGATTCTTCAAGCTTTTTAATGGCATCCTTTTTGTGATGAGGCGTCTAGTATAGCCTTTTTGTAGTAGTGTACAATGAGAACCACCGGTGCAAGTTGTGGATCATGGGTGACGCGGATGGCCCTCCGCCCCTGGTGCTCTGGGGAGGGAGGGATCATTGGAAGCTGGACGATCACTATATTTCAATCCTCCAGGGCATGGGCTTGTTGCCCTTTGTGGGGCTAATCTCCATCAGACGCAAGTTCACCTTAGACGTCAGTCTGTTGTTGGTACTTGTGGACAGGTGGAGACTCGAGACGCACACCTTTCACTTTCGGTGGGGTGAGATGATAGTCACTCTGCAGGATATCTTGTTCTTGACTGGTCTCCCTCTCTAGGGTGAGGCACTTGTTTCAGCCCCTCCACTTGTGGACTGGAGGGCCAAGCTAGCATATCGGTTCGGCTTGCCTGTCCTAGAGCGTGCTCTTGGCGTCCATCGGACTTGGCTGAGGCATTTTAGTCAGTGCCCGTAGGATGCACCTGACAAGGTCGTCAGGGCGCACCTCATCGCTTACGTGCTTCAGCTCTATGGTTGAGGCTTGTTTCCATCCACGTAGGGTAATTTTCGCTCCCCTAACTTCATCTGCATCGTCGAGTCTTTGGTTGACACAGAGGTTAGTGCGATGCCTCAGTACAGCTGTGGATCAGCCATCCTACGCATCACATATCAGGGGTTGTGTGACACTTCGCGGTGTGGCATGGTGCTACCCCCAACCTGGCCGTCTGCTACATACTCCTACAGCTGTGGAGTTAGGAGCACTTGCATGTAGGGTGTCCGAGCTTTGAGAGACCAGTGCACCCATACACTGAGCACTATGGGCTTCTGATCGACTACTGCCCATCTGCATTAGGCAAAGGACAGACCGTCGAGGTGCTACTCGTTGTTCCACAACAAGTTTGAGTGACGGTAGACTCCAGAATTCATGCTGACGGTAGCGCCGCATGGGCTATCCGTGCAATGCACCTAGGACGCCGAGTTTTGGGTGACGACCTACCATCTGGTGTTCTCACACATGGTAGAGCCTTACGCGCCGCAATGGGTAATGTGACAGTTTGCTTTATACCAGGTTGTTCCCCCTCTAGACGGCAGGTTCCTGCTTAAGTCGTACAACTGTGAGTTAAACTTTATCCGAGTAATGTTTAGAGATCTTATGACTTCTTCTATAACGTCAATCCTTCCAAAAATACAGGCAATCGAGGGCGGGTGTAACACGAGTGGACAACGGCATGGATGGATAGGGCACACTTGGAGGTCATACAGGAGCAAGGTCTGTACGATGTTCAGACGTACGATGAATACCTAAACTGGTACGTATCACGATCGTGTGGCAGACTCACCTTCCTTTACCAGAGTGCCCAAAGCAGGTGACACACCATGATAGCCTACACCACTTGTTCGATCATCACAGCGCTTCGTGGCATCATAATACTGTAAGACACTTGCAACCTCTTATTGTTTCATTGATAAATTTGTACTACTCGTTATGAACTTACTTCGTATGTCACTTTAGTTGGAGCGGGTATAGTGCGTCTGAAACCGCCGTTCGCATCCTAGACACACCATCGGGCCTGCATAAAACATTCAAGTACATCCTATCGCAAGCTAAGAAAATAATGAACAACCTAAGCTATAGTCGTTCGATGGACCACGCCGTGCGCATCGGGCACCTAGTGAGGGCACTGTGCTCACCAGCCAGGTCATCGCAACCTAATAAGTCTAGCTAGCCATCACGACCTAGCGAGTCTGGCCGACATCGTAGTACTACCGGTCGGACATCCATGGGCCAGATTGATGAGGAGGTAAGTTACGTACAAATCTATATTTTATTTTTCTTATTATGCCTTATGTTCTGCTAACATCATGGTGTTCTTCTACCACAGGTTGTCATCGAGATGCATCACTTATACCCTCCGCACCCCTATACAGACTACCGCTCCCCATCAGTCATCTTCGCTGCATATCCAGGAGGTATGAGATTCGTAGTCTACATCTAGGATGTTTATTTTGACTAATATCGTTCCGTCTTGCAGCCTTCAATTCACCGTGGGAGTGAGGGCCAGTCCACCAATAAGGATACGAGCCTCTCGGCTACTTCTAAGGAGCAGTACAAGGCACAAGGGTTTGGAGCGTACGTAAGGCAGAGCTCAGCTTTCGGACCGTACACAGAGTTTGGAGCGAACATAGAGCAGAGCTCCTCCGGTTTCGCTGGCATGTCGTACCATGAATGCCAAAGCTCCTCTACACGACCAGGATTTATAGAGTCTCTCATCTAGGACTCTATTGCTAGTGGCCCCTAGTTTGGAATGTCTCAGCAGGACGACATCAATGCTTACCAGACTCAGTCTACTGAAGCACCTCCAGCCACTCAACAGACTAAACAGTCTCTGTATCTCCTCCGATCGGATACACGCTGTCTGGACCGACTTACGTATCCCATGGGACATGCTCGACGCAAATCAAGGCCGTGCCCGTGGACGTAGACGAAGCGATGAGAGAGTAGTGGCTCAGCTGAGTGAGCTATATCGCATCTTGTGTTATGCGTTTTTGTACTGCTATATCTGTACAATTTTATAAAATATAAAATTCTGCAAAAATTACACAATCAAGTTAACCGCGTAAGGATCCATCAAAAAAATTTCATAATGTTTTGTGCTCATTTGCTATATTAAAAAATTCCTACAAATAGTTTATTCAAATGATTTTCAAGTAAAATTCAGAATGGATAAAATTACGAATAAACTACACAACGAAGTACACTGCGTCGAAAAGCTCCACAAAAAATTTTGTAAATTTTTTATCTCATTTGTTATATCTAAAATTTCTACAATCAGTACATGTAAATAAATTCTCTAATTGCGCTAATCAAACTAGTTAATAAAAGTGCTAATGGGTTGCGGTACGGCTGTCATGTGGCACCGAGCTTCAGCACACGGTGGCCGTGCGGCACCGACCTCGACTGCACGGGCCCTATCGCACGGCAGCTGTGCGGTGTCTGTTAGATTAGGTATATTAGTCCTTCCATATATGTATCTCGACAGATGAATCATGCATATCTTGGTTACCTTATCTAGACGTCTATATATAGAAATAGATTGATCTCTTGTGCGAATTAGAGTTTGTATCCAAATAGAGATGTGGTAGTTTTGGTAAACCAAGATATGCGGGATTCTCACTGTAATGATCTGGCGCTTTAGCCATCTATTAATAGAGTCATGCGGCCTCGAGAGAGGTTCAACGCTTCCTAACCTAATCCCTTGCATTTTCACATGGTATCAGAGCCCTTCATGGCGCACGGAGTCTCCTCTTCGACCATGAACCAATCTCTTGGTCATCCGGTGTCTGAGAAGCTAACTCGGAGCAATCATATGCTCTGGAAGGCTCAAGTTCTCCCGGCTATTCGAGGCGCCCAACTCACCGGGTATCTTGATGGAACCCTGGTGGCGCCCAAGGAGACGATCATCACCAAGATCGATGAAAAGAACACAGAAGTACCAAATCCCGAGTATGCCAAATGGCTGGCTGCTGATCAGCAAGTTCTTGGCTACCTTCTCTCCACATTGTCGAGAGAAATCTTGACTCACGTTGTCTCCATGACGAGTGCAGCGTCGGTTTGGAGAGCAATTGAAGACATGTTTGCATCGCAAACCAGAGCTCGTGTGGTGAACACCCGCATGGCCCTGTCCAGCGCCCAGAAAGGTACCACATCAATTCCATAATACTTCGGAAAGATGAAAGGTCTTGCTGATCAGATGGCAGCGGCTGGAAAGCCTCTTGATGATGAAGAGCTTGTCGCCTACATCCTCAATGGACTGGATATTGAATACAATCCAGTTGTCACAACTATCTTGGGCAGATCTGAACCCATCACGGTGAGTGAGGTCTACTCCCAACTGATCAGTTTCGAGAATCGTATGGATCTGCTGCAGGGAACAAATATGCAAAGTTCTGTTAATGCTGCCATGCGTGGACGTGGTGGCTTCCAGCGCGGTCATGGCTATCGTGGCCGAGGCAACCGCGGTGGAGGGCGCAGCAATGGTCGAAGCAGCAACAACAAAAGCACATTCAGCAATCAAACTGATGACCGCCCACGTTGTCAAGTGTGCGATAAACCAAATCATCGCCCTTGAGTCGGTACAGTTGTGAAAACTTCGAGCCGAGGAAAAGGACTGCTGCAGCTGCAACTACATCCTACGGCGTCGACACCAACTGGTACACTGATACAGGTGCCACCGACCACATAACCAGTGAATTGGACAAGCTCTCAACTCGTGAAAGATATAATGGAAGTGAACAAGTTCACACCGCAAGTGGCACAGGTATGGACATTAGACATATTGGTCATGCTGTTGTTAAAGCTCCTCATAGCAATCTGCATCTTAACAAAGTCTTGCATGTTCCAAAAGCAACAAAAAATCTTGTTTCTGTCCATCGCTTAGCCACTGATAATCAAGCTTTTCTTGAATTTCATCCTAATTTCTTCTTAATCAAGGATCAAGCAACGAAGAGGGTTCTTCTTCAAGGAAGATGTGAAGGAGGGCTCTATCCACTACCTTATACTCCAGGAGAGAACAATAAGCAAGTTTTCAGTGCCGTTAAACCAACCATGTCAAAGTGGCATAGCCGACTAGGTCATCCTTCTTCTTCAATCACAAAAAAGGTCATTAGTCAGAATAATCTTCCATGTTCACTAGAATCTAATAAAGAGTCTGTATGCGATGCTTGTCAAAAGGCCAAGAGCCATCAACTTCCTTATTCAAGATCCAATAAAATATCTCTTTCTCCTTTGGAGTTGATCTTTTCTGATGTTTGGGGTCCAGCACCTGACTCTGTTGGAAAATATAGATTCTATGTAAGCTTCATTGATGATTTTAGTAAATTTGTGTGGATCTATCTTCTTAAACACAAATCTGAAGTCTTTCAAAAATTCCAAGAATTCCAAAGTCTTGTTGAACGTCAATTTGGTAGAAAAATCATCTCCATGCAAACTGATTGGGGTGGTGAATATGAGAAACTTAATTCCTTCTTCAAAAGAATTGGCATATCTCACCAAGTGTCTTGTCCTCATGCGCATCAACAAAACGGATCCGCAGAAAGGAAGCATCGCCATATTGTTGAAGTAGGGTTAGCCCTTCTTGCTCATGCCTCAATGCCCTTGAAGTTTTGGGATGAGGCTTTTCTTGCTGCTACCTACTTAATCAATCGAACACCTAGTAGGGTCATTGAAACAACTCCTTTGGAACGTCTCTCCCAAGTTAAACCAGATTATTCTTCTCTTCGTGTCTTTGGATGCGCATGTTGGCCTAATCTTCGCCCTTACAATACTCGCAAATTGCAATTCCGCTCTAAACAATGTGTTTTCCTTGGGCATAGCAGTATGCACAAAGGGTTCAAATGTCTAGACATCTCCTCAGGAAGAATCTATATATCTCGTGATGTTGTTTTTGATGAAAACAACTTTCCTTTCTCTAAACTCCACTCAAATGCAGGTGCTAGACTCAGATCTGAAATTCTTCTTCTTCCTCCAAACTTGTTGAATCCTATTGATCACCAGGGGGAGCAGTTAATAACAGCAGCTGATCAATCTGCTAATGATCCTAACTCTGTTCATGAAGCTTGTGCAGAAACTGATGAGGCGAACAGAGAACACATTGATCTGAATCGCTACTACGAGGCCGAAGATTTGAACTCGTCGAAGCGCATCTGCTGTGCGAGACCCCTCCAATACAGCCAGGTATCAGTCAAACTCGTTTGCCTGTTACGCAGTATCTGATGACGATCCGAATGCGATGCATGATCAAATATTGAAGCATCGCCCGCAGCTGAGGAAGAGCATGAACTGGAGCCGTCAGCTTCATCAGGTTCTGGAGCTTTACCAGAAGAACCTTCTGTAGATAATCCTAATGCTCCTGCTGTGCATCGGCCTCTCACTAGACTTCAAAGAGGTATTACTAAACCCATGACTTTTACAGATGGGAGAGTTAAATATACAGATGGTAGGATTAAGTATGGATTCCTTACATCAACTGGTGAACCTGAGAATCTAGATGAAGCCTTACAAAACAGAGATTGGAAAGAAGCAATGGATGCTGAATATACAACCTTAATGAAAAACAAAACTTGGCATTTAGTTCCTCCAAATAAGCATATGAATATAATTGATTGTAAGTGGGTCTATAGAATCAAAAGGAAGTCAGATGGATCAATAGACAGATATAAAGCAAGATTAGTGGCAAAGAGCTTCAAACAAAGATATGGCATTGATTATGAAGACACTTTTAGTCCTGTGGTTAAGGCTGCTACTATTAGACTTGTTTTGTCCATTGCATTATCTAGAGGATGGAGTCTCCGCCAATTAGATGTGCAAAATGCATTCCTTCATGGCACTCTAGAAGAAGATGTATTCATGAAGCAACCACCTGGGTATGAGGATAAGGCATTGTGCAATTATGTATGCAAATTGGATAAATCTCTATATGGGCTCAAACAAGCTCCCAGAGCCTGGTACTCAAAACTCAATGAGAAGCTTCAAAAACTTGGCTTCTATCCTTCCAAGGCTGACACCTCCTTATTTTATTATAACAAAGGAAATGTCACCATATTTATTTTAATCTATGTTGATGATATAATAGTTGCAAGTTCCTCTATAAATGCAACAACAGAGTTATTGCAGGAGCTCAAGCAAGAGTTTGCACTCAAAGACTTAGGTGATCTCCATTATTGTCTTGGAATTGAAGTCAAGAAAACAAAAGAAGGCATTCTCTTGGCTCAAGAAAAGTATACATCTGACTTGCTTAAAAGAGTCAACATGGTGAACTGCAAGCCTGTAAGTACTCCTATGACAACAACAGAAAAAATATCAGCTCAGGGTGATCCTCTTAGTCCTGAAGATTCTACAAGGTATAGAAGTATTGTTGGTGCTTTGCAGTATTTAACTTTGACTAGACCGGATATTTCCTTCCTGTTAATAAGGTTTGTCAATATCTACATTCACCAACTATATTGCATTGAATTCTTTGTTAAGAGGATCTTAAGATATCTAAAGCACACCATGGGTGTTGGGTTACATATAAACAAATCAACAAGTGTGCTTGTCAGTGCTTTCTCGATGCGGTGGGTGGTGCCACGATGACGAGAAAATCAACAGGAGGTTTTGCTGTGTTCCTAGGAAATAATCTCATATCATGGAGTGCACGAAAACAAGCAACAGTATCAAGATCTAGCACCGAGGCGAATACAAGTCAATGGCAAATGCTACGGACCGAAGTTATTTGGGTTCAAACTCTCTGCGTGAGTGAGTATAAATTCCCTCCTATTGCTATATTGTGGTGTGACAATATGGGTGCTAAGTATCTTCGAAAACCCAGTTTTCATGCAAGGACTAAACATATTGAGGTAGATTATCATTTTGTTAGAGACGAGTAAATCGAAAGCGCTAGATGTGAGATACATACCTACAGGAGATCAAATTGCGATGGATTCACCAAGCCATTATCAGTTCGAAGACTTGAAGAATTTAAGCACAATCTCAACTTGAGAAAGTTGTGATTGAGGGGGGCTGTTAGATTAGGTATATTTGTCCTTCCATATATGTATCTCGACAGATGAATCATGCATATCTTGGTTACCTTATCTAGACGTCTATATATAGAAATAGATTGATCTGCTGTACCAGAATTAGAGTTTGTATCCAAATAGAGATGTGGTAGTTTTGGTAAACCAAGATATGCGGGATTCTCAGCCTGTAACAGATCTGGCGCTTTAGCCATCTATTAATAGAGTCATGCGGCCTCGAGAGAGGTTCAACGCTTCCTAACCTAATCCCTTGCGTTTTCACAGTGTCCTGATGTGTCGATCTGTAAATATGAACCCAAAAAAAAGACCATTCTGGCCAAAAACTCTGATTTTCTTATGTGTAGCGTTTTCCTCCTCCTGGGGACTAATGCCGATACACATTCAGAGGCACAGACGAGTACTTACATTCATAAGACACGGGAAGTAGAAATCCGATCCATGAACTTATGCATGGTCTTGCAAGTTTCACGTTGGCACAACCACAGCAACATGCTCAGCAGTCGATACCCTAATCGAATTACCAAGAGACCCTCCCTTGTCATTAGGATTCCCAGTCACCAGAATACTCAAAATACAAAACTCTACCATATGCATACGTACCTTTTCGTCTTTTTTCAATTTGTGAAGGGTCGAGTACTCGAGTTTGCCGGCCAGCCGGAGGGGCTCGAGAGTGCGCGCGAGGAGACAGGACGGCAAAATTCGCCGAGGAGGCTCGACGACGGCGCGCGACCGAGCCCGTCTTCCTCGGAACGCCCAATTGCTGGGATTTGCCCTTCCGGCCCATCAGCTGAACTGTCTTGTCTGTCTCGGGAATCCATTCATTCATGGTTCACATTCACAGATGCTCACGGCACTCGTAAGGCAATTAAGCACCGTGCAAACGCGTACAACGGCAGAGGATTTGAGAAAGAAGCATCATACGTAGCAACAGAAAGCTAATGAAACTGCGTGCATTCTGGTCCTGAGATGGTTCAGGTACTGCAGGGAAAACAAAAGAGGTAGCGGTGTTCTCCTCCACCACGTTTCGTGATCGACACGCAGCTAGAGGACATGAACATGCTAGTGCTATTCTACTACTGCTGCTGCTGCTGCTGCTACTACGGTTTTAAACCACGGAGTTAACGCAAAGCAAATCTCGAGCAGCAGTACCTAGCTACCACTGAATGCAAATAGACCAAATCAAGCGAAAGCTGGCGGCGCGAGCGCGCGGCGGAGTGGACGGCCGGGTGGGTGAGGAACTGAGGATGGATGGCCTTGCCTCGACGGTGCCGTCGTGCTGCTGAGGCGGCGGTGAGGGCCAGCTACTCGATCGGCGGCAGCGGTGGAAGCGCCTTCCCTGCACAACAGAAAAGCACGCACATGCCTTTAATTCAGGTGATCGAACAGAGGAAGCCTAGAGGCTAGAGAGAGAGAGAGAGTGTGTGTGTAATACCTTGACAGATGCTGGCGAGGTGGCGGCCTCCGGGGCGTAGACCCCCGCAGGCGGTGTAGAGGTCGAGGATGCCGTAGATGTCGATGCCGCTGCTCAGAATCTGCTCCGTCTCTGCCACCCGGCAGAGGCAGCCATGGATGTCGACGGAGGGCACCACAGCCTCGCAGCACGGCGCGGTGAGGCTGTCGGGCGCGCAGTAGTTCTCCACCTGGCTCGCGAGGACGCGAGGATTGCACGACAAGGACGCCGTGTCCCCCGGTTGCGCCCCGACGGTGGGCGCGCCCACGGCTTCGCAGGCGGCGGCGAGGTGGGCGGCTCGCATGCGGCCGCGACCGCCGCAGGCGGTGTAGAACGCGACGAGTTTCGTGGCATTGAACCCGGCAACGATGAGGGGCAGCTCGGCGGCCACGCGGCAGAGGCAGCCGCGGAGGTCGACGGAGGCCACCACCGGCTCGCAGCACCGCGCGGTGGCCACCTCGGGCGCGCAGTAGAGCGCCACCTGGGCAGCGAGGCTTTCGGGATCGCACGACGACGCCTCTGTGTCCCCAGGCTGCGCCCCGACGGTGGCCGCGGCCGCGAGGAAGCCGAGCAGCAGGAGAAGGTTGCCGCGCTCCATTGGTGTGGTGGGGTGGTATCTTGATTGGTGTAGAAGGTTCGTATGGAGCAAGGAGGTTATGTAGGCCGATCTCTCTGCTCTGCAGCGATCGCCAGGCTGACGGATGGAATGGCGCAGTTCGCATCGTCACCGCGATCGCGGACCGCATGAGCAAGCTACCACTGCAGCTAGCGTGGCGTGTGTATGGTATATGCATGGCATGGGCAGCATGACCGAAGTGGCTGACTGCCCGGGTAACGTACGTGAGAGACGTATGTTGGGTGGTGTTTTTTGCTGATTGTTTTTTTTGTTATATTTTTTTATTCGATAATATATGGCAGAGATACCAATATAGATAGCGCGCATATTATTAGATTTGAGAAGATATTGCGAGAATCTGTTTTAAAAGACTGCTCCGTTTTAACATTTGACTTTTAGATTGTGATACCAGACTAAAAACAACAGGGCTATTGTGAGTTTCCTAGCTTGTAGTACCAGGCTGGTAGATTGTGATCCATCGGGCAGTGAGAGGAAGCTTGAGTTTTAGTTGTAATGGACCCACGCGGCGGAGAGAAACGGCAGTCTTACGGTTCTCTTTTCCCTCCTCGCCTTATTTGAGTTGTTGTTTTTCTTCCTCCCCCCCTCTTGTTTTCTATGTGACAGTGGAACGGTAAACGTTTGCGCATGTCGAGACGAGCAAAACCGTGTCTACAAGGCAATAAAATCGTCTCTACGTGCTGGCTCTAGTGTCTTTTTTACGCAAACTTTCACCATTCCCTCCCAAAGAAGGCGTATACCTGTTCAAGTGGGCTGGACCTAACCGAGCCGACCCGCAGCTCGGTACTGTTGGCCCAGTCCAACCACGGCATGGCCCGGTGGACCGGGTCATGCTTGGGCTGACGACGCGGCACGCCGGGGTGGCACGGCTTGGCCCGCCAATGGTCGTAAACGGGTCGTGTCGGCACAGCACGGCTCGGCCCGGCTAAATATATCCGTTTTTTACCGTTGGGGGCTAAAAAATCAGAAAATAGCAAAAAATTCAAAAACAAATCTGGAATTTTTTCTATAAGTAGGGGGTATCCGACCTTCATTTTGCACACCTCAAACCTCATCATCTTCTCTCTGTTTAGCTGTGAAAAATTCGGTAGTGTTTGCGCAAATTTCGCAAAATTAGTGAGAAATTTGTGCAAAATTCAGAAAATTCAAAAATCTTCAAAGAATTTTTTGGGAGCTGCAAAAGAGATAATAATGCTATCTTATTTTAATTTTTTGCTATTATTTGTTGATTCAATAGTAAGTTAATTGTTTTTTACTATTTCAATTTGCAGTTGATTCAATGGAGAACTACTATTTTCAACTCTCCGAATTCGGCCTCTCGGCGGAGGATATGAAATCCTTTTAAGAAGGATATTCATCCACGGAAAGTCCACATCTACAGCAAACTGGAGAGCCAGAAGAAACGACGGCCTCGGTGGCGTAGGGTCCAATCGATCCATCTTCTATTGGCTCAACAAGTTCATCCACAACCCATAGCATGGGTGCAAAAAGAACAAGAGTTAGTACATCAAGAGTTTGGAACGATTTCGACGAGAAGTTCAAGACCAACGATGATGGGAATTCGGTAAGGTATGCTATTTATAAAATTTGTGCTAATGAATTATCTGCAAAATCTTCAGGTGGGACGAGTCACCTGCAACGGCATGCTGCAAGCTACAAAAGAAGGCAATAAATACAAATACGCCAGACACAGCTACAATATAACCCCGATGGCTCGGTACGTACTTAGGAGTACAACCCAGAGGTAACCCGGGAATCTCTTTGTAGACTAATTGCTTGTCATGATTTACCTTTAAATTTTGGTAAGTCTGATGCTTTTCAAAAATATATTAGGACTGCTCATAACCCTCGATTTAGTGTTGTATCTAGGCAAACGACAACTAGAGATTTAATTAAATATTATAACAATTGTCATGAAAAATTAAAAGAAAGGTTTCATACCTGTGCATTCTCTATTACTTTGACATCAGACATATGGAGTGGTAGGGCTAGAGAGGATTAATTAGTGTTGTTGCTCATTATGTTAATGATGACTGGGTAATGAAAAAAAGAATTATAGGATTTAAATTAATTAAAGTTTCACATAATGCTGAAAATATTGCAGAAAATATTATTAAAGTTGTAGAAGATTTTGGCCTCACGGATAAGATTTTTTCTATAACTTTAGATAATGCAGCTGCAAACACTAAGGCTATGGAAATTGTTACCCCTTTGTTTAATACTTATGCACAATCTTTCTTATTTCATCAACGTTGTGCTTGTCATATTATTAATCTTATTGTTAAATCTGGTTTTAAAAAGATTAAATACTTGTATTGATTCTTTTAAAGATGCAATTTCATATATTAATTATTCTAACCAACGAATAGCTGCATATAAGAGATTTTTGCATAGCAATGAATGTTTGTTCTAGAAAATTTGGCTTAGATATGCCTGTTAGATGAAAATCTACTTACCTTATGCTTAATCATATATTGCCATATAAGAGTACCTTATCTATTTTTCTTCACACCCAGGGTCATCAATATCGTAGCTCCTCCAATAGAACCCAAGTTAGAGACCCTGAACTTACCGAGGACGATTGGTTTATTGGTGCAAAAATATTTTCCTTATAAAGCTACAGTTTATCTTTTTGGAATATATTATCCAACATCTCCTCTAATTGTTCGTAACATTCTTGAAATTTTCACTCACCTAAAGGTTTTTGAAAATGATCCTATACTACAGGATGCTGTAGTTGCTATGAAAACTAAGTTTTTAAAATATTGGAGGAAAATTCCTATTTTATATGCATTCGCCTTTATTTTGGATCCTACGGCCAAACTCCAAAGATTTATAAATGTATTACAACTTTAAGTGATGCTACTGGTTTAGACTATTGTACATACTATAGAGTAGTTAATGATAAATTATATGAGGTACATGAGAAATATAAAAATAAGTTTGGGTCCGTGCGTTTGGAAAGACCCCCGGTAGCCCTTAACAGCTCTAGGGGGATTATGCAATGAGGCAAGATTTTTTGTTCTTCCTCTAGAGATTCTCGTGCAGGTACACATCAGTCAGGAGGATGAAGGCGACAAAGCACTGGAGACCTATCAAGCTATCTCAACAGTGATAGCGTCAGGTTTGAGCAAGAGTTGAACATCTTCTCATGGTGGCAAACCCACAGAAAGTAACATATCCAGTGCTATCCATATTAGCGTGAGATGTGTTGACTGTTTCTATCTCTACAGTCTCCTCGGAGTCAGCCTTCAGTCTATCTGGAAAAATAATCGAGGAGTGACGAATAAGTCTCTCGAACGAGATGGTCGAAATCCTTCTGACCGTCAAAGACTGGGAACAAGCTGAATCAAGACTCTAACATACTGCAGATAATAGAGATTTAGAAGAATGTTTTGAGAATTTATATCTAGATAGCAATGAATAGGATTTTCAATATTTTTCTTCACATGTAGTCACTAATGAGCTTTATAGGCTCTACTTTTTTTTTCTTTACCAAGGTTTTCTTAAGTTGAGTTTTTACTTGATAAAGTTTTTAATGAGGCAACCATCCCATGTAATTTAACATGTTAATAAAGCTCATTATGTCATTGAAAATAATTATTTTGATGATTAACATTGTCTACAATTTTCTATAATTTTTCTGAATTTTTCTTAAACTTCTACAATTTTTCTTAATTTTCTACAATTTTTTAAATTTTTTCTCTTTTTCTCAGCTTAACGGGTCGACCAGGCAGACACGGCCTGTTAAACCGTAACCGGGCCCGGGACTCGACGGGCATCGGCCTGCAGTCCGCGGGCCGCTATATCCTATTTAGGGCCTGTTCTTTTTGGCTATGGTTTGTGGCTTTTGGTTGCGGCTTATGTCTTTTGGGCTGTTTGTATGAGAGATTATAGAGTAACAGAAACTCATGTGCGGTTTTTGCCGATATAAATAGAGTCAGCAAAGTATGTACTATAATTAACTAGTAGACCCTATCTTAAAAAAATACTTCGTTTAAAAGCTAGTTACTATAGAAAAACTGAAAAGTAGCTTTTAGAAACTGAAAAGTACTGGAACTTATTAAGCATGCCTTGACAGGCCATGCCGTTGCGAGCCCGACACGTTGGACACCTCTAAGCAGGTGTGTTGATCGATCACTACCAGCCCACTCTTTCTATGCTGTGTTGTTACAAAATGTAAAGCACGCACTGATAGCTTCAATTTGAGACCAGGTTGCGAAAACTTCTGCCTATCAACTAAAATCACGTCAACTTTGTGACATGTCCAATTAACAGGATGCATTTACCTTATCGATCCCAGACCTGGAGTACCCGTGCATTGCTCGGCTAGCTGTTCATATATAGCGAATCCGTTCGTCCATGCCCATAGCACGCATAAGGCAAGCTTCTCCGCACAAACGCGTACAACGCAGAGCAGCAAGATGCATCATGCATAGTACAGGCTAGAGAAAGGTAACTGGACACATTCAGTTCATACGATCAATGGTTCAGGTAATGTAGAAAGCAAAAGAAAAAAGGTGAGGGCTAACAATTAGGGGTGGAAACGAGCTAGGCTCGATCAAGCTCGCACAGAGCTGTGGCTCGGCTCGGTTTGACTCATTATGGTATCGAGCCAAAGAAGAGGCTCGGGTCGGCTCAATGTGTGGCTCGAGCCGGCTCGTGAGCCCTTGCAAGCCGAGTTGCCCAATACAGGCTCCAGCACTGCGTCCGGATGAAAGCTCCACATCCATGAACAAATGATTAATCGAATTTGCATAAACTGTAATGCCAAAGGAACATTTAATCACACTCCAAAAATATTGACACGCATTCAGAACAAATAGTCAATTGATTCATCAGCTCCACAAAGCATACATTTTCTTAAAGCAGTTCCCCTCTAGAACCAACTCGACAACCGATCTAGAACAAAATGGAAGAGAAAACGAGAAAATGACTCTTCTTTCTACACCAAATCACGAGCAGTAAGGGGCGGAAATGCGCAAAGGCATCACCTTTGCCAAGAAACACGCCGAAACAGCGAAGGTAGAGACAGTAGTCAAGGGGGGTTGGGTGGGCGGCTGGCCATAGGGGGCGCCAGCCCCACCTGACGCCTCGGTGGGTCCGCCCTTGCATCTGCCGGAATGCTGCTCACCGGAGCCGCGTCGCCAAGCATCGAGCTGCCTTCGTGCACGTAGATCGTCTCCAATCGGTGGGTGGGTAGGGAGATCTGTTGGTGGCGGGCTGGGAGATCTGCCGACGGGGACCGAGAGGAGCACACGGCGGCGGGGGAGCACACAGCGGTGGTAGGGGGCACAGGGCCCAGGGGAGCAGCACACGGTGGGAAAGGGAGGGAGCACGGGGTGTGGGGATCACACGGCGGCGTGATGGGCGGCGCGGTAGATAGGGTAGGAGCAGTGGGACGAGAGAGTAGAGCCAGAGCAGTGGGATGGGAATGCTAGAAGATCAGGATTCACGGAATGGGATCACGAGGGAGTTAGTGGGCTGGGCGCACCGTCGGCTGGGCCGAGTCGATTAACTACGAACTGCAGACGCGAGCTGATATAGGCTCGTGAGCCAGCTCGCAAGCGGCTTGAGCTTGGCTCGATTTTTTACGAGCTGCGAATGAGGCTCAGCTCGGCTCGAAAATTTACAAGCTCGAGCCGAGCCGCGAGCCTCGAGCTATTTTTCCACCCCTACTAACAATGTTCTCCTCGACCGTGCACTTTTCATGCTTGTCACACACCGATCAAGGAGACATGAGCATACTATTACTACTAATACTCACTGCAAGGTGTTGGTCTCGCTTCGTTTGGTTTAGAACACGGTTTCGGCTTATTTTCATTATTCATAAATTTCGTCTTTTTTCTGACCTTTTGGGTTTTTTGAGCTTTTTTGCCGGTTCTTTTTTTTCCCGTATTTGTTTGCATTGTCCATGATGAGCTAGCATATTTTTTCTATTCTTAATTTTTTAAATTTAATTACGCTTAATAAGTCATCTTCAACTATAGTAAAATTTTAGCTACTATAGTGTATTTTAACTATAAATCATAATTTTTCAGTCCAAGCAGCGAGGCCGTATGAAAGACAACATCAAGTGAAGGCTGCCGGCGCCATCAAGCAGCGGTGTGGGCAGGTGAGACGGTGACGGCGCCCTCGTGCTGCCGCGGTGGTGGTGCACAACACGAAGCATGAAATTAAGCACACCGCCCGACGAAATTAAACGCAAACCCGGGAGACAGAGAGACCGGGCGGCAGCGGTCAGAATCCACGAGTCCAAGCGGGTCCCGAGGAGGAAACATCGCGAGGAGTCTACAGGAGGCTGTGCTGTTCACCATTGCGTCAATAGGAGGGAGGGGCGGAGGTGCTGCTCCCTTACGCGCACGCAGTCCCTTCGGCTGGTCCCACGGAGGCGCGTCACGTCAGGAGGACGGGGCCAGCGGGTCCCATGTAAAGGGGCAAGCCGTGCGCAGGCAAGGGCGCAAGGCGTCGGGGTGCCGTCAGTGGAGACAGGTCCCAGCAAAGGACGGCCCGAGCGTGATCTAAGAGCAAAAGCTCAGCAAAAATTCCAACATCCCGCACGGCAAAACTCCTGAGCTTAATCTGCAGCGCTCGTCAAAGTGAAGTAAGCTCCACCAAATCAACAGTTCCAATTAATCGATCAGTCCCCGGAGTTGCGTTTGCATGCGCATCGCCCCGCACAACAGGCATATACGTATCGTCAGCAATGTCGATCATAACTCATAAGCCTTAACTGGAAAGCAAGGGACCGTGTTCCGTTCCCTCTATGCAAAGCAACTCGCGTATTATATCGTGTACTATAAGCAAAAGTGCAACTTCAAGTCTTTAACGTAATATTTTTCTCCCCCTCTTTTCAGTTATACCTTCCTGAAAGCAGAATGTTTGTGTAATCACGCAATGATTTTATATTAGCTAAGATTGGCGCATATATAGATTACATGGTGTGTAACTGAAAAGGAAACAACCTAGGAGATTACACGCACACAGGAATAGAAGGAAGGTGCTCCTGAGTTATCGTTTTCAAGTAGAGCTGGCCACTTTGGGCGTCTTGGGCCCAAGACGCGACGGGCGGGCTCGGCTGACACTGTTAAGGCACAGTGTAATAAGCGGGTCGTCTTGGTCGGGCCGCGGGCATGATGCGAGCCGAGGCTGACCCAAGCCATGCCGTGCCGGCCGGTGCGTGTAAGGCTTAGCGGGCGTCTTGGCCGGCCGACCGTTAAGTAGAACAAAAGAAAAAATTTAAAAATTAAGAAAATTGTAGAAAATTAAGAAAAAATCGGAAAAATTATAGAAAACCGTAGACATTGTTAATCATGAAAATAAATATTTTCAATAGCATAATGAGCTTTATTAATTTATTAAATTACATGGGATGATGCCTCATTAAAAACTTTACCAAGTAAAACTCAACTTGAGAAAACCTTGGTAAAGAAAAAAAGTACACTGTAAAGCTCATTAATGACTACATGTGAAGAAAAATATTGAAAATTCTATTCATTGCTATCAAGATATAAATTCTCAAAAGATTATTCCAAATCTTTATTATCCGTAGTATGTTGGAGTCTTGATTGACTTGTTCCCGGTCTTTGGCGGTCATAAGGACTTGACCATCTCGTTGGAGAGACTTGTTCGTCTCTCCTCGATTATTCTTCGAGATAGGCGAATCTTCGACTCAGGAGGCGTAGAGATGGGAACAGATCAACACATCCGTGCTAATATGGATAGCATGGATATGATACCTTCGGGTTTGCCACCATGAGAGGATGTTCAACTCTGCTCGAAGCTAATGCTATCTTTGTTGAGATAGCTTGATAGGTCTCAGTGCTTTGTCGCCTTCCTCCTCCCGGACCGATGTGTACCGCACTGCATGAGAATCTCTGGGCGAAGAACAAAAATCTTGCCCCATTGCATAGTCCCCTAGAGGTGCTAGGGACTACGGGGTCTTTCAAACGCATGAGACCCAAATTTATTTTCATATTTATCATATACCTCATATAATTTATCATATGATAGTATAGTATGTACGATGAGTCTAAACCGGTAGCATCACTTAAAAGTTGTAAAACATTTATAAATCCTTGGGGTTTGGCCCTAGGATCCAAAATAAAGCGAATGCATATAAAATAGAATTTCCTCCAATATTTTAAAACTTAGTTTTCATGGCAACTCTGACATCCCGTAGTATAGGATCATTTTCAAAAGCTTTTAGGTGAGAGGCAATTTCAAGAATGTTATGAACAATTAGAGGAGATGTAGGGTAGTATACTCCAGAAAGACAAACTGTAGCTTTATGAAAAAGTTCTAGAAAGGAAAATATTTTTTGACCAACAACTCAATCGTCCTCAGTAAGTTCAGGGTCTCTAACTTGGGTTCTATTGGAGGAGCTACGAGATTGATGGCTTTGGGTGTGAAGGAATCGAGATAATGTGCTCTTATATGGCAATATATGTTTAAGCATAAGGTAAGTAGAGTTCCATCTAACAGGCATGTCTAAACCAAATTTTCTAGGACGACGTTCATTGCTACATAAAAACTCTTATATGCGACTATTCGTTGGTTAGAACAATTAATAAATGAAATTGCATCCCTAAAAGAATCAATACAAACATTTAATCTTTTTAAACCAGAATTAACAATGAGATTAATAATATGATAAGCACAACGTTGATGCAGTAAAAAAGATTATGCATAAGAATTAAACTAGGAGTAAGAATTTCCATAGCTCTAGTGTTTGCAGCTGCATTATCTAAAGTTATAGAAAAAATCTTATCTCATGAGGCCAAAATCTTCTACAACTCTAATAATACTTTCGCAATATTTTCAACATTATGTGAAACATTAATTAATTTAAATCCTATAATTCTTTTTCCATTATCCAGTCATCATTAACATAATGAGCAACAACACTAATATAATCTTCTCTAGCCCTACCACTCCATATGTCGGATATCAAAGCAATAGAGAATGTACATGTATGAAACATTTCTTTCAATTTATCACGACAATTGTTATAATAGTTAATTAAATCTCTAGTTGTTGTTTGCCTAGATACATAACTAAATCGAGGGTTATGAGCATTCCTAATATATTTTTGAAAAGCATCTGACTCACCAAAATTTAAAGGTAAATCTTGAGAAGCAATCAATCTACAAAGAGATTCTCGAGCTACCTGGTTGTACTCCCACGCACGTCTCGAGTCAGTCGGGGTTATATTGCGGTGTGTTTGGCGCATTTGTATTACTTGCCTTCTTTGCGACTTGCCGCATGTCGTTGTAGGTGACCCGTCCCACCTGAAGATTTTGCAGTCAGTTCATTACCACAAATTTTACAAACAGCATACCTCAATGAATTTCCATCATCGTCGGTCTTGAACTTCTTGTCGAAATCATTACAAATTGCCGATGTACTGGCTCTTGTTCTTTTTGCACCCGTGCTTTGCGTTGTGGATGCACTTGTTGAGCCAGCAGAAGATGGATGGATATGCTCCACCGGGGCCTCTCCAGTTTGTTGTATATCCTCCGCGGATGGATACGCTTGTTGAAACGGTTGCATATCCTCCGCCGAGAGGCCGAATTCGGAGAGTTCAAAATCGTAGTTCTCCATTAAATCAACTGCAAATTCAAATGTGAAAAAACGATTAACTTAATATTAAATCAACATATAATACCAAAAAATTAAAATAAGACAGCACTACTACCTCCTTTGCAGCTCCTACAAAATCTTTGAAGATTTTTGAATTTTGAATTTTGCCCGAATTTTCACCAAATTTTGCAAACACTTTCGGATTTTCATAGCTAAACCGAGAGATGAGAGTGAGGTTTGAGGTGTGCAAAATGGAGCCGAATGCCCCTATTTATAGAAAAAATTCAGATTTTTCCGATTTTTTGCTATTTTCCCAAATTTTTCCCCTAACAAAAAAGCGGCTATTTTTGAAATAAGCGGGCGGCCGTGCCGTCTTTGGGCGGCACGGCCCGTTTAGAGCCGTTGGGTGTGGCGGGCCGTCTTGGGCAAGACGGCCCGATGCTAAGCAGGCGTCGCGTCTTAACCACCGATCTTGCGCCCGGCCCGCACGCACGGCCGGTCGGTCGTCGTCCGGCCGGCCCGTTTAGCGGCCGGGCCGTGCCAACGATAGCGGGCGTGGTGCGGCCGTTACGGCCCGACCGTTGGACACCTCTATTTCAAGGGTAGCGCTAATCAGTTGAGGAAGGGATGGCCTCCCGCTGCTCACGCATGCCCATTGTCAGGCAACGCTGTAGCGCATCCGGCATATACCTGCTGTGCATGCTTATATGTCTAACACTCCCCCTCAGTCAGAGCGGAAGCAGAGCGGATGTTCAGACTGGACTTGAATTCGTCCCTTGGTGAACACGTCCACATAATGAGATGTCGTCGGGACGTGAAAAACACGCACAGCCCCCGTAGCAACGCGGTCACGGACAAAGTGTAAGTCAATCTCAATATGTTTGGTCCGCTGATGCTGAACCAAACTAGTGGAGAGATAGACAACACTAACGTTGTCACATTAGATGAGCGTAGCACGCTGGAGAGGATGGTGAAGCTCGACAAGCAATTGTCGCAACCAGGAAGCTTCAACCACATCATTAGCAACTGCTCGGTATTCAGTCTCTACATTGGAATGGGAGACTGTAGGCTGGTGTTTGGAGGACCAGGAAATAAGGTTGTTGCCAAGAAACACGCCGTTGCCAGACGTAGAGCGACGGGTATCCGAACAACCAGCCCAGTTAGCATCAGAGTAGGCGACCAATTCCAAAACAGAGGTGTGGTGTAGTTGGAAGCCAAAGTCAAGTGCGCCCTTTAAGTATCGGAGAATCCGCTTAATCGAAGCAAAATGAGGCTCTCGAGGGTCAGACATGTGAAGGCCGACCTGTTGGACAGCATAATCAATATCAGGGCGAGTGAAGGTGAGATACTGCAGAGCGCCGGCGAGACCCCGATAATGGGTAGGATCAGCCACTGGGGCACCGTCGACTGATGGTAGCTTGGCACTGATGTCAACTGGTGTGGAGCAGGGCTTGCAATCACTCATGATAGCCCGAGCAAGAATATCCAGAATATACTACCGCTGAGACAGAAATAGACCACCATCAAGCCGACTCAGAAAATGATGAAGATGGCCAATATCCTTCATGAAAAATTCATGCTGCAAGGCATCAAGCCATCAATGGTCTGCCGAAGTAGAATCTCAGAGGATGCAGTAAGAAAATATATCATCAACATAAAGCAATAAGAAGATGGTGGCATCATCACGGCGGAAATTAAATAGCGATGAATCGGACTAGGCACTAGTGAACCTAATGGAGAGGAGAAAAGTAGCAAAACAATTATACCATATCCGAGGTGTCTGTTTAAGACTATATAATAACTTGTTAAGACGGCAGACGTGATTAGGCTTAGAGGAATTCACAAAGTCAGAGGGTTGGACATAGTAAACTGTTTTCGCGAGAGTGCCGTGTAGAAATGCATTTTTCACATCAAATTAATGAATAGATCAACCATAGAAGAGAGCAACAGTAAAAACCGTCCGGATGGTGACCGGCTCAACCACAGGACTAAAAATTTTTTCCGATGCGGATAATCTAGAAATTTTTTTTAGCTGAGGCTAGCTAGCACATAAATTATTGCACGACAGTCAATCCACCACACGACGTATGGAAAAAAGTTACTGCCAAATCTACCAAAAGTCGTAAAAAGGTAAATAAATCCAAATGGGGGCACTGTCACTGTCACTGTCACCGTCCAGCTATCATCACAGCACGCTTATTAGAGGAGCCTGTGCTCCCGGCATCGTCCTCTGCGACCCTTGTCGGAGCACGCGAACCCGCAGCCACACCCCGCCGTCCACTCGACCCCGCCCTCCAGCGCCGCTCGTGGCCACAGCTCAGCACACGTCCTCCCCTTTCCAAGTCTCAAGTCAAGCCTCCTTCCCACACGCTCCACACCGAATCGATGGTGAGCTAGAAAATTTTCTGAGCCTAAACGAACCAAATTACAGTGAGAATTTGCCTAAGAGAAGTTTTACCGCGCTTTCGTCGGCGAGCCCGTGGCTTCGCCACTGCGCCGAATACCTTTTCCCGAATCCGCGGCTCAACGGCGGGCGCCACCGGGTAGCGCCGTAGGGCCCGCGCCTAGGCATATGATTCTTGGATGATTTCGTCGGCTTCCTCCTCCTAAATCGCGTCCGTGTCCACGTCTTAACGGCTCAACGGCTAACGCTCGCTCGTTCTCTCTCACTTGTCCGGCGCCTTCTACTTGTGCTCTTCCCCTCCCCTTCGTTTCTGCTGCGTTCTGACAAATCCAAATATCCAATCCGAGTGCGAACCCATGGAGGCGAAGTCAAGAAAGCTCCTCGTTGTTCTACCAATCTTGATCGGCTTCGTGTGCGTTTCGAGTAAGTAGCCCGCTTTTCGAGTGATCTCGATCGATCGCGAGTCCCCGGCTTTGCGGGCCGTAATAAAGCTCAGGAATTTTATGCCTTTTTGGGTTGATTGGGGTCATGGGGTGTGCATGGCTTTCTCGGGTGATGCTGTTGTTGGTGCTTGATTCATGGGCGGATTTGATTGGCTGTGTGCAGGGGGACAGTCGTACATCGGCGTCAACTACGGCGAGGTGGCCGACAACCTGCCGCCGCCGGACGAGACGGTGAAGCTGCTCAAGTCGACGACGATCTCCAAGGTCCGCCTGTACGGCGTCGACGCGGGGCTCATCCGCGCGCTCGCGGGGACCAACATCTCCCTTGTGGTTGGTGTGGCCAACGGCGACATCCCCTCGCTCGCCGCCGATCCCGCTGCCGCGTCCCGCTGGCTCGCGGCCAACGTGCTCCCCTTCGTCCCGGCGTCCACCATCTCCGTCGTCGCCGTCGGCAACGAGGTCCTCGAGTCCGGGGACGCCTCCCTCGCCGCCGCGCTCCTCCCCGCCCTGGAGAACCTCCGCGCCGCCGCGGCCGCGGCCGGGGACGGGGCCGCCGCCATGAAGTTCTCCACCGTCAATACCATGGCCGTGCTCGCGCAGTCCGAGCCGCCGTCCATCGGCGCCTTCCACCCGGAGATCGCGTCGCAGCTGCAGAAAATCCTGGGCTTCCTGAGCAAGACCAGCGCGCCCTTCATGATCAACCCCTACCCCTACTTTGCGTACCAGTCCGACCCCCGGCCGGAGACGCTGGCTTTCTGCCTGTTCCAGCCCAATGCCGGCCGCGTCGACGCCGGGTCGAAGATCAAGTACACCAACATGTTTGACGCGCAGCTCGACGCCGTCAAGTCGGCGCTGGGGCGCGTCGGGTACGGCGACGTGGAGATCGTGGTGGCGGAGACCGGGTGGCCGACGAAGGGCGACGCCGGGGAGGCCGGCGCGACGGTGGACAACGCCAAGGCGTACGTCGGCAACCTGGTCGCGCACCTGCGGTCCGGCGTCGGCACGCCGCTGATGCCGGGCAAGTCGGTGGACACGTACCTGTTCGCGCTCTACGACGAGGACCTCAAGCCCGGGCCGACGTCGGAGCGGTCGTTCGGGCTGTTCCATACCGACCTCAGCATGGCGTACGACGCCGGGCTGACGTCGTCCGGCAGCGCGGGGAGCCCGAGCGGCGGGGGCGGGGGCGCGGCGCAGCCGAAGGCGGCCGGGTGGTGCGTGGCGAGGGACGGCGCGACGGACGCGGAGCTGCAGACCGACCTGGACTACGCGTGCGCGCAGGTGGGCGTGGACTGCAGCGCCATCCAGGCCGGGGGCGCGTGCTTCGAGCCCAACACGGTGCGCGCCCACGCCGCGTACGCCATGAACCAGCTCTACCAGGCCGCCGGCCGCCATCCCTGGAACTGCGACTTCAGGCAGTCCGCCACTCTCACCTCCGACAACCCCAGTACGTGCACGCCCCTCTCTCCTCGCTCTCTTCAATCATTCGTAACTTCGCCATTGCTCATTCCCTGAATCATATGCATTCGTGGATCGTCATGGCGAGTCGTCACTATGCAGGCAACATAGTTTGATACCTCGATTTGCTCCGCTTTGTTCTTGCAAGCTTTTAGCATCGCGCACATGCGCAGTAGTACTAAAGGATGTCAGCTTTGCTCATCTTCTGCTCTCAGGTCCATTCATTCATCGCTCATGCGCTGACAATTGCTGAATTGCTGGTGCTTACGCAGTGATTCCAGCACTATTTTGAGGCAGGCTTTCTGATATGCTCCCACTTTTTGCTGCAAAAGCTTACGATAGGTAGCATGTGAAGTTACAGAACTAGTGATATTGTTGGAGCCACAAGTGAATTCTCTGTCAAGTTACAGAACACCACGAGTCTGCTTTGCTTATCTTGCAGCCCGATTACCCCTCTCAAGTTATCTAGGTGTCTATTTGCTTCGTTGCTGTTAGATTGCAACATTAATTTGTCATCATTGGTTTCATTGTTAGAGCGTCGTGTAGACAAGTTGGATTAATTCAGTTTCTTGCACCATGTGATCAACAATTACAGAAACATAAACACAATCCCTTCTACCAAACTTTACAATCAATCGTTGTCTTATGGACTGCTAATCTTGAAGTCCCTTCTCTGTGGTTTTCTGCAGGCTACGGCTCATGTGTGTACACCGGAGGCCAGTAATGCCACGGACTATTGATCCCCGGCACTATTCCGTGGCGCATAATTCTTTTTGCATGTACCATGATGACAAATTCACAAACCCCTATGTGAATCGAATAAAGCCACAAATAATAGTGGCGGTGGTTGGTTGTAGTTGTAGGGATGCATGCATGCATCCCCTTGTTCCATCTTAGCGGATGTATCCCCACCTCTTTTCAGTTGCCTTTGTGTGTAGATGGACGGCTCTTCTTAGCGCTCTGGGCAGGTTGGTTTGTGAGTTTCTTTACTACTTAAAAAAACGTTGATGAGTGGTAGTTCTCTCCCATCCCTCCTCACAAAATTGGACGTGCCGACATGTGGGCCTTGCCTATCGAGCGATTCCTCCCCATGACCCTAACACCCTCTGGGCAGAAGCCCGACCCCAAGGCCGCTGGCGGGGATAACACCCTCCGTGGCAACCCCCTCGCCCTCCGTTGAGCAGCCAGGCATAGGGGCATCACTCACACTAGCATCACTAGGACTTGACGGGTTCGCATCAGTAGGGTTGCCTCAGTCAGTTGAAAGGGGTCCACTCTCGGACCCATCCTCCACACCAATGTCATCTCTGAACTCGAACTCGTTGCAATTGGGAAGCTCCTCATCTGGAGCAAGAGGGGCTAAGGCCAGCGGTTGGGTAGCAATCGGTGAGCCGGAGCCCTCATGCGGGGAGTCGTCCTCTAGAGCGCCGCCATCACAGGACGTATGCATGCGACCGCTGCTTGCGGGGGAGACGGGACAATCGGGCATAGGAATCCTGAGAGCCTCACACACGTGGTTGATCCGGGTGTGGTTTGATGTTGTCGATGCATGGAGTGTGTTCCTTCAGAATGTAGGGCCCAAGGAACACAACTACCATGCGCTCTACATCGTCGAGGGAGAGCACTGCATGTAACACGAGGGACAGGTTTAGCGTGAAGTGAGGAAACAAGCAGTAAATAGCAAATAGTGAGCGGCTTACCTAGACTGGTAGTCTTCGGCAACGAGGTGACGTAGGGCCGAAGGCCATCACCATGAGCAGGGCCAGGCTGTATGTGCCACAGCCGGGCCGGCAGAGAGATGTGAAGCATAAAGAACTCTTCGGTGAAATCTCGCACGTTGAAGCGAAGTGGCACTCCGGTGAGCCTCCGAGCGCATAGCTCGTTCTCGCGGTCAAGCGTCACGCAGGAGACATGTTGAAGTCCATGAGCTACCCTATCCAGTGAAGGCTGCTACTGGTCTCGATTCGATAGTAGAACCACCTCTGTATCTAGTTGGACTCCTTCTTTGTCCATGTAGAATTCGAAGGAAAGAGCTTCACATAGCTGGACCAAAGCATGAAGTTCATGCTGCCCAGTTTGTAGTAATACCCTTCGCTCAGTTGTTTTATTTGGCACTACGCATCGTGAAGGGAGACGAACGACATTGGGCTTGGTAGGATATCCTCCGCGCAAGAGGCCCAGCTGAAGATGGTGAGCCACGCAATGTCATTTGGCATCAACTGCGCAAGCTCCAGCCCATACAACTGGAGGAATTTGCCAATGAAGGACACTACAGGGATGCATAGGCCAATGCTAAAGTACGCACCAAAGACCACCGTCTCTGACTCCGTTGGATGTGATTGGACCTCGCCGTTACCAGGGAGCCAGGTGACTTCATGACTCAAGATCTTCCTGTCGCGCGTCAGCACTCGAACTAGCTCCTCCATGGCTACGGTCGGCCCAAGCATGTTCATGCACACACCATTCACCTTCTCCAACGTGCTCCACCATTTGTTGCCCATCGACTCGTCACGGTCGACAACGCCACCGCTGCTCGATGGAGTGGAAGAAACACCACGAGCGGCAGAACCGTCGACTGCCCCATGATGAGAACGTCGATCGCCACCATGAACCATCCTCAAAGAGCGACGCTAATGATAGCATGGGTACGACAACCACAGGAAACACCGATGGCCACCGCTCCGCAGGAGAGCAGGAAGATGAAGGGAAAAGGCTACAAACAGTCAAGTAATGCGACGAGTGAGCTAGCAGATAGTGTCTTAAGATGGAAACTGTAATTTAATATGTGCACCTTTTCAGGGCACTTGCGAGACCCAAGACAGCGCGCATAACAACACCGCACGACCCACGATCCTGACGCCAACACAACGCCGTGTTGCACAACCAGCCAACAAGATGAGGATGCATGTCCCACAACTCTAGAAAATGAAGTGACTGGCGCCATAGCAACCAAGGCCCACAGGTCTGCCAACCTGCAGGCCAAAGGGATGGAGAGGGCCAAAAGGCAACGCAACATAGTTTCGTCCTGCGGGTGGTGGAGCCCTTTACCATGAGAGACTATTATTGGGGGAGTGGCCCCCACCTTTGCCCATTTGGCTTGCTAGGCCAAGTGGTCTATTAAGCATGTAAAAGGACATTTGTAACCCTAACATTGTGAGCTATAGCAAGGGTATTCTTGTAATCTGGCCTTTAGACTATATATATATAGTCTTAGGGGAGGAAGGAGACAACCAATTCATTCATTCACCCCACTTCTAGTGCATACAAGCTTTGGGTAGCCTCCAATGGACTCTCCATAACCCCTCGGTTACTATTTGGCCTGTAGCCATAACATCGTAAATATGCAAAATCCAAATTTTCATTTCTCCAAAATAGCAACGGTTCATTACACATAACACTTGATCTTCTCACATGGTGCTTCAAATGTACGTGAGGAGGTCATCCCAAAATCCCTCTTAACACATCTCTCCAAGTCCTCAAAAGATTTGAGACCAAAGAAGATAACACACATCTAGCTTCGTAACAGCTCAAAGCCTAGAACCATGCATAAAAGTTGAGGAGAAGAGAAACGATGCAACACTGAGGCTAGCTAGCTAGCTAGCTTCTTGCAGATCATAAGATGAAGTCAAAGTGAGCCAGCAAAGCAAAGAAAGTCAATTTTATTTTATTTCGGCCGATACACTAGAACAGACTTGCACATTTCTGGTGTCTCCCGGTACATGCACTAAGGTTTTGATGGCCCACCGTAGGTGAACTTGCCGTCGGGGGTAACCGGGGACACGGAGTAGATGGCTGCGTTTCTCACGTGGGCCTTCAGATCTTGCGGAAGCCCAGATGGTTTGCCATTTTGATCGACAAGACGAATATCGCTGAACGACGCGGCTTTGGGACTATCTGAAGGAAATCCGCTTCCCATCGGAGGTAGATGATTCCTCAAGGACCCCACAGTGCCAAAAAGCTTAATGTCATCCGCTTTGTTTTTCAAGGTAGTGAACAAGGAATTAGGAAAGCGTCCAATTAAATATGGCTCCGAATCGTATCCGCAGTGCACCACCCAATCTCCAGTTGCGCTTTCCTGGATTTGTAGTTACGAGAATAAATTAAAAAGTGGTGAGAAGCGATAAAAAAATAGAACACAAAAGCCTTGCATTTTTTTTAGCATAATTGAAAACTAGGACGAGCATGTCATGGTTGGTCACCTTGAAAACTTTCAAGGTCATGTTAACTTTGATTTCTCTGATGGAGCCTGCATCAAGGCGACTTCCTGGAACTACTAGTGTTTTATCCTCAGGCTGATAGCCGGGACATTTTAAATTGTAGCAACCCGTATTCTGGAAACCATCACTCTAATAATATAATTGTAGACAAAGTAAACTTTAGTAACAACACAAAAAAAAACAATAGGTTTTGAAACACAGAATTAAGCTAGTTGGCTTACCGTCCAGTAGACAAAAAGGCGAGTGAATGAATCACCATAGAGGACCGGATTAATCTACAAATAAGGGAACTATTAATTAACTGTCAACATCCAAACACATAAAGAGAACAAAAATACCAGAAATCAGGAAAACCCTTACATGCCATCCAATATGAATTGCGTTGATATTGGATCTTGCACGATCACCTAAGTTGCTAATTGTAATCACAGTTCCACTTTGTTGCTCTTGATCTAAAGATAAACTGTACACATCCGTCGTTGCCTCAATCCCGTAGTAACCCTCTTGTGAGCTCATTCCATATCCTGCGAACTGATAAAAAAAAGGAAATGAAAAAAAAGATGCCAAGAACCGCATTAAATCTTCTAAACCCCACATCAACACGATGTTAGGAAGCCATCAGATTTGATCCGACGGTCTAGGGCATCCTGGCACAAAAATGTTCCCTCCATGCATGCATGTCAGCTTCATCACCCAAGCCCGAGAAAAAACTAGGAAGAAATAAAGGTAACCCAAGATATGGAACTCACGTAACTAGATGGGCCACCGCCAGCTGGCAATGGATCTTGACCACTGGAACTTTGAACTAGGCTTGTTTCATGTAGATCTACATGAGATGAAGACGCTAACCCATCAGTCTTCAGGTTGATCGGCTCCAAGTTACCCTCCAAAGAGACCAATGGTACATCTCCTGGAGACGAACTGCCATGTTTGACCTGTAAACAAGTTTAAGAGAGCAGTGAGGAATCGAGGATTATGGCGGAGCTCTTTTTGATTTTCAGTCGATTTATATTTATACTGTCTATAATAACTAGCTTTTAAACGGTATATTTTTTAAAGCAAGGTCAACAGGAAGATTATAGTAAAGAGTGTACTGAGTTCAACTGTATCGGCCAAAATCACATGCGACTATTTTCCTGTGCGTACTACCTCTCGCGAATAAATAGGATTCAAATATTTAAGCTATAAGCTATAAGCCAACAGTCTAAAAAACCCACCCATTTTTGAAGAAAAAAGGGGTTATTTAATTTATATCAACCTTTCGCTTACAAAATGACTTCAGTAAAAAAAAAATCATTGTGTATCTGTTGTTACGACCACGATAGTTGTATCACTTCTACACAAGCTACCAACCTGATTTGCAGCGTAAACGCGACTTCCAACAGTGCTGTGGGCGAAAAGTGGAATGCACAAGAACACAACGAAGAGACCAACTCTGGCCATGACGAAGACGATTGCAAGTAACACCCAAGGGAGATGTCTTGTTTATATAGTAAAACTTGGCGAAGGAAATTTCTTAGTATCTTCATTAATTATCATTCAAAAGATTTTATTTAATTTGCATCACAATTAATATTCTGACTAGAGGCAAATATTTTTATGTCTTGGGAATAAGTGAGAGTAGTTAATGTGCTCATAAGAGAGATGGGAGATAAATGATGGAAACATATTTGATTTGCATGTCAATTAATATTTGTAGAGGAAAATGGTCATAACAGGTATTAATGCCTTAGGAATATAAAAAGAGAATAATTAATCTGCTCGTAAATGCCGAAGAGAGAGGGGCACAACAAAAGATTTGGCAGAGGAAATAATTTCTCAGTGTTGGTATGCATGACAATTAATATTTTGCCCAGACATGGGGAATAAAGAGTTCATAATACAAGAGAATGGCAGAGAGTGTTAATGTTTTGGCAATCAAAAATAACACCCCGTTTGGCTCATGGGATTGAATTTGATTCATTCAATTGGACTGCAAATCCCATTCTAGTAGTATTTAAATTTGATTCAATCAATTCAAAATTCCAATTTTTTGTTTAGATGTCCCTACGAAATGGAAGACCATCACAACTGCACGCCTACACCCATCGCTCCTCTCTCTTCCTTGTGGGTCGCAGCCCACCGCTCTTTCTTTATCCCCTTTCTTCTCTCTCTCCTATTCAACCAAACTCGTGTTCAAGATGCAGATGCAAATGGCCGCCATGCCCTCACCGTCTTCAATTTTAGTGCTATGCATTGCGCCCTCGCTATCGTTGGCATCATCCCCGCCTAGTCTGCCGCCATACTCCGCACCATCGACGCCGATCATGACGTCCCCGCCTCCATCGTAGAGCGCCACACCCGTGAGGTCGTTGGAGAGGCCGGCTACGTTGTGTGAGACCTCGAGTTGGCCCGCCCATCACCATGCGCCTCGCCCCTCACGCATCCTCGCCCCCATGCAGACCCGCCTCTCGCCATTGAGTGGATCCCTCCTACCTCTCCTCTGCACCATGGATGGTGGCGACCGGAGGAAGGGGATGGTCGATGAGTTCTTTTTTACTTTCAGCTGGTTTATGCTTGTACTGTCTATAGTAATTAGTTTTTAAACGGTACATTTTTCAAAGTGTGGTCAACAGGAATATCATAGTAAAAAGTGTACTGACTTCAGCTGTATCGACCAAAATCATATGCGACTATTTTCTGTACATACTACCTCTCGCTAACAGCCAGAATTCAAATATTTAATCCATCAGCCCAAAAGAACCCCACCTAGTGAGCCTTGAAGGAGGAGAAGAAGCAACAAGGTGGTGCAAAGGAAGAGGAAGACTGAAACAATCATGGAGTCAAGGAGGAGCCGATGTGGAGAATAAGTGTTCGGCATGTTTAATTCCATACATTTGATGCGGCGAGAACTGTCAAGTGGTTTTAGTTGTAGCTTCACTCTTTGGAATTGGTGTAACACCCTGGCCTAACCAAGAGCCAGGAATGCCATCTCTACCAAATCAGTTGTCGTGTTTGTCGAACGAATAGGGATGGAGTGCGCGGACTTACTGAAACGGTACACCACAACCCAACAATGTCCTTGCCTCACTTCCACCACAACTGAATTGACCATTCTTGACTTGAGCCTTCTGTGGCATGCAAAAGCGGCTCGTAAACCGCAATGCGCCTGACTCATCGAGGCTGAAATCCCCTTTTCCTGACGTCGTGGCACTTCTCTCGCTATGGAATTACCGACTTCAGCAACAGTTGCGTCCCAATCAGTGTTTAGCATAACAATAGACAATTCAAATCCAATCAATATCGGCGATAAGGCAAACTAGAGTAGAGGGTGTCATCTTGAGACTAACGACATTAGCAACCACATTTGCCTTGCCCAGATGGTACTGGATAGTGAGATCATAGTTCTTGATTAGCTCCAACCACCTTTTTGGTCTTAAATTCAAATCCTTCTGAGTAAAGATATACTTGAGACTTTGTGATCAATAAAAATATCACAAGACTCTTCGTACAAGTAACGCCTCTATATCTTTAGAGAAAAGACCAGTGCGGCTAGCTCTAAATCGTGAATAGGATAATTCTACTCATACTTCTTCGACTGTCATGATGCATACATAATTAGATTACTGTCTTGCATTAGCATACAACCCAAATCTACTCGTGAAGTATTAGAGTAGATTGTGAAGTGATTTCCTGGCTCGGGAAGGGTGAGAACAAGAGCATTCACTAACTTCTCTTTCAAAGTATTGAAATTATACTCATATTCATCGGTCCACTAAATTCATGCCCTTCTATATGAGTTGAGGCATTGGCTTGACAATAATAGAGAAGTTCTTCATGAAACATCAATAATAACTAGCTAAGCGCAATATCGAGGAGACCGACTAGAGGGGGTGAATAGTCATGTCAAAAAAATCTCTTCTTAATTAAATTCTATTTAAGATTTTTGGCTAAAACCAATAATATAATGCGGAAGGTTAAATAAAATTGGTTTTAGCATAAACAAAGCCTAAATCAACTATGTTCACCCAAGTGCATCGACAACCTAATTCTATGTCAAGGATTTGTAATCCTAGGATGACAAGTAAACAATTTCATTCCATCAAAATAAATTGCTTGAAAGTAAATTGAACAAAGAAAACGAACCACAAAGACAAGAGGGGTTGCTGCTGCTAGAATGGAGTCAAGAGGGGTTGTTGTTGCCAGAATAGAGTCAACCTCCATCGGGACAGACATCTGCTCAGAACTCTCGCCCTCAACATAAGCAAAGTGGGTTTCATGCTACCTTTTGTCATCTTTCTTCTTCTGAGCTTGGAAGGCATCGATGATATGCTGCGGCTCTTTATAGATCCGCGACCGGTGCTCCCACCTGCCACACTTGTAGCAAGATTAGTCTTGCTGATCATAGGGCTTGCTGTCCTGCTTTGGCTTGCTTGCCTTATTCTCATATGGAGCATCTGACTTGCCTTTCTGGGCTATAGCCTCACCCTTCCTTCTCATTTTCTTCGTTATGGGCTTTCGCACCTTGTAGCCTCTGCAACCTACATGATATCAACCAATTTAGTATACTCCTTGTAGCCGTCTTGACGATAGTTGCGTGCAGACTGCAATGCATTGGGGGTGGAAGGTGGATAGGGTCTTCTCAATCTTCTACTGATCTGTGATCTGCTTGCTACAAAATTGAAGATTCATATAAATTCTATGCAGAGCAAAATTGTACTCCTCGATCGTTTTGAAATAAGCAAATCTAAGTCGGATCCATTCCTGCTCTGCCTGAGAAAGAATGGTGTACTTTAGCTTCTCGAGCCACTTCTTAAGTGCAGTCTACAAAGCTAGCACGCTCTTCTCTACCATGTACTCATTCTTAAGAGTGAGATAGAGATGGTGCCTGAGGAAGTGAAGTGTCTGATCATTTTCCTCAGGAGTGGGTTTGGCATCCTGCGATGCACTAATCCCAATGATAGCGCAGAGCTTCTAGGCTCCAATACTATCTCGACATCAGAAGTCCAAGTTAAGTAGTTTTTGCCATGCTCGGTCAGCTCCTCGAACTCTTGGTTCGTGATGCCTGTCATCTACATGTGCATGAAAGGAATATATAAGTTTATTGCCGGTAAACATGCATAGATTTACCGCAGGTAAATAAATTGGACCAAAGTACAAAAGATTCTCGTAATGTTTCAGAATTTTCTATGTATTTTTTCTATAAATTTTACTGTTAATTTCGGTGAATAAAGGCAATTTAAATAATTGCGATTAATCAGAACAGTAAATAAATAAATAAAACATAGAAAATAATAATGGCATTATTGAACATGCTTCAAATGCCAAAAATAATTCAAAAATTGAATTCCCGAGACCCTTTTATACCAGAATACGAATTTTCAGTGAATCCTACAATTTCCAAGGGCCTATACACAAATTTTCAATTCAGAGAAAAAATTTTTGCGTACTTTTCTGATTCTTCGAGGGCCTTTTTGCAAAATCTCCGGATCCGTCTAAAAATTCTGAGGACCCTTCCGTAATTTCTAGAATTCAAGTGGACCTTTTGCAAAATTACTAACACCGGCCCATTCTCCCATTTTTTTCTTTCTTTTTTTATCTTTCGGCCCATTCGGCCTGCTTGGTTGGCTCAAAGAGGGAGGGGTAGGGTTTTCCCCTACCCCTGTTCTTCTCCTAGCTGCGGCACCCGAGCGGCGGCTCGTCAGGCGACCGACCCTGCAACAGCGACTCCGTGGTGGCGGCGCCCGAGCGACGGGAGGCCGGGGTGCGTCTTGGCGCTTGGGAGTCGGCGGCATGCAGCCGATGGTGCCGACGACATGTGGGTGGGCAACGCAGGCAGCGGAGTCGAGACAACGACGCGATCGGCCGTGCGGGGCCGGCAGTGGCGCAGAGCCGAGGTGTGCCTCGGCGATGGCTCCTCCTTCCATTGCCGGGCGGCGGCGGTGGTGTCTCTCAGCGGTGGTGGCCCATGTGTGGTAGTGGCGCGTGGGGAGGCCGGCGGCGGTTTTGGGCCAATGCGGCGGCCATATAGGGCCGGCCGTGCATGATTTTTTTCAATCTACAATGCAATTAACATCTACTCTTTCATGTAATCTATCGATCGACATTGTGCTGGCGATTTCAAGTCTGCTCGCGGTAGATTAGAACGGATTTGCACCGTAGAAAATAATCTAGAAAGCGAAATCTGCAGAATTTATAGCGATCTAGATATAGACAATTCAATGTACTAATGTTTCGATGATTACCTTTCAATTCACTGGAGCGATTCGTGCTGTAACGTGTTGAGGAACCATCGCTGGCGAGTCTAGTCCGATTGATTCCTCTGCTATGCAAAAGAGATGATCAATCACAGAAGATAAAAATAGTAGATTGGAAAAGACAGAGATAGGGGAGAACTTCTGGTCTTTCTTTATTGCTTTTCTTTTATGTGTGTATATAAAATACCGAAATCTTACTTATAGTCATTTTGATTGGTTTTCCATCCCATCGCTTCCAGAGCTAAAAATATCTGATTTTAGAATTGAACAAGGTAGAAAAGAAAGGCTTGCACATGAGATGTTAGAAGAAGTGACATCCAATGGATGCCTGCCGAATCTGTGCATGCACAATATACTAACTAATTCAGATATATTAGGTAGAAGCAGGGTTAAAACTTTCGGATGGGAAACATTTCTGGACGCTGACGAAAGGAACGAATGAACCAAATTTTGTTCATTTCGTTCAAAAATTCTGACAAAAAAAATCAATTTTTATGAAATTCAATCAAAAGTTGGATAAGATTTGAAAAAATTTCAAATAAGGACAAATTTTGGCCAAATAAAAATTATTTCGGAGGGTAACAAAGGGGACAAAATTTGTCCATCTCGCGAAATTTCAGATAAAAGTTTTGGTATTCAGTTCGGCTTATTTTTGGTGGCTTATGGTCGAAAACTCTTGTGGTGGTGAAAAAAACAACATGGTGATGTGAGGCTTATTTAACATAATTAAATTTAAAAAAATTCAAAAATATAAAAATTTGTTAGCCCATCACAGACAATGCAAATGAATACGGGAAAAAAAGAACCGGCAAAAAAGCTCAAAAAAAGCCAAAAATTCAGAAAAAAACGAAATTATAAATAGTGCAAAAATAAGCCAGAAGCCAGAATCTCAAGCCATATTGAGCGGTGCCTTTAACCCTGGGTAGAAGGATGCTTGAAAGTACTTTTTCGTTTTTCCTAATAGTGGGAGTGTTATCACCATGGGATGAATAGGCGGTGGAGAAGGGGAAGTAGAAGTGACCAAGGAAAAATCTTGCGAACCGGAAAAATTTTCGCCAGTAGCGAAACAAGCAAAATTGATGAAAATTTGAAATTTCATTCAAAATTTTGGATAAAAATTTCAAATGCTGTTTGAATCCTTACCCGAAATCTGGGCAAAATCTGGACAAAATTCGACCGGAATCTGGATGAAAAAAGGCCAAAATCTAGACAAAAGTCAGACAAAATTCTGCAAGAATTCCGTCTAGAAATTTAGAGTTCACACAACATAACAAGGGCAAGCGACCAAGGATTTGAATGAAGATATCTATTTGGTGTGGTGTGAGCCAGCTATTGTGGGATTGTGTACGAGTCCTCAGGCTATATGTAGCCGGGCCCTTAAATTCAACCGGGACGAATTAATTTGACCGAACACTATTTCTTTTGGTGGGCAATGAAACGGACGAAAAATCCAAAATTTCGACGAAATTTCACCGAAATTATTAACCCTAGAAGAGACAGGAGAAGTGAGGGAAGATGATTCCGTAGTAAGAGTAGTGAAAGGAGTAAGTGCTTGGAGAGGGGATGAGATTGAAGAAATGGAGATGGTAATAGGAGAGACACGAGAGGATAAATTTTGCATCATGGGTACATAAACTTGTAAGGTGGATGCATCTATATCACTAAACTATGAAACCATGCATTTAAATCAATGAACTTATTATACTATGCAAAAGAGTTCCAAAGAAGTTTTACAAGGCTAACAATGTCATGACACTAATGCTTGTCCAATATCGATGTGGTACATCTTCTCTTTCTTTCTCTCTTCTCACCCACACTTTCTCTATCCTTCACTTACCGGTGCTCTCTAGGGAGATCTCGGTCACCTAGCTCACCAAGACTAGGAACAGGGGAGGCACGACACGGATGGCCGGGATTGTGGCAGCGGGCGACGTTGGCAAAGCGGTGCTAGCACATGGACGTGCACGTATCGATCGTGCTATGTGGCAGAGGGAGCATGTGCGTGGACACAAGATAAGAAAGGAGGCGGTGTCGGGTGTGCTCGAGCTCTAGCTCCTTCGCCTTGCCTCCAGCTCAGATCAAAGACGATGACATTGTAGTAGCAAGAGTAGCGCATATCTAACCCAAGTAGGAGGGAGAGGAAGAATTGAGGGGAGGGGGGTTGCCAATTCAGCATCCACATGCACACATGTATTACACGCCAGCTTGTAAAACCTCTTTTGGGTATATCTCCATTACATGTTTTAACAGGTTCATTGACTTAAATGCACGGTTTCATAGTGTACATAGCGACCTAGCTGCACCCACCTCACAAGTTCATATATCTGTGATACAATTTACTCTTTAACAAAGTGAGAGAGAAACTTGTTCATTGACATCACATGTCAACTGATGTACATCCGGGCAGACACTTGTCTCCTGTGAGAAGAATAACCTAGAGAAACACATGGTAATGATCTTGAAGCCATGTGTAAGGATGTAGACAAGCAAAGCAAAAACAACCAATAGCCTTCAAAAAGGTATAATCAGGAGGTCGAGAAATGCTAGAGAGAAAAAAACCCACCAAATCAGCATACTTGCCTCATAGTTTGAAACAAGATTGAAAAAATATATATTTTGTATTTCGAATCGAAGAAAGTAGTCAAATTAGTAATGACTATTAGGGTACCTACAATAGTTATTGTTACTATACCTTGTTACTAGAGGAGACAGGGGTTACATGTAATTTTAGCAACAACCACTCTTAAGTCTTAACAGTCCGTATCTTTAGTTTACTACTTAAAAATTGTATGGAGAGAAGAGAGAGACTATGTTGGAGAGAGATGCCCACTATTTTCTTGGTATCCTTCAAAGCCTTGTTACTCGCATGCTAACAAGCAAATTCTCTCTCTTGCTTCTCTTTCTTTCAGCTAAACAAAAAGATGATGTGGCATAGCTATAATAACGAAGAGAAAAAAAAAAGCACTACCTCTGTTTCTTTTTATAGAGTATTTGGCAAAGCAAAATGATAAGAATAGAGACCGGCTGTGAGAGTCTTGAGTTAGCGCCTAAAAACACTGCGGCCGTGGTCCCAACCCCCATCAAAAATATCCCAGGCTGTGCAATAAATCAACCCCACGACAACTGGGCCCTCGTACTAGCGGACCCACATGTCATGCACTAAACAGTAGGCGACACCCCCACTCCTCTTCCTAAACACAACGCGTCCCCAACAACTCCCCCCCACTCTCTCTCCCCTCCCTTGCTTCGTCAGTTTGTCGTCGCCGCCGCCACTACCACCACCGCTTCGTCTCCTCCCGCCGCCATCGCCGCCTCTTCCTTCTCCTTGCGAGCTCCCTGAACCCTAGCCGAAGCCATTGTCTCCCTCCCTCTATGCCCAGAGCCCAGTAGATCCTCTACCAGCGCACGAAATCCTGCGGCGGCCTCCGGGGCACGGCCGACCATGGCGTCCGTGGCGGAGCTCAAGGAGAAGCACGCGGCGGCGACGGCATCGGTGAATTCTCTGCGCGAGCGGCTCCGGCAGCGGCGGCAGACCCTCCTCGACACCGACGGTGGGGCCTCTCTCCTGCCGCGGCAGGGAGCTCTCGAGGGTTCGGGGAATTTGGGAACTTTTGCTGATTGTTTTGTGTGTGTCTATGCAGTGGAGAGGTACTCGAAGGCGCAGGGAAGAACGGCGGTGAGCTTCAACCCGACGGATCTGGTGTGCTGCCGCACGCTGCAGGGCCACAGCGGAAAGGTTGTTGATTGGTTGACTTTGGTCTCTTTCCCTCAATTGCGGCGCAGCTTTTGCGACTTTTCTTTCAGTTGCACGTTTTTGGGGGTTGAATTGGGAAGTAGAGATGGGTGAAGTTTCGCACTTGTTGCTATTGGGAATAATGGAAATTGGAACTAGGTGGTGGTAGTATGAGCAATTCCTAACTGCAAGGTTGGTCGCGGTGAGTAAGATTTGGTCATGGGGTCGACCTCTGAGATGTAAGTTTGTTCACCTAGATGAGGTTTGGTGCCACCGGTTGCGTACCTTGACATTGAGTTCGACGTTTGTTTGATAAATGCTGATGATTTAGCCTAATTTGGTGTGGATTTAGCATTGTTTAAGTTTTCTTGAGACAGTTTTGTAGATTAGAGTGAAATTAGCTTGTGTTTGGGAATGGTGGTTGGAGGAACTTGAATTCATGATGCCGTAGAGCAAGAGCAATCCAATTTGGCACTACTACTACTACTACTACTATGTTATTCTCTAGTTCTTTCATGTAATTGTTTGAAAACCAGCTGCAATACAAAATGTATAGCATAGATCTAGGTATCATTCATTTAACCAAACGGCAGGCTTGTATCCTACTCTATTTGTTTTTCCTAGAAAGATGGTTTAGCATATGATCATTCCATCAAATCAGTCAAGGGTCAGATTCTGGTAATGAAGCAAACACTACCATAATTAAGCTGATGTTTGGGCTTATGAGACAAGATGTTCCCTGTGTACATATGCTGTTTGTGTGTCTTTTATGGGACTGTCAAAATTTCACTAATTGATTTGGCTGCAGCAGTGGTGTAGTCGTGTAGACACCCATGGCTGCCTCTTGTTCATGGGAGCGGTTTTGTGTTTGTTGGAACACTTGGGCAGGGATGCATGATTTAATTTTGTGTTACAAACATTAGACTCTAGGAGGATAGTTTGGTGTTGTTTTGTCCTTTCTAATCAGCGTTAACATTTAATGATTCATCCATTAGGTCTTGTGAAAATCCATTTGATTGGGTCTTTTGACAATCCATTTGATTAAGGATTGCTACAGTCGTTGTTAGTTCATCAGAAGCTGATAGATTTTTTTATTTGCTGATGTGCTTCTACTTAGAAAATTGTGTGAGTGATATTCCTTTTGGTTCCAGGATACATCTGTTTTATAAAAGAAAAAACTTTACAGTTTTGTACATGTACAGACTTGATTCTTTCTTTTCAGATGGAAAAAGATTGTCCGTGGGCGCCTTTTTTGGTTTATTTGGCATTTTTAGAAAAAAAATAGTTTTTTTACATATTAGACACCAAATTTCCCAAACTATATTTAGACAATGCACCTAATAAGTTATTCTTTCGGCTCATTATTTCACTATTCAGTATTCACAAAAACACATGTTTACAGAGAAAACTTGCTAAGACAGATACAGGCACAACTACTAATTGGATTCGGATCCTCTGCAGTAATTTCTTCAGTGACTACTGCATATTATTGCAATATAGTGTCTATTACTGCAGTGGTTATTACCGTGTTTTCTCTGAGCTCCTAAGTCTTGATTGGACAATGGGAGCATACCCCTAATGGCCAATACTGTGCTTCTGCAGTTGCTACTGCAGAGGATTTGCGTCCCTACTAGAAAGTCTCTTTCTCATGATCTAATGTAGCCTGTTTGTTATAGCTAGGTGACAGACATGCTTGGTAGAAAGTCTTCATTTCTCATGATCTTTGGACTTTGATATTCATTCTCAAGCTTGTGATAATATGTTTTGTTGTCAATTCACAAAGAACCAGTGTTGTAAAAATGGGTCTACTGCTCTGTATACAAGGGTGACCCTATTTGTTAGCATATACTTGCTGGTTAGGCCACATAGTCAGGCTGCATAGGCAGTGTAATCACTACTAGGTGGGTGACTGAACAAATACCGGTTTCCAATTTTTAGAACATTACAAAGAACAGAAAAGTCCATGATGTTAAGAATTTGTGATATCTTGGACTGCTGCCAACTGTTCTAAGATGCCTAATGTTAGGTTCTGCCACTTTGTTGTGGTAGTTGAGCACTTCAGTTTTCTTTTTAGGATAGTAGTTCGCAAATTTCTTATGTCAAATGGCTTCGTCGTTTTATAACTAGTATTAACTCATGAGTCAACACAGGTATATTCTCTGGATTGGACACCTCAAAAGAATTGGATAGTCAGCGCCTCACAAGATGGAAGGCTGATTGTATGGAATGCTTTAACAAGTCAGAAAACACATGCCATAAAGCTACACTGTCCATGGGTGATGACATGTGCTTTTGCACCCAATGGGCAATCTGTTGCCTGTGGTGGTCTTGATAGTGCATGCTCTATCTTCAATCTTAACTCACAAGTAGACAGAGATGGGAACATACCAGTATCAAGAATACTTACCGGACACAAAGGCTATGTTTCGTCCTGTCAGTACATCCCAGATCAGGAAACCCGCCTAATTACATGCTCAGGTGACCAAACATGTGTCCTGTGGGATGTTACTACTGGCCAAAGGATATCAATATTTGGAGGTGAATTTCCATCAGGCCATACAGCTGATGTTTTGAGGTAATTGTTTTTTTTCCTTTCATGACTTGTTCATTTAGACATCATGCTTATTGTTGCGTTACATTTAACTCTTCTCCTTGTAGTTAATTGAAATCTTCTTCTCGCATGTTACGTTTTCAACTTCAGCTACTGGACACTGGGTTGACATGTGTTACTAATTTGTGAATATTTTATTACCAAAAACGCTGTTAATGCTGTACAAATTTTATTGATTGATATCAATGTGGAGTTGAACAAAGTTTCACGGTATTATGGTGAAAGCATCACCCATTAATTGTACACTTGCTCTGAGTGCCAGTCTATGTAAAGAAATGATGGTTTATGCCTTTGTTCGCTGCACAAATTAGACGGTTCAAGTTCGCTTTTAAGAGCTGGATGTAATTAGTAATAACAAATAACTACTATGCAACGTCGTCACATGGCAGCACAGGCCGCGTTTGGTTTGAGTCTGACACTATTCCTTAAAGGTTGGTGATGTAAATCTTCAATGGTGAATACAATTACCTGAACAGAGTTGAGGCACTGATTGCTTATCAGTTAGCTCATGTGCACAAGGTAAATACATTAACATGTTAGTAATGTGGCAGCATGGTTGTGTTGCAGATTTAAAATGCACTGCTGAAAATGCTGGTTTAATTTGGTCTTTATTTTGAAATATGTAAGTTGCTATACTTTTAGGTGCGTACTGGTTTGATTTTCGAGTGCTCTGATCTATTTCTTTACCACTTCAGTCTGTCCATCAACTCGTTAAACACGAATATGTTTGTCTCGGGTTCATGTGATGCAACTGTAAGGCTGTGGGATAGCAGAATTGCAAGCCGGGCAGTTCGAACATATCATGGACATGAGGGTGACATTAACAGTGTCAAGTTTTTCCCTGATGGCCAGAGGTTTGGTACCGGTTCAGATGATGGTACATGTAGATTGTTTGACATGAGAACAGGGCATCAACTTCAAGTGTACAGTTGGGAGCCTGATAGAAATGATAATGAACTCCCTATTGTTACATCTATTGCATTTTCAATATCTGGAAGGCTTCTTTTTGCTGGATACTCCAATGGTGACTGTTATGTGTGGGACACACTTCTTGCTGAGGTTTGCATTTTTGTCGATTTTCCATGTATTTAACTACAGCTTAGTTAGTGGGAAGAAAACCACACTAAAAATAATATTGATGAAATTACTGTGGAATACTTTACTGTATCACCACAGTTGGGATTTCCTTTTGTGGAAGAGGAAACTGAATATGGCACAGTTTATTTACCATATAAACTAATAAAAGTCAGAGTCAAAGTTAAAAAATGTCAAAGTCGGGCTAGTAACACTATTGATTTTATCTTCAAATTACATAAGCTTAATCCATTACAATGCAGCAGTAATTTAGCATTTAGATGTGATTGTGATTATTAAGTGAACACTAGCCACAGGGGAATATCATGTGATTAAAAAAGGAACTAGCTGCATTTCCCCTTTGAGATACGCACCCACCAATATCAATCATGATTACACATAAATTGTTGTTTGCATTGAGCTATGTTCGTCTTGAGTAGTACATAGGCCATGTTCTGTTCTTTGTTTCTACATCATCTATCTATGTAACTCATGCATTAGAGGATGCTGTTGCAGATCACCATGTATTAAAAGATTCCTGTTCTAGGCCAAGAAGCTTCAGAGAATAGAGTTTAGATTGGGCCAACATAAAGCTTAATTGAAGCTACTAGGGCTAGTCTTGTGGCAGTCCGTGAAATATATAGCATATGCCTCACATCATGCACCATCTGTCTTTCTGTATTGCTTATACTATTATCACTTGTGAAAATTTGTTGATTTGTGAATACTGTTAAAAACGGTGCAGGTGGTACTTAATTTGGGAACCCTCCAAAACTCTCATGAGGGCCATATAAGCTGTCTTGGGCTGTCATCTGATGGGAGTGCGTTGTGTACAGGAAGTTGGGACAAAAAATTGAAGGTAACGAAGGTGCTTTTGATGTGATTTTTTTGTACTACTTGATCAATTGCATTGCATGGACTGTTTTGCCTTTAACACTAATAATTGTGCTTGAATGGAACTAGCAGTTGTAGGGCAAGGTATACTTATTACATCATATGCTCTTTGTTATTTGCAAATTAATTGCTTGTGCATTGCTTGAATTTTCATTGAAATAACTTTGTGCACTTTGCGCTATCAATTTGGCATCCTAACTGAAAAGGTACATGGATCATAGGTTAATACTTTCAATATGAAGATATAAAGGGTTACTTTGAATCTGCAATACTTTGCTAGTTTAGCTGTTATGTTGTCTGGGAAATGGGAATCCTGCATGCATGCATGTTAGTTGATGTTGACTATGAATAGTACCCTTTGATTTGCACATTGACATTACTCATTATCAATGACCGTGCTTCTCAGTGGGCTATAGTTTTTCCCCTCAATGAGGTATTTTATCACTAATGGAGTTCCCAGATAATTACAAAGTTTTGAGTTCAGCATGTCCCATATACATTCGCAGAGAGAAAATGAAATAAAATAATTTGTAGTGTATTCCAGCATGCTGACATTCAAGTTTCTACTTGTCGAAAATGTTCAGATTTGGGCCTTCAGTGGACACCGGAAAATAGTTTGAACGTCAGTTTTCTCCCCGGGCTGTGTGTTTGTGTGTTAAGAATGGCGGCCAACTCAACAGGTTCCTGAAGATCAAGTTGTTGGTTTTGTAGTATAGAATCTTTTGTAGCATACCTTATGTCCAATGGAAAATGTACTCCGTCGGCAAGACATACGCAATGATGTTCTTGTACCTTGTTAAGTTGTAGCACTGCTCATACTAGCAGAAATCAGCAGCCATGTGATATACTCAGCCCTTTCTTCGTACAACTATTTTAGCTGTAGAAAAGTACTACTACCTTGACGTGTATTTTGGAACCCAATTATCAATTTGTCCATTCCTCGAGTTAGGACTGTCAGCTGCCTTATCGTGTGCGCTTGTAGTATATTTGCTATTTTGCTTATCAGGTCGGACAGTTGTAAGCCTTTGTGAATTTGACATGAGAATTGGACCGTGCACTTGCTCGAGCGAAAGTTGTTCTTTGACATCTCTGATCTATGAAACTCACACTGCTGAGTGTTCGAGATCCCAGCTAACTCGGTTACATGTGTACTTGTGTTTTTTCTTCTGTGGTTAACTTTCTGAAACTTTGATCTGCCAATCCCAATCTCCCATCCTTTCTTTGAATCGTGTTCTTTAAATGACAAATGCATAAAGATCGCAATAAACTTTTTGGGAAAAGTTTTGTCTTCGTAGGAAAGGGGATAACATTTCTTTTCTACATATTTATGGAGTTTTGCAGGAACTAAAGATCGAACAAGCCACAATCTTCTTATTATCTGAAGCCAAACAAACCACAGTACTCCCTCTTATTAGCCGGGGATTCCAGGACGCGCCACATCATCATTTTTGCGGAAAGGTCCTCTAGTTTTCCAAAATTGTGTACTTTCATGAAAAATTCTGAAAATACGCATAGCAATCGATTTTTTGGAAGACTCACCTTCCTTCGACGTGATTAAGCCCCATACTTTTCTCAAAATTATGTACAGATTCTCTATTTTTTCAAAAAAATTCTTCACTTTCTCAAAAAATACATACAAGTTCTTGATTTTTCATACGAATTATAGACTCTTGCTTCTCTCTCTATATATATTATAAATAACATGAGCATCATAGGGTCTGAGCACCGAGTCTTCCTCCTTTTGAATTTACTTTTAGATGCGTGCTAGTGTAATTGAGATTTTTCCATCCATGATTAAGACTTTTCATTTATGATTGATTTAGCATGTCTAATATAGTATATACCATTGTACTAGCACGAATCTAAAACCAATTCCAAATGCAAGGAGGTTTGGTGCCAGAAAACCTCCTTACTTTTGGATTACTTTTAGATACGTGCTAGTACAATGATATATAATATATTAGGTATGCTAAATCAATCATGGATGAAAAATCTTAATTATACTAGCAAGTATCTAAAAGCAATCTAAAGTCGGAGGCTTGATGCCTAGACACCATAGTGCTCCTATATATATATATATATATATATATATATATATATATATATATATATATATATATGTATGTATGTATATGTATATATGAAAACCAAACAGACCACACACTACTCATCCGGCATTTTTTGACCAGCCCCACTGCGGCGCGTTGGAGACGCAAAAATTTGCACGAAGGGGAAATACATGGCGGGAGAATTTGGCGCCATCTCTTCCCGCGCCGCCGCTTCCATATTTAGCCCCCGCCACCACCTCCTCCCCTCAGCCTCACCTCCACCTCCTCCTACTCAACTCCTCTCCTCCTCCCATCACCTGCCCCCAAGAACCCTCAAAGCCATCGCCATGGCAGCTTCCAACGGCGCCGCGGCTGCCGGCTCCGTCCACGAGCTTCCCTACAAGATCACCAAGATGATGCCCCTGCTTAAGGTCAAGAAGCTCTCCGACAAGGCCATCCTGCCTTCCCGCGGCTCCGCCCTCGCCGCTGGCTACGACCTCTCGAGGTACGCACTTGTCAAGAAGTCTCCAACAAAGACCCTCCTTTAATTTACGGGTTGTTTGACCGTTTCTGGTTTGATCTCAGTGCGGCGGAGGCGGTTGTGCCGGCCAGGGGGAAGGCGCTGGTGCCCACCGACCTCAGCATCGCCATCCCGGAGGGCACCTACGCGCGCGTAGGTGAGCAAGCTCTTCGATGGGATGCGCGTACAGGTTCGTCTGGGTCTCATTTGCGCCGCAGGTGTTTGATGAAATGCTTCTGTGATTATTGCAGCGCCGAGGTCGGGGCTGGCGCTGAAGCATTCGATCGACGTGGGCGCCGGAGTGATCGACGCGGACTACCGTGGTCCGGTGGGGGTCGTACTCTTCAACCACTCGGATGTGGACTTTGCGGTGAAGTCCGGCGACCGGATAGCGCAGATGATCATCGAGGTGATCGTGACGCCGGAGGTTGCGGAGGTGGAGGACCTTGATGCCACCGTGCGCGGCGAGGGAGGGTTCGGATCCACTGGCGTCTGAACCGTGATGTACCTTTTGATGCTTGTGTGCGTTTGTGACGTTAAATGGAATTATCCAACAGAGAAGTTTTATCTTATCAGTAAATTGCAGCAAGTGTTAACATCGTTCCGCGATCTTATTTTGCACAAAATGCGTTAGCAGGATGGGTTGCAGAATTGCATGTTGATATCCGCTACAAATTAAGAATGTAAATTGCAAACAGACTGCAGGTTTCTGTTGGTAACTGCTCGAGAACATACTAACACAAAGCAGATAGTCAGAATGCCGCGGCATGTTCGTATTGCTGCATGCATCTAGATGAGCACAAACTGTGATTCCGTCTCTCTCGTGGAGGGAACACTTCATTATTGACTGTATTTCCAACCATCTGAACAGTGAGAAGTAGGAAAAGTTGACTAAATCGCTTGACACTGATAAGATAATTTTAGAAACTACATCTTATTCTTTTTGTTGTTCATGTGCCTGTGCTTAATCATCGGTAACGCAATCACCAACATACAACAGAAACTTTTAAATCCGTCTTGTTCTACCTAGTTAAAAGTTGTCTTTGTTAAAAGATGTACAGTTAAAAGTTGTTAGTCGAAAGGCAAAAACTACAGTGCACTCATGCACTAAAACTGTCGCCAATCGTCAGATCACGAACAGATGGGTACGATTCGGGCGGCTGCGAGCTCCTCGGCCATTTTCCCTTTAGCCTGTCGCCATCCCTTGGCCCCTCCCACACGCGGCCATCTCCCTAACAGCCCACCAGCTCCCCCCTCCCAATCCCTAACCCTAAATCCCTCGCGACGACAAAGGCAGAGCTCCGCGGCGCGCCCCCACCCCATGGCTCCCTCCCGTGCGGCAGGGGATTTAGGGTTAGGGATTTGGGGGGCCTGGTGGGGAGCTGGCGGCATGAAGAGCTTGGGAGGGGCCAAGGGATGGCAGCGGGCTGAAGGGGAAATGACTAGAGATGGCAACGGGCATAAACCCGCTGGGTTTTGCTATTCCAAACCCGTGCCCATGAAAATTGGATGTGTCCGTTAAAAAACCCATGCCCGTGACGGTGCGATTTTGCCTGCACCCATGCCCACTCTGTAACTGGTACCCACGGTCGCCGTGCCCAACAACATTGTCTGATTGCGATAAGTGCAATGCTTAGCAAGTCAACAATAAATTCAATTTATGTGCTACTATGTATGAAACAAGCAACAACAAATCCACAATGCACATCACTAGTTCACTCCATCAATTCTCAGTTCATAGTTCATAGTTCATTGGCGTAGCATATCATTACAAGTTCACGGTTCACAACTCATTTAAAACCAAAAGGAGAGACATCAACTGCTCCTTGTACTTGACTAATGGGCTATAGGCTGGATTGGTTTGCCTGGGAGGCTGGGTTTATAACTCCTATGGATCGGGTTTATATTACCCATGGGTTTACGGGTTTGGGTACTATAGGAACGTACCCGAACCCGCAGACCCGATGGGTTAGGCTTTTTGCCCATTAAGAGATCCATGGGTTAGGAAATTGATCCAGACCCATGCCCTAATAGAGTAAAAACCCACTGGGTATCGGGTTTCGGGTACCCATTGCCTCTCTAGAAATGACATGAGTGCGCAGGGGGTTGAAGGGAAAATGGTCGGGGAGCTCGCGCCCACCCGAATCGTCCCCGTCCGTTCGCGATCTGACGAGTGGCGGTGGTTTGAGTGCATGAGTGCACCGGTGGCATGAGTGCACTGTAGTTTTGCCTAGTTGAAATGTGTATAGTTGAGTCTAGGTGAAAGGTGTGTATGTGAGCTATCACAATAGAAGGCACCGAAGCATCCATATAATTCAGTTCTAATACAATTGGAGATGCAATGCAGGCTATTCTTGCAAGTTAATAAACTGCAAATGGCAAAGCAATAAAAAAGAGATTGCTTCAAGAACCTGAGATATTTTTCATCGAACAGATGCACAGAAACGTTTAGCATCCTTGCAACAATATCAACTCCAAGTGATCACTGTACCTGTGTACAGAACAAATCATTTTTGACAAGCCCCGTTAAACGATAAAATTAACATGAGAAGATTAAGGAATTAAATAGAAGGAATATGTTGTTCTTCTTCGTGACACCTTTCAGGAAGTGGTGATGGCTGTCAAAAACATGTACAAACTTCAGTGGAAAAGAGCAGATAAATACAATTGATAATCTGCTGATCCTAAAATTCAGTACAGCAAACAGGTAGACTGCTGGAGGTAGAGGGGAATAATTTACTGCCGAGTCTCTGCAGTGTATCATGCGATCTGCGATCACCAGTTATACTGCACAGAGGTGAGGGATCAACCGATCAACACCAAAAAAGGGGGAAAAGATGGGGATGGATCAGGAACGGAGACTCATCTGCGATCACCAGTTATACTTCAGGCAGTACTAGCTCCTGAGCATCTGTGAACGGAGATTCCATGGCAGCTGCTGCCGCCGTCCTCAGGTCATAGGTTTTTTTTGGGGGGTTTATGAGAAATTTGATGATTTGCCCTATCTTTATTTGCAAACAGCTCATTTGCCCCACAGTTGATATCAATTGATTATTTGCCACATCTTTTAATTTTCAGTTGATCATTTGCCCAGTTTGTATTTTCAAACCATTTTCTATTTTTATAATGCTAAATTATCATAGAAAATGATCAAATTACCCTTTAGTCACCCATGAAATCCACCTCCCATTCCATTCTTTTCTCTCTGTCAGAACCCCATCTTTTCGCCTCCACCCACGCAAGCCGCCTCCCTGTGCACAACTGCTCGTCTAACTCACGCGTGACAGATTCACCTATTCTCCAAATTACGATGACTGCTGCTGCTGCTGTCTGCTCTGTTGTCTTGTGTGGAATTGCCTTAACGAGAATACAAGAAATCTCCTCCAAAATCGTCGAATGACAGTGGGGGCCAAGAATGTATGCCGAACTTATCAAGAATTGACTCAACTTGATGTGAATTGTCTCCTTTCCTGATACATCGACAAAGGTAATGAGCATCTCCATTCTCTGAAATTATCGTTAGCTTCACCAGCTATTTTGAGCCGCATAAACCATTAGCTAGCAAACGCATGTACTAGATGTCAGAATGATCATGCTACACGAAAGTTGGTAGCCCATTGAAAGGAGAACTCAGATCTGAACTGGAAGGCATCTCAAGAACAAACGAGCATGATTTTGCATTAACTTTATTTACTGCAGAAGGCAAAAACATAAGGAATCAACCAAACATTTACATCGCCCAACGAACCCAAAAGAAGAGAAAAAACAAACATACATTTGGCCTCTATAGGGACGTGCACTAGTAGATCTACACAAGAAAGAATGGAATGGAATGGGAGAGGGTAATTTGGTCATTTTCTATTGTAATTTGGCAAAATAAAAATAGAAAATGGCTTGGAAATGCAAAGAGGGCAAATGATCAACTGAAAATTAAAAGATGTGACAAATAATTAATTAATATCAACTATGGGGCAAATGAGCTATTTACAAACAAAGATGAGACAAATCATCAAATTTCTCGTTAAATAAATTGGAATAGAGTGAAAACTATTGGCAGGATATTGGGATAAGATCAACTTGCCAAGCCGAAAAAGCGCGCTGGTTAGGACAGTAAAGACAGTTTCAACGACCGTCTTTTCTACCATACAAGCACGGCAGCATCTAAGTGTAGATATGAGACGGTTTAATTGCCCTCTCCTATTTATTATTATCTCTAGATAACTATCTGTTGCTTGCTACTAGTTAAAAGTTATCTAGTTGAAATGTGGTTAGTTGTAAACACATCCATTCTAAAATACATGTAAGTTTGGTAAAACAAATCTGATGATTCAAATGGACCACAAATTAGATATCAAAGCCTTAGAGGAGCTTAGACATGAGGGAGAGTATAGGCCGAACTGATTGGTGCATGAAGTTCAAATGACTCGGTTTCACAGGTTGTGTTTCAGATTCATCAGATGTGCAGTGGGGGGCAGCGGGGCGGCTAGGAAATGAGGGCATTGCTGAGCATGTGCTTGGTGACCAGAAATGGACATTACTAAGGGGGAAAAGAGGACACGAATGGAAAGTTAGGGTTCGTGCGCGAGGCGACGGATCCAGCATCCGCGACCAACCTGAGATGGGGAGGAAGGAGCAACGGTGGTGGAGAGGTGCAGGCGGGCGATGCTTTGGCTCCATCTTCAGCGCTAGTAGCCATGTCAGGAGGCGGCGGGTGGGGGGAGCCATGTGGCTAGGGTCGGGGGATTTTTTAGGGAAGGGAGTGACTATTGCACAGGTGACTGAAATTTTTTTATCTCTCAGTCATCTGAAGTTGCACTTTCAATTAACTAAAATTACAGTTGATTTTTTTGAAGGAGGGCTGCAACTTCAATTGATTGAGAGTGTAACTTTAGTTGCACTTTGAATCAGCTGAAGATGCAGATGTTTTTTTGGAGGAGGGCTACAATTTTAGTTGATTGAGAGTGCAACTTCAGGTGACTGAGAGATAAAAGAATTTCATTTATGTGTGTAATAGCAAAACCGTTTAGGGAAGGGATTGCTTAGATGAAGGTCAGCCAAACTGACTGATTTTTGGGATAGAAACAGACGATGTATAGGCACTAGGCAGACCCAAAAAGCAATGCTAAAGGCGTTTTCGTCGAGCAAACAGGCGCGGCCGACGTTGGTGACTTGGTGTTCTCGCTAGAGTTGAACTGGGGCTTCGGTTTGACTGCGGAACAGGATGAAGAAGCTGAGGGGCGCTGCATGCCGCGTGGGACTACAACAAGGGGGAAAACCCGGTTTATATTGGAAAATTTTAAAATTGAAAATTTAAAATAATATTAATTGAAATATGTCATAAATTGGACTAATTCGATGCAAAACGAAATATTTAAGACTGGTTCGTAGTCTAACTGGAGGTGACTGGTATAACTAACTTTCGACGATTTTCTGCCAATTTTTGTAGACCGTGGATTTCAGTAGTCCTAAATCCCAGTCAGCATTGTCAACATTTTAGTAGTCCAATTCAAGGTATTCTGGTTTCCATGCATATGTGGTTAATATTAAGGCTGAACATCCACGCTGTTGTAACACCTCTATTTCTGGAGATATTCTTGAATTCGAATCGCATAAGAATGAACGATACTGGCGTTCTAAGTAAAGCGATTATCACAACAGCACAAGCTTACAATAAGGATCCAACTTTATTACAATATATGGATGTCACCAGTTTAGATAGTGGGCGTGCAAGCCCACAAACCACAATACATTACAAAACACACCCCAGGCGGCCTGAGTGAGGCTAAGACCTAAAACCAATCCTCATCAGATAAGACTGGTTCCTCCAGAGCTCCTTCTTCCGCTGGTGCTTCTTGAATCCACTGACCTTCTGGTAAATTGTTTAGCAAGTCATGAGTACCACCGTACCCAGCAAACCACAAGGGTAATCCTGTCTAACTACATGCAAGGATATTCAAGGATGTGTGTATAGGGGTTTATTACATTTGGTGGATGCAGTTTTATTTACAAACAATCAAAGTTAAAACATTTTATCCTTAAGATCCGGGGTTTTCAATTATCAAGTAAAGTTCATCATTATCCAAATTAACATCAAAAGCTCTACTTATGCCTCATTATTGGAATCACCCAATTAACACAGCTTCATTAACCGGAAGCACGGCGTATTCGAATACCATTAATTTCACTCTGCAGAGTTGCTCAACTTTACCCACACGATCCCTTAACTCCCGCAACAGAGTTAAGAAAGCCAAATCGTTTCACTGCTCAAATCTTTATATAGCTTCTACCCGGTAGCGTCACTCATTTAGGCACATATTAAAAAAGTTCTCATTTCCTTGCCGTGTGAGTGTCCACTACCGTTGTTAGGTATCCGCAGCATACCTAACCCCACATCATCAAAACACATCAGCCTGTAGAGATTCAATCGAATTGAGCAGCTACTAAACCAGTGTTGACAAGTCAACTCCTGTGGTCTGAGCGATCACTATGTTCTTTACTTGACACAAGGCTCTTGTCATTATATTTTCACCGAGGCACCAACCACAAACTTCCGCTGAGCTCAACAGCACCAGCCACCACCAATCCAAACAGCCTCCATCCTAGGGTAAAGCGGTAGGCCTAGTCCGTTACCCAGAGTCCCACCAGTCTCTCTACCCTAGGTCCAATCCAAGGGTTTGGTCGTGGGCTTAGATCACTTCGTGATAACCCCACCTTCTGACCCTCCCCCTAGTTTTCCCAAGGTAGAGTCGTGGACTTGGATCACATCGTGATGACCCCACATTCTGACTCCTACCTTGGTATAAGTTTTTCAATTCTAATAGCCAGCAGCCAAAGTCACTTAGTAGTGCAAAATGTTGAGTGAGATGAACTATAAATCTTAATACAATATTTCAATTATTACTATAGCTGTCAAGGTGAATATGGCTATCAATTGAGATAGGGTATTTTTCAGTGGTAGGAATAACTAAATAGCATGCCATTCTAAACATTTTAATTTAAGCAATTAATATTTCACAACTAACCATAATGCAAATACATTAATTAAATAATGTAATTTCATAGGGTTCAACATGATCAAAAAATTATGACTTGCCTTGCTGATCTGGAACTTCTACTATCTCGTACAACTGGGCAACGGGTTTCGGCTCCGCAACTACGACTTCTGCCAACTTGGAAGCTAGCGCAAACACATAAAATAACAACATAAGTCCAAACTTGATTTTAATCAAGTTAAGGAATATAATTTAAATAAAAATGAGTAAATTGCACAAAGTTTCAATTAAACATGGAGAGGGCTTTAGGATTGGATTTTTTTATGGAAGGGTAATATTTGGACTCATAGGATTTGAATTTATAAATCTGAATTTTGGAAAAGGAGAAATTTAAATACCTAAAATTTGAATTTTGAGAAGTGGAGATCATATTTGGACTCTAGAAATTATTCTGGTCAAAATGGTGTATTTTTGGGATTTTCTGGAATTTTTAATGAATTTTCTGAATTTAAAAACTCTTATGAACAATAACGGGCTCGGCCTGTGAACAGTGCGGCCCAGCCCATGATTTTCCGCGTGGCCGATGGGCGACGCGCGGCGGCGCGGAGGGGCGCGATGAAGCGAGCGCGAGCGCTCGGATGGATGGCCGTATCGGCATCAACGGCCGAGATTTGAACGGGTGCGAAGCGTCCAGATGAAACGGCGCCGATGGTCACGATGCGACCACGTCACCCCCGGGAGGTCGTCTTCAACCTCCAGACTTCCTCCCAGCGGGAAAACAGAGCCTGCCGTCTCTGGCCAAGCAGCGACGACAGGGTTTCTCTGGAGGAATGTGTTTCACAGAGTGAGACGGGTTGAGCTTGGGATTCCATTTTGGTACTTTGGGAGGTGAGGGGATGGACGACAGTGGTTGGCGACGCCCCCCACGGCGGCGCTATGAAAATCCAGTGGTTCTCCGGCCAAATTGGTCGTGGCTTCACCATCTAAGGGACACTAGAAACACGCTAGAAGCGATGGCTTAGCTCGGGGACAGCTCAGGCGAGCTGGCCACGGTGGACCTCTTTCGGCCGACGGCGAGCTCAGCCGCCAGCATACTAGGCTAATGCTACCGTCCAAGCTAAGGTTCTATTGTGATCAGGGTGCACCAAAGATCATGCTAGAGCAAGGAATCAAAAAATAATGGGCTCAATCGAAGGATTGGAGCTAGGGCTCACTGGGACCAGGGAGGTGATCGGCGACGACTGGAGCGAAGGGAAGCAATTCGGTTGCTCTGGGAGGTGTGTGTGAGCGTCTAGAGGAGATCCACTGTGGCTGGAGGGTTTTGTATTGCATGTGTAGCGCTGGCCACAGAGAGGCGGTGCGATCGAGCTTCTCCCACGCAGGCGCGGGGAGGGAAGGTGTACTGGCATTGCAGGGGCTGTGAGGGGGAGCTGGCGTATCCTCTGGCGCGAATGTACGTCGCTTGACCGCTGTGAGAGAGAGGGAAGCCGCGAGAAGGACGCGGGTTGCAGCGGCGGCCTCGGCGTGCGTTGGGGCGGCGCGTTGCGCGAGGCAGGCGCAGAGGAGGGGCAGTTGACCAGTGGGATCCGCGTGACCAAGTGGGCACGGACACAGAGGGGCGGCGGCCGATATTTCGCGCGGTGAGGTGGCGACGAGTGCGTCCGCGTCTTTGGGAAGGCTTCGGGTTGATGGCGCGCGAGCGAGCGACGCTAGGGAGAAGGAGAAAACGTATTCGCCGAAAAGGGAAAGCGTAATTTCGATGGGAATTTTCGAATTGGGTAAAAATTTGAAATTCAAGCAAAATTCATAATAAATTTCAAAATTTTGAAATTTTGGGATGTTTCAGCTGTTGCCTGACCGTCCCAACTGAACAGAAGAGACGCGCCCTAGAGATGATGAATATACACTGCGCGAGGTTTTGCAATATCAGATGGCTTTATATTATTATGGGAAGCTCAGGGCGCGCGCGCAGATCATATACTGAAGTAGAGAACCTCATGGCCGCACCTTACGTATGCACCATCTCTATCATCCTATTAGCATTTTGCTCTCCGCCGCCGTCGTGCCTCGCCGCTGAGCTCATGACATGGAAGTGCAACAACCGAACATACTACGCCCCCAACTCCACGTACCAGTCCAACGTCCGCAGCCTCCTCTCCTCCCTCGCCGCCAACGCTTCCGGCTCCTCCCCTGTCGGCTTCGCCACCGCCACCCTCGGCGCCGGGCTGGACATGGTGTGGGGCCTCGCGCTTTGCCGCGGCGACACCGACGGCACGGGATGCGCGTCCTGCCTCGCCCTCGCGCCGGGCGCCGCCTTCAACAAGTGCCAGGGCGCCAAGGACGTGTCCGTCTTCTACGACCGCTGCCTCCTCCGCTACTCCGACTTGGACTTCCTGGCGAGCCCGGACAACACCCAGGTCCTCATGTCGGGATCCAGCATGGAGAGCGTCACCAGCGGATCAGCGGACCGGTTCAACGCGCTCGCCGCCTATCTCGTCGGCGCGCTCTCCGACCTGGCGGCGTTCAACACGACAACAAGGTACGCTGTCGGGGTGGTGACGTCGGACCTGGGGTTCCCCACGACGACGTCCGACGTGGTGCACAGCATCAACGGGATGGTGCAGTGCACGCCGGACCAGGCGCCACGGGCATGCCGGGGGTGCCTCCAGGCGCTCATGGACCAAATGCCTGCGATGTTCAACGGAAGCATCGGGGGGCAGATCAACGGGGTCTGGTGCCACCTGAGGTACGAGGTGAGGGAGTTTTACAACGGCAGCCCGATGGTGAGGCTCGCCGCGCCGTCATGGACACCTCCGTCGTCTACAAAGAAAGGTACGTATGTCTTGCCTGCTGCCTACCGGTGTTCAAACTTTCGTAGCCGGATAAAATTCGGTCACCAGAGAAAAGAACGAAAACCGAAATTTCGGACGAAAAAAAATCAAATTTTTGATACAATTTAGTCAAAATTTAAATAAAATTTAAATAAATTTCAAATAGAACTAAATTTTAGCCGAATTTAACATGTTCCAGTACCAACGAAATGGACGAAATTTCGTCCGAAATTTATTTCCCTGCTGCCTACTATTGTTTACGGGGACATCACATCTAGTTTGCGCGTGTCCACCGCCAACGAACCCATGACGGACTCCCAACCAGGGTTTTGAAAACCAGTTTGAAAATTTTATCGGGAACCAATAACACCGATGTGACTGGTAATTGGAGAATTTAGAATGTTTAAGGACCCAAATTTTCAGTAAAAATTTCTTCTAACATTTGATAAAATTCATGCAAAACAAAATTTTCAAAGCCAATTTGAAATTTTAACGAAGGACACCGGTATTTCTGGTCAAAGTCGACAGCTGGCCAAAGTCAAAGTCGACAGCTCGCACTGGAAACAGTGACGTTTGGTCGAACAGTTCCCCGAAGGGTACCCACTACCCGCAAAGCAGCAATTTTGATTTTGTATGTATGTACTTAAGAGACTAGGCCGAGAAAGACGCATGATGCATGCATAAGTCCAGGTCCAACATGCAACTTCCTGCCACTATCCTAGGCCTATTCTTGGACCTGTACATTTCCTGCCGCTATCCCGGCTTTTGACCTGCCACTATCCCGGCTTTTGACTTGCCAACAGCTGTACATTTCCTGCAATTTGCGAGCCACAATTTGGTCTGATATTTCTCTGCATGCAACATCAGGAAACGGGACAAGGGGCCGAGAAAATGTAGCAACAGCGATTGCAGTTGTTCTCGGGGTCGTTGTTATCCTCCTGTCCATTTTTACCATGTACCTCTGGAGAAATGCAAAAGCAAACAAATCACAAGCACTATGTGAGTGACCTAGCTTATATGCTGTCTTATATTCTCACTTTTGTACTAAATTTGATCTCTCTCTCTCTCTCTCTCTCTCTTTTCTTTGCCAAGCCAGCGCAGAGCTGGGTGTTATATTACATAGGGAAACAATTACAGAGGCACAGCAGGCTGTGCAGGATTAGAGGAAAAATAATAAATTTGATCGATGTTGATATTACAATGAAGTACATATTTGTGCAGCTAACGCGGAAGATGATCATGCTGGATCACTTCTCTTCGACCTGCCAACGTTAATATATGCAACTGCAAACTTTGCTCAAGAGAACAAATTAGGGCACGGAGGCTTTGGAGCAGTGTACAAGGTACTTCCATTACTGTACTATTCACTCTGACATCTTATTCCGTAGGATCGTCGATGGTAATCAGAGGGGTGAATAATTACAACGTATAACGGAAGCTTTTTAAGATTTATTAATATTTTTAAATCTGAAATCACAGAAACACACACAAAAATATCCAAGCACAATACATACAAAACAATATATAAACCACAAGCTTAAAAACTTAATGAAAAAACATAAAACCTAATTAGCCTTAGGCAATCCCCTGGCACTAATTATGTTTTTCTCTCCTCAATAGTTGCAGCCGCCGCACAGCATTTCCATTGACTGGTTTCGTATACATGCTTGTATAACTCATGAGTGACTAGATAACTCTATTTACTTGGCTCAAAGCATCATCCGCATGCGTGCATTGCTTGATCGATGCGTCGTGACAACCGAGAAAAATCTACTCCGCGCGCACATGCTTTGGACCAAGACTTGAAGATCTCACGCACATGCCGGCGATAACGTGTCCGACTGACTTTCTGATGCGCCGACGAACGAAGACCGAGACCGGGCTGTAAGATAATAGAATAGGGTGGAATTGGATGTATTGTATTGAGCCTTTCGGACGGTATATAGAGGTACAAAACTTGGGGGCAAGATGGTACAAGAGATTGTAATCTCAATGGACTTTATCCTACCATATATTGTACTCTAACATCCTCCGCAGTCACAACGGGAGTGTCGCAGACGGTGAGACTGGAGAAGAAGCCGAAGAGCTAACATCCCCCCGCAGTCATAACCGTTGATGCGGCGCGTATGCTGTGACTGGAGCAGGAACCGACAAGTAGCTCAAGCAAGGCGGTAGCCCTTTGTGCCGATGTCGAGGTAGCCGAGCGCGAGGGCGGAGTAGTCGTGGTCGAGGATGCCGTGCTGGAGATGACCGTGGTCGACGTAGTCGTGGTCGGGTTACCGATGTCGAGACGGTCGCGCATGAAGCCGCAGGCGCAAAAGAGGCGCCATGGTGATGACGGAGATGCATCGAGGTAGTCGTCGTGGAAGGGGGGCGATGCCGAGGTCGACGCAGTCAGGGCCGTCGAGGATGTAGGCGAAAAACGGCGATGCAATCGAGGCAGACGAGACGGGAACGGGAGGGTCGATGCCGAAGTCGACGCAGTCAAGCCGCTAGAGCCGAGGCGTGTTGTGTTTGCCGGACCCGCAACGCGTCGGGACAAGCACGATCGGTGTTGCCGCATCGGACGTACAAGGGAGAGGCCCCAACCAGGCGTGGTTGTGCTGGAAGAAGAAGCAGTGCGGGAGCGGACGCTACTACCCGAAGGCGAGCAGTCCGGGCAGACGCTCTGGCGCGAAGGCGAGCAGTCCTGACGCAAGGTACGGCGGCGGCGGTAGTGCTCGATGTCGGCGATGAAGGCCCGATCAGTATGACGAAGACCATGTGCAGACAGATGGCGCACAAGAGGTTGCGCAGCACAGTCGTCGATGCACATGAGACGGCGATGTAGATGCAACGGCGAGGGGACACGCGCGCGGTGGTGCTGCGGCCCGAGGAGGCGACACAGCAGCAACCCTGTTGCTCGGAGAAGATGCACGTAGTACTCGATGACGGACGTCACGGGAGGCGGGTGGATCGCGCACAATCGGCTGATCAGGCCGAGTACGCGCGAGGCGGGACGACGATGGAAGAAGTCGGTGGAGGCATCCCGATCTGTGGTGGCGATGACGAACCGGCGATGAAGACGTGCAGACGGGATGACCGAGACGTGACGTGCGAAGGCGTCCCCTCGGCATCGCGTGCCCGGCCTGGCCGCACAGTCGAAGAGGTAGAGGCCGGTGTAGTCGACGCCGATGTCGGAGTAGATACGTGCGAGGTCGGCAGGCGGTGGGCGACTCAACCCCGATCATTGATTGGGAAAAAGAAAAGATACAACAGCAGCAGTAGGACCTTCCATGTGCAATTCACTAGGTACACCTAGCCTGAGGCCGATATGGTCGATGATGATCGAAGCTTTGATGGAACGCCAGATCTGGACAGAACACCTCTCTTTTTTTTCTTTTTTTTGTGCGCACGCGCGCTGTGGATACCTTTTATAACAGCAGAGCTGAGTCGGGCATCCGCATCTGGGCTCTCGGTGGGGCTGGCACGGACGGCCGATCGGCTCAAGGGCGCAGACGCTGGTGGTTACGGCCGCGCCGAGACGAGCGACCGTGGTGGCGGCGGCGGCTTCCGGTGGCGTCTGGGTCGGCCGGTGGCAAGGGTCAAGAGGCGGCCGGGAGGAGGTCCAGGCGGCACGGCAACGCCGGGCGGCTCACCGAGCGGCGGCGGATCCGGAGGATGGCGTGAGGCGGCGATCGCCGGCCGGATCCGACGGATCGGTGGCGGGAAGCCCGATCCGCGCGGGAGGCCAAGGCGAAGTCGGTGAGGCCGGCCGGTGCTGCCCTGCCGCTGCCGCTGCCGCCGTGGACCGGGCGCAGCCTCCATCGCCAACCGACGCCTCCCGATCCGCCACGGCGTGGGCGCGCGTCCTAGCTCGGCCGCCACCATGGCGGCTCGTGGCCTGGGCGTGGTTAAGTCCGCCGCCACGGCGGCAGCAGACGGGCGGCAAAGATCCGGAAGGGGGTGACGGCGACGGCCCAGCGACGAGCCTGGTGAACGCGACGAGGAAGGCCCGATCTGCTGTGTGATGATGACGACGACTATGGCGGCCGGATCTATAGGATCCGCCGCCTAAACGAAGGCGCTGCCCCCGGCGGAGATAGATCTCCCCGGGGGCGCGATGCGGAAGCGAGCGGCGGCTAGGGTTAGGATCTAAACCTAGACGTCTGATACCATGTAAGATAATAGAATAGGGTGGAATTGGATGTATTGCATTGAGCCTCCCGGGCGGTATATATAGAGGTACAAGACTTGGGGGGCAAGATGGTACAAGGGATTGTAATCCCAATGGACTCTATCCTACCATATATTGTACTCTAACACGGGCACTTCCGGGTTGCGGAGCCATTCTTCGTACCGGAGGCCGAACAGGAGGGCCGACTGGACCTGCAGGCATGCGTTCAAATTGTACGCCGGGGTCATCGTTCGGACCTGAAGCTAGGGTGAACTTCGGATTCACTGTGGAGAGTCGAAGCTACGGTGCGGTCGGATGGCTCGTGGCCCCGCGACAGCACTTTAATGGCGCCTGGCATGCGACGTAATCTGTCCGACGTGATGATACGCAAACGGCGTGCCTTGCGCTGTCAGCGGCCGAGCGCTTTTTCTTAGTGTGACGGCGCGCGGCTGTGCGTGATTGGCGTGTCGTGTGATGCCGAACGGCCGCACGACCGCTGTCTCACGCCCCTTCCCGAGAAGGTGGGACGCGTGGAGGCGCATGATTGGTACATCGTGCGCTGTCAGGTGGCCGGGCAACTACACATCCTCGATCTCCACCGGTCGCGCTTACCAATCGTGGGGAGATGAACGGTTGAGATCCTGTCGGTTGCTTTTCCCTATCGTGGGGGAGATGAGAAGACTTTACATACCCCCTCGCCGGTATGTGGGCGTTTATCCCGCTCGCTCATTTGCCCTTTTGCTGTCTTTCCGCTTTCGTTTGCTTTCGCCTATTGGTGCTTACTGGCTCGTTCGTCCGTCGCTCTCGTACATTTGACAGTGCGCCTCCGGGGGGAGAATGTCTTGCCCCGAGGGAGATGCTTACCGGCCAATTGGTAGCGCGTCACCCAGCCAACGCGACTCTTCGGCTCCCTCAGGGAGGGAGAGCTGCTAGCTGGTGGCCTTTGCGAGGGCATCACCTTGTTCATTGTCCGCGCGAGGGATGACTTTGACTGTGATTCCCAGGAAGTGGCGCTCCTTCGCTCTCACCGCCGCCAGGTACTTGGCTAGCTCGGGGTCCTTAGCTTGGTAGGATTTGTCCACATGGCCCGCTACCAAATGAGAGTCGGTGCGAACAAGGACCCTCCTCGCGCCAAGAGCTTTCAGCTTCGCAAGGCCGAAGAGTAGCGCCTCGTACTCGACCGTATTGTTGGTGGCCGGGAAGCCGAGGCGCACTGAGTACATCAGGTTGTGACCCTCCGGCATAGTGATCACTGCGCCGACCCCCGCACCCAGGGCCCTATAGGTCCCCTCGGTGTTTAGCATACATACCGGGTCCTCTGGTTGCTGCACTTGGTGAGCTGGCGAAGTCCACTCCACGAGGAAGTTCGCGAGGACTTGAGACTTAATTGTCATTCGTGAGGCGTACGTCAGGAAGAACGGCGCGAGCTCGGTCGCCCACTTGCCAATACGCCCCGTGAACTCCTTATTACGTAGCAACTCGACCAAAGGGAACGAGGATGGGACCGTGATGGGATGGGCGAGGAAATAATGCCGGAGCTTCCTCGAGGCCATGACGAGCTCGTAAGCCAACTTCTCGAGTTATGTATACCACGTCTTGGCGCCTTGGAGGGCTTCAGAGACGAAGTACATGGACCGCTGAAGGGCGCCCTCCTCGAGGACAAGGACGGTGCTGACCGCTGTTGTTGTGGCTGCGAGGTAGAGCAGTAGGAGAGCCTCTGGTGCTGGGGCGACCAGTGTGGGAAGGCTTACGAGGTGCTTCTTGAGGTTGTCGAAAGCCTTCACACAGTCGTCGTCTCAGTAGAAACCGCCGCATTCGCGGAGGGTCTTGAAGAATGGTAGGCCCCGCTCCGCTACCCTGGACAGGAAGCGGCTTAGTGCGGCCATGTGGCCAGTAAGCCTCTGGACTTCCTTCGTCGTCTTTGGCGGCTCCATGGCGATGATCGTGTCGACTTTATCAGGGTTTGCCTGGATGTCTCGCCTAGACACGAGGAAGCCTAGGGGCTTCTCCGCTTGTACGCCGAAGACGCACTTGTCCGGGTTGAGCTTGATGCTCGCCCGCCTGAGGTTATCGAAGGTCTCTTGGAGATATTGACCATGGGAGGCGAGCTGCCTGGTTTTGACGACCACATCGTCGACGTAGGCCTCGACGTTCCTCCCAAGCTGGGAGGCCAACGCCAACGCGACAAGACGAGTGAACGTCGCCCCCGCATTCTTCAAGCCGAAGGGCATCCTGACGAAGCAGTACATCCCTATTGGCGTGATGAAGCTGGTTTTGTCCTCGTCGTCCTTGGCCATACGGATCTGGTGGTAGCCGCAATATGCGTCCAAGAAGCTCATGAGCTCACACCCTGCAGTGGCGTCCACAGTTGGTCTACGCGCGGCAAAGGGTAGTCATCCTTCGGGGCCACTAGCTTTCTTGACGAGCATGGATTGGCAAGCCAGTCCGAGTGCTAGACCTCGCGGATGACCCCGGCGTAGAGAAACTTTGCTACCTCCACCTTCGCCGCACTCTGCCGGTCAGCTAAAATGCGCTGGAGACTCTGCTTGACCGGCTTAGCGTCGGGGCGGACTACCAACTTGTGTTCAATGAGGGCGCGGTCCACGCCCTTGATGTCTTCCGGGGACCATGCAAAGACATCCGTGTTGTCCCGAAGTACCCGAAGTAGGTCTTGCTCGACTTCAGGAGGGAGGCCTTCACTGATGGAGACACAATGTCCGTCGACATGCAGGGGCACCTTCTTGACCTCGCCCTCCGGCCGAGGCTTGGGCATCCAACCCGGGGCGGAGGGCGCGTCCGCCTTCGGATTGGTGGTGAGGGCGTGCACCTTGCGGTGCGGGCGTTGAGCACCGAGCTGTATGCGCCGAGCTGGCGGTGACGCCCGCACCCGCGATCGCCGACGCCGAGGCCCTGGTGTCGACGCGCATCTCCGCCGGGCTCCTATTTTTCTTCTCCACCGCCTATGACGAGGCTTCCTCCGGTGACATCCCTCTTTAGATCTTGGAGCTTGCTCTTGTCGTCCCCACGGACGGCGCCAACTGTTGTAGTTACGGACCAAACATTATAGATGGTAGTGGAGAGTTAAGTGAGCAATGCTTAGGACTCTCCCCATGGCCTAGGTGGCTTTATATATTCATATGGGGAGTATTTTACAATTATGTCTGTACACACAAGTACCGTTCTCAAGGGCATATATGGTATTACACATGTCCCACTTTGAGCTTTATGACCTTCTAACAGGCCTGCTGAGTTTAGGTGGGGGCCACTCCTACAACACACACCAAATCTCTCCCCCTTTGGCAATGTAATCATCAAGAAAATTCAGAGAAAAGATGATTCTAAGAAGGAGCAATAAGGGTAAAAATCAAGAAGCTTTGTAAATTATACAAGTCACTTTGCATTTGATTTAATAAAGCAGTCAAGCCATATTTTAAGTAGAGCTATCTAAATCATATAAAATTATATATCATATAGCAATATCAAAACCAGTCTTCAATATCTTAAGGCCTAAAAGTCAAGCAGATCTTTAATCCAGATGAGCTAGCAGTCTCATATAACAACCTATTGCTCCACATTCAATTCTTACGTATATGACATGCTTGTAGCATACTTCTTTTCATGATAGCTTACTTCTTGTAAATGGTGGCATGCTTGAAGCATATTTCTTTTCATCTTGTGAACTTTTTGTGCCCTTTTTTTTTGTTTACCATGGCCTGCTTAGAGCATATATCTTTTCAAATGTCTCTTTCTATTTTTTATAAAATGTCAAATTGAATTATCTCCGCAAAACCCGCAAATTACCCTCTCAAAACCCCGCAAATTTCAGGGGATCTTGCCTTATGGACGGGAAATAGCTGTGAAAAGACTGGACAAGGCCTCAAGTCAAGGTCTGAAGGAGTTGAGAAATGAGCTCTTATTGGTTGCCAAGCTTCGACATAACAATCTTGCAAAGCTTCTCGGTGTTTGCTTCAAGGGACAGGAGAAACTGCTGGTGTATGAATACCTGCCTAATCGGAGCCTTGACACCTTTCTTTTCGGTATGAAGTAATACAATGTCCGTCTCTTCTTCTAGATTTTAGCACCCGTCTAAATTGCTTGCATGATCTTTGTAGAAGTTGAGAAGCGTGAATTATTAGATTGGGGAACGAGGTACAACATCTTCTACGGCACAGCAAGAGGTCTACTCTACCTTCATGAAGATTCGCAAATAAAAATCATACACCGAGATCTGAAGGCAAGCAACATCCTGCTGGACGCCAATATGAACCCAAAGATCTCGGACTTCGGTTTGGCGAGGCTTTTCGACAGTGACAAAACGACTACCATCACAAGCAAGTTGTCGGAACGCTGTAAGCTCAACGATTTGTCTTCTTATTAGTTTGTTCGACTTACACACAGCAGCGTACAACCCGAAATTCTGAACTGATACATCTGCAGAGGTTACATGGCACCAGAGTATGCAGTACTGGGGCACCTGTCGGTCAAGTTAGACATCTACAGCTTTGGAGTTCTAGTCCTGGAAATCGTGTCGGGAAGGAGGAATACTGACGTGTTCGAATCTTCAGAAGAACCCAACACTTTGCTGAGCTACGTGAGTCATGTCCTCGTTAAGTAATTTACAGAATCCTTGGTTACCACGCACGCTAATCAAGTATGCCTCTGATCAGGTGTGGGCTAACTGGAACAGAGGAACACCACTGGAGATCATGGATCCAGCACTGGTGGGTTGCCAAGCCCCGGCGAGTGAGGTGCTCAAATGCATCCACCTTGCTCTTCTCTGCGTCCAGGAGAACCCGGCGGACCGGCCGACCATGCTGAGCGTCCTTGTCATGCTGCACGGGGAAGCTTCGAGCTTTCCGGCGCCGTCCAAACCTGCATTCGCCTTCTCGTTTGGAGGCCCCGGTGACCAACGGGCTGCTCCTCCGGTCTCCGTTAACGGCATGACCACGTCGGAGTTCCATCCAAGATAAGGAGGGAATAGCGTCACCACAGCAACGCCTCAAGACAAACGTTCATGCTGCGACCTTCCTAATGTATCTGACTTTCGATCTGCTATGTATGTTTATTGTAGTACAAATGTTGACTTCTTATGAGTACAGGATTGCCGGAAACTCATGTTACCTAATCTAGATATTCTAGTGCAGATCAGTTTCTAGTCTGCATGTCTTCCGTTGCGTAATGCATTTAGTGCATTGTCAGTTTCTTATTTAGTAGTTCAGTTTCTATTGTTAAATGCTATATGAACGGAGGAAATAAACATGAAAAAGCTGCAGTTCTGGGCAGCACCAAATCTTTCTTGCATTTGTGTGTGTGATTGCTCAAGTTCTAGCCAAAGCTGAGAGTAGACTCCAACAAGCGGAAAGATCAAGGCCTTCGTAGTCCGAAGACCAACGACTCCACTGTGAAGTCGAAGACTTTGCACGACAAGCGAAGTAGGTACTTCGCATCTCCGCACCGAAGTCGGAGACGTCGCACGACAAGCGAAGTTGGTACTTCGCACCTTCGCACCGAAGTCGGAGACGTCCACGACAAGTGAAGTAGGGACTACCAGTGATCGGCGCAATTGAACCCGGCGACGTCGAGTACGGCGAGGATCGGCTGGCACTACCAGTGATAGCTCGCTCGGTCCCGACGGAGATGCTGAGCTTGATCGGCAGCAAGGAGACCGCGCAAGAGGCGTGAGAGGCGGTCAAGGTAATGCGAATGGGCGTCGAACGGGTGTGCGTGGCGACTTCAACAACATCGCCTTCAAGGAAGGCGATAACGTGGATGACTTCTCGATGCAAATTGCAGGCCTCGCCAACAACCTACGTCTTCTCGGCGACGAGATCGACGAAGCCGAGGTCATTCGCAAGTTGCTCCAGGTGGTCCCCGATCGGTTCATGCAGGTCACGATCTCAATCGAGACGTGCTGGACATCGAGGAGTTGTCCATCGAGGAGGTCACGGGCCATCATCGGTCCGTAGAGCAGCGGCTTGACGCGCGGGCAGTGGCCGTAGAGTTGGGTTCCCGGCTGCTTCTCTTGTCGAAGGAGGAGGATCTCATCCATCGCCTACGCAAGCGCGACAAGGAGGGTATGCGCGTCGGCAGCGCTGGTGCCAGCGGAAGTGGTACGAACAGCGGCTCGGTCCTACCACGGCGCGGCGCATAGCCACCCAAGCACGGTACCGACGACGCACGCAAGGGTGGTGGCGGCAAGGTCATCGACAAGGATACGTGCAAGTACTGCGGGAAAATTGGGCATTGGGCCCGGGAGTGCCGGAAGAAGAAGAGAGACGAGGCGGCGGTAGCAGCGCTACTGGCGAAGGAGGGCGGCGATGACGAGACGTCCCTGTTGATGGCCCAGGTGGCCTCTCTTTCACTAGTGCCTGCGCGCCTCCCAGAGCGCGCCGCACCTGTACACGTCGACGGACGAGTCTTCCTCAATGAAGAACGCGCGACGGTGCAGTTGGGTGACACTGATAACCACACCGGCCGCCAGGATGATGGCGTGTGGTACCTCGACACTGGCGCGTCGAACCATATGACAGGAAACAGCGCGGCCTTCTCCAAGCTGAACCGCAACATCACGGGCACGGTAAAGTTCGGCGATGGATAAATGGTGGACATCCTCGGGCGCGGCACGATCATGTTCGCGGCACGGGGTGAACGCCATCGTGTGCTGTCGAACGTGTACTTCATCCTACGTCTGGGCAGCAACATCATCAGCTTGGGACAACTCGACGAGGTCGGGTGCCAAGTGTTGATCGAGGAGGTGTACTACGGGTGTGCGATCCAAGGAGGGAGCTTCTCGTCAAGGTACGGCGATCAGCGAATCGACTGTCAAGATCTCCCTCACGCTCGCTGACCGATCTCGCTCCTGGCGCACGCAAACGACGATGCGTGGCGCTGGCATGAGCGGTTCGGCCACCTGAGCTTCGAGGGGTTGAAGAAACTTGGGCGTGGCGGCATGGTGAGTGGGCTTCCGCTGCTGGATCATGTCAACCAGTTGTCTGACGCGTGCCTTGTCGGCAAGCAATGACGCCGCCGTTCCTCCGGAGGCCTGGCACCGCGAAGGGCGGCTTGATCTCGCCCACGGCGATCTTTTGGGCGATCCACCAGCCCACCCACGAGGCGGTATTTTCTCCTACTCGTCGATGACGCTAGCCGCTATATGTGGCTGGTGCTGTTGTCGGGGAAGGACGAGGCGGCGAGCGCGATCAAGAAGTTCCAAGCCGACGTCGAGGTGGAGACCGATAGGAAACTCCGTGCGCTACGCACGGACCGAGGAGGCGAGTTCACGGCGGTGACCTTCGACGAGTATTGCACGGAGAAGGGCGTTCACCGGCAGCTCATGGCGCTGTATTCGCCACAACAAAACAGGGTCGTGGAGCGTAGGAATCAAACAATGATGGCCATGGCACGCTGTCTCCTCAAGGCAAAGCAGATGCCGAGCACCTTTTGGGGGGAGGCATTGAGCACTGCCATGTTCATCCTGAACCGTTCGCCGATGAAGAGCATCACCAGGATGACGCCTTATGAAGCTTGGCATGGTAAGAAACCGGTTGTGCATTTCATGCGCACGTTCGGCTACCTCGCTCATGTCAAGATTACACGCCCGCACGCCGCGAAGCTTGACGACCGGAGCGTGAAGATGGTTTTCGTCGGGTACGAGCCGGGCTCCAAAGGCTACCGGGTGTACGATCCGGTGGGTGGCCGGCTCCATGTGACTCGCGACATGGTGTTCGACAAGACCAAAGGGTGGAATTGGGAGGTGAACGGTGATGCCAGCCCTGAGACGTTTATCGTGGAGTACACGATCAGCGACGTCTTGGGCGGCGGCGAGCCGAACGCGCATGTATCCCCTGCGGTCCCGTCCCTGGAGGAAGAAGACAAAGCTATAGCGCCACCCCGAACGCCCATGAACGCCACTCACGACACCGGTGGTGCTCAAGTTGGGCACTGCACTCCACCATCTCACATCCCGTCGGGGCTCAACCATAGTGACAACGGCGCACCACGGCATTTCCGCACGGTGGATAATTGCATCAATACTACCGAGCTAAGTGTACCGGACCCCGACGAGTGGCTCCTCGTTGCGACCGAGGAGCCCACCTCTTTCGGTGAGGCAGCCACCGATCCGGCCTGGCGCGCCATGATGGAAGAGGAGATGGCGGCTATTGAGGACAATGGCACGTGGGAGGCGGTGATCCTCCCGGCCGGACACCGCCCGATTGGCCTCAAATGGGTGTTCAAGCTCAAGAAGGATGCGCAGGGGCGGTGGTTCGGCACAAGGCGTGGCTGGTGGATAAGGGGTACGTACAACGCACTGGCGTGGACTTTGATGAGTTTTTTTGCACCTGTGGTGTGGCTCGACTCCGTGCGCGCACTGGCAGCGGTGGCAGCGCATGAGGGCTGGGTGCTCCACCATCTCGACGTCAAGTCTGCATTTCTGAACGGCGACCTCACGGAGGAGGTTTACGTCGCTCAACCGCCGGGATTCGTGATCGCCGGGCGTGAGCGGCAAGTACTGCGGCTACGCAAAGCACTCTACGGCCTATGACAAGCTCCTCGGGCAAAGCTCGATCACACGCTGGTGGCACTCGGGTTCACACGCTGCGAGGAAGAGCACGGGGTGTACACACGTGGCGAGGGGTGAGGACGTGTGCTCCTGGGCGTGTATGTTGATGATTTGATCCTCATCGGCGCCGACCAAGCTGAGATCGAGTCGTTCAAGGAGGAAATGAAGCGCTCGTTCAAGATGAGCGACCTCGGGCAGTTGAGCTACTATCTCGGCATTGATGTCAAGCAGCTGCCCGGGAAGATCACCATGAGCCAAGCTGCGTATGCGACAAAGCTCCTGGACAAGGCCGGCATGGCTGGCTGCAATGCCGTGCAAGTGCCCTTGGAGGCACATCTTAAACTGAGTAAGGAGAGCTCCAATCCACCTGTTGATCCCATGTTCTATCGGAGTGTGGTTGGCAGCCTCCAGTACTTGGTCCACACCCGGTCGGATATCAGCTTCGCGGTCGGGTATGTGAGCAGGTTCATGGCAAACCCAACGACGGAGCACCTGAGCGCCGTCAAGCATCTACTTCGCTACGTGGCGGGCACGCTCAACTACGGTCTCAGCTACACCAGGGGCACGACGACATCGAGCTCAAAGGATACAGCGACGCTGACATGGCCGGCGACGTGGATGATCGCAAGAGCACCTCCAGCATTTTGTTCTGCCTCGGCAACGCGCCTGTGTCATGGCAGTCACAAAAGTAGCCGGTGGTGGCGCTATCATCGTGCGAGGCCGAGTACATCGCGGCATCAGCGGCGGCATGCCAGGGAATCTGGCTCAGGCGGCTGATCGACAACTTCTACGGGCGAGACGTCGGCGCCGCGACAATCTACGTCGACAATCAGTCGGCGATTCAACTGTGCAAAAAATCCGGTCTTCCATAGCCGGAGCAAACATATCGAGACACGCTTCCACTACATCCGAGAGTACGTCGAGGGTGGCAAAGTCGCCATCCGCAAGATCCACACCGACGATTAGCTGGCGGACATACTGACCAAATCACTTGGTCGGGTGCGTTTTCTACACCTGCGCTCGAAGCTCGGTGTCGTCGACATCAACCACAACTAGATTAGGGGGAGTAATATTATCTAATCTAGTTATTCTAGTGCAGATTAGTTTCTAGTCTGCATGTCTTCTGTTGCGTAATGCATTTAGTGCATTGTCAGTTTCTTGGCAATTTAGTAGTTCATTTTTTTATTAATTGCTATATGAAGGGAGGAAATAAACATGAAAATGTTGCAGTTCCAGGCAGCGCCAAATCTTTCTTGCGTTTGTGCGTGTGATTGCTCAAGTTCTAGCCAAAGCTGAGAGTAGACTCCAACAAGCGAAAATATCAAGGCCTTCGTAGTCCGAAGACCAATGACTCCGCTGCGAAGTCGAAGACTTCGCACGACAAATGAAGTAGGTACTTCGTACCTCCGCACCGAAGTCAAAGACGTCGCACGACAAGCGAAGTAGGGACTTCGCACCTACAAGACTTCGCGCTATAAAGTCCAACAATTCACAGGTTAGCACTTACTATGGTGAAATGCGTGAATCGGGCTTCGCCTTGTGCTGAGTGCTCACATTGCATGAGCGCGCAACATTGGGCTTCTATGATACCTGCCAGCAAATTTGAACTCATGTAGGCAAGACAAACGAAACATCTTTATATTACAATCACCATACTGTAGAAATTAATCTAAGTCTAAACATGAATCAAAAGCCTAAACCTTAGATCAAGCACGTGAACGCCTAGCTAAAACTTTAGAGCAGAAGTATGATTGACATACCCAAAGTCAGAGAAACCATGAGGGGTGGTCGGCGGTCGATGAAGCAGAGGTGACCGGCGGCATAAGGCGGTGACAGTGTGGCCAAGCCGTGGATAGGGACGAACGGGGTTCCGATCTTCGTTCACCTTAGCACACATGAGTAGATCAGACGTGTTTGAATTCTTGGAGGTTGAAACAACACGTGCACACAAGTCCTGCCGAAACCCTAAGTTTTATATGCGCTATGTAACCGGGACCGAAACCAATAGTAGTTTGTAGCACCCCCGATCAGGGCGCACGAGTGGAGGGGTGACTCCCTGAAATCACGAGACAGTTAGCCGAGAGATCAACCCAACAGATACAGCTCAACAACCGCAGAACCAGAACCATCAATAGCATCCGAAAGTCACAGAAAGGAGCAAGATGGCAAGTGTGCAGTAAGGGAGGATATCCGAGTCTTGAATTAAAATTAGAGCGCTTCTAGAAAATCTTTTAGCAATTGATATCTAACAAACAACTAAGTCTTCTAAACGTCTCAGAAAGAATCCTCTGAAAAGCATCCAAAGGCAGAGAGGTCCGAGAATATTGCAAGGAAAGCTTCCAAAGACCAACCAAAACCATTGCCAGACCCAAATTAGTTGTCTCCATTAGCGTCATCTTCATCGTCCCTTTTCCTCTTGTTTGGCAGGGCAGATCCTGTAGACTCTTTGCTTCCATTGGTCACTTTCCTTTCGTCCTCTGCATCAGCATCAGGTCCATTCTCCTCATCTTCATCTTCAGCCTGAAAAAGGTGCAGTTGAAATTAGCTGATACAAAAAATAGAGTAGGCAAAATGAAACAAGTTTGTTATTACACCATTAGGCTATCCAAATTATTTGACAAAAAAATCAGGTTTCAATTGTAATGTACATTGTCCATTGAACGAGTATCCGACCACTCAATGAAGATGCAGGGAAGGCCAGTGAAAAACTAGGTGGAAATGGTTCTATCAAAAAACGTATTCCCATTTGTCCCTGTGTAAGGCCATAAAAATTACAAGTTTTGCAAGGGAACATCAAAACCAAGCTACAACTGTGTAAAATGAGCCCCATCAACCAAAACAAACATGTATGATGTCGTTGTTGCTGGCAGCTCTCAAAATGGATAAATCAAGGTGCTAATAAAAGTAAAAGTGGCTCAAGAATAGGTCTTGATACTGCAATATCGACAAATGGAGAGCAGGAGCATTTATAAAGACATACAAGAAAGTGATAGGTCATGAAAATAGGAATGGATATTGGATAACATTGGACAAGCAGCTAATTAACCAAACATGCATAAACTTAATATCCGGTGCAACTGTAAAGTGGTATGGAAGAGCAAAAAAGATATTACAAGAAAACAGTGAGATGAGAGAGAGCAAATACTTCCATGTAGACGATCAACTGGGAAGAAGTTTTGTATAATTGAGGGCTAGGCACTAATGCTTGTCAAGAACTTATGCCACAAAGTCCAGCAATCATCTAAATGAAACAGCTAACATTTCAGTAGCAGTACGGTGTGCTTCTCTTAGATGCAATGGATTTCAGCCACTTTTCATAACCTCACACTAAAACTAGTGATCCCTTGCACCAAAAAAGCAATTAGTATACAAACAATTTTAATTAGTCCTATGATTTTACTGCAGATTGCCTAACAAGAATCAATGCATTTTTTGGATCATTTAAACCTACCTAGTTCAGCAGCTACAAAAACTGGACCTTGTAGAAAATTAACTTTCAAAATGCATAGACAAACAAACAGCCTAGTGAAGCAACCATCTATTTGGCTTCTGCCTCAGCTTAAAGTTGTAAAAGAAGAAAAAAGGAGTGTGATTTTCTCTGTACCAAAAACATAACTCCAAAACTCAGGGAACTATCTGTTTCGTTTTTGGCCACCCACTACTTATATAGTTATATGTAAAATAGTTGATTCATTTGTTGTTACTTTAGCCATTCATTTCAAAGTGCAGCATACAGCACTACTGAATTTTCAGGAAATGGGGGGAATAACTAACACAGATAGTTCTTCAAGGTGTAAAATGGCCTTGGCACTAAGAGGACTAAACATACTAAATAAACAAATCGCTTAATTCACAATGAAGCAATGAGCAATACACATACCTAGCGAAGGAGCTCACTGGAAGAGTAACATGGATTACAAACCAAATAATGCTTAACTAATCACATCCTAACCTATCAAATTGTATAAGGCACTATAGTTCATACATAGTGCCATGCATCCTCCAATGACCATTGTTACCACTACGAGCAACAATTCAATGACTAAGCGAAATCCAACGCATGCAGTGCACTAGTATACCAGCACAGCCCATTTATCAATTATCATTTAGCTACTTGTCGACTTTTCAACCATGCAAGGGTTATATTGCATCATATGAGAAACATTTTAATCAAATACCAATACTGATCATAAAAGAAAATAAAAATTAGAACAAAATTCTCACCTCCTCATCGCCTTCTTCCTCTTCGTCTCCTTCCCCTTCCTCTCCATCCTCTTCATCTCCTTCCGCTTCCCCTCCATCCTCCTCTCCTTCCCCTTCACCCTCCTCCTCGCCGTCCTCTTCCTCATCGGTCTCTAGGCGCTCGTTGCCCTCGGCGTCTGCGCCATCCAAGTACTTCAAGCTGGGAATCAGCGCGAACACATTCTCCTGCACCCTTCACCTTGGTGACGGGCACTGCTGGTCGAGCGCCCGACCGAGAGGCGCGAGCGGCGCGCGAGCTCCTCGACCTCGGCGGCGGTTGTTGCCTGTGTCGAGGTGGAGGAGGGTGCCGCCACAGACTCCGCGACGGCGGCGAGGGAGTCGGCACGGAGAGGCGGTTGTCGGCAGTGGCGGACCCAGAGCCAAATTTTAGGGGGGCTAGCGGGATATAATGTAAAAACAATAAACACGCTAAACATAAAGCGAATTATATTTTGCAATCCAAACGCATACATAATTAGAATTGGGACATAGTAAAAATACAAAATACACCAAAGATTGTACCTTGGTAATAGATAATGTGCCTTTCAATGTCCATAAATATATGTAAGTAATTATCTGCATACCAAAATTAGCAAACTTAGTGATGAAATCAGAAATTGTATTTGTTAATAGTTATAAAAATTGAAAAATGGGTAAATAAGATTGAAATATGTGGCTGATTTGAAGATAGCTATCAATCGGGTAGCAAACTTAGCACTCACACCTGTCAGTCACTCAGCCAAGGCAGATGTCACCGATCGCCGATCAACCTTTGATGCAAATAAATCAGCCACGGCAGTCGGCCGATCCCCTCCTCGCCTCGCCACTGTCGCCACTCGCCAGATCCAGTCGCGCTCTCGGCACCATCTCCCTCTCGCGACTCGCGGTCTCGCCAGCCAGCCGCCGCCCTCTCTCCTCCGCCCGGCCGACCGGCTCGATCCGCGCTCTCCCACTCGCGATCTCGCCGCTGGCCGCCTCCTCCTCACCTCCGGCCGACCGGCTCGGATCCGCGCCTCTCCTCCGCTCTCGCCCGGCCGACCGCCGGCCGGCTCGATCCGTGCCCTCCCTCGCCACGGCCTCTCCTCCGCCTCCTCCGCCCGACCGCCTCCTCCCGCCCAGACGGATTTTGGCGCTAGGCACCGGCCACCACCGCTCCCGCCGGGCGTGACGGAGACGAGGTGGGAGGGAGGAGCGGGCCGGGGAGAGCGGCGGATCTGGCGCTAGGCGGCCACTGGCCGGCCGGTCGGTTGCTCCTGGCCTCCTGCTCGGCTGCTCCAACGCCGCCAACCGCAAGGACTGAGAAGCCGAAAGGGGATGAAATCGCTTTGTTGTTGCTGTGGACTTTGGTGTGTATTTCTGGATTCTGGGTCATTGGTATGTATTTCTTGGTGGGCTTTGCCGATTTTGGAATGTTGTTTTTGGCCTAAATCGACACTTTGTTGTAAACTTGTAATATTGTATTGGCCAAATCATTGGCCTTTTTGCCTTTGTTGTAATGTCCAGAGAGGCCGATGGTCGCACTTCGCAAAGACGGTAGCGAGATGGCACCGTGGTGGTGGCCGGCCTGCTACGGTCCGCTGGCTTGGCGCCGACGGGCGTGGCTGTGCCGGAGGTAGGGGGGCTATGGGGGGTACCCAGGGTCTGGCCGATGGTAGGGGGCGCCAGCCCCCCTTGACCCACCGGTCGGTCCGCCACTGGTTGTCGGGGAGGGAGAGGCGGCGGAGGGCCGGGAGGCGAGGGAAGCCCACGAGCGAGGAGAGGCGGGCGCCAGCGACGGAGAGCTCTTCAAGGGAAGGGAAGCGGTCGAAGAGGGCCGGCGAGGGAAGGTGGCCGGTGGAGGACTTGACGGCGCCATCGAGGGTTAGGGTTTTAGGGCACCGACAATTTAAGCTGCCAGGCACACCTCCTGTCTCTCCGAGCACACCTTCTTTTCAGGCAAAATAGACCCAGTTCCAAAAAAAATGAATATATTCCGCTCCAGTTCGTAATTCATGGTTCTCTCTCTTTTGTCTTCCCCTATTTCGCAGCCTTTTTTTCCTCCACTTTTCCCTTTTATTCTCAGGGGAAATTTCTTTTTACCCCTACCTTGATTAGATCGAACCACTGCCATTAGCTTGGATCAAACCACGTGTAGCAGATCAAGCCCACTCCTCTTGACCCAGTTCAACTACATCCGCCGCTCGAGCCAGGGGCATGCGCGCGCAGCTATCCCTGGCCGCCGCGGCGCTCCCGACGGCTCACCCCGCCGACGGCAAGACAGCAGGTAGTACGTCCATTGTCAATGACCTTGAGCTCAACGAGGAGGATGAAGTGGATTTTCTGAACGAAGGTACCCGTTAGTTTCCCAACACGGAAAAGAGAAATTTGATGATTTGCCACATCTTTCTTTGCAAACAGCTTATTTGCCCTATAGTTGGTATGAATTGATTATTTGCCCTATCTTTGAATTTTCATTTGATCATTTGCCCTCTTTGCATTTCCAAACCAATTTCTATTTTTTAATGCTAATTTATATTAAAAAAATAACCAAATTGCCCCTAGGTCAAACGCCTCCATCCCCTTCTTTTCCCGTGCCGCTGCCCAGCTATAGATCAACAACTGGTTACTTTATTTCAGAGTGTTGGCTTCAATATGTAAATGATCTGTACAGATGCTTTAAAGTTGAATGGTAGTCTGGAAATGATCTGTACACTAGAAGCAACAGTGTTGGCTTCGTCTGTACAGATGCTTCAAAGTTGAATTGTAGTCTGGAATGTTATGGGAGATTACTACATGTTATCTATGCGTTTGTCATGTCTGGAAAGTTGAACAGTGTTGGTCATGTGATCTATGCGTTTGTCATTGATTTTTTTGGGTGACAGGCAGTGCTAGAGATTACATGTTGTGCTCTTGTTTGTCATGATAGAATGATATGTTAGAACTGTTGTGCTAGAGATTACCCGTGCTGTTGTGCTCTTGCTACATTTTTTTTATGTTGAGCACGGGAACATGTAGTAATCTCTAGCTGTTGTGCTCTTGTTTGTCATCGAACGTACCCTGCGAGCACGAGAAATCGGATTGGCGCTCACACCCTCCCCGTTATTATATAAAGCACGGACGCGCAAGCCAAACATACAGCTCAACCGACCCAGGGGCAATTTAGTCATTTTATAAGATAATTTAACATTACAAAAATAGAAAATGGTTTGAAAATGCAAAGATGGCAAATGATCAAATGAAAATTCAAAGATGGGGCAAATAATCAATTCATATCAACTATAGAGCAAATAAGCTATTTGCAAAGAAAGGTGGGGCAAATCATCAAATTTCTCCACGGAAAATGCATGGCTGCAGAGGCGTAGTGCGTATCCATATAATCCTTAGGACGATTCGTTAATTAAGAAGTCATCCTAGGCATCAAACTATGTACGTTTAGTGAAAAAGACGCGTATTCACGATCAGTAGTGCCATTGTTAATTTTTCTAGTGTGTGTAGAGGCATGCGTAGATACGTGTGTATGTTTCTAGATAATATGAGTGTGGTGTGTATTGATTGTGTACTTTTGTCTTGTATTATCTAAAATACAAAGCTCTCAATATAGCAATGTAGAGAGACTAGGTGTCGTTCAGTTGGGCTGAAATAAACTGATTTATAGCTGAAATTATACTATAACTGACTGAAATTACATTGTAGCTGATCGTAGCTTATTTTGCGTAACTAAATTTAAAAATAAAAAACAGGTTAGCCATCACAGACAATGTAAACGGATACGGCAAAAAAATTGACAAAAAAACTCAAAAAAAACCAAAAAATAGAAAAGGGTGAAAATTAGAAATAGTAAAAAATAAGCCAAAAATCAGAAGCTCAAATCGAAATAGGAGGAGCCTAAACATGTTCAACAATCGGGCCTGAAAAAAGCTCGGCCCGACCAACATTGGCTAGGCTTGTAGCCCAAAAAGGCTGAAATTAATATTTTCTGAAACAAGATATTTATTATTTAATTATTTTTAGGAATAAAATAATATTATTTAGTTTATTTTCCAGAATAAAAATATTAATAAGCATTATTTTAGTGTCATTGTCGGCTTTTGAGATCTGGGCCAAGATTTGGGTCGAAATTCTGGGCCTAAGCCCAGCCTGACATCAGACCCGACCCAGCCCGAGCCCAAAAAAATGGGCCAGGCTGCCCATGAACAGACTTAGGAGAGAGGATCATTGGCGGACTTGGAGCCGAGCTCCGCCGCTGAGTGGGGGGCTTTCAATTTTTTGCTACTCTTAAGAATAGCCAATTATCGCTGTCACTTACATATGGGGTCACCTGAGTCACTGATAGTGGACCAGGGTGACAAATTATTTATCACTCTACTCATAAGAGTGACATAGGATTAAATTTCCCGCTGAGTGGAGCACCAGAACCAGACAATCGTACCCATCAATCTTTCACATTTCCAGACGAAGGGATCGATCGATGGATCGAGACTAGAAGTTGTATTGTGCCCTAGACTTGGGACAGTGCGTACTGCTAGCTACTAGATATAGCTCTCATGCATGCGCTGCAGTCACAGATCGAACGAGCATCATGCTTTCGTCCTAGTAGGTTCCTAGCTACTACTCTTCTCCATAATTCGCTGTCAAATTGTGATACGGATCGGGGACAATTGTAAGGTGCTACTCTCAGAAAAAAAAAACAAGAAGAAACGATCTAGACAGAGCAGAACCGAAGGGTCTGGCATGCAGGGGCGGTAATGGGTAAATTCTTTTAGTCTATGATTTATACCTTTTTATACCTTTTAGCTCTTGAATTTTAATAGTCTGTAAGAGATATATAAAAAAATATTTATGTACGATTTTAACCATTATAACTAAAACTGGTATAATATATAATATAATTGACTTGTAAAGTCTATGTTGAAAAGACGTACCATTTGAAACATAGTTACTGTAGCAAAAGCCAAAAACCATAAGTATAAAGTCTAAAAGAATCTAGGCAACACTTGCATGACGTCACGTACGTGCTGGCCGACCAGTGCGGTGCAAAACATGTGTGCAAATAACCGGCCGCACGCTACACCACATGTCATGAATATATGTGTGGGTCTGGCTTGCAAAGGTGGGCGTCGGCGGCATATAGAAGTTGTCATGCATAACAACACGGAACGTGTACAGGCGAGGTCGGCACTCGCCATGGAGGGGTGTGTGGGCTCTTTCGGGAATTATTTTATTTAGCCTTATTGTACCATCTTAATTTCGAAACTAGTCTCATGCAATACAAAGTTTCAAATCTAACCACCTTGCCAAGAGCGGAAGAACCAACAGCCGATGTGTGGCTCCTATTGCGCCCTCCGACCATGGCACGATGGCCCCACCATGGTAGCATCCCCGGCCATGGCACTGTTTGGCCGAGCGTGGCAAGTGATAGGGCCGACCAGGGTACCGCTCCACCCGGCCGTGGCATGGAGCAAGGGAGGTCCTGCGCCCAATAGCGTGGCAGTAAGGAAGGAGCCGCGCCTCCCTAGCGCGGCAGAAGTGCCACCCCCATGGTCCATTCACAAATAAAACATTTAGAAAATGTGCAAAACTTGCGGTGTAGATGATTCAAAACATCATTACTGTATTATTTTAGTTGTGATACTACAAAGTGAGTTACATGAAAAAGTTCATCAAAGTCAATTTTTATAGCATAATTTACGTATATACTTCTTTTTATATATGAAAAGGGGTATATAGCAAATATAAAGGGTTCTAATGAAAAATTTTCAATCAATTTGCATTAGAGTATCTTAGGGCATGTTTATATTGGCTTCTGCTTTCAGAAACAGAAGTCAATACGAACGCCCCAACTTCTTTAAGCCACTTCTATCAGCCACTACTTTTGGCTTTTACATATTGTAATATACTCTGTATTTTATTATATCACAATTCCGTAAGTAGCATGACGGTCCGAATATTGTAGTGCATTTCATTGTACCATCTTTCTTACATAATAAACTACTATTCATCAGCCACTTCTATCACAACTAGTATTTATCAGTCATTTCTATCAACCACTACTATTCATCAACCGCAGCTAAAAGCTAATATGAACAGGCTCTTGGAATTAGTATTTAAATATACCAAAAGTGATAAATAAGTATAACACGTTCGTTTAAGTGGTATATTGGGTGAGAGTATTTCTCCCGGGAGTACGAAAAATGCTATACACACATATACGTATATAATATAGATACATATACATACATACACATATATACATATACATACATACATACACATATATACATATACATACATATATACACATATACACAGATATATATACATACATATATACATACATATATACATACATACATATATACACATATATAGGACAAGTGTTTTATGCACCTAGATGTCTAGGCATCCATATCAATACCCGTTGATGAGCTTTGAGATTTGCAACATTTGACATGGGTATCTTCACATACCCATAAAAAAAATATATTTGAGATATCAAACTCTAAAAAAAGTAAATTCAACTTTAGTTTAATTAGTTTGAGCTACTTTCATGTAATTTTCGGAATTACGATGTCCCTTTTTCAAAAAACAGGACCCATCTGCAAAATCTGAGGGCACTTTGGTAATTTTTATAATTTTTGGGGGGGGCTTTTTGCAATTTTGCTCCCCCCGTCGGGCTGAGCTCTCAGCCCAACTCCTCACGGCCCATTCGACCCAACCCGTCCGCTCAAAACCGGGGGTAGGGTTTCCCTACCCCGGTTTTCATTCGGTGGAGGCGCCCTGAGCGGTCGGCTCGGGTGGTGCTAGCGGTAGGGCGGCCGGGCCTAGCGGCCAGAGCGGGTGGCGCTATAGGCCGACGTGCGGGCGGCGGCTGTAGACCGGCGCGGTCGAGAACCGAAGCGTTGGGTCCGGGCGTGGAACCCGAAGCGGGCGGCCGACTTCGGGCGCGCTTGGTAGCGTATGGGGAGGAGGGCCGACGACAGTTATCACGTATGGCGGCCATACGGGGCCGACCATGCGCATATTTTTCTTTTTTTCTTTTCAATTTATAGTGCAATCAACATCTACTTTGTGATGTAATCTACCGATTGACATTGTGTCAGCGACTTTAAGTCTGCTCGCGTTAGATTAGAGCGGCTTTGCATCATAGAAAATAATCTAGAAAGCGAAATCTACGAATTTAGAGCGATCTAGATATAGATAATTTAATCTACTAGTGTTTCAATGATTACTTTCGATTCACCGGAGTGATTCGTGCTGATAACGTGCTGAGGAACCATTGCTAGTGACCAGTCCGATCAATTCCTCTGCTTATGCAAACAACCAGATCAGTCACAAAAGACAAAATAGTATATTGAAATACAGGGAGGTAGAGAGAACTCCTAGTCTTTCTTTATTGCTTTGTTTCTGATTCCATATACAAAATTACCAACAGTGCTCCCTATTTATAGTCTAATTGTGAGGTGATTATTATAGACAAGGCTTTAAGTCCAGACCCAGATTTCTTAACAGCTTTGATAGAGCAAGAAAATACGAGTCATTGATTCATTTTGTGGTAAAATATGTTCCTACCGATAACTTTTTTAAATAAATTGGAATAAAGTGAAAACTATTGACAGGATATTGGGATAAGATCAACTTGCATGCCCAGCCGAAAAAGCGCCCTGGTTAGGACGGTAAAGACAGTTTCAATGACCGTCTTTTCTAGCGCTTCTACCATACAAGCACGGCAGCATCTAAGTGTAGATATGAGATGGTTTAATTGCCCTCTCCTATTTACTATTATCTCGAGATAACTATTTGTTGCTTGCTACTAGTTAAAAGTTATCTAGTTGAAATGTGGTTAGTTGTAAACACATCCATTCTAAAATACATGTAAGTTTGGTAAAACAAATCTTGTTGTAACAAACACATGGTTCAAATGGACCACAAATTAGATATCAAAACCATAGAGGAGCTTAGACATGAGGGAAAGTATAGGCCGAACTGATTGGTGCATGAAGTTCAAATGACTCGGTTTCACAGGTTGTGTTTCAGATTCATCAGATGTGCAGTGAGTGGGGGGGGGGGCAGCAGGGCGGCTAGGAAATGAGGGCATTGCCGAGCATGTGCTTGGTGACAAGAAATGGGCATTACCAAGGGGGAAAAGAGGACACGAATGGAAAGTTAGGGTTCATACGCGAGGCGGCGGATCCAGCGTCCGCGACCAACCTGAGATGGGGAGGAAGGAGGAACGGTGGCGGGGAGGTGCAGGCGGGCGATGCTTTGGCTCCATCTTCAGCGCTAGCAGCCATGTCAGGAGGCGGCGGGTGGGGGGAGCCATGTGGCTTGGGTTGGGAGATTTTTAGGGAAGGGATTGCTTGGATCAAGGTCGGCCAAACTGACTAATTTTTGGGATAGAAACATACGATGTATAGGCACTAGGCAGACCCAAAAAGCAATGCTAAAGGCGTTTTCGTCGAGCAAACAGGCGTGGCCAGCGTTGGTGACTTGATGTTCTCGCTACAGATGAACTGGGGCTTCGGTTTGACAGGGACTGTTCTTTTCGGCTGCGACTTATGGTTTTTAGTTAAAATTTTTGAATTTTGGCTGTTTACGGTACATATTACGGAGAGATAGATACTCATTTGCGGTTTTGGCAGGTACAGATGTTGGGCTTTTAACGTGTAGAACGTTTAACCTGTAGACCCCGTCTTAAGAAAATACTCCGTTTAAAAGTTAAGTACTGTAGCAAAAGCCAAAAATCATCGGCTTCGGAGGAAAAGAACAGGCCCGAAGAAGCTGAGAGGCGCTGCATGCTGCGTGGGACTACAACCAGGGGAAAAACCACTTTTAAATTTTTACCGGGTCCGACAGGACCGGTTTGACTGATTTTCAAAAAGTTTTAGTAGTTAAAATTTAAAATTTAAATAAAATTAATTGAAATATGTCATAAATTAGATTAATTCGATGCAAAACGAAATATTTAAGAATTGTTCGTAGTTTAACTGGAGGTGACAGGTACAACTAACTTTCGACGATTTTCAGCCAAATTTTGTAGACCGTGGATTTCAGTAGTCCTAAATCCCAGTCAGCATTGTCAACATTTTAGTAGTCCAATTCAAGGTATTCTGGTTTCCATGCATATGTGGTAAATATCAAGGCTGAACATCCACGCTGTTGCCTGACCGTCCCAACTGAACAGAAGAGACGCGCCCTAGAGATGATGAATATACATTGCGCGAGGTTTTGCAATATCAGATGGCTTTATATGATCATGGGAAGCTCAGGGCGCGCGCGCAGATCATATACTGAAGTAGACAACCTCATGGCCGCAACTTACGTATGCACCATCTCTATCATCCTATTATCATTTTGCTCTCCGCCGCCGTCGTGCCTCGCCGCTGAGCTCATGACATGGAAATGCAACAACCGAACATACTACGCCCCCAACACCACGTACCAGTCCAACGTCCGCAGCCTCCTCTCCTCCCTCGCCGCCAACGCCTCCGGCTCCTCCCCCGTCGGCTTCTCCACTGCCACCCTCGGCGCCGGGCTGGACATGGTGTGGGGCCTCGCGCTTTGCCGCGGCGACACCGACGGCACGGAATGCGCGTCCTGCCTCGCCCTCGCGCCGGGCGTCGCCTTCAACAAGTGCCAGGGCGCCAAGGACGTGTCCGTCTTCTACGACCGCTGCCTCCTCCGCTACTCCGACATGGACTTCCTGGCGAGCCCGGATAACACCCAGGTCCTCGTGTCGGGATCCAACACGGAGAGCGTCACCAGCGGATCAGCGGAACGGTTCAACGCGCTCGCCGCATATCTCGTCGGCGCGCTCTCCGACCTGGCGGCGTTCAACACGACAACAAGGTACGCTGTCGGGGTGGTGACGTCGGACCTGTGGTTCCCCACGACGACGTCCGACGTGGTGCACAGCATCAACGGGATGGTGCAGTGCACGCCGGACCAGGCGCCACGGGCATGCCGGGGGTGCCTCCAGGCGCTCATGGACCAAATGCCTGCGATGTTCAACGGAAGCATCGGGGGGAGAATCAGCGGGGTCTGGTGCTGCCTGAGGTACGAGGTGAAGGAGTTTTACGACGGCAGCCCGATGGTGAGGCTCGCCGCGCCGTCATGGACACCTCCGTCGTCAACAAAGAAAGGTACGTATGTCTTGCCTGCTGCCTACTATTGTTTACGGGGACATCACATCTACTTTGCGCGTGTCCACCGCCAACGAAACCCTGACGGACTCCCAACCAGGGTTTTGAAAACCAGTTTTAAAATTTTATCGGAGAACCAGTAACACCCATATGACCGGTAATTGGAAAATTTAGAATGATTTTGGACCGAAATTTTCAAATCGAAATTTGAATTAAAAAAACAACTGAAAATCGGTTGAAAATATCGGACAAAATTTTTGAAAACAAATTTCGGTAAAAATTTCTTCTACATTTGATAAAATTCATGCAAAACAAATTTTTTAAAACCGATTTGAAATTTTAACGAAGGTCATCGGTATTTCTAGTTACTGGCCGAAAATGAGAACCATGCTACAAAAGGCTCCGTTGTAGCCCGTAGTGCCTCACTACCCCTACCTGCTGGCAATGCTACAACACACTCGCCAGTGGTGGTCATCGGGAAGCAGCAGAGCTAGGAAGAAGACAAGGAGCAATGTATAAGGATGCGGAAACGAGCTAGGAAGAAGACAAGGAGCAATGTATAAGGTGTGTCGGATGCGGAAGACAAGCTAGGAAGAAGACAAGGACAGTGGAGGCAGTGCCGGCGAGGCAGGGGTGAACGTGTAGAAGACAGTTACGTTTCGGATCCGAGTGAACTGTGTGAGTGAGGAGAGGACATATGCATGATGGCGTGGCCAAAGTCAAAGTCGACAGCTCGCACTGGAAACAGTGACGTTTGGTCGAACAGTTCCCCGAAGGGTACCCGCAAAGCAGCAATTTTGATTTTGTGTGTACTTACTTAAGAGACTAGGTGGAGAAAGACGCATGATGCATGCGTAAGTCCAGGTCCAACATGCAACTTCCTGCCACTATCGTTGCTTGTGAACAGCTCTACATTTCCTGTAATTTGGTCTGATATTTCTCTGCATGCAACATCAGGAAACGGGACCAGGGGCCGAGAAAATGCAGCAACAGCGATTGCAGTTGTTCTCGGGGTCGTTGTTATCCTCCTGTCCATTTTTACCATGTACCTCTGGAGAAATGCAAAAGCAAACAAATCACAAGCACTATGTGAGTGACCTAGCTTATATGCTGTCTTATATTCTCACTTTTGTACTTTCTCTCTCTTTTCTTTGCCAAGCCAGCGCAGAGCTGGGTATTGTATTACATAGGGAAACAATTACAGAGGCACAGCAGGCTGTGCAGGATTAGAGGAAAAATAATAAATTTGATCGATGTTGGTATTACAATGAAGTACATATTTGTGCAGCTAACGCGGAAGATGATCACGCTGCTAACGCGGAAGATGATCATGCTGGATCACTTCTCTTCGACCTGCCAATGTTAATACATGCAACTGCAAACTTTGCTCAAGAGAACAAACTAGGACACGGAGGCTTTGGAGCAGTGTACAAGGTACTGCCATTACTGTACTATTTGTTGTAAATATTACAGTATAAGCATATTTCCATATATAATTCCAATCAACATAAACATATATTCAACATATTCAGGACATAACATGAATGACACAAATTGCATGAAAATATGTAATCTCATATTGCCATTCATATCTAACCGAACATTCAATCAATATGACCATAAGTCTGCCAAAAACAGCATACTATGCAATTCTTTGATTAGTAAAGCAATTAAATCTAGCATTGACCAAAATAATTGCTTTAGTATTGCTCTCAGAACAGAGTTGCTCAAGAACATAAATCTTGGCCTTCTCATGCTAATGTCGATACTTTTAACGAAAGTTTTGATAACTAGAGTTTAAGATTTGAGCTCCTCCTTATGTTTTCTCTACCATAAATTTGCATAAACAGAGGATACCAAAGTCTGAATTTCAGTTTTAAATGTTAACATGCAAAGTAATAACAAGCAGTAATCAAACAGCCTACCAGGTTATAATATAAGAATAAATAGAGCATATAAAGGATATAATCTGAGTATACAGAGACTACTTGTTCTATCAAATTCTATTGCATATAACAAATATGTCCAACCGAAATATAATCAGCTATGGCACGGTTAGGAAAACAAATCAAATGAGCTCAAATCCAATCTAGTTATCTAGACTAATCTCAGTATGCGACAGATTCTTCACAGAGCAAGAAATCACAGCCCACAAGCAAACATGTCATATATCGGTTCTCAGTTTTGATTAGAACTCAAAGAACAGATACTGCCGACCAAGTTTGCATAGAATCAACGAAACTCACAGTGCAGACGGTACTCAAAACCGTCCAGAAATAATCAAGCCGAAGAACACGAAGAACAGGGCAAGGCACACTCGTAAGTGCTGTCCCAGAAAACCTATCACCCCTCTGTGCCGATGAAGAAGAGGAATGTGGTTCACGGAGATATAGTGCCCTTCACCGACCACGGGAATCCGGTGCCGGAGTCGAAGTACAGGGGAGCGCCGCACAAGACCACAGGCGTACTCCCGGCCGAGAGTACCCACACACAACAGGGAGCCGATGCCGCCTATGTTTCCCTCGGGTGAACCTTCTACCACCGATTTCTCGTCACACCGCAAGGGCGCATAGAAATCAACAGCAAGAAGGACTCAATCGGAAGTGGTGCTGAAGTCCCAGAACCTCAGCACACCGAAGAACCGAGAGGAACCAGAAGATCCCAAGTAGAAAGAGCCAGATCGGAAAAAAAGGATTCTCCACCCGGTGGATGAGCTCGGCTATTTGTAGAAGGGGCGGAGTCTGCGAGGAGGTGGCGCGAGCGGCCGGCTCCGAGGAACCCGAGCCAGCCCGCGCCTCCGCCGCTCGCCTCTCCAACCGCCGCCTCCCATCGCCGAAGGAATTGCCAGATTTCCGCCGAAACCGAAATGGCCATCGCACGGAACGCGCACGGGCACGCACGGGGAGGAGACGAAGTCTCCTCCCCTTATCCCTTCGCGCTGTCCACCAACAGGTGGGCCCCACCGGTTTTTCTTTTCTTTTTCCTTTTTCTCTTTTCTTAATTGGGAAATTACAAAATATCCCCTGAAATACAACACTATTCACTCTGACATCTTATCCCCATCAACTTACCCTCTCAAATCCCCGCAAATTTCAGGGCATCTTGCCTGATGGACGGGAAATAGCTGTGAAAAGACTGGACAAGGCCTCAAGTCAAGGTCTGAAGGAGTTGAGAAATGAGCTCTTGTTGGTTGCCAAGCTTCGACATAACAATCTTGCAAAGCTTCTCGGTGTTTGCTTGAAGGGACAGGAGAAACTGCTGGTGTATGAATACCTGCCTAATCGGAGCCTTGACACCTTTCTTTTCGGTATGAAGTAATACAATGTCCGTCTCTTCTTCTAGATTTTAGCACCCGTCTAAATTGCTTGCATGATCTTTGTAGAAGTTGAGAAGCGTGAATTATTAGATTGGGGAACGAGGTACAACATCTTCTACGGCACAGCAAGAGGTCTACTCTACCTTCATGAAGATTCGCAAATAAAAATCATACACCGAGATCTGAAGGCAAGTAACATCCTGCTGGACGCCAATATGAACCCAAAGATCTCGGACTTCGGTTTGGCGAGGCTTTTCGACAGTGACAAAACGACTACCATCACAAGCCAAGTTGTCGGAACGCTGTAAGCTCAACGATTTGTCTTCTTATTAGTTTGTTCGACTTACACACAGCAGCGTACAACCCGAAATTCTGAACTGATACATCTGCAGAGGTTACATGGCACCAGAGTATGCAGTACTGGGGCACCTGTCGGTCAAGTTAGACATCTACAGCTTTGGAGTTCTAGTCCTGGAAATCGTGTCGGGAAGGAGGAATACTGACGTGTTCGAATCTTCAGAAGAATCCAACACTTTGCTGAGCTACGTGAGTCATGTCCTCGTTAAGTAATTTACAGAATCCTTGGTTACCACGCACGCTAATCAAGTATGCCTCTGATCAGGTGTGGGCTAACTGGAACAGAGGAACACCACTGGAGATCATGGATCCAGCACTGGTGGGTTGCCAAGCCCCGGCGAGTGAGGTGCTCAAATGCATCCACCTTGCTCTTCTCTGCGTCCAGGAGAACCCGGCGGACCGGCCGACCATGCTGAGCGTCCTTGTCATGCTGCACGGGGAAGCTTCGAGCTTTCCGGCGCCGTCCAAACCTGCATTCGCCTTCTCGTTGGGAGGTCCAGGTGACCAACGGGCTGCTCCTCCTCCGGGCTCGGTTAACGGCATGACCATGTCGGAGTTCCATCCAAGATAAGGAGGGAATAGCGTCACCACAGCAACGCCTCAAGACAAACGTTCATGCTGCGACCTTCCTAATGTATCTTGACTTTCGATCTGCTATGTATGTTTATTGTAGTACAAATGTTGACTTCTTATGAGTACAGGATTGCCGGAAACTCATGTTACCTAATCTAGTTATTCTAGTGCAGATCAGTTTCTAGTCTGCATGTCTTCCGTTGTGTAATGCATTTAGTGCATTGTCAGTTTCTTGGCAATTTAGTAGTTCAGTTTCTATGTATGTCTACTCTAGTACAAATGTATGTTTCTTGCTCGCCACTCAGCACTAAAAGCCCAGGAAATGTGGTACAGGATTGCCAGAAACTCACAAGTTAGCACTTTACTATGGTGAAATGCGTCAATCGGGCTTCGCCTTGTGCTGAGTGCTCAGTGCTCACATGGCATGAGCGCGCAACATTGGGCTTCTCACGCAGAACAAGTTATGATACCGGCCAGCAAATTTGAACTCATGTAGGCAAGACATAAACGAAACATGCAGAACAAGTTATGATACCGGCCAGCAAATTTGAACGCATGTAGGCAAGACAAACGAAACATCTTTTATATTACAATCACGATACAGTTTGACATCCGCAGAACCAGAACCAGCATCTTCTGAACCAGTCTGTCGATCAATAGCATCCGAAAGTCACAGAAAGGAGCAAGATTGCAAGTGTGCAGTAAGGGAGGATATCCGAGTCTTGAATTAAAATTAGAGAGCTTCTACAAAATCTTTTAGCAATTGATATCTAACAAACTACTAAGTCTTCTAAACGTCCCAGAAAGAATCCTCTGAAAAGCATGCAAAGACAGAGAGGTCGGAGAACATTGCAAGGAAAGCTTCCAAAGACCAACCAAAACCATTGCCAGACCCAAATTAGTTGTCTCCATTAGCGTCATCTTCATCGTCCCTTTTCCTCTTGTTTGGCAGGGCAGATCCTGTAGACTCTTTGCTTCCATTGGTCATTTTGCTTTCGTCCTCTGCATCAGCATCAGGTCCATTCTCCTCATCTTCATCTTCAGCCTGAAAAATGTACAGTTGAAATTAGCTGATACAAAAAATAGAGTAGGCAAAATGCAATGTGTGTTATTACACCATTAGGCTATCCAAATTATTTGACAAAAAAAAAAACAGGTTTCAATTGTAATGCACATGGTCCATTGAACGAGTATCCGACCACTCAATGAAGATGCAGGGAAGGCCAGTGAAAAACTAGGTGGAAATGGTTCTATCAAAAAACGTATTCCCATTTGTCCCTGTGTAAGGCCATAAAAATTACAAGTTTTGCAAGGGAACATCAAAACCAAGCTACAACTGTGTAAAATGAGCCCCATCAACAAAAACAAACATGTATGATGTCATTGTTGCTGGCAGCTCTCAAAATGGATAAATCAAGGTACTAATAAAAGTAAAAGTGGCTCAAGAATAGGTCTTGATACTGTAATATCGACAAATGGAGAGCAGGAGCATTTATAAAGACATACAAGAAAGTGATAGGTCATGAAAATAGGAATGGATAACACTGGACAAGCAGCTAATTAACCAAACATGCATAAACTTAATATCCGGTGCTACTGTAAAATGGTATGGAAGAGCAAAAAAGATATTACACGAAAACAGTGAGAAGAGAGAGAGCAAATACTTCCATGTAGATGATCAACTGGGAAGAAGTTTTGTATAATTGAGGGCTAGGCACTAATGCTTGTCAAGAACTTATGGCACAAAGTCCAGCAATCATCTAAATGAAACAGCTAACATTTCAGTAGCAGTACAGTGTGCTTCTCTTAGATGCAATGGATTTCAGCCACTTTTCATAACCTTACACTAAAACTAGTGATCCCTTGCACCAAAAAAGCAATTAGTATACAAACAATTTTAATTAGCCCTATGATTTTACTGCAGGTTACCTAACAAGAATCAATGCATTTTTTGGATCATTTAAACCTACCTAGCTCAGCAGCTACAAAAACTGGACCTTGTAGAAAATTAACTTTCAAAATGCACAGACAAACAAACAGCCTAGCAAAGCAACCATCTATTTGGCTTTTGCCTCAGCTTAAAGTCGTAAAAGAAGAAAAAAGGAGTTTGATTTTCTCTGTACCAAAACCATAACTCCAAAACTCAGGGAACTATCTGTTTCGTTTTTGGCCACCCACTACTTATATAGTTATATGTAAAATAGTTGATTCATTTGTGGTTACTTTAGCCATTCATTTCAAAGTGCAGCATACAGCACTACTGAATTTTCAGGAAATGGGGGGAATAACTAACACAGATAGTTCTTCAAGGTGTAAAATGGCCTTGGCACTAAGAGGACTAAACGTAGTAAATAAACAAATCGCTTAACTCACAATGAAGCAATGAGCAATACACATACCTAGCGAAGGAGCTCACTGGAAGAGTAATATGAATTACAAACGAAATAATGCTTAACCAATCACATCCCAACCTATCAAATTGTATAAGGCACTATAGTTCATACATAGTGGCATGCATCCACCAATGACCACCGTGACCACTACGAGCAACAATTCAATGACTAAACGAAATCCAACGCATGCAGTGCACTAGTATACCAGCACAGCCCATTTATCATTTAGCTACTTGTCGACTTTTCAACCATGCAAAGGTTATATTGCATCATATGAGAAACATTTTAATCAAATACCAATACTGATTATAAAAGAAAATAAAAATTAGAACAAAATTCTCACCTCCTCATCGCCTTCTTCCTCTTCATCTCCTTCCGCTTCCTCTCCATCCTCCTCCTCTCCTTCCCCTTCACCCTCCTCCTCGCCGTCCTCTTCCTCATCGGTCTCTAGGCGCTCGTCCAAGTACTTCACGCTGGGAATCAGCGCGAACACATTCTCCCTGTACCCCTTCAGCTTGGTGACGGGGCACTGGTACAGGTCGAGCGCCTCGACCTGGAGAGGCGCGAGCGGCGCGAGCTCCTCGACCTCGGTGAAGCGGTTGTTGCCCAGGTCGAGGTGGCGGAGGGTGCCGCCGCAGGACTCCGCGACGGCGGTGAGGGAGTCGGCGCCGGAGAGGCGGTTGTCGGGGAGGGAGAGGCGGCGGAGGGCCGGGAGGCGGGGGAAGCCCACGAGCGAGGAGAGGCGGGCGCCGGCGACGGAGAGCTCTTCGAGGGAAGGGAAGCGGTCGAAGAGGGCCGGCGAGGGGAGGTGGCCGGTGGAGGACTTGACGGCGCCGTCGAGGGTTAGGGTTTTGGGGGCGGAGAACGGGGAGACGAGGGCGTTCTTGACGGCGGCAGTGATGGCGCGCTCCCACGAGGGGTCGTCCTCCCCGGAGCCGGCCATGGCTGCAGCGGCGGCGAGGAGGGGCCTAGCCCTGGAGCTGGAAGCTTCTGAGCTGACTAGTACGGAAATAGATGACGACTCGACAAACGTGGCGTGATGGTGCTGTGGTGGAGGAGGTAACGTAGGAATGGTAAACTGGTGGGCCTTTTGGCAAACCTTGGGCTTGGGCTTGGGCTTAGACTTGGGCTTCGACTAGATTTGGCCCAATTGACGCAGAACAAAAGGACATTGAAGATCGGGATATTACGCCCAATGTACGTCCTACCCAACTCAATTCCGATGCTGTAGCGTTCGCACAACTGCACTTGTTGCACCGACAATTTAAGCTGCCAGGCACACCTCCTGTCTCTCAAAGCACACCTTCTTTTCAGGCAAAATAGACCCAGTTCCAAAAAAAAAAAGAATATATTCCGCTCCAGTTCCTAATTCATGGTTCTCTCTTTCGTCTTCCCCTATTTCTCAGCCTTTTTTTCCTCCACTTTTCCCTTTTATTCTCAGGGGAAATCTCTTTTTACCCCTACCTTGATTAGATCGAACCACTCCCATTAGCTTGGATCAAACCACGTGTAGCAGATCAAGCCCACTCCTCTTGACCCAGTTCAACTACATCAGCCGCTCGAGCCAGGGGCATGCGCGCGCAGCTATCCCCGGCAGCCGCGGCGCTCCCGGCGGCTCACCCCGCCGACGGCAAGACAGCACGTAGTACGTACACCCGTTAGTTTCCCAACACGGAAAATGAATGGCTGCAGAGGCGTAGCGCATATCCATATAATCCTTAGGACGATTCGTTAATTAAGAAGTCATCTTAGGCATTAAACTATGTACGTTCAATGAAAAGACGCGTATTCACGGTCAGTAGTGTCTTTGTTAATATTTCTAGTGTGTGTAGAGGCATGTGTAGACACGTGTGTATGTTTCTAGATGATGAGTGTGGTGTGTATTGAATGTGTACTTTTATCTTATACTATCTAAAACACAAAGCTCTAAATATAGCAATGTGAGACTAGGGTGTCGCTCGGTTAGATTGAAATAAGCTAGTTTGTAGTTAAAATTACACTGTAGCTGATCGTGGCTTATTTGGCGTAACTAAATTTAAAAAATTAAAAATAGAAAAAACATGTTAGCCCATCACGGACAATGTAAACGAATACGGCAAAAAGAATCGACAAAAAAACTCAAAAAAGCCAAAAACCAGAAAAGGACGAAATTTAGAAATAGTAAAAAATAAGCCAAAAATCAGAAGCTCAAAGCGAAATAAGCGGAGCCTGGACGTGTTCAACAACCGGGCCTGAGAATAGCTCGGCCTGACCAACATTGGCTAGGCTCGTAGCCCAAAAAGCCTGAAATTAATATTTTCTGAAATAAAATATGTATTATTTAATTATTTTTAGGAATAAAATAATATTATTTAGTTTATTTTCCAGAATAAAAATATTAATAAGCATTATTTTAATGCCATTGTCGGCATTTGAGATCCGGGCAGGGATTTGGGCCGAAATTCTGGGCCTAAGCCCAGCCTGACATCAGACCCGACCCAACCCAAGCCCGAAAAAATGGGCCAGGCTGCCCATGAACAGGCCTAGGAGAGAGAGGATCCTTGGCGGACTTGGAGCCAAGCTCCGCCGCTGAGTGGAGCACCAGAACCAGACTATAGTACCCATCATCTTTCACCTTTCCAGCGGACAAGAAGCCAGACAGACCAGATCGATGAAATCTGGTGCCACATATATGATCAGGAACTCACAGTCACCGCACAACCATGTGCAATGCAGTGCATGCACCTGCAAGTGGGACGTGAGATGACTCGCACATAGAGGACACAAGTTACAAAGCTATTTCCATGTAGCGCGCGCTGTCGAAGCTACGAGCCAAGTGCGTTTGGGTTCGGGGGGTCGCCCCCAGGCCCCAAATCCATCGCTGCCGTATATCTCGGAGATGGAGTGCGTACTACTAGAAAAGGGCACATCAAAATCTTTCGAGGCGACGAAGGGATCGATCGATGGATCGAGCACTAGAGGTTGTGCTGTGCCCTAGACTTGGGACAGTGTACGACACTGCTGGCTACCAGATGTATAGCTCTCATGCATGCGCTGCTGTCACAGATCGAAGGAGCACCATGCTTTCGTCCTGGTAAAGTTCCTAGCTACTGCTCTTGTCCATAATTCGCTGTCGAATTGTGATACGGATCGGGGACAACTGTAAGAGTGCTGTTCTCAGGGAAAAAAACAAGAAGAAGAAATGATCTAGACAGAGCAGAACTGAAGGGATTGGCATGCAGGGGCAGTAATGAGTGAATTCTTTTAGTCTATGATTTATGTCTTTTTAATTTTTGAATTTTAATAGTCTGTAAGAGATAGTACGAAGAGAAAGTTATTTACGTACGATTTTGACCATTATAACTGAAACCGGTACAATATATATGCACGATTCAGTATGCTAAATCAATGAATTCATTTTCAAATCGATACTTTTTCGAATTAATGAATGTTAACGGGTTTACGTGATATATTATATATCGTTACACTTGTACGTATTTAAAAGCAATCTAAAGATAGGGAGACTTGATGCCCACACACTATGGTACCCCATATATATATATATATATATATATATATATATATATATATATATATATATATATATATATATATATATATATATATATATATATATATATATATATATATATATATATATATATATATATATATATATCGTTACACTTGTACGTATTTAAAAGCAATCTAAAGATAGGGAGACTTGATGCCCACACACTATGGTATATATATATATATATATATATATATATATATATATATATATATATATATATATATATATATATATATATATATATATATATATATATATATATACTCGATGGATCGGGATCGGATCCCGTGCCTATATACGTTTGTAAGCAAGCGAAGGATATTGCAGCGATCGCTGCGCCATATGATTGAGAATTTTTCATCCTCGATTGATTCAGCATGCTAAATAAAGAAATTTCTTTTCAAATCGATACATTTTCGAATTAATGAATGTTAACGGGCTTACGTGATATATTATGCATCATTGCACTTGTACGTATCTAAAAGCAATCCAAAAACAAAAAGACTTGATACCCAGACACCATGGTGCCCTATATATAAATATATATATATATACACACACACACACACACACTCTTTTACTCTCAGGTGTAATTATACCAACCTCTAATATACCACCTAAACAAACTCGAGATACCCCTTTATCACTGTAGGTATACTCGTATACTAATTATAAGATATTCCAATGCGAACCACATGAAAAAATTGCAAGAGAGTTCATAGTTTTTAGCGTATTTTGTAAATACCTTCATATACGTACATAAAAAGAAATATGTTAAAAAATGTACATACCACATCTGAAAAATTGTTCATACTACTAAATTGGTCTTAAATACGTGTATACTACATGTACATACCCTCCGTTATATGAGATACTCCCTACAGGGGCGGAGCTAGGAATTAGATATGGGGGAGGCAACATGGACAACAAGTAGAGTAGAATCAATGAACCATGCCGGATTTACCGATCCAATAGTCACATATCAGAGTAATATGTTTCGCAAATTACAATGCAAAGAAAATTACATCTCTATTAACTTAAACTGGAAGAAATGATGTAACATTCATACTGAAAATCTGAAATAATTTAGACAAAAGAACATACTTCTTACTCAGATCATCAACTACTAGGCCTAATTGGGCTGCATATGACTGTGACTTAGACATACTTTACATTTGGGCTAAATTAGGAGAGGTCAAACCACTAATTAAATATATGTAATTAACTACATAATAGACGATTAGTAGAAGGTTAGGGTGCCAGGCCCCCGTAGCCCCTCTCTCTCCGTCACTGACTCTCTACGCTGTGAGATATGATATAGAGTGTAATTTTACCCTACGTTCAGGGCTTCCTAAGATCCATGGATCGGAATCACCCGTGCCTATGTACGTTTGTAAGCAAGCGAAGGATATTGCAGCGATCGATGGCGCTGCTGCGCCATATGTGTACGTTAGCTAGAGGAGCTAGCTGTTGGGACGTTTTCATCAAAATCCAACGCTTTGTTGGCTGATCCATCGCTCAAGTACTCAGCTGATGCGTGCTAGCTAGATCTAGTACCGAGTGCGTAACATATACCAGATGAAGTGCGTTTGTGCTTGTACGAGGGGTATTCGGATTAAGTTAACCCGGCCAGTTTTTCCTTAAATCGGAGCAATAAATTATTGTTAGCGAAAAGCCAAGAATTAATCTTGTTAGCTGCCTACTGCTGTGTCAACTTTGTGAAGCAGGGGAAGATGGATGCATGCATGCAGTAATTGGGCACGTACTCTTCATCTTGCATTCGAAAAACCAGTTGAGCCCATTTTATTTTTAATTTTTTTTTTAAAAACAGAAGGACAGTTGAGTCTAAATCCGATATGTTGAATTCGGTCCGTCGTCATCAAACATGCTTGCACGCCGGCATGCAGTCCCGGCCGGCCGGCCGGTCTAGACACCGATCCAAAACCCACAATCAAATTACTAGAGCATGCATGCGCGCGTATGCAGAGAGACCTTTCCCGTCAAGCAAACAGACACATCACTCGTTGGATCGAACCCTGCTCACCTCACGTCGTGTCATGCCGGCGCATGCAGCATGAAAAACGCACGCACGCATGGAGTTACAGGGAGAGAGAGAGAGGGAGAGGGGAAGCGAGCCAAACTGAGAGCAGAGACGCATGCTGGCCTTAATTATTTTTGGCTTTCGATTTCAATTTTTTGGAAAATCAAAATAAATAGATTGTTTTTTCAAACGACCTCTCAAAGCCATTTCTTCTAATAGCTTTTAAAGGCTATTGACGTGTACGTTATCTATATTAACAATTCTATTATTCGTCATTATTTTAAAAAGCATAATTAAAAGTTATTAGCGGTACCAAAAAAACCATTATGCCATAGCTTGGGAGTTGGACGGCACGCAAGGGAGTGATGGGTGCATGTAGGGGTGGAAACGGATGGAATACGATTGAATAGTCTTAAATACGAATATGAATACATATGTTTTAAAATGAATATGAATATGAATTTAAATATTTTCAAATACGGATACGAATATTCTCGAACACGAATATGAATATTTTTTAATACAGATTTTCTCGGATACGAATATCGGATAAAATAGATTCCTAGCGGTTTTGCCAATTTTTCACCGATTTTTAACCAGTTACCGGTTTTAAACCGTCTAAATTTAAATTTTGAATCATAAAATTCGTACGGATTTTTCATAGGTTATATAAACAGATCGAAAACAAATCGAATAGTCTCGAATACGGATACAGATAAGAATATTCTCGAATACGAATGCGAATATAAATATTCTCAAATACGGATATGAATATTCTCGAATACAAATACGAATATTTTCGAATACAAATTTTACTTACCATATTCATATTTTCTCAGATACAAATATCGGATAAAACGAATCACCGTTACCATTTTTCACCCTAGGTGCATGCCGGTATGATCTCACCCACGCCGTACGTGCGTGCAAGCGACACGGGGTGGAACTCCACACGAGGCACGTCAAATTAAACAGCTAGCTAGCACAAGGAACGTACGGGTGCGTCCAATTATATGTGCTTACTAGGTACATCTTTAGCTACGAGTCCACATGCGCCGCCCATCGTGAGTCACCGTGCATGACTCATCACCATCAGGCTAGTGTTACGCAGACTTAGATGTAAATAGTTTCTGGCTTTTAGGTTCTAATACTGATTTTTAAATTTTGTAAGATAAATTTTATAAATTATTTGTAGAAGTCGTTTTGAATAAAATGATGCCTCGATATGAATATCTCTTATTTTTTTAGTTTCTCTTTGTAATCAACCAAAAATCAAAAGTTAAATTCCTTTTGAATATGCCTAAAAGAAACAAGCAAAATCAGCGTAACGAGTTACCAAAACTAGTCATCAGTATATTAAAGTCGGGGAGTTCCCAGCCCTGAGGCATACCACGTCAGCATATTTTGTAAAAAACCCTTGTAGTTTTTAAAATAGCGTAAAGGTCCTCGATTCCTACGAAAAGGCCCTTGCTAGGTTTTTTTCCCGAAAACCCTTCCACTTCACCGAAATCACGTATTCTTTGTTGGATAGCATCCCGTGGATTTCTAAAATTACACACGGGTCCTCGTTTAGTTACATATATGTCCTCGATTTTTTTACAAAAAAGACCTTCGATTTTTCCGAAATTATACATGTGTCCTTGATTTTTTTTTAAGAAACTCCTCGTGAATGATCGTCTCTTTTACTTTAATCCACACGGTAGCTAACACGGCGTGCCTATGTACATAGCCAGTGGACGTGCCAGCCATGCAAGATGTATGCATGCACCCATGGTTCATGTTGTAATCTTTTTAACACATGTGCCCAATGTACCAACTGTTGTAAACTGCTTTATCAACTGCCACCTTTTCCTTTATTCTTACACCCCATCATCATGTATAAATTCAGACCTCAAGGCAATAAAGAAGACTACTAATTCACTCTCAATCACTTGTCTCAATCTTTACCACAACACGTTATCAGCACTGCTCTCACGCAAGTGAAAAAGAGAAGAAGACAGAGATAGGTAATGGAAATTTGTGCACATCACAAAAAAGTTTTTCTGGACATCCTCTCTTTAGTGGATTCCCTGCACACAAGTCTTCATGGCCTTCTTGCTCCTCTCGTTGAACCACCACCACCACCAACTCCGGCGACAACCACCATCATCGCCACCGGCCATGGCTCTACGCCAACTCGTCGTCGTCCGTGGGAAGCGCACGACGCCTTCCCACCGGCAAAGGCTTCTCGCTATGGCCCTTACAGGCGACATGCACACGCTTCCGTGGCGGCTAACCGCCGTCCCGGCCTCCGGATCCGCACTCCTCCTCCGGCCTCCTCCGTAGAGGACGCCTTCTCCTCTACATAGACCGGGAGAAAAGGGGAGTGAGGCGTCGTGATCTGCTGGCGCGCGCCCGGGCCCGGCGTCGGCGGCAGTAAGATCGGCACGGCGTCGCGAGGCGCAGCACGGCCGCTGCTGATTGTCGATCCGGCGCAGCAGCGCGATAGCCAGCGAGTATAGCACTGCCGCGGCGATGGCGGCTTCGGCGCCTTGTGCGGTAGCGGTGGCTCCGAGGCGGCTCGGGCGCCTGCGGCCCGACCAGCGACCGCGACACGGCGAAGCGGCGCGGCCCGACAGCAACGACCCACCCACGGCCCCGGCGGCGGCGGGCGCGGCGCGGCCCAGCCAGCGCGCGGCGGCGGCGGTGGCGGGATGGCGCGGGCGGTCGCGCAGCGCGGCCAAGCAGCGCACCCCCCGGCAGCACGGCGGTGGCGCGGCAGCGCGCCGCGAGCAAAACAGCTCGGTCGGCCCAGTAGCGGTGGCGCGGCCGGCGTGGGCGGGCGTGGGCGGCGGCGGCTGCGGCGGCGGCGGCGACGCGACGCGCAGATTGGCGCGGTGGAGGTCGGAGACCACAGGCGGAGGCGGCGCGGCTGCGCACAGCGGCGAGGAGGCGGGCGGCTCCACGCAGCGACTGAGGGAGGCGCTTGCCAGTGAGGCGGCGGAAGCCTGGCGGTCTGTGCAGATGGCGGCGGCGGGCAGCTGGCGGCGGCGGCGGCTCGGCACCCAATGGCGGCGGGTGGCTCTCAAGCACTGGCGGCGCCCCTAGGGGCAGGAGGAGATATTTTGGGGAATTAGGTTTCCAACCCTAATTCCTCATATTTATATGGTTGCCTCCCCATGGGCTTTGGCCCAATAAATTCCACCTCCTCTCTTGGGCCTAAAGGCCGAATGGGCCTCAGCCCAAGTTTTCGTAAATTTGCATTCCCCCCTGCAGTTAATAAAAATGCAGATTTTATTTTCTTTATGTTGTATAATTTGCAATATAGTCCTCCTGCTTATTTATAATTGTACTTGTACTGTTATAAATGTGTATTTCAGTCCCTACAGGACCTGAAATTTATGTAAATATTTAAATAAATGTGCCTTCATATTTATATCATTTTTACATATTTAGGATTATTTTATTGCAAATTATTTACAATATGCATTACGACCATATTAAAATTTGCTATATTCGCAAATTTCAATTAAAATTCCCATTTAATGAGTACCAATATACTTAATAATTTGGAATTTTTGCAAAATATTATACCTCACATAAATACCATACAAATCATAATTTATGCCACTTTGCTACATTTATTTGTACGCTATGCCATACAATACATTGGTGTTCACCACTACTATTATGATTATACGGTATTATAAATATAACCACATGTTATATTTATTTTGGGTATATATTCATTCGGATTTCAATACTCATATTGTTTTTCACATATTTTGCATTTTATTACAATATTACCATACACATTAATTTACCTCATGTAAATTAAATATTTATGATGTACTTTTCATGTAGGTTTCAAATGGCTACCAAAGATTTTGAGCCTCTCACTATCGATGGTACCAATTACCCTACATGGGCTATGGACTTAAAGATCAACCTCACCACACGTGGGTTGGAAAGGGTTATATTTAATCCTCCCGCAGATCAAATTCCTCCGGATATGGTGAAATATTCCGCTTTAAACATATTACGGAATCACATACATCCAGATTTAAAAGCGGAATACCTGTATGAGGAAAATCCACTTACTTTATGGTTAGCCCTCAAAAATAGATATGAGCAATGAAGTCGTTCTCTTACTGAGGCTAATCATGAATGGGCACATCTTAGACTCCAAGATTTCAAAACAGTTGGAGACTATAACCATGTCCTTCATACTATTTGCTCCAAATTGTGTTTTTGTGAGAAGGAACCAACAGATGAGGACAAAATAGAAGACTCTCTACTATGCTCCCATCGATAGAGTCCTACAGCAGCAATGGCGTGCTGCAAATTACCAAACTTATTTTGATCTTATGCATACATTACTTCAGGCAGAAAAGCATGCTGAACTTCTTTTAAAGAATAATCAGCAACGTCCCATCGGAGCTGCTCCACTTCCTGAAGTTCATGCTAATCAAAATAAGCATAAGTTCAATGGTTCACATAACCATTCAAAGAACTTTAAAGGTAAACAAAACCGTAACATGAAGCAAAAACCAAGTGGATTCAAGAAAGGTAAAGGCAATTTTGGTAAGAAAAATGACAAAAAGGAGACTTGTCAAAAGTGTGGTTGCTACAACCATCCTACCAAGAAATGTCGCACCCCGAAGCATCTTGTGGACCTCTACCTCAAGTCTTTGACTCAAAGCAAGAATGCTCAACCAAAGAGATTTGAAGCACACTTCAATCTCACATCAAATGATGATGAAGCCGGATGTTCTCCACAGTTCCTTCAAGAACTCAAAGACACATGTACACCTCCAAAGAAGGATGATCTCATGTGCACCGAGGACACACTTGAAGAATTTCATTCTCAAGACATGTTTGGAGATCTCAATTAGACTCCTAGTCCAATAGCTACTAAGTATTGTAGTGTTGTAATATAAATAATGTTGTCATTTATATTGTATGCTTGTATGCTACAATAATCGAACATATTCCATATTGCAAATAAAGTTTGTATGTATTCTATATATACTCTAAGAATTTCATTAAATTCTTCTTTTGTATATAGATTTTTGGAGTCGATCCAATGGAGGAGGAATTCTGCCTTGTGGATAGTGGTATCACAAATTCTATATTTCGGGACACAAAATATTTCCTTACTCTTACAAGAAGGAAAGGAAATGTTTTAACAATCATTGACGCGCGATGCGACAATAGTAGGCTCAGTCGCGCCTCTATTACTCTCCTATGGGTACACAATTAGAAATTGAGGATGCACTCTTGTATCCCGATTCAACACGTACCCTACTTAGTTATAGAGATATCCGTCAGAATGGTTTCCATGTTGAAACCCAAAATGACAACAAAGAGGAATATCTCCTCTTAACCAAAAACAACGGATATGGCAAACAAGTACTAGAGAAAATTCCATCTTTAAACTCCGGATTGTACTATACATACATCAAACCCGTTCAACATATTGCGTACAAAGTAATTTTCCAAGACACAAACACATTCCAAACATGGCATGATCGCCTTGGTCACCCAGGCATTGGAATGATGAGGAAAATTATTAGCAATTCAATTGGTCATACATACATCAAAACAAAATTTCCGGAATCCTCAGATTTTGTGTGCACTTCATGTGCTACCGGAAAATTGATTTTAAGACCCTCTTATCTTAAAATAAGAGCTGAACCACTTAAATTTCTTGAACGCATTCAAGGAGATATATGTGGTCCTATACAACCATTGTGTGGAACGTTCAGATATTTCATGGTTCTCATTGACGCATCTACTAGATGGTCACATGTGTGTCTTTTATCCACACGAAACCATGCATTTGCTAAGTTAATTGGTCAAATTATCAATTACGAGCACATTATCTGAACATCGAATTCAATCAATTCGAATGGACAATGCTGCTGAATTTTCATCCCATGCCTTTAATGATTATTGCATGGCTCTTGGGATACAAGTTCAACATTCTGTTTCATATGTCTATACACAAAATAGTTTAGCAGAATCTCTTATCAAGAGAATCAAGCTCATTGCAAGACCATTACTACAGAATTGCAACTTACCAACATCATGTTGGGGTCATGCGATCTTACACGCTCACGACTTAATACAATTGCGTCAGCGCTTATCACGGCACTTCCCACTACAATTAGTACGTGGAAATACACCAGATATTTCCCATCTGCGAAAGTTCGGTTGCGCTACATACGTACCGATCTCACCACCGCAGCGTACCTCAATGGGACCGCACAGGAAAATTGGGATCTATGTTGGGTATAAATCTCCGTCCATTATAAAATACCTCGAACCCCTAACAGGGGACCTGTTCACTGCGATCTGATGCGCTGATTGCATATTCAATGAGGAACATTTCCGGCATTGGGGAGACAACAAGTACCAAACTAAATGCCGGAAATTAATTGGAATGTTCAAGGCATTCACGCCTCGGACCACGTACTAGAGGCGAACTTCAAGTTCGAAACTCATTTATTTGCAAAATATTGCAAATAATCGCGATACATTCTTGATTATAAGGGTGTCACAAAATCCTATAATCCGCGAAATGTGCCGAAAGAGTGGAGGTACCGAAAATACCACTCAACTCCGGTTCAAAATAAGAGGGAGAAATGCGGCACAAATGGTGGATCTGACTTCTAACAAGCGACAAAGGAAACAAAAGAATGTAAATGCAGATCAACCTCATGTTGATAGACACCAAAGGATCCTTGAACCCGGATCAACGGTGCACTCAAATCACGATCACGGGACATGGGAATACCCGACTCAAATGTTTTGGGAAATAACATTGAGTCGGCAGGGTCTAAGAAATTTCCACTAATTATACCGATTACGGAGAATCATACGATCGTAAGACTACAATTGTCGACATTTATTTCTCCACAACAATTGCAAACAACCTTCAAAATGATCCGATCCCAAGACCATGGCGAGTGCAAGCAGTAGCTCGGATGGAACCAATGGAAGGATGCAATTCAAGCGGAGTTAGCCTCGCTCAAGAAAAGAAATGTATTCACCAATGTGATACATACACCTCCCAAAGTATTCCTGTCGGTTTCAAATGGGTTTTCGTCATAAGCGGAATGAAAACAATGAGGTGGTGAGATACAAAGCAAGGCTTGTAGCACAAGGGTTCACGCAGAGACCCGGCATTGATTTCAATGAAACATATTCTCCGAGAATGAGTGGAATAACATTCGATATTTAATATCATTGGCGGTACAAAATCATCTATCATTTCAATTGATGGATGTAGTGTGAGATACCTTTATGGGTCACTTGATTCGAAATATACATGAAAGTTCGATGGAATTTCAATTCGAATATAGGCGCAAATCGTAATATGTATTGTGTAAAACTAAACAAGTCTTTATACGGCTTGAAACAGTCGGGTAGAATGTGGTACAACCGACTAAGTGAGTTCCTAACCAAAAAGGGATACTCCAACAATGATGATTGCCCATGCATCTTCATCAAAAGATCCTCAACAGATTACGCATTATATACGTATACGTTGATGATCTTAATATCATTGGTAACACACAAGATATTGATGAAGCACATAATCATCTTAAGACGGAATTCGAAATGAAGGATTTAGGTAAAACCAAATTTTGCTTAGGTATACAACTTGAGCACCTTCATACAGGCATTCTAGTGCATCAATCGACCTATGTCCGAAAATATTGGAGAAATTCAATATGGACAAAGCATATCCATCGAAAACCCCATGGTTGTTCGATCTCTAGACAGGAAAAGATCCATTTAGACCCCAAGATGACAATGAAGAGCTATTGGGACCCGATGTTCCATATCTCGGTGCCATCGAGCGCTTATGTACCTTGCAAATTGCACCGTACGGATATTGCATTTGCGGTAAATCTACTTGCTAGATACAGCGCTACTCCAACCAAAAGACATTGGGTAGGAGTGAAGAATATCTTTAGATATCTTCAAGGCACTAAAGATCTTGGTCTATTTTTTCAAAAGAATAAAAATATGGATTTAGTAGGATATGAGATCTTGGCTATTTATCGATCCCATAATGCCGGATCGCAAAGCAGGCTTTGTGTTTTACGGTGGAGCGACCATATCTTGGAAGTCTTGAAAGCAGACACTAGTGGCTACATCCACTAATCATTCGAAATAATTGCATTATACGAAGCATCACGTGAATGTGTATGGCTTCGCAGAATGATTAATCACATACAACAGTCATGTGATATAGGTGCTATTACATCTCCTACCATTATCTACGAAGATAATGCTGCTTGCATTGTTCAAATGCAAACGAGTTACATCAAGAGCAATATCACTAAACATATTGCACCTAAATTATTTTACCCACATGAGTTGCAAGAGAGTGGGGAAATAAATATTCTGCAAACTAAGTCTTGTGATAATTTCGCAGACCTATTCACTAAGTCATTACCAACTTCCACATTCCAAAAATGTGTTTATGAAATTGGTATGCGAAGACTACGTGATTTGCAGATATCAGGGGGAGAAATCTCCTAAGACTTAACTCGTTCAATACAAATATTGTACTCTTTTCCTTTATGAGTTTTCCCTCTAAGGTTTCTCATCAAAGTTTTTAATGAGGCAATATAACAACGCAATCACAAATATATCTCTCTTTTCCCCTACAGGGGTTTTTCGGAGATATAATCAAACACATGACATATCTATTCTATCGGTTCTCCTCATATTTTTCCCTACATGGTTTTTGAAGGAGTTTTTCCAAGATGATGAATTAAGTTGATCATATGAAGATACATTGGTCAAGGGGGAGTGTTGTAATCTTTTTAACACATGTGCCCAATGTAGCAACTGTTGTAAACTGCTTTATCAACTGCCACATTTTCCTTTATTCTTACACCCCATCATCATGTATAAATTCAGACCTCAAGGCAATAAAGAAGACTACTAATTCACTCTCAATCACTTGTCTCAATCTTTACCACAACAGTTCAGAGCTCGGGAAACGGCAGGAATTGCATGCCAACGGATGATTCAGATTTTTCAGGCTTGTGATGCGTGTGAATTGTGACCGACCTGCTGGTAAAGCAAGGCGTCGGCCATCGCAAGCATTGCGATCTCGAACTCTTGTGGTTGGCCGTGTTATTTTAGGCTTTGGTTTCTAATTTTTAGTTTCTTTAAAAATCAAAATAAATAAGACAGTTTTTAAAACAAATTTTCAAATAATTTCTCGAACCTAAAACTGTGCGCGTCTTCTATGTCTGCATCTTCGTTATTCGTTGCTGTCTCAAAAAAAAATAGAAAAAGCATCAGCTGAGCAAAAAAAATGGCCGTTGTCTTGTCTGTTGCAGCCGCAAGCAGGAATCTGTGTATGTGGCTTATGACTTTTGGCTGAAATTTTTAAATTTTAACTGTTTGCGACAGAGATTACGGAGAGAGATACTCGCTTGTGATTTTGGTTAATACAGATGTTGAGTTTTTAATATGTACTATAATTAATTTGTAGACCCTGTCTTGAGAAAATACCCCGTTTGAAAGTTAGGTACTGCAGCAAAAGCCAAAAACCGATTTTGGAAGCCGTAAAAAAATAGAAACATATTCAGTCATACACAGATTACAGATACAGGCAGGCAAGCAGGCCCTCTCTGCTTCAACAAGCAAAAATAATGGAGCGGCATCACATGTACTAGCCACGTAAGTGCGGCGCCACGCCGCGCCAGCCATCGTGTGGACCGAAATAAAAGAGACGAAAATCCGCGGGGCGGTTCTTAAAAAAAATCGAGGACGTACGCGTAATTTCGGAGGAACCAAAGGGTTTTTTCGCAAAAAAATAGGGACCCGTAAGGACCTATACGTAACTAAATAAGGACCTATACGTAATTTTAGAAACCGCGGGTTGCTATCGGTGAAGTGGAGGGGGCTTTCTAGAAAAAAGCCTAGCAGGGACCTGTTTACGAGAAGCAGGAATCTATTTGCGAGGATGAAGGATCTCTACGTGATTTCATAAAGCACATGAACGTTTTTGTAAAAAACACAAAAAAAACGACGTGGCTACTCTCCCCTGCCGGAGCCCCCTCCTATAATATACAGAGTATTTACGCCCATGAATGCGTGTTTCCTCGTGTTCTGTCATGCGTGTCGGCGAAGTGTATGGTTGTTTCGTGTGTAGATGTTCGTGAAATTTGGACGTTTTTGGCACTGTTGCTCCCGTTATTTCCCGAAGTAGCTTCGTGCGGAAAGAAATTCCCGATCTGGCCTCCTGTCGACCGCACGATTCACCCGGTGCCGACACGTGGAAGTCGTGCGGCCGGCGAGCGCACGACATCGAGGTCGTGCGGTCGGCGACCGCACGACTCGGCCGAGTTCCTGTAGCACCGAGAGACAGCTCCAAAGGCAATGAATAATGATTCGGGCATACCACTGCACTCAGCCATTCGCACAGTGATGGGGCGGGCTACTGCTGCACCTGCAAGGAGTACATGTTAACAGGTGGCTTGGCACGTCCGGGCGGCGCGGAAGAAAGCGGAGGCGCGACAGCGAGTGGTCGATGCATCATGCACAAGTGACCACTTGGTAGTTGGCACTGGTATGCTTGCTATAGCCTGCTCGAGTGGTGCGGTCGCCAACCGCACCACTCGGTGCTATAGGAACTCGGCCGCGTCGTGCGGTCGGCGACCGCACGACTCCCACGTGTCGGCTCCAGGCGAATCGTGCGGTCGGCAGGGGGTCAGATTGGGAATTTATTTTTGCACGGTGCTACTTCGGGAATTAACGAGATCAACAGTACCAAAAGCGTCCAAATTTCGATGTTCGTAGGAGTACTCTCATATCCGAATAATATCGCGTCAATCAACACATTTCTGCTCTGTATACCATATACATGCATTCAGCACACGTGTCGGGTATTTCACCCCGTCACGTGAATGCCGTTGTATCAGTACGATCGTAACCGATCGTTTCTTTTTTTTTTGCAATACTCGATTTGCAGTACCTTAAGGAAAAGAAAATTAAAACGAAAGCAGAACATAAATCAGATGGGCATCCACATGACCACATGTACACAAAGTTCGCACGCGTGGCTGCATGCAAGGGCGCCACTCAGCAGATGGGGAAAAAGATATCCTACCAATATGACCAGGGAAAAACTTTTCATCAAAATTTCACAAAATTTCACGGAAAACCATCGGTTAACACGGTGTTATCGGAGGAGTTCGATAAAAAATTAAATTAAATAAAAAATTATCTAATTTTCTTCAAATATAAAAAAAATTGCAAAATTTTCAGCTTTCTCTTTCTACATAAAAATTCAAATTTCAATTAAAAATTTTTATCCAAAAAATCTGAAAACCATTAGTTACCGGTTCTATCGCTACCCTCCAGTAAAATCTGCAAACTCGTGAGTTTCCCCCTGATTATGACCATACTTTGGACTGTCGATTATTTCTCCGTACCTTCTTTCACACAAAGAAAATAGTAGCACTATTTTTTTTCCGCCGTGGTCAACTCACGACATCGAATTTTTATTTAGCGGGTTGATTGCGGATCAAATACGAGTTATCGAAATTAACAAACGACGCCCGTGCGTCTAATTCAACTTCTAATCATTGACACCAAAAAAATCTGGCAAAAAAGAGTGAAATTCAGAAAACAACTGAAGCAATGATATGCGATACTGCTAGCATTTTTCTTCTTCCTTGGTGATGATCAATAGATTCAGCAGAAAAGAAAACTCGTCCCCTCATATCTACATCATTAAAGTAACCACCGCCTTATCATCCTCTTCAGCAAATAAATATAGGAGAGAAAAAAAAGGAGCAGAAAAAACGTACTCTAAAACTATTCCTTCCCCGCATCACGAAAAGTTGACGCGGACGCTGCCGTTCTTGGCGCATCCGCACGCCGGGCACGCCCGCGCCGCGGCCGCGCACGGCGCGCACGCGCAGAGGTGCCGGCACGGCAGCAGCAGCACCACGGCCACGGCCTCGCCGCAGACCTTGCACCTTCCGTGGCCCGTCCCTCGCCGCTCCACCGTCGACCCCACCTCCTCGCCGGCGCCGCTGGCCGCCACGTCGTTCTCCCCGCAGCAGCATGACTCGGCGTCGTCGCTTCCGGCGCCGCAGCGCGCCTGCGCGTCGAGCGCCTGCTCCAGCTCGACGCGGAGCGCGTTGGCCGCGGCCTCTTTAGACTGCGCGAGGTTGCGCAACACCTGCGCCTCCACGTAGAGGCTCTTGAGCCGCTCCTCGAGCGCCCAGTTGAGCCTCCCGATCCTGTCGATCTCCTCGTCCTTGGCCCTCAGCCGCCTCGCCGCCTCAGCCTCCACGGCGGCCACCATCTGCCTCGCGTGCCTCCGCCTCTGCTCCGCCAGCTCCGCCCACATCTTGGCCGCCTGCATGCATCACGGACAACGACAACCGCGTCAGCCCCAGTTACTTGTTGATACCTCGACGCAAGCATCGATCGAGCCTGGCAAATTGATCATGGCACTTACGTGGTGGAGCACGAGGCGGTCGACGTCCATCAGCTGCTGGTGCGCGTGCGCCGCCACGCCTGCCGCGCCGCCAAGGACCGGCAGCTGATCGGCGCGCCTCCGCTTCCTGGGCTCCACCTCCTGCGCAGGGCAACCACCGAACGTGACGCCGCTCTCCGACGCGTCCGCCGCGTCCGGCGCGTAGAACTTCGAGTACTGCCCCAGGCCCGCCGCCGCGGCCGACGCCGGCGGCGTTAGGAGGCCCATGTACGACTCGTATCCCAATCCCTGCTGGCCAAGGCTCCCCACCGCGCTGCCGGTGACGTCCCTGCCATAACACGCTTGCCCTGGCGAGAACGGGGCGTCACCCATAGCAGCAGCCCCCACCCGATTCGAGTTCCCTGTGGGGTGTAGGTGGTGCGCTTCCACGGCCATGGAGATATATTGGTGCGCGAGCTCGCGTCGTCTGCTTCCTCTTGGCCTTGCAGGCTGCGTGGACGAGCGTCTATATAAGCAAGCCAAGATGATGCGATGCGTCCTGGGAGGCAGAGTGGATGTGCGAGGTGAGGTGTAAGGGTAGCTAGGGACGACGCAATCACGCAAGGCAACAAACGAGGTCCTTGCAAACAAGGGCGAGTATTTATGGACCTGGTCTTTAAGGTTCCGACGGATGGCTTTTAATTGTGATAATAGTTTTTGACTATATATTTTAAGATGACAGTGAATAATGAAAATAGTAATGCGGATAACATATGTACCAGTGGGCTTAGAAAGCCGTTTAGAAAAACGGCTTCGAGAAATCACTCCATTTATTTCGATTTTCGAAAAAACCGAAACCAAAAGCCACATTAAAAAAGACCAGGACTAAGCCATTAGGGGGGCGTTGGGAGTGAGAAAGCAGCTGAAAATAAAACAGAGACCAAAATAATCCTTCTCCAATCAGGAGTTCTCCTTTTATTTGCTCACGGATTTGGTTTTCTTTTGGAGCAGAAAACAAGAATTCTTCTTGGTTTTGTTACACATTGCATTGCGTGGAAGTGAGTTCGGTTGGTTTGCAAAAGCTAATGGAAAACCAGACGTGCTGGCGCCAAATCAGCGCGCATGGCTAAGGTTGGTTTGATCTGCACGAATCTTGGGGCTTCAAGGGAAAGGGAACAAGCCATTGAGAGTTATGTTTGGTGGACTCGGAAAAATCGGGAATCGCAAAATCGGAGGTAGTCCAGAGCAATTAATAAGAGAGAAAAAAATTTTGTCGCGTTATAATTACATGCATGCACGATCCCATTCCAAATCGACGAACGAGCATTGAAGTGCTGGCAAGCGTTTTGAGCTAGCTAATTAGCTGTACACGGCTAAGAGAAAACTTGTAAAATAAGGGAGTATTTAAAAGCAAAGAAGATTGTAACGCACAACGGCTCAAATTTAGGAAAGGAAAAAAGATTAGGTGAGAACAGTCCGCTAATTCTTGCTTATAGTTCGTGCAAATCGATCGGTCTCTACGTTCGGTGCAACTACATAATGAGCAAATCTCTACGAAATTAGGTTAGCTAGTATATCGTCGTGCTTCTCGTTGAAGTCGAAATGTCTTTAAATGGGACATATATAGATGCAATTAGTCAGTAGAGTAGGAAGAATCGGCGCCAAAATAGAATCTCATCGCCAGGCCTCATCACAAGCCACAGCATTACATATAGATGCTGCATATATCTCATTCGGAATTGATTGATAAAGTTGAGCATGGTATCAATTAATTCTATTCTTTTAGAATTTTTGGTGCAGCAAGAAAATGGCGAGCCATATATGTATAAAACTAGAACGGGACCAGACAATCGTTCTGTCAGCCTCTCTTACTTCTTTGCAAAGAAAACAAAACAGCTGATCACATTGAGCAAACAACAAAAAAGAAAAGAAAAGGAAAGGACAGGAAAGGAAGGAAACAGCTTCCGAGAAAGAAAAGGAAGGCATGGACAGAAAAGAGAGTGAGTGAGAGTGAGAGTGAGAGTGAGACGGAATAACCAGCCATCAGACCGAGCCATACGTGTCGCGCGCCGCTCGAATAATCCCACATGCAGGCGACGCCCCGCCCCGCCCGCCACCCCTTGCGATCAAAACGAGACGAACCGAGTGACTCAAGAGTAGGACCGCGTGGGGGCCGTGACAGGGAGCTGACATATGGGCCCAACCTAAATATGGAACATAATATAAGGAGTCCGAGAAAAAAAATTAGGATCTGGCTAATTTTATGACCGTAAAAAAAAAATCAAACGTTCAGATCTTCCCACGACTTACATATATAGCCCACCTTCAACTTTAATTTTATTCCCCTCCCTTTGTTATCCATAGTTGCCCTCTCCCTTTCCCTACGTCGTCGACCCCACCTTGCCAACCCTGGTGAGGCCCGCTGGCTTCCCTGCCTTCTGCCTCTCCGGTCCTTTCTCATCGTTATCGCTTCCTGTGCTGTCGCCTCCCCCTCCTCCATTGTCACATCTCCAACTTCGCTGCCGCCATCCTCCTTCGTCGTCTTCTACGACTACCATCCTCAGGTATGCAACCTCCACCCGTCGCCTCTTAATACTCTCTCGATCTCATCGCTCTCCGTCACTCACTGCCCTCCTCCAAGCCTGCAACCAAAGTGGCGTCGCTGCCACCTCGCCACACCGCCTCCGCCCGCCCTAATTCTAAGGTTGGGGTCCAGTGATCCCATACCTAACCTCAGTGAGCACAAACCCTAACCCCACCATCACTAGAGACGACAATGGAGAGGGTGGCGCACGAATTTAGAAGCAATCAAATGATAAGAAATTCCATTGAAAACCACGATTTTTTACTCGAGTGTTATTTAGCAAATCCATATAATATATCTGTTGCTATCACTTGTTGATAATAGATTTTATTTAAAAAAATATGAAACAAAAATCCAAATATTGTTATGAGATGTGACCAAGCGTTTGGTTTGAACATGGCAGAAGAAATGAAGAATGTATCTAGCCAATTGTGGCCTAAATCAGTATAAATAATGTCGTTTTGGAGTACATACAGTAATCTTTTTAAATTTTGACTACTGATATATTATATTTGTATCAAAAAAATTTCATAAAAATATACTTTTATCAGGTCTTATAAAATCTATTATAACATAAATTAGTGGTTAAAATTATGTTTCGAGTATCATGCCGATGTCCAAAGTGATATTATTTTGTAATTGGAGGGAGCAGTAAAGGATCTAGTTACTTGGATGGAGATTACCGCGCAATTGTCGTTCCACACCGTTGGCAAAAATCATGCATTTGAATTGCATGTTTCAAGTATGTCTGTGATTACTATTGGTTGCCGGCCGGCCGGCCGGCCAGTGGGATCAAATCTCGCGACTTCTCTGTAGTCTACACGTGATAAGGAAGATTATCGTAGTAAGTTAGTAAAACGTGATAAGGACGATGTTTGGTCATGTGATTGAGAGAGAGAGAGAGAGAGAGAGAGAGAGAGAGAGAGAGAGAGAGAAGCCAAAAGCAAACGGATACGATCGAAGATCACTGCGACTTACGGCCGCCTGACACCAACGTGTGTATTGCAGGGTTGGTCCTATCTGGGTGGTGTTCTTGGGCCGTTCGCTGCCGCTGGTGCATCAGATTCATATGTTTAATATGGCTTAAGCTTATGATTTAAACTTATTTTTGTACTATTTATAATTTCGTTTTTTTTGAATTTTTAACTTTTTTTGAGTTTTTTTGTCGGTTTTTTTTCTCGTATTCGTTTGCGTTGTCTGTGATGGGCTAACATATTTTTATATTTTCAATTTTTTAAATTTAATTATGTTAAATAAGCCTCCGTCACCATTCTGATGTTTTTCGATCATTACTGATGTTTTCAGCCATAAGCTTTTAGCTTTCAGCCGAACCGATCACCCTGAAGCTTCATTTTTAGTTTCTTTCTCGGCCGTATCAGTGTCATGGCCTCATGGCGAACTAGCAGTAGTATTAGCAGTAGCATGTGAATCTTCTGCTTGATTAAATACAGTGGATGGTGTAAATTTTGGTGCTCTAAAATCTTGGAATACAATAACGCCTGGTGGACAATGTGTTGTGCAGCTTTATCAAGACAATAATCATCATCAGTTTCGAGCTGAGGCATTGAAATGCTAGCGCTGCTATTGCCGTCTTGAGGGATGATATGGAAAGGTGAATTGTCAAATTCTTTATCATAATATCGTTGAAGATCGAGCACTGACTTCAGAGCAGCATCTTGGACGGCATTCTTCTCTTTAATTATATCTCTAGTGAACTTATGGTATGTATTTGGTCTGATGTATAGATATAGTGCACCATTTATGCTGCTATCGAGAATTTGAAGTTAGATAAGAGAAGAAGCAAATCTTTTTTTTTTTTACAAAAGTAAGATTGACTTTAATCAAATCTAAGACAGGTATGGAAAGGCAGCAGTAATACTTATGTTTTTCTAACTTTTTGTTATGTTTGAAATTAAATCTTTTGCAAATACTCGATCCTATTCCACCTTAAGGTTTCAACCTACGATCAAGCAAACTGAATCTGATACCACTCCTGTGATGGCCCCATTTTTTAGGCTATCGAATTTCCCTGCAAGTGCCCAGGAATCTCAATTGCGGAGTGAAGAAGAGTGTATATCAAGATTGCTCAAACTTTAATAATAAAAGCCAAATTTTGATTACAAGAGAGTACGACTTAGCAACTAAGATTTACATTATTAAGAGTGACCAAGCTCAAAGTTTATGATATAAGACAAAATATCTCTCTAATCCACGGGCACATTTGAGCGTAGTCGAGACCTAGAACCAGTAGTCATTGCCTTATAGGGAGTCACCGGAGTCTCCCTGAAAAGTTTGCTTGGCATCCTCCCAAGTTCCTTCTGATGATGATTAAGCAAGTACAGGTACAACCGTACTCAGCAAGCCACATGAGAATATCTATTTAACTACTTGTTAGGATTTCAATAGAACAAGATATAGATGTTCTATTATTATGAATATAATGCATGTTTGTTTGCAAATGTCTTTAGACTTGGAATGTAAAAGTCTATTTAATTAAGAGAAAAGGGAATTTAACGATCATACTTATCATTTTGAAACCATTCAAAATTTACTTTTGCCTTGTTGTTGGAATCATCCATTAAACACAACTCTATTGACTGGAATCACAACGTATCCGAATACTATATATTTACTCTATAGTATTGCATAACTTTACTTATAAGATACCTCAAACTCATAGTGTTATGCAGTAGACATGCAACATAAAAGTGTGCGACTGAGTTGAGGTAACAAGGCCGTTTTACTACTCTTTCTTTTCTAGTCTCTACTTGGTAGGTATGAGCCATACAATAACGATCGAGTATCCTCTGGCCAGTGCAGAATCCGCACCCCAACATTGAATGGGCCTACTGATGTGAAGAATGGCAAGTGGCATAAAATTCCAACTTCCATCTCACCTTTATCGTGAAGGCATCTAGAAGATCCTAGGATAGCGGTTCCTCCTGCAGATATTTGATTGGATTGATTAGTGTACTAGGCCAAGTTGACAAGTCAAGCTTATGGTTGAGCGAGGTTCGTGTCCTTTACTTGGCATAAGCGTCTAGTCTTTACTTGCCATAGATGAGGCTATCATTCATATACCATGTGTATCACGGCACAATACCACCAAAATATCAAAGCCTTCAATCCTTAGATGAGATCATGGGCTCTAACCATCTAGTGGCTGCCCAACAAGTAGTCTCAATCCTTAGTTTCATTTCAAAGTCTACTAGCGTGGAGCCGAATAGTCATTATTGATATATGTAAATCATTTTAGTTGCCCAACCTAATTACTAGCTATTTATACAATGATTAAATATCATTATAGGTCATACTAAAGTTGTCAAGGTGAATATGCCCTATAAGGATATGATTGGACTTTTCAGTGGTAGGATTTAACTATTCATCATGTTATTATATGCTATTATTTTTCTGTAAATAAAAGTGCACAATTAATGTAAATTAAAGTAAAGATACTTAAGTAATACGAGATCAAAATGATCAAAACTATGTGACTTGTCTTCCTATTCATAGTCTTTGACTGGGCCTACTTCTTCAGCATCTTGATTAGCTCCTTTAGCGGCTTGCTCAACGAATTTGGTTTTTGTCACAAAGAAAAATGAATCAAATAAGTTCGGGCTTGAAAGAAAGCGAGCTGGGAACAAAAATAGAAGAGACATTCCGAAAAAGGTTTAAATGTAGGAGGGATTGGGTGGTTAGGGTCTAAGCGGTGCTTGGTTGGGTCAAATGGAGTTGAAAATAGGCTAGACTGACTCAAGACAATCGAAACAAATATAAATAAGCTTAATGGGTTTTGGGTGAATAGTAACGATTTAGGTGAATAGTACCAGGTCAGTACTATTCCTAGTGGGTTGGGTTTGATGAATACTAACGGGTTTGGGCAAGGCTATTGGGCTATGTAGTGTTGGGCCATCGATAAATAGAATTAGTTGGGCTTGAATAGGATTAGGCTAAACAGTATTAGGCTAGTCCAGTTTGGCTGACTTGCCTATGAGCCAACACGAGCTGGCTTTGCTAGCCTGCCTTGGCGGTCCACGAAGCACATGGCCCACCTTACTTAAAAGTGAGCTGGAGCTCGTTCCCATGGTGACCGAGACAAGGGAGGTGGCGATGGCATCGATTCCAGCAATGACGATGACAAATACGACCAATGACGGTGTGGCAAGCAACAATAAGGTGCGAGTAACCCATTTTGGGCACACATGTGGGCGGTGGTAGCTTGGAGTAGGCTGACGGTGGTAGAGCTTGATTGAAATAGGGGAATGGCTTTGCAGCGCTGAAGAATCTAGATCCACTATTATGAGTTAATGTTATATTTTGGTAATCAATGACAAGGTAATATTAATGTTATGAGTTAATATTTTCTATGAGTTGGGTGAATAGGTAATATCCTATGATGATGAGGACTTCAGATGACATCATAAGTTGATCGTTATCAAGTCATGGTTCTAATGAAGGATGGCATCATGTGTTGACGAGCATCAAGTGAAGATCACGAAGAGAAAATGATCATAAGTTGATCATCAAGTCCGGAGAAGACCCATCATGTATTTATGGAGAGCAAGTGAAGGATGCATCATGGGTTGATGCATATCAAGATGAGGACTTGGACTTTAAGTGGGGATATTACTCATCAAACTTTAAGAGGATGCTCAAGGCAAAGGTATAACTAGCATAGGCTAAGGATGTATTCCTAGTCATTTACCTGTCTTGGTATTTGGTTAGAAGATCAGATTACTAGTATATATTACTATAATATTAAGAGGGATCATGTCTAATAGTTTGAATCTAATCATATGTTGATAGTTCAATCTTATTTACTTTAGCTCTCTTTAGCATGATTCTAGTATTTACAAATGTGTTTTCAAATATTTGTAGCTCATGAATAACTTTGTGATATGTGACTTAGATATGCAAATGTGTTTTGTAAATAGTTAAAGTCTATGTTTCAACTCCTTATGACATGATGTTTAGATTTGCGGATGCGTTTTGCAAATAGTTGAAGCTCATGCACAATCCTTATAGCATGTGACTTAAGTTTGCAAATATGTTCTGCAAACGAGTTGAGTCTATGTACCCAATTCTTCTGTTATGATTTTAAAGTGTGTAAATATATTTTATAACTTGTTGTGAATCATGCCTTGATCCTTCTATGCATGGTACTGTAATATACGAATATATTTTTGTAAATTTGTTGAAGTATATGCACTCTTATCTCTGCTGGAAAATACAAGGCGGTATGACTGCACCTATGAGGGTGATCTGACTGGGGCGGTACGATCGGGTCTGTGTGAACGATCGGACCGGCCTATGGTATGACTGCTCTATGTGTGGTGGTGATTTGACTAACCGATGGTTAGATTGGCCATTAATTGCCGATCAGACTGACTCATGTTGAGTGGTCAGACCGACTGAAAGTATCTATACCCCTAAAAATAATTTTAGTAATTAGTGACAATAATGTATTAAGAGACTAACGTGTGTGCTAAGGTGTTTTAAAGTTTTAGTCTTGGATTATGGATGACAACATAGAAATGGCATGCAAAGACGCTAAAGGACCGACATGGCTCAAGATAATGGTATTCTATAGCTGAGGACTCTTTTATAGTTTTTACTGGTCTCGATGATTGGTGAAAAGACCAGATTCATAGGCTCGACATCGTACTATAAAAGGGATCACAACTAGTAGCTTCAAGATTTATCTTGTGCCACCTTGATCAATTAATGGAATTGTATCTGAGAACAAATTCAGTAAATGCGGTATGATCATTAGTTAGACTGCGATACTACCACCCAGCGGTATGACCACATCTGAGGTGCGATGGTACTGCATTCCGGTAGGACCAATTTTTACATGGCGGTACTTTTTCTAGATAGCATATTTTTGGAAAATATCTCCCCGTGTGGAAAACGGTAGTACCGCTCAACTTAAGCGGTACTACAGTCGTGCGGTAGTACCAGCCTATGTGAGCGTGGTAGTACTACACTAGACCATCATGACTAGTGCAGAAGGATTAAATAAACTGCATATAACCGTTAAACCCTAGGTGCGGTATTACTGGCTGATGCATGACAGTAGTACCACACCTGCTGAAGTTTTGAGGAATTTTGCCCTAACAACCGAATTTGTGGTTGGGCGTTATAAATACCCTCTCACCAGCACCAAGCTAATGACTCTTGACCTCATTGAATACATTAGAGTCATTGGTGTACTATCTACTACTCATTTCCTCACATTTCATATTTTGAGGTAGTTAAGAGCATTAAGTGTATTTGCATCATTAGTTAATCCTTGTAGCACTTGATTTCCTTCAAGTAAGGTTTGTAGTTTATTACTCTTGGTATTTGTTGACACCTAGACAACTTGGAGGAAGGTTGTATGGTAATCTCTTCAAATAAGGTTGTGAATGGTCTATCACTGTTTGTGAGTGGTTCAGTGCTCACTATCTCTGAAGTGGAGGAAGAGCAGCTCTAGTGAAGTTGAGGTTCATTGGGCTCAATTCGTAGAGCGGGTCCAATTCGTTTGGATTTATCTCAACGTGGACTAGTAAATATTGGCAAGTCTTCCATACAATGGGAAAAATATCGAGTTTCATTGTTGTTTTTCTCTCTAGTCTTTACTATGTTTGTATTTAAATTTCTATCTATTTATTTATTTGTGTAGAATTGCCTAGCTAGAATTGTATTTTAGTATCGACATAGCCTTGAGGTGCTTTAGTGAAAACTTGGAATTTAGCTCTTGACTTGTGCTAGAATCTTATATTACCTTATCTTGTTATAATTGTTAATTAAAACTTAAATTTTAGAAACCTCCTATTCACCCCTTTAGTCAGTCATACTTGATCCTACACTGACGTAGTATGACCGGCCTTACGGTACTACTGGGCATTTGTTGCCGGTAGTTATTTTCCAGAGAGCTCTATTTTCTAGAGATTGGCAGAGCAGTCAGACTGGCCTTGGTGGCAGTCAAACTGGGGTGAGTGGTTAGACCGAACCCTGTTTGGGTAGTCTAATCGATAGCACCCATAACAACTAGTTTTCTAGCTGTTACGGATGTCGCGGTAGTACCGGCCGTTTGTTTCTGGTACTACTAGCGTTAGGCTGATTTTGCCCCAACGATTAGTTTTTGAGGTGGGGTTATAAATATCCTCTTGGCCGGTTGGAAGAGTATCTTTTGGCACTTGCTAGTGTGAGGCTCTCCTCTCAATTGTACATGTGTTATACCTTGTGAGCAAGGAGAGGAGTCTCTAGTTGCATGTGTTGTATCTAGAGCTAGATTTTGTATCTACATTTAGCTTGTGCATTTTTTACATGTGGTGAGAGTCAAACAAGTGGTTTGACTTGTTACTCTTGGAGGTTGCTGACTCCTAGAAGGTCTTGGAGGCGTCGTGCCTGGTGATCTTCTCAAAGAAACTTGTGAGAATGACTGGTGTGTTGTGAAGGTTGGAGATCACCTACCTAGTGGAATTGAGGTGGTTGGATTAATTCGTGGAGCCAATCTAATATATTTGGGCTTACCTCAATATGGATTAAGGGATTCCAACAAGTCACCGAACACCAAGATAAAAAGAAGTCGTGTTAATTGTGGTTTACTTTCTTGTGCTCAATTTACTTATTGGCAATTTATATTTATTGAAATTGGATTGATTACTTGCCACTCTAGAATTGCAAACCTTGATATAGACTTGGGGTGTCGATGCACTTAGGTGAACCTATATGATTTTTTGCCTTAACTATATAAAATCGATTTGATTTATGCTTCCGCATATAAACTCAGTTTTAGTCAAATAGTGATTTTTAAAAGTGCCTATTCACCCACTCTAGTCGGCCCCCTCGACCTTTCAGGCACTACAGCAAGGCTTCACCAAAATTGCGGTGACTTGATCATCACTGGAGTTAGGGGGTGTGGTGGTGGTGTTGGCTTGGCTCAGGATGCTTTGAGGAGGCCTAGCAACGGTGGCCGTGGGCAACGGAGTAATAGTGCACAATAGTGGTGAGCTAGGGGCAGAGAAGCTAGGCAAGAGCTAAGGGTTAGCTTCATAGTGTTGGGGAAGAGCTATGGATATGAGCAATTAGACTTCAATGGTGGTGGAGCTGAGGAATCGAAGTTGGGCTAACCGGTGGGAATTTGGGCATCAGCCTCAGTGGCGCAACGCAGTCAGAGTTGGGAAAAAAGAGGTGGCGGTGGGTGTATAGCGGTGCAAAATGAGACTGAATTGGTTGCATGGCTCAGCTTCAAGGGCGACAAAGGCGGTGGCAATAGGGTCGGCGCTGATACGGGCTTGGTGCGTGTTCAGGGCAGTTTGGATGGCTACACGGTTTTCACACTATAGTGGTGGAGTTGGTGAGCACGTTGGCGACAGGAGAGGCATTGCCTCTCACTGGCACGGGTGCATGAGGTGGTGCGGGTGAGCAGGGTCGTTGTGTTGCATGTTGAGCAATTGATGATGTGTTTTGATCAACTGCGCGCTTCTGTCGATCGATCCTTGCATAGCTGATTGCCGATTTGTCGATGTGTAACCTCGTCCTGTTTTTGTCTCGGCAGATCGGGCTATGAGATTTTTCTTTTGTTATTTTTTACAAACGGATGAGTCTAGCATGCAATTTTCCGCTAACTTCGCTTTTTAAATCCTGCAGTATTTTATCCTGCCTGTATCATAATTAGTTTTGTATGGACTATGGATATGTGATAGCTCGCGGCTGTGAATTTTTAGTGGATTTGGTGTTGTTTACAATGGTATTTACAAAACTAGCCATATGCGCGGCGTATTTACAGAAATGGTGTTTTTGCCGTCCGGTGGGCGGGCAATGGAGGAAGGCGACACGTGGTGTGCCACCCATGAGCGGCGGCGGTGCTGGTTTGATCACTATCTAAATTTGTAATTTTATATCATATTTATTTGAATTATTAAAGCAAATGAGGATGAAAAATTATGAAATTTTATGCACAGACTCCTAACACAACGTGCTTTATTGTGTAAATTTTTTACAATTTTATACCCTATGAATATTGCTAAAAAATTTGTAAGATTTTGATATTTGTAGGAATTATTACATATAGCAAACAAGTTCCCAAAATTATAAAATTTTATGTGGAGCCTCCCAACATAATCATCCTAATTGTGTATTTTTTTTGAAATTTTTACATGCTCCGAATTTGTCATATTAATTCGTGATAATTTAATCATAATTAGCGATATGTGGCCCCTCGACATCCCTCCTCGTATATCGTGGTGGAGCTTCCCGAGGCATCATGATATGTTGTGTAATTGTTTCATAATTTTTCAAGGCATTTGCTACCTCTAAATATTTCTAGAATGACGCATAATTAACCAGACGATTAAATAGTTATACGCTACTCCAAGAATTTTTAGAAGTAGTAAATTATTACGAAAATTACAAAAGTTTTTATGGAGCTTCCTTATGTAGTGTACTACATTGTATAATATTTATGTAATTTTTCGCACCGTTTTGCTGCCTCTAAAAATTATTTGAGCGGTGCATAATTAAACGAGCGATTAAGAACTAATGACTGGAGCTAATGACCTGCCGCCCGGCCACTGTGAGGCAGGCCTGGAGTGGTTAGACAGCAGTCCATTAGCCTCTGGCCATTAGTGCTTAATCATCTATTTAATTATAGGCCGCTTAAATAATTTTTAGAGGTAACAAAGTGGTGCGAACAATTACGTAAAAATTACGCAACGTAGCACACTACATTAAAAAGCTCCACAAAAAATATCATAATTTTTTTAGCTCCTTTGCTATATTTACAAATTCAAAAAATTATAATGTAAAATTACGAATTTAGGCAGGTAATTAAGATGGCTAATTAGCCAGCTTAATCACCGGTTATTTTGTGGGCAGACGGCAAGCCACTTGTCGTCTGCTGGCCAGGTGGCAGGTGCAGGCTATCTGTAAACCGGACGGCAGGTGCCACATGTCAACTGTTGGGAGCTGCCGTCCGGTCACCAGACGACAGAAGTGTTATTTTGTCAATACCGTTGTACGGCTATTTCTGTAAATAAATGTTAAAAAGACGCTATATATGACAAAAACTCTGTGGCTGTTTAAATATAGAGGATTAGGTTGAAATTTTGTTTTACTATACATTCGATCCGTGCTAAATCCTTCACATGTATATTTGCTAGGGTGAGTTAAGGTTTTTGCAGAGAAACCTAATTCCAGCCGCTTGGCACAAACTTGAAAAATGAAATCGTACTCCTCGTAAAAAAGAAAAAAGAAATCGTACTATCATTTCAAGCTTTAAATTTGTTTACAATGCACATCACATCAGCTCGCGAAAAGATTTGGCGACTAAAATTCAGTGCGGTTGCTTCGGTATTGGGACAACTTGATGTCGATTTCCGGCTAGAAATTACGGTATATACACCTCACCTTGACCTATATGTGATCGATCTACTCGTCAACTGTCACTTCAGATGACCTGAAGATAATAAAATAGCACCAAATGCAACTAATCTTTTTTTCTTTAAGAACAGTGGTGTAAATAAGAATTTTTTCCTCGAAAAATGAAACCGCTTTTCTTTAAAGTAATTTGGCTTAACAAAAAAAAAATGGTTTGAGCTCCATCTAAGACCGGGATTTACATGATAAGTTAACAAATAATACAAGCACGGTGCGCTCCTTTCATTTTCCTTTTCCTTCAGTATGAGTAGTGGTTAGCACGCCTGGCGTCAAATCGGTTGGCTTTCGTTTTCTTTTCAAGAAGTAATAACAATATGTGTGATCTTCTCTGCCTTCCATGGCAGGATAGGAAATGTTCTTGACTTAAACTATACTAGAAACATGAGCGCGGCGCCACGCCGCGCTAGCTACCGTGTGGACCGAAATAAAAGAGGTAAAAATTCGTGAGAAGGGGTGTTTTTTAAAAAAATTAAGGATGGGTTCGTAATTTCGGAGGAATCGGAGGGTTTATTTGCAAAAAAACAGGGACGGAGGGCTTTTTAGAAAAAAACCGAGGACCTGTACGTAAGGAACCGAGGACTCGTGCGGGAATTCGGATAACGCGGGGGGTCTTTCCGCAAAAACAGGGAAAAAAACAGGGATCGGGGGTTTGTTTGCAAAAACCGAGGACCTGTACGTAAACAACTGAGGACCCGCGCGCAACTTTCGAAACCGTGGGGGGCCATCCCGCAAAAGTGCAGGGGCTAAAAAAACTACCAAGGATCTGTTCGCGAGAAATAAGGACCTTTACGTAATATCGGAAAATCACAGGAAAACGCCACACATGACCGTACGCGAATTCGCGCGGCGCGCGCGGACTGGCGGGCGCGCGGTCGCGCGTGACGTGGCTGCGCTGCGGGGCTGGAATCCCCCGGGAGTAAGAAGAGGAGTATATCAATCCATATCATTAGCAGCTAGAATTAAACACCGATGTGACACCGGCACAATGGACATGCTACACCACAGGGTACGTGGATGCCGTGAAGAGAGAGACCACAGAGTCCAAGTACAGTTGTCATGTTTAGCATGGACGCTTGTGATTCGTGAGCCCCTTTAATTAATCTCAAAACCAGAAAAGATTATCGAGATATGGTTAACTCGGTCATCGCCCATGTATATCACTCATGCGTAGCATACATTGTTGTCTCGTGCGTCCACTTCAGTCAACTAAAGGAGTAAAGGGCGATTCCTCCGTTAATCTAACAAAGAAAAGAAAGAAAGGAAGGCAAAAAGGAGAGCTAGCCAGCAGCCACGCCAAGGTCAAATGCTTTTGTTCCTCCAAGATTTCACTGGTTCACGTGTGGTTGGGAGAGTGGATGGATGGATGGATTGGCCGCCCGAGATTGTTATTTCATATTGATCGGTGTAACTGTCGACCACATGTAGAATCGATGTTTTATGCTTGATCGCCTCAAATATAGAAAAGGAAGAAGGCAGAAGAGCTAGTTTCATATACTCCTTTGGTCACAGAGGAAGTTGTTTTAGACATCAACACAATCGATGTTAAAATACAACTCTGACTACTGATTTCTATTAAAATATATTTATAAAATCTAATAAATTATAATATTATAAAAATTGTTTGAAATAAGTCTACACATATCATTTTTATGTGTCCAATATAAATATTGGAACATATTGATAGCTAAAATTTATAATATTTGACTACGGCCCATTTAGTACAGCTCCTACTCTCAGCTTCTCTTTCTGATATCATGGAGCTGTGCCAAATACTCATCTTGCCAAACTGACCCGATTATGCTTCTCGCGAGGAGTAGAGTTAAAAATGAACCAATGAGGAGAAGCAGACTTATAGGGCATGTTCTTTTTTGGCTACGGTTTATGATTTTTGGTTGAAAATTTTGAATTTTGGCTGTTTGCGACAGAGATTGCGAAGAGAGATACTCGCTTGCGATTTTGGTTGATACAGATATTAGGCTTTTAACGTGTACTACAATTAACTTGTAGATCCCGTCTTGAGAAAATATTCTATTTAAAAGTTAGATACTGTAGCAAAAGCTAAAAACCGTTTTTAGAAGCCATAAAGAACATGTCCATAATGGATTCTTGTGAGAAACCAATATACGGGAAACAAAAATACCCTTTAAAATTACGCCATTCAACCATTTGAAATATTTCAAAGCCTTCTGTAGGTGAATAGCTTTTCACAAAGCGAATTCACCTAACATTAGTAACAATGGTTTTCTCAATAAGGTGTCACATCTAAAACCTAACGCGATCAGAAGGGACCATTTTATTTTAGGTTGTTGCCATCCAAATTCAGCAATTTTAGAGTAACATATAGGTGGGTCCTGAGACAAGACCAATAGTAAGCAAGATAATCGACACGCGAATTAGTGTTGGACGCTACCATATTCAATATCTCGACGTGCTGATCACAATGATATGATATTCGTGTTTTTTTTTTGTGTTAGGAGTAGTCTCCAGTTTTAACCACTAGATCCGATCTACCTTTCATAATTCGACGATGATCGATATTGTTTCGTATTGATGTGTTGATTGTTATCCGTTTATGTCTATCTTTCAAATTATGTTGCTATCGGCGATCATTACTGGTTCACATCACTACTACAAAAATAAGTTATACTAGACGTCTCATTATAGACGGTTTGTTATTATTACAGACTGTTTTGCAGGAGTGATCATTTGCCGTCTGTGATTAGCCACTATCACAGAGTTCTCAGACAGTTATTAACATGAACTGTCTGTGATAGTTAAAGACATCACAGACGGTTTGTATTAAAAATTGTCTGTGATGGTTCATAGACGGTTATTAACACGAACCGTCTGTGATATTTGCACATATCACAAACGTTTATTAATACGAACCGTCTGTAATAGTTCATGGACGGTTATTAGCACGAACCGTCTATGATATTACGTATTACAGACAGTTTGTGGTTGGACGTGTCTAGGATACGCCACGCTATTAATTAATACCAAGCCAGACCGGTCCTGATAGATCGGTCTTCATTGCACTACATTGAAGGAGACGGCCGGCTTTGGAGAAGCATTCCAATTGTAAATCTAGTTGCTTGTAGATTGATTTGTTCTAACTTGGTGATTAGAGGTTAGTATTTGTTTCTAATTTATATACCTTGTAATAAAGAGAGATGTAGCTAGATTTAGATATAGCTTAATTGGTAGTTTGCTGCAATGTAAGAATGGGTCAGTACTTCTAGTTTATTTTAACATATTAATTCTTGCTTAATATATATTGCTTCATGAATAGTACGTAGCTGGCTAGCTACATATAGTATTATTAATAATCTAATTTGACACTAATTTGTTACATGCGTAGTGTAGATGGATCGGAGCTGGATGTATGTTGAGAACTGTGTGAGTGAAGAGTACATTAATGGTGTATCTACTTTTAGAAGAACGACCGAGCAGGATATGTTGAAGAAGGGGATGTAATATATGACTGTCCATGCATTAATTGCGATAATATGAAGATGTTTACCAACTCAGCATAGATCAAAACTCACCTAATTCGAAGGGGTTTCAAAAAGGGGTATACATGTTGGACCAGTCACGGTGAAGAAAATATTATACAGTAAGGTGTCGAGAGAGACAACGATATGCCGGTTGTGAACTGTGCTTTTGATGAGGATAGATTGTTATTAACACGAACCGTCTGTGATACCTTATATAACGGTTTGATAGCCGTCTGTAATAATCACCTATTATTGTTAACGGAATAGTATATGGGCCACCGGTCAGGAGATATTGCAGGAGTCCGTTTCCCATGTTTAGCAGATATTTTCCATTAAACGTATTCGACTCCGTTAACGTATTCGACTCGGTTGTTACCTGAGTCCTCTCCTGTACTATATAAGCCCTTTGGCTTCAAATCAATGTTAAGTGCGATCTCTAATTCGCCTTCATGGTATCAGATTCTTTCCGATCTTGAGTCCTCCCATGGCACCGACTGACCCCGCTGAAGCCTCGGTAGAGGCCCTCCGCCTTGCCGCCGAGAAGGAGCACGCCGCCAAAGTCACCTTGTGGGCGCAGGCTGTCGCCGTCTCCAGCGTCCGGGCCGTCGTGCCTTTTACCCTTGATCTCCACTCCAATTACTCACAGTGGCGTGATCTCTTCACGGTTGCTCTCTACAAGTATGCCCTCGAAGACCACATCGCCGAGCCGCCGCCACCGGCACCCGACTCCCAGTGGCTCCGTCTCGACGCCCTCGTTCGGCAATGGCTCTATGGCGCTATCTCCATCGAACTCCAGGCCATGGTCGCTGCATCCAATGCCTATGCTGTTTGGACGAATATCGAAGCCGTTTTTCGCGACAACGCCGATGCGCGCGCCATCCTCCTCGAGCATGAGTTCTATGGCCTCCAACAGGGCAGCATGTCCGTCGGCGACTACTGCCACCGCCAAAAGACCCATGCAGACGAACTCATCGCGCTTGGCACACCCATCGTCGACAAGAGCCTTGTTCACAATACGCTCTGAGGGCTTGCTACTCGCTTCTCCGACCTGCGTACGTTGTTATCCATGCAGCGTCCCCTGCCGACATTTGCTCAGGTGCGCTCCGCCCTCATGCTCGAGGAACTCTCCACGAGCTCCTCCGACACCACGCCACCGGCTGCTTTCTACTCTAACACTGCCCACCGGCGGCTCGACGAACGCCTCCGGTGGTCGCGCCTCCCGTACTGGACAAGGCTATGGCTCCAACAGTGGCACCTCCAGCGGCGGACAGGGTACCAACTCCCGCTACAACTCCGGCGGGAATAGCAACAACACCTATCGTCGTCGTCGTGGAGGCAATAGCGGCGGCATCAACGGCGGCACCAACGGCTCCAACAATAGTGGCAGCCAGGGTAACTCCAAACAAGTTGCATACTGGCCCTCCATGCAGAATCCCTGGTCTGGGTCCATCCACATGTGGCCCGGATCTGCTCGTTCGCATGGGCAAGGGCTGCTCGGTCCTGCGCCTCCCGGAGCCTTCACTGCCGCCCTTCCTCCATCGCCAATCGCCTCATGGCAAGGTGCGCCATGGCCTGTTGCACCGTGGCAGCCGTCCGCTGCCCCTGGATCAACAACACCCCCTATGCCCTCCTGGGATCAACAACAACTGATGCATGCTTTCAACGCCATGTCCCTCACGCCTCCGTCTCAAGCAGAGTGGTACATGGACTCCGGTGCATCAACGCATATGACCTCGGAACCAGGTAACTTGACATCCATCTCTTCTTTATCTTCCGCTGCACCTCCATATGCTATTGTCGGCAATGGGTCTCATCTTCCTATCACCCACACCGGCACCGCATCCCTTTCCACTCCTAATTCTTCTTTTTCTCTCAATAACGTTCTTGTCACCCCTGACCTTGTCAAGAACCTTATTTCCGTTTGTCAATTCACCGTTGACAATCATTGTTCTGTTGAGTTTGATCCCTTTGGTTTATCTGTGAAGGACCTTCGAACCAGGAACGTGATCGTCAGGTGCAATAGCCGCGGCGACCTCTACCCCTTCCGTTGGCCATCTGCTGCTCACAGCGCCCTCACCACCACCACCCCTTCCTCCACACTGTGGCATCGTCGACTTGGTCATCCTGGCCACCAAGCTTTATCGTACCTTCGTAGTCAATCTATTATTTCCTATAATAATAAACGTTCGGCATACCCTTTGTGCCATGCGTGCCAGTTAGGCCGACATGTGCGTCTCCCATTCTTTTCATCTACTACCCACACACATAAAGCTTTTGAGTTAATACACTGTGATCTCTGGACATCACCTATTCCTAGTGTTTCTGGTTACAAGTATTACCTTGTTGTTCTCGACGATTTCACACACTATCTGTGGACTTTCCCGCTTCGCCTCAAATCCGACGTCTTCGACACTCTTCGCAATTTCTTTGCGTACACTCAGACACAGTTCTCCTCGGTCGTTCGTAGCATCCAGTGTGACAATGGCGGCGAATTCAACAATCACACCATGCGTCATCACCTTCTAGCTCATGGCATTGCACTCCGCATGTCATGCCCACACACATCCCAACAAAATGGCAAAGCCGAACGCATCATTCGCTCTACAAATGATATTCTCCGCTCGCTCCTTTTTCAGGCGAGCATGCCTCCCTCCTACTGGGTCGAGGCGCTTCATACTGCCACTTTCCTCCTTAATCTCCGCCCCACCAAGGCCCTTCGCTTTCGCACACCGTACCAAGCTCTTTTTAACTCACCTCCCGACTACACCTCTCTTCGTGTTTTTGGTTGTCGGTGCTATCCTAACCTTTCCGCCACAGCCCCTCATAAGCTCGCTGCACGATCCGCGTCGTGCGTATTCCTTGGCTACCCAGCTAATCACCGCGGTTACCGCTGCCTCGACCTCTCTACAAATCGGATTATTATATCTCGTCATGTCATTTTGATGAAACATCTTTTCCTTTTTCCGAGCAGCCCCACCCACCGGCTCCTACCGATTTTGATTTCCTATCTACCGCTGCTCCTCCTGCTCTGATGCCGCCAGCTCCCACATACACTCCCGCCGTAGTGCTGCCTCCGGCGTCTCTCGCTCCAGCGCCTACTCCTGCCCCTCAGCCGGACGTTGTGATCGCTGCTCCTGCCCCTCAACCGGATGTTGCGATCGCTGCTCCAGCTCCTGATACTGTCGCTCCGATCGATATTCCTACCATTCCACCCACGGCCACACCCATTCCTCCCGTTGTCAATGACCATGCCATGGCAACCCGTGGCAAGCACGGTTTCCGGCAGTCCATTGATCGATTCACACTCCATGTGACCGTTCCCTCCCCTCTGCCTCGGACGTACCGTGCCGCTCTTACTGACGAACATTGGCGACGTGCAATGCAGGATGAGTTTGATGCTTTGTGCAGGAATAACACATGTGATCTTGTTCCTCGGCCAGCTGGTGCTAACCTTGTCACCGGCAAGTGGATATTTCGACACAAGTTCAAGCAAGATGGCTCCTTGGATCGATATAAAGCGCGATGGGTACTTCGCGGTTTCTCTCAGCGCCCCGGTGTCGATTTCGGTGAGACCTTCAGTCCAGTCGTCAAGCCGGCCACCGTGCGCACCGTCCTCACCATTGCGCTCTCCAATGGCTGGCCCATACACCAGCTGGACGTCAACAACGCTTTCCTCAATGGCACACTCGACGAGACCGTCTACTGTCAGCAACCGTCGGGTTTCGTCGACATCACGCGTCCCACGCATGTCTGCCGCCTCAACAGATCACTGTATGGCCTCAAGCAGGCCCCCCGAGCCTGGTTCAGCCGCATCACTACCTTCCTTACGTCCGTGGGATTCCTTGCCTCGAAGGCCGACCCGTCACTGTTCATCTACTGCCAGGGCCTCGACACGGTGTACTTGCTCTTATACGTCGACGACATCGTCCTCACGGCCTCCTCAACCACTCTACTTCGCCAAGTGATCGACTCCCTCCGTCGCGAGTTCTCTTTAAAAGATCTCGGCGACTTGCACTACTTCCTCGGTGTCTCCATTCAGCGCACCACCGCCGGCCTCTTCCTGTCTCAACGCCAGTACACGGAGGACATCCTTGCTCGCGCTGGCATGAGCAACTGCAAGCCTTGCAGCACCCCCGTCGACACGTGCGCCAAGCTTCCCTCCGTCGGTGCACCCGTCGCCAATGTTACCGACTACCGCAGCATCGCTGGCGCCCTGCAGTACCTGACGTTCACACGACCGGACATCGCGTACGCGGTCCAGCAGGCATGTCTTCACATGCACGACCCGCGCGAACCTCACGCCAACCTTCTGAAGCGCATCCTCCGTTACCTGAAGGGCACCCTCGACTTCGCCTTGACTCCATCCCTCGCTCGACATCTCTCAAGATACACGGATCTTGGTGGCCGGCTGCCCGACACCCGCAGTCCACCTCAGCTCGGCATCTTCCTTGGCGACAACCTCATCTCCTGGTCCTCTAAGCGACGTGAGCGCCTCTCTCGTTCGGTCTGCAGGCAGTACCGCTGTTGTTGCTAACGCCGTGGCAGAGACCTGCTGGCTTCGACAACTCCTTACTGAGCTACACCGTCCTCTAAAGAATGCCACCGTTGTTTTCTGCGACAACATTAGCGCAGTATATCTCTCAACTAACCCCGTCCAACACCAGCGGACGAAACACGTTGAGATCGATCTGCACTTTGTTCGCGACCGCGTCGCTCTTGGCGAAGTCCGCGTTCTCCATGTCCCTACAACCTCGCAGTATGCCGACGTCTTCACCAAAGGCCTTCCCACTGCACAGTTCAAGGAGTTCTGTTCCAGTTTGAACGTCCGCTCCGCTCCCGTTCCAACTGCGGGGGGGTGTTAACGGAATAGTATATGGGCCACCGGTCAGGAGATATTGCAGGAGTCCGTTTCCCATGTTTAGCAGATATTTTCCATTAAACGTATTCGACTCGGTTAACGTATTCGACTCGGTTGTTACCTGAGTCCTCTCCTGTACTATATAAGCCCTTTGGCTTCAAATCAATGTTAAGTGCGATCTCTAATTCGCCTTCAATTATTACATATATATAAATTCAGATAGTTTGATAATCATTTATGATGATAGTTGTGAACCATCTGTAATGATCTTTTCTCTCGTAGTGCATCTACTTTCCGATTCAGTCAAATCGGCTGGCACGTCTTGTTCCCTCGTGTGATTAACCTTTGCATTCCCTGTAGAAACACGGTGCGACTGTTTGAAAATCTCCCGACGGTAACAGAACTCAAAGGTGAATACATAGGGGCGAAAGGAAAGAGATGGAACATCGTTTGACAATAAAAAGAGGTTGATGGGAGGAGTTTTTCCTCCACGCAAAAGAAAGAAATATCTTTTGTTCCTAGTTCCTTACACGTATTACAGCTCTTTGATACCACTTGAATACTTGATCCTTTAGTGCTACACAAATAATGGCTTCTACATCACTACACATGGAACTTAATTACTCCTTGGAAGCTTGACCAAAAACAACACCCAACAAAGATGGCACGGATTTGTTCTCTTGTCTATGGGCTAGTTTTTTTTGAGCTTACTGTTTATGGCTTTTAATTTTTATTATAATAACTAATTTTTAAATGATACGTTTTTTTAGATATTTTTTACAAATTAATTATAGTAGACATATAACTATCTCTCTTCATACTCTCTCTCACAAACAGTTAGAATTCAAAAATGATAAGATAAAAGACATAAGACTTAGCCAAAAAAACATGCTTAGCCTTTTTGGATCTACCAAGCTATTAGCGTGCATGCATGGGGTCTACTAAAGCCAAAGATTATCCCATAATTTTATATAGCAATGTGCCTGATTAATGCAGAGGCTGCTTTGTGAGAACATGATCAGGGAGAACACCACTTATCTATCCACCTTTTCATGGTTGAGTTGGTAATCAGCATTGCTCTCCACACTAGCTAATTTGCTCTCCTGTCTCTCTTAATGCCCCGTGACTCTGAACTAACCTGGAAAAGTTGACGAATCCTTGTGCTTTAAGACTGTTGTCATTAGGCATTTCGATGCACAGGCCGTACGGCCACGCGACAACATCGATGCACGTAGGGCCGCACAAAGATGCAAGTCTTGCCACCTCCACTAGTGCCAGTGGAATCGCTTCTGCTTTCAGCCATGGAAGACCATGCATAGGACATGGAATTGGGATAATGAAAGAGAGGCGAGAGTGAGGGGAAAAAAAGAGAGGATGAAACAAAAGGCAGGTAAAATTATGCGCACCCCCCAACAGGCATGTGTAGATAAGAATACTCCGTATATTATAGATGTGGACTCCCCGGCCGGTGAGGCATACCACGTCATTTTTTGCCATAAAGTCTCTGTATTTTATGAAATTACGTAAAGGTCTTCTGTTCTCGCAAGCAGATCCCTACCAAGTTTTTTTCGAAAAGCACTCTCCACTTCACCGAGCAATCGGCGGTTTTCAAAATTATGTATAGGTCCTTGTTTAGTTACGTACATGTCCTTGGTTTTTTGCGAAAAAGCCCTTTGATTTTTTTTACTTCGGTCCACACGGTGGCTAGCGCGGCGTGACGCCGCGCTTATGTAGCTAGTAGATAAGATAGATTGACATGTAGGTGAATGAAAATGGATGGGATAGGGTTCCATCCCCCCTCTCAATTTTGAAAAATTCCATCTCTCCATTATTGCACCCATCAACCTCAACCATAACAATCCCCACTTTGCTTAACTACTACTAATAAAAAGAAAACCTCATCGACCATAATGGAGGATGCAAGAAAGTTTAATAAGACCAGAAGTGTTTGGAAAAGGAAAAAAAAAGGAGAGGTTATAAACTAAAGAGGCAGATCTGATACGACTGGAAACTGGTTGCGGAGATTGCTCGATTCCTGCACCTCAGCCCGCAGAAAGGCCGAAAGTCACACAGATAGTATTTGTTCACGCTCGTGCTCCCCCATCCAGGGCAATTTGGCACCAAATTATAGTACTTGTTCTTGCCCTGATCAGACTCCTTGAAAAGAAACTCCAATCCAACTTGCGGATGAACCCTTTCGACACATATGATGGCTGCTCCATCCACCATCCATCCCAACCACAAATGATGGCTACTCCATCCATCCACCATCCATCCCAACCAAGCGACCCTATTTGCCAATCTGCCGAGACTCACCCCGTACTCGGCACCACGCATCTTTATTTTATTTCTTGCATCATTTTCCCTCTACCTTTTGCATCCATCCCAACCAAGCAACCCTATTTGCCAATCTGCCTTTGATTTTAGTATAAGCGTTTGTAAGAATAAATTGATTGCCGATAAGCTATTTCGAAAAGACTGTGTCGATAAGTCGTTTCGAAAATACCACAGAGAAGCCATTCCGTTTATTTTTCGATGAAATCATAAGCTATAAGTTAAAAAAATATCCTTAATTATATCAGATGCTTTCTTTCTCCCTCCCTTCCACGAGTACGAGTATGACCCTGTTTAAAGGTAATGTAGTTTTTTGACTGATTGCAAGAGATTGAAGAAGTTAAAAATACTCATATTTTTTGACTGATTACAAAAAATTAAAGAAATAAAAGACACTCACATTAAAAAATTCACTTAATTCAAAATGGTTCTTATAGCAACAACTGCAAACAACTCGTAAAACCATCTTAAAAACCTACCTCCTTCAAAAGCCGCGTGGCACTGCCTGCAGCTCGCTACGGCACTGTGAGGCGGTCGTACATGTGTACTGTTCCCTCACGCACAAGCGCATATAATTGAGCTGCCGCGTGTCTGCGTCGGCGGGCCCACCGGGCATGCCACCATCTTCCGGTCAAGTGATGCACTCTGGGAGATCTACAGCTAACCGACGAGATCGAGAAACGCTGGTACTTCTGTGCAAAAGCCGGCTTTTCGCAGTCGTTACAGTATCTAACTTTTAAACAAAGTATTTTTTTAAAAACGAGGTCTACAAGTTAAATGTAGTACACGTTAAAAGCTTAACATCTGTATTTAGCCAAAATTGCAAATACGTGTCTTTTTTCGTAATCTGACTGAAATGCACCAAAATTCAAAATTTCACCAAAAGCCATAAGTCATGACCAAAAAGAATGACCTTCGTCCTTTGACTTTAATCGTTATTTTTATAACTTTTATTTTATTATATATTAATAATATTATAAAAGCATTTTAACATAAATCTGATGATATGATTTCCATATGTTCAATTTCGATATTTTTAAATATATTAGTAGTTAAATTTTAGAAAATTTGATAACATAAATTCTAGTACGTCACTTAAAAAAGAACTTAAGAGACCGTACTAGCAGGTGTATGCAGGTCAAGTTTCCAGCAATGCAAAGTGCATGTTTGGCTTAGCTCGAAACAACAGGCCAACAGGCTTAGGGGCTGTTCTAAGTGGCTCGGTTTTTAGTTTCAGAAGTTACTTGAAACGTGTTGGTTTTTAATTTTATTTTTTTTATTTTTTCTTTTTTTATTGTCTTATGTTTTTATTTTTTTAATCAGGAATCATGAATTCTATTGAGCTGACTTGTTTTAGCTTTGAAGGGAGAGGGAGGCAGATCTGGGGGTGCTCAGCCAGCTTGCTGCGGCTGTGCCAGACCGGGAGGAGCAGATCTAGCCTCCAATCGCCAGGAGGAGCAGATCCAATCGTCACTCGCCGGGAGGAGTACATCCAATCGTTAGGGCTCGCTGCGGGGCGGAGGTACGGAGCGGAGGGCTGGAGTCTGAAGAGGAGCGAAGTCCGACGAGGTCTGGTCGCCTACTCGCCAGCGTGGGCATGAGCTCTGGCAGTGGCATCTGCTTGTTGTCTTGTGATCTGCGCCGCTTCGGAGGATAAGGCGGAGGGTGAGACCATGTGAAGAACTGAGCGAATGAATGATCAAGGCAACGAAGGCATCAGGCACTGAGAGGATTAGGGTTTCGGCCGAGCCACGTCTGCGCGTGAATGAATATATCCAACTCCTAGATGTCTCCCAAGTCCCAAATGTCAGTGCTACTGCTTACTGCTAAATTGCTTATATGGGGCCCCATGCGGGGAACAAGGACTGGGAGCGAAGGAACGGCCCCACCCCCGGTTCACCCGATGAGGAATACTTGTAACCCAATTCTATCCCCATGGGAAAGGAAAATGCCGGAAGCCTAAGACCCGAAGGCAGGGAGGGTAGAGCTGTAGAGGGCGTTGGATGACAGAGGCTAAAGGCGGAGCCACATACATCGGAACCTAGAGGCCGAGGGGTGGAGCGCCGGAGCTAGAGGTGAATCCACGAAGGGGCCGTGGCCCAGGGCACCCGACGGAGATGTGGAGCCATGAAGGGCGAGGCAGAGCCAGAGATTCAAAGGGCACTAGCTAGAGATGAGGCGGCTGGCGGGCTAGTGGCGGCGGAATCAGTAGCTAGGTTTAGAAGGGAGGAGGCTGGAGACGCACGGGCGTGTCTACATGAATGAGATGCGTCGGTTGGCCAGGGAGGCTACAAAAAGGGGAAGCCAGTGATTTAGACCCTAATGGGCGGGAAGATGGCATTGAGGCCCATTGGAGTTTCCAGACTAGGATCCAAACTATAGCCCCTAGCCCGGCCCTAGGTCCACCCCTGCTACCACGGCTTGTGTTGTGCTGCCAAGAGGGGGCCAGATGAGGCAGTTGGTGCGCCAGAATGATGCGGCCACTGTTCGTGTCAGACTCACTCAGATCACATCACACAAACATAGATAGATAGATGTGTATGCTATGCACAATTATGCATACCTCCCTTTCCCTGCATCTATGCAGCAACGCAGTCGGTCTCCATGCCATCATCATCGTCCTTTGTTTTTGTCTGTGCACCACGTCACACCATAATTGTTTCAACAGGACATGACATGATGAAATTAACCTGGAGAAGGGAACCTGGAAATAGATGCCGTAAGGATAATGTTATTGGCCGGTATTTTAACGAAACAGGCAGTACTAAACAAAAATACAGAACGATGATTCATCGTCTAAGTTTCTGTTTGCAGAGTTACAGTTGAGAAGGGTACAAGAGAACCACCCAAAGAAAAGAAAAATGTGAGGTAGATTGATGCTGAAGGAAGCAAAGGACACAGAGACCAAACGCATGGCAACAAAGGCAAATAGCTCCGAGAAAATTTTGTTGGCTGGAAGACGCAGAAGCAGGTGGCTTTCATCAACCCAGCAGCAGACGAGCAAGACCGGCAGCCCCACACACTTGTTACGATCATTCAGATAGGAAGCGACAGTGCAGCTTGCACAAGTCACTGCCAGGCGTGCATATGCCTTCACTATTCGTAGCTACAAGACGCAGATAGGTTGTCAATTGGCAATCAGAGACTTGTAGCGCAGCATTAGGGTGGTCATCATCTTGTTCCACAACAAACCGTACCCGAACCGACACAAGAGCTGTTTGTTTAGCTTCAACAAAAGTTGCCCTGTTTTGTACTAGATTGATTTGTGTAAATAGCTGGTACATGTTTACTCATCAAAATTTAGTTTCTCTCTCTTCCATTGCATTCCATGATCCATACAACTACAAGGTGCAATTTTGCTACTTCTTATATAAGCCTAGAGTTGAAGAAAGGAGCTACTAAACCCAACCAATGAGATAGACATATGATTGCTCCAGCTCCAAGGGCCCCCTCCAAAATTTGCACAAAGGAATTCTATACTATATAACATGGCAAGAAGCTATCTCAAATGCTTTACCTAAATTGATTGACCGGGCTTGTGGGTTTGGTGGTGAGCTAAAGATGGAATGATTCATCCCCCTCTTGAGATGCTCAGTCTGATTGACATGGAATAAAATCGTTTCTTGAGTACTGGGCTAGAATAATCCCCCTTTCAATGTCTTTACCTGGCAACATGACAGAGATAAAGAAAGATCAGGGAGACTTGCAAACACCACAAGAACAGGGACAGACACCCTCATTACATGCCAAGATTGTGAAATCTGAACCAACCAAATCACACACTGCTACACCATAATGGACCCCCTCCATGGATAATGCACATATTACTTTCTTCAGATGAGACAACTATAAAAATGACTTGCTACTAGAGGTTATGCAGGAGTAGGAAGAAATGAGACTCCAACATGATGCTGATACATAGTCCAAATATTTGTCCAGAACGAGGGATGGTGATGGCCAAGCAGGTTCTGATGTTCAAATCAGGATTCTTTGCTTGCTAAGCGCCAATTTGCTCATTCAAGCAAGCAAAAGAGAAATTGTTGCACAACCTAAATGAGGTGCTTTCCCCTCCTAATGGATAGACACCAGACAGATGATGACATAAACAGGGTTGGTCTGAACAGGCCACCCTAATTGCGACGTTCAACCATCAAAGAGACTTTGAACAATGCAATTCACGGGGCCTTCTAATTGCCAACTTTCTCTAAAGTTTGAAAACCAACTATTGAGTAGAGAAGGTAAAAGACACCCACTGTAAAAAGCTTAGAACCAATAGGTATTGATCATAAATGAAAAGGCTAATGATGTATTGATCAATAAGCTACAAGAAACCGGAAACCTACCAAATTCAAAAAATAAAATTAGATTTAGGTCTAAATCTAGTCGTAACTATGAGAATCAAAGTGAAAGACAAGATAATGGTAGCTTCCTAAAGTCAAGGCAGGGTCCAGAGAAAGAGACACCAAAACCAACCAAGCAAGCCAGTTCTGAAGCAGTGATAACTCTTGTGATTTTGTGGAAGTTGCCAACTTAGAAAGGCAGGCCCCAGCCACACACAAAAGTTGTTTATGGAACGGGTAATGCTACTCAAGGACAGGGATAGGCAGGCAAAGACTGGTGTACAAGAAAGACAAATCAATTGGAAAACCAGATGGGTCACTAGAGGCCAGGGATATCGGGAGGAAAAAACTAGCCGAAATCTCAGTGGTTACTGTAAGTGATATTCATTGAATGAGTAGGAACCATCATTACAAGGTGTATATATAGGGAAGGGTGTGTCTAGGGTTAGGTCTAACAGAACCCTGAAACCCTAACAGAAAACCCTGAATCCCAGGAAACCCTAACAAACCTAGACTAAGGGCATATGGGCCCAAAGCCATAAGCTAGGCCCACAGAAGACTATCTAACACCCCCCGCAGTCGGAGCGTCCGTGCCTCGGACGTTTAGACTGGACCGAAAGGCACTGAAGATCGATGAAGGAAGACCCTTGGTGAAGATGTCGGTATACTGTGAGGAAGTGGGGACATGCAGTACTCGAACATCGCCAATAGCTACTTTTTCCGGACGAAGTGAAGATCAATCTCAATGTGCTTTGCGCACCGATCTTTGGATGGGTTGGAGGCCATATAGACCGAGCCGATGTTGTCACAATAGACCAAAGTAGTTTGCCGGAGAGGAGTATGTAGTTCCAATAGGAGGTGACGCAACCAGGAAGCCTCGGCCACAACATTGGCAACACCGCGGTACTCGGCTTCTGCGCTGGAACGTGATACTGTGTTCTGACGCTTGGAGGACCAGGAGACCAAGTTATCACCAAGAAACACAGCATATCCTGAGGTAGACTTGCGGGTGTCCGGACGGTAGGCCCGGTCGACATCAGAGTAAACCACGAGATCAGACTGTGAGGATGGCTGGAGAAGGAGACCCAAGTGGAGAGTGCCACGGATATCGAAGAATCCGCTTGAGGCGCAAGGTGAGGCTCACGAGGATCGTGCATATGAAGACACACTTGCCGAAGCGCATAAGAGATGTCCGGTCGGGTGAAAGTGAGATCTTGGAGGGCCCGGCTAAAGCCGCGAAAGTCGTTGGGATGGTCGACCGAACTCCATCCGTCGATATCTTGGGGTTGGTGTCGACGGGGTGGTGCATGGTTTGCGGCGAGACATGCCCGCACGATCCAGAATGTCCAGCATGTACTGACGCTGTGAGAGTAGAAGACCACCCTGACATTTCTGCACATGCATTCCTAGAAAGTGGTGAAGTTCACCGAGATCCTTCATAGAGAATTCCTGCTGTAATGCATTGATGATGCGACGGAGGAGCCCGACAGATGAGGCGGTGAGGACGATGTCATCAACATAGAGAAGCAGGTAAACAACCTCAGTGCCGCGATGGTACACAAACAGTGATGTGTCAGACTTAGCCTCAATAAACCCAAGAGATAACAGATATGAGGCAAATCTGCTGTACCATGCACGAGGAGCCTGTTTGAGACCATAAAGAGATTTGTTCAGACGGCAGACAAACTCCGGGTGAGTTGAATCCTCGAATCCGGATGGCTGTGAGCAATAAACTGTCTCAGACAAAGTCCCGTGAAGGAAAGCGTTCTTCACATCAAGTTGATGAATCGGCCACTGCCTGGAAAGAGCGAGAGCCGACGGCAGTGCACCGTTGTCGGCTTCACAACAGGGCTAAATGTCTCGGCAAAGTCCACTCCCGGGCGTTGTGTAAAGCCGCGTAGTACCCACCGCGCTTTATAGCGTTCCAGAGAACCATCGGCCTGAAGTTTGTGCTTGAAGATCCATTTACCGGTGACGACATTCGCCTTGTGTGGACGAGGAACCAAATCCCAGGTACCATTCAGCAGAAGGGCGCGGTACTCCTCCTCCATAGCTGCTCGCCAATTGGGCTCGGCTAGAGCACTCCTGTGACTCTTCGGGAGTAGAGAGAGCGGAGTGGCGACGAAGAGGGCCGGTACTCGAAAACCATGTTTGGCTCGAGTGGTCATGGCGTGGTGTTGACCAGCGACGGACGGAGCTGCGCCGGTGGTAATGAGGAGGTACACCAGCGCGGCACCGAGGCGATCGGTCGCAGTGCGAAAGCGACCGCCGTGAGTAGACAAACCGGAAGTCGCGGTCCTTGGCAGGAAAACCAGAAGGCGATGGTGGTGAAGAAACCGGAGCGGGAAGCGTCGTAGGTGAAGCTGGCGAAGTAGACGCACGCAGTTGGACGGGTGTCGGACCAGTCGCTTGGGACTGCTCAGGCGAAGAAAACGTCGCGTCTGGACGTGGTTGGGCGGACACGCTCGGTGGCAATGCTGGGGATGGTGTGGTGATCGCAGCATCAGGAGCCATGCGCATGGGCGAGGCGGCGGTGGCGGCGATGTGGAGGACTGCGGTCAAAGAAGAAATCGGGCCTATAGGTATAGGCGTGTCGTCGATGACGGGTCCAAGAAGGTAAGATCGGCAGGGAATCCGATGCTCCTTGGCAAGAGGAAGGAGGTCTCGTCAAAGACAACGTGACGAGAGAGGATGAGCCGATTTGATGAAATGTCAAGGCAGCGATATCCTTTGTGGTGGGGAGAATAGCCAAGGAAGACACATAATGCTGAACGCGGAGCAAGCTTGTGGATTGCCGTGGCGGAACAAGTTTGGGTAGCATCTTGTGACCAAGGTACGGAGATGGTGATATGAGGGTGGAGGCCGAATAGGGCAAGATGTGGTGTGGAGGACCTAAGTGTCTTAGTCGGTAGGATATTGATGAGGTAGGTGGCGGTGTTGAGGGCTTCGACCCAAAAGGATGGAGGACAGGATGCCTGAAAAAGTAAAGATCGCATGATGTTGTTAATGGAACGAATCATGCGCTCAGCTCTACCATTCTGGGGAGAGGTATAAGGACAAGACATGTGAAGATGGACACCACGAGTAAGAAAGAACGTGCGTGTGATGGAATTGTCAAATTCACGCCCATTATCGCACTGGACAGACATGACGGTGGTGCCAAACTGAGTGTTAACGTAAGAGAAGAAGTTAGAGAGTGTGGTAAATGTGTCGGATTTGAGTCGCAAAGGAAATGTCCAAACGAAATGCGAGCAATCATCCAAAACGACCAAGTAGTATTTATAACCGGACACACTCACAATCGGAGATGTCCAAAGGTCACAATGTATGAGATCAAACTTTTGTGTAGCACGGGAGGTGGACATGGGAAATGGAAGGCGAATGTGGCGACCTAATTGACATGCATGACACAGGGAAGTTGCAGCTCCTTTGGGACATGCCGGAATAGAAGAAGACTGCTGAAGGGTATGGAGCGCCTCCTGTCCGGGGTGGCCGAGTCGACGGTGCCAGAGGAAGTGTCGGCGAGGAAGGTGCCAGCCAGGGGGACGTTGGCAGGCAGGCGAAGAGGGTAGAGAGGACCGGCACTATTGCATCTGACGATCACCTTCGGGACCGTAGATCCTTCACAGGCGACCAAGAGGATCAAATTCAACAGAGCGGTTGTTGTCGATGGTGAAGTTTGGACGTAAATCGATTTTAATAAGACTTGGGAAACAAGAACATTGTTAAGGCGGAGTGAATTGGAAAAGCGAGTGGCGCCGAGAGAGGTGACAGGAAGTAAAGATCCATTTCAACAACAATGGAAGAAGGAGAGAAACCCGTGGGAGAAGGTGTGAGAGAGTGTACCAGCATCGGGGGTCATATGGGAGGTGGCACCGGAGTCGAAGTACCAGTCATGATGTTGAGGTGGCTGCAGGGTCATCGTGTTGGAGGAAGCCAGAGAGTGTTCATCCCAGGAGGGTAGACCGCCGATGGTGTTGTAGGGAACTGTTGGAGGAAAGACCCACGAGCCCTGCCCCCCGGCGAGTAGAGCATGCGGTTGTTGAGGAGGTAGGGCCGGCTGGTGTTGAGCCAGATGACCCTGATGAGGCGGACCGCCGGGGACGCATGGTGGTGGAATAGGCGCAGGGCGGTCTTGACCGGCCACATGGAGATGGGCCGGACCGGGGTGGTTGAGGAGGCCAAAACCCGCCGGTGGTGTCTGAGCCGCCCGTCCGCACCGCCGCCGTCGAAGTTGGGGCGGTGTTGAAGCCGTGGCGTGGCGCCCATGGCGTTTACCATGTTTGCCACGGAAGTCGTCTTGAAGAAGCCACCGGGCAAAGCCTTGGCGGGGAGGAGGCGTCCGTGGGTAGGCGATCGAAGATGCGAGCCTCGGGGAGGTGATGAGGCGATGGAGGGTGTCGATGGGCGACGCGGATGAAGCTCCTCGGAAGAAGATCGGCCGGGCCTCCGGGAAGGTGGGGAAGGCGATGCGTTGAAGGTGTGCCGATGGCGAGAAGCTTTCATTGAGCCCACGGATGACATGAAGTACCGAGTGCGGTCGGAGATGGGCTCGCCGAGGTCACCGAGGTCATCCGCCATGCGCTTGACCTACAGCGATGGCGATGATGGAGAGGTCGCCTTGGGTGAAGTTGCGAGCGGCCTCCATGGGAGCCCGTGCCTCCGCTTCCGAGAAACCGGGTCTCAATGGCAAGCCTGTAGCACGAGCGGTGGATCCACGCCCATGACAATCCGGGTGAGATCGCAGAGATGGTCCCGAAGATCCACGAACGAGCAACGCGATCCATCCGTAGCCAAAGCGGGGAGGTTGGTGTGGCGGCGTCGCGAAGGACGTGGTCCTCAGGGAGTATTTACCACGGCGAGGAGGAAGAGTTCTCGCCACTGGGAGTAGTTGCCAGAGGTCATGTTGAGGATGATGGGGACCAGAAGGCGGATATTCTGGACGGCAACGGCTTGGGCGTGAAGGTTGTGGATGGCAGCAGCCTCATGGGGCAGCATGGCGTCCTGGATGGCGTGGTCGGCGGAGACAGGGGATGCGGTGTCGGCGATGGCAGCTCGCGAGGATCGGCGGCGGCGACGAGCGCGCGGCGGCGGCCGAGTGCATCCCGGAGATGAGCCGCGGCCGCATCGCGCGCCTGGGTCGCTGCGGCGACATCGCGTTCGACTTCGCGGCAAGCGCTAGGGCTTTCGCGGTGGTCGGCTGGCTGCTGCGGCGGCGGCGAGGCGGCGTCGTCGGGAAGGTAGTCGTCGCGCGACGCCGGAGCCAGCGGCGGCGGCGGGGAAGGAGGAGGACGGGAGGAAGGCGGCCATGGAGGTGGGCAGGCGGGGAGTCGCCGCGAGATCTGCAGCATGGTCGGGAGGCAACCGGTGCGATGGCGGCGTGAGAAGAGAGGAAGAAAAGAGGACGCGCACTGAGGCAGCGGGATCGAGACAGAAAAAGTAAACCTAAACTTCTGATACCATGTAAGTGATATTCATTGAATGAGTAGGAACCATCATTACAAGGTGTATATATAGGGAAGGGTGTGTCTAGGGTTAGGTCTAACAGAACCCTGAAACCCTAACAGAAAACCCTGAATCCCAGGAAACCGTAACAAACCTAGACTAAGGGCATATGGGCCCAAAGCCATAAGCTAGGCCCACAGAAGACTATCTAACAGTTACAAATGCACTTCCTAAGTTGGTTTAGGACTTTTTTTGTGCTAGATTACCTATTGTATGAACTAAATATGTATAAATATACTAGTCCCAACATTTTGTGCTAGGTTTTTTCTGGCTTTTCCCGGTTTTTAGCGGGTTTTCCCTTTTTTCCAGTAATTGTTTGGTTACCAGTTTTCAAACTGTCTAAATTCAAAATTTGATACGTGAATTTTATCCGTTTTTTCCTAGGTCTTTCGGTAATCGGCCGGTTACCGTTACCGCCCGCCAACCGGGTTTTGCTCTGGTTCCGAGATTTCTATCCCTGCTAGAGGCTGAAGGGGACTGGAGGGCAAAGAAAAGCATGTGCTCTTGGTGGTCAATAATAGAGCCAAAAAATTTTATGAGAGGCCAATGCAAGGTCTACAATGTAAGTTGTGCAAGTGACATCATTCGGAAAGGCTACTGCAGAGGGAGGCATTAATGCTTACCAGGAAAAAAAGGATCAGAAAAGAGCCTCTAGTCTCCATCCATTGTATTTGTATGACTTCCGGATAGGCCTGCCTAAACTAACAGCCACTAACACCCATCCAAATCTAACTTTTAGTGCATCTGACCAGGCTCATGATCACTATCATTTATAGGTGCTCTCTTAGTGTCTGCAGAATCTGGTCCCAATCACTGCTCCTGTTCCGTATATGCTCCTCACTTTCACGGGTAATAATTGAGCGGCAAACTGAGCAGCAGCCAGTTGGCTTCATTTCACCTCAATGTGTCCACACCATCCATAATTTTGTCGGTTGATCTTTACTTGGCATATGTCTGATTATTCCAATGGATCCCACTGACAGCTTAGTTTAGCATTGTGGTTAAGTATAGAAAACACCCCTAATGCATCTCCCACCAAGACATTCTATGTGGACAACCACTTTGATGCAGAAATATCAGAACATACTCAAGATTGTCTGGGAAGTGTGAAGGGATCCAAACCTGTGCCTGTAATTCGGCCGTTGCAGGAATTGGCATAACTATTAATAAAGCTTCCCATGTTTAGAATCTGGTTCCAGATCAACAGCAAGGAGTGTTCCCCGTTTTCATTGGTCATTATTCAGCAGCAAGCAACCACTTAACCTACAAGTTTTCAGAGGATGTCATTATTCAGCCCTTCGCCCAATCTGTCAAAGCACTCCATTGTAGAGTCTCTGTACTTGACAACTGTACAGTATCGATTCTGACACAAAGCGGTAATTACACAAAAATAACATTGTTGCTACAGACTTGCCACGGAATAATCTGACAAAATCAAACAGATGCTACATGACTGATCTTGACTGCTGGGTTGCTAAATTCCAAATGGCAACTTATTCTATAGGCAACCACGGTGATGATACTTAAACATTTAATGATTTAATTGCAATATTTGAACTAAGACATTAACAGAAAAAATATTTTTGTTGGCTTGTTGCATACCTGTTCCTGCTGGATAAAGATCATACAGTAAATGATAGGCCATCTTTGCTTATAGTTGACCCTACTGTGAGTTCCCTCTGCTCAACTATTGCCAGTGAAGATTACAAAGACATGGGGGGACTATAATCCCACGTGCACAAGTCTTGCTTAACAAAAATGGGGCAATCTGCAGCAAAAAGATGTGGTGCTTGTTAAAATGCACAGGCTGCAGGACAAAATTCTAAGGTATCAGACCGAAAACCGCAGCAAGTCTTTGATAAGGAAAAGCATATGAACCAGCTGAAGCACACAGTACCGTCTACATTGGAATAGATTAGGCCACTGGCAACCCCAGCTGTCAGTTCTGTATTAGCATACTTGTTTGTGCCTTGTTCCTTATACAACACCTGGTACAAAGATAGCAGAATACCAGGAAAGCAGGGAGATACACCTAGACTGAATGCAATGGATCATTATAGTACAGACACGCAATAGTGCCACCTGCACTAATAATTCAGCAACACACAGCAATGAAATAGACCTTCTGTGCTGGACCAGATAGGTAGGGTTAATGCAATTATGAATAACCTGAATACTACAAGACCAGTAATGCAGCATAATCAGTGAGGGGAGGAAAATAGAATTGTCATGATGTTCGTTCTTCCATCAATGTGCAATAGGGTACATGATGAATGCGGTAATGCAACATAAGCAGTTGAAAGTTGAAACTTAAGTTATGCAGTTAACTCGCAGCTATCTAAGATGACTCACATTTGCTTCAAATCATAATCAGCATGTGAACTAAAAACTAAAGTATTTCACATTTCTGAGATCAAAATCTAGACCTATCAAATTAACCATGGAGAAAATCGTGATTCAATAACAAATAAAACTACAAATAACACCGTAAATACATGGTAATGGTTCAAAAGATATTTCAACTAATGCATGCTCATTATTTTGGCACAAGCCATCATTTTGCATGCACGACATGGTATAATCCTACTGGTTGCTCCATAGGAACAAGAGGTCCATAGCAAAGCACAAGTTCTTGTTTGTTCTGCATTTTAATCCATGTAAACAAGAAACCTGACGTCTGGAACACATGAGTACGCTGAAAATGTTTCATAACTTATCAGACTCACATCTCAATCATCCAAAACACTGCGACTAACAAAGTTAAGACTAAACCAATGCTATAGGAACTAGGAAGACATCAAGTTAGTACAAATGCCAGTAATCTATGCTGCGGTCTCACCAAAATAAAGAATATTATTTACCAGCATAAAGTATATGTATGTAGCAGCCTACAATAATCTTTGTCACAACCTATTAATCAGATGTTAGGTTAGTAAATGCTGAAGATGTACAATTACGCGTGAAGTCATTTCATTCTTAGATATCTCAAACGTCATGTAAGAATGTCCTGCTGCCTAGCAAATAGTCAAATACACAAATACATTGATGGTTGAGGGATTGATACCATCCAATGCACATAATTAGGCCCCACTCCAACTGTCTTAATGTCTTATAAGCCGTGGCTTCTGCCTCTTTTCTTTTTGCATTGTAGCGACTGTTGGCTTTTTTCTAAATAATTAATTTTTTTAAAAAAAATAAAAAAATGTTATATCATCATGGATAATACAAAGAAATTGGGGGGGAGGGGGGGAGAGAAAGTAAAAAAGCCCCAAAAAAGACAAAAAAAATGAAATTATGAAGCCAGAAGTTGAAGCCGTTTGGAGCGGGGAACTAACATAAGCATCAGGACACAATCGGATATGATAAATGTTGAAATGCTTGGCACTTTTAACAAATTCAAAAACTAGCAGACCAATCGATGTGTTAGATGGATGGAATTTTTTATTATTGACAACATCTGGAGCATTTTACAGGTGCTTTCTGCCTGTGCATGGATTCAGAAACAAAAGCAAAATAAGAACTGATTGATAAACAATACCAGCATGGTCTATTACCATTACCAATGGTTCAACTGATGCAAGGAAAAATAAAATGACGCTAGTAATGAATTAAAAGCATACAACCAATCAACAGCATTCTAGTGGTGTGTCACATTGTAACTTGTAAGATGCAGAACAATAACAGCAAGTACCCTTCTGAAAGCAGAATCACATGAGAGTACGATACAGTTTCAGATCAATGAGTATCTGACCGTATTATTTATTAGAAATGTCAGACAGCCATCCACAAACTCAACAGTCAACACTAATGTATGTTAGTATAAAGTAGGGTTACAATTTTTTAAAAAAATAAGCTTCACAACTGGAGTTAGTCCTCTCCTGAAAACCCCTAAACCTAACCCATACCATGCCCTACATTCCAAACCCACAATGGCAGGAATTGTGAACCTGTGACCTCTTGTACAACAATAAATAAATGTCTTATCTGCTGAGCTGCCACTTGATTCCTGGGGGACTTCACATTTGAAGATGAGATATTGGTGTTTTCAATTCCCTCTTTAGCAGCTAAGCTGAAAGAAACATACATTGTACAAAGGACTTACATGGTTGGCTGCATGCAAATGAGCTTATGTGAGCAGACCTGAGTTTGAACTAATGATATGCATCGCACAGCCACACCAATGTTTCTCTTCTCCCATGTAAATCAATACTCCAATTATACTGCCTATGGATTATTTGAGTCAGAACATGGTCGGCCAATTAAAGATGCAAACTGATCATGGAATTTCAACAAAGGGCACTTCTCAATAAGGTTACTTTCATCATAGGCCTCCTTCAGGAAGACAGTGCTTCTTGCTCCCTTGTTAGTGATGTAGAAGATCCCATGATTTTTTACTAAACAAAGAAGTAGCTTGCATGGCAGCCTGTACTCATTATGGAAGACGTCTAGCTTATCAGATGTTAGTCGTCTCTCCATTGTCAGGCTCAAAATCTCATGTAGAACAGCAACAGCTCGCTTCCGAGCCTGTGGTGTTGCAGGCTCCACCCGCCTAGCATTCAAATAAGGTGAAGGAAATGCCATCTTCTGCCACCTGACCACCTCCTCAAGGTACTTCCGGTTGGGCCTAAATCCTGCTGGATACTTTAACTTGAAAGCAAAAGGACACAATATATTTCCATCTTTAGGAATCCCTCTATAGTCTATTTGGAAGACCTCGAAATTCAATTTTTCTTCTCGGGCTGTGACTGTTAGTGAAGAATCCCAACTCTCCAAACACAAATGGTCCAATCCCTTCACATCCCGGATTGAAAAAAAATCAGGGTACCTAGGAATCAAGTTGATCTTGAAGTTCTTCGGTAAGCCCAATTCAGATTGGATGAGCTCAATCTTATCTAGAGGGATCTGGCAGTCCATTGACATCATTAGTAGCTTCCTTAGATTTCTCACCAAGATAGGTTCCATTAGCTCTCGTGCTTGTGTCTCCTCACTCGATATCTTTGTGGCCTTCTCAGTAAGCGTGACAGCAATGGGCTCTCGAGAGACACTTCCACCAGAGACACGGAAGATATTGGGGTGACGCTCGATAAGTGAGAGAAAGTTCCATTTTTGGACAAAGCCGGCCACCTTTTCAAGGTCCCGCACAAGTAATGAACCTGTCTTTTGGGCCAAGATGAGCTCACGAAGACGAAGGAGGAGAGCAGGCTTCTTTTGGAGGTCCATGGCCTTGTCAAGGCCAGGCTCACGGTGATAAAGCTTCTTTTTGGGTCGGCGTCCATGACCTGCCGAGAATGAGGACATAGCCTTGAGTTGTACCAAGGGAAGAGTTCTGGGAATTGAAGATAAATGTGCTGCCAATCTTCTTTCCATCATTTATGCCTTGAATGCCAGTCTGTGTAAGCACTACAGGTCCACGCATTCAGAAGCGCACAACAGAGAAGCAAAATGTTGTACTTCAAATTCTGAAAACAAAAAAGAGAAAAGGTCAGAATTATATTCTTAGCCATATTAAATGACCTAATTCATTATTCACTAGAGTAGTTTGGAAGATCAGCGGCTCAGCGCAGACTATTAGAGTACTTCGGAAGGTCAGCTCAGATTATCATCTACTGATTATATTCCAAATACAAATCTACTTTTACAAGGTAACACCAAACAGATCAGTAAGCTAGCAATGTAAAAAAATATGTCAGAGCAAGAACACAATGAACATCGCAGTTACTCGGACCAGCGGCTACACGGATTAACGTTCTCAGGGCACTAGCATGTGAAAATGCCAGTAAACACTAACATCAGATTATCAAAATCCCAATTTGCACCATAATCCTCCCAACGCTCAGTAGCAAATAGCAATCAAGCACCAAAGCCAATTAAGTAGTAATGCTGTATGTCCATCACACAACATAATGGAAGGAGTTGGGTGACCATCTTACTTTGACCGTGGCCAGTGGGTGCAACCAGGAATCCAACACGCCCGGGATGAACTCTAACAGCATAAAATGAATGCCAAATTCTAACGGCATAACCAGTGGCGGAGCTAGGATTCAGTCACACCACAGACTGAAAACTAACAGGCTAAAACTAAAGCAAAATACTACCCCCACACCGATGCATAACAAAAGAATGACACAAATGCACAAATGATGTAAAAATTTTAGCTCTAAGCTTAACGGTACAACAAAATATGAAAGACATGGCAAAATAATTTTAGCATTGTAGAGAAATACACAAAACAGTACCAAATTAGCAAAGATTTAGTTCATCCGGGCCTATCATGTCTTCATCAACAATAGCAAATATCCCTTCTAGCATCATCCCTAATGTTCACACTTTACACCCAACTCCTCAATTGTTTTCCGAAGCCAAGGATCAGCAACAATGTCATCCAAAATGAGTGCAACGAGACTTGCTATGCTCGGTGTTACTAGCTCCAGTTCAAATTGTTTATGGAGGAGATTGGTTGGACTGTGTTGGAATAAGATGAGAACGTCTTGGTCTTCATTCTGTATGTCTATTACAAGATTGTATTCCTACTTCAGTAATTCCTACATAAAAAACACATGGCATTGAGCCATTCAGTGAGGACCAGAGTAGAGAGCAGGGACTAGGGGTGGTGGATTGGTGGTCATTGGTCAAGCTTACCCAGTAGGCAGTGGCAAACCATGCAGGCGGCACCGTGGTGGTGAGCTCTCACGGCGAGGCGCCAGGTGAGCAGGCAGCAAGCGGATGGCCCAGCGAAGAGCCGGCGAGGCGGAGAGGGAGGAGGCCAGGAGGGGCGACGGCTGGCGGCACCGTTTGCTAGCGGCGAGGGGAGGCCAGGATGTGCGATGGCGGCGCCGTCCTGTAAGAGCGACGGGCCGGGTGATAGGGATGCAAACGGATCGGATACGGACGGATGTTGCTCATCCCATATCCTTTTCCATATTTTTTGTCGGAGTCGGTGTCGGATACGGATAGTGCCTGATACGAATACGAATGTGGATATTCTCGGTCACGAATACAGATCGAATACATGCCGCTCCGAATACGGTTACTCTCGGTCACGAATATTTAGTCAGATAATGCGCGGAAGCAAATTTTACATGATGACAGAGACAAATTAAGCAACTAGTAAATTCTAACTAGCAAAGTAGCAACTAACAAGTAAATTATAGAGGCTAGTTAAACAAATAGTAGGCTAGTAGCTTGTAAGCGGTCAAACAACTAGAAAATAACAATTGTAAGCGGTCAAACACTAAATCAACTTGACATCTGTAGAGGTCATGAAACGTTAGAAAGTTTAATTCCATATCAAATTTTGTTAAACATTTACAGTAGAAAACTCCCAAGGTTGTGATTTATGAAGTACAAACAGCAAGCATTGCAAGCATTTAGCATTGCTTCAGCATACAAAACTTCATTGCTCATGGAACTGCACACATTTGAACAAGCATACAAGATACATTGCTTCAACATTTAGCATTGCATGAACAAAACTTCATTGCTCAAAAGAATCACAGCTCCCAAAAACACAAATCACACTTGTTGAAGATTAACCCACCGCAGACTTCGAGAGACTGAAGATTCTTAAAATCTGAATTAGCATAAATCATGTCAGGTGATGTGGCGTGGCAACGCACATTACACTAACTTCAAATGATGTTTCTGCAAAATGGTCTAGATTGAATGAACGTGACTAGGTATCTCATAAATCAGATGTATTCATCTAGATTCTAGAAGAGCTAAGCTACTAATTTGTACATGTTTACTTCCAGCTGCTAATTTGCTATTATCTGCAAAATTGTGTGTGTTGGTGGATTGATATGTGCACAGTCCATGAATGAGCAAAATGAAGGACCTCGATGCATCTCGATGCATATTTGTGGATTGATATGTGCACAGTCATGCTGAACAACAGATAGATCTTCTCTAGATGACTCAAAATTATGCATCTCGAGATATTCTCCTTACTAACTCCAAGGTTCACCACGAATAGCAATAGGTAGTCCACAAATATGCATATTCACTGAACTGTGACTTGTGAGCCTGAACACGCGTATTCACTGAACTCTTTTGTTTACTCACTGAATACAGGGTGTGGAAAGAGCTCTACATTGCATACTATCTAGATAGGGCAGTACAATAAAGTTTTGCCTTTGAATCAAAGTATTACATCATTACATTACATGGTCATTCTTGTACAGTCTACTAAATAGAAGGTTCAAGTTTAGAAATCATAAGACGCTGATGCTTAATCCTATGCTCATCTATGTCCCCCTAGACCCTAGTTCAACGGTAACCAAAGGTTTGGGTGCTCACCTTTGTCTCACCGCCTCACCGGATGTGGCGCCGCTCTGTGGGGAGCCGGGAGGAGAGACGGGCGGCGACGGCACCTCCAGTTTGTGGGGGTGGAGGCAGCGGCGTTGGTCTGTGGGGGCGGAGGCGGGCGGAGGCGGGCGGCGGCGGCGCCGGTCTGTGGGGGAGGAGAGGCGGGCCGGCGGCGGTGTCAGTCTATGCCGCTGTGGGGACGGAGAGGCAGGCGGCGGCGGCGCCGGTCTGTGGGGAGGAGAGGCGGGCCGGCGGCGGTGTCAGTCTATGCCGCTGTGGGGACGGAGAGGCAGGCGGCGGCGGCGCACGTCTGCGGGAGCGGAGAGGTGGCCGACGCGGATCTGCGGGGAGGAGAGACGGTCGGACGGTGGTGGAGTGGAGGACCGAAGGCGGCGAAGGCGGAGGAGACGAAGACGAAGATGAAGCCGCTCGATGCGATCTGGATTTTTGGGCCGCCGCAGCATTCGCTAGTCGCTAGGGACGGCTAGGGTTAATGCGGCTAGGCGCGTCGCTCGCCACTCGCTGGTGGGTCGCTCGGATTAGGCCGGCGATTCCACGATGTATGGTGGGCCACTGGGCCGTGGGCGACTGAAGTTTCCGGATAGCTGAAAAAATATTTGGATAATTCCATATCCGTCGGATACTATCTTTTCCGAATCCGAATCAGTATCCGAATCCGACAAAAAATATCCGAATCCGTATCCGTATCCAGAAAAATATCCGGATATCCGAAAATATGCTCCGAATTCTATCCGAATTAAAACGGACGGACGGACGGTCGGAAAATATCCGCTCCGTTTGCACCCTTACCGGGCGATGCGGGGGAGGAGAGAGACGGAGCGAGGTCCGGCTGGGGCTTCTCCTTCTTGTTCTTACGCGAATGGGCTTTGGGCTGAGAAACATGTGAAGGGAGGTTGGGAGTGGGAGGCAGGCTGTCTTAGCCCTAGGCTGGGCTGGGCTGGGCCTTGGGACACAGTGTAATACAGCAGCGGGATCAAACACGAGGCACTTGTCGTCGCAGGATGAGGACGACGCCTCCATCGATCCCCGTGCGTGGGGTGGTCGTGGTGGATCTGAAACTTACTTCAGAAAAGATTGTCTACTTGAAGAACGTGCAGCATACTCCTACAATAAAGAAGAACCTCGTTAGTAGTTCTCTTCTATGCATGGATGATTATAAACTAGTTTTTAAGTCAAATAAAATTGTAATATCTAAGTTCGAAAAGTTTGTTGGTAAAGGCTATGAGAGCGGAGGCTTGTTCTAACTAAGTATTTTAGAGTCTTGTTATAGTCTGAATGTTGCAACTGGTTCAAATAAATGTGAGGCAAATATTTAGCATTCTCGTTTTTGTCATATTGGTTTTGATAGTATCGCTAGAATGTCCAGATTAGATTTAATTCCAAAATGTGAAATTGTCAAAAGATCAAAGTGTCAATCATGTGTTCAAGCAAAGCAACCTCGAAAACCCTTTAAGGGATTAGAGGACGAAAAGAACTTGGTACCATTAGATCTTATTCATTCATATTTGTGTGAAATGAATAGATTATTGACAAAAGGAGGCAAAAGATATGTTATAACTTTTATTGATGATGCAACACGCTACTGCTACGTGTATTTGCTGAAAACTAGGATGAAGTTTTAAACTGCTTTAAAACTTATAAGGCCGAGGTTGAGAACCAATTAGAAAAGAAGATAAAAAGATTGAAGTCTGATCGTGGAGGAGAGTATGTCTCTCATGAATTCTCCCAATTCTGTTCTGAGTATGGAATAGTCCACAAATTTACACCACCATATTCGCCCCAATCAAATGGGATAGTTGAGAGAAAAAATCAGACACTAACAGATTTGGTTAATGCCATGTTAGAGAGTGCTGGTATGCCTAAGACATGGTGGGGGATGCTATTCTAACAACAACTTTCGTCCTAAACAGAGTAATCACTAAAAAGATTGAGATTACTCCGTGTGAGGGATGGAAGGGGAGAAAATCTAATGTTAATTTTCTGCGAACTTGTGGGTGTTTGGCAAAAGTCAATATACCATTGCAGAAAAAGAGAAAACTTAGACCAAAAACAGTCAATGATATTTTTGTAAGATATGCTCAAAATAGCACGGCCTATAGATTTTTAGTAGTTAAATCAGAAACTCCTGAGATTATTGCTAATAGAATAATGGAGTCTAGAGATACTTCATTTTTTGATAATATCTTTCCTATGAGAACAGCAGGCAGTACTTCACAAACAGAGAATGTTCAAAGTGATAATATTGAAAGTGAGAATAATCAAACTTCTGAACTTCCCACCATTTCTGAACCAATATGTGATATCCGTGAGGAGGATAACAATCTAGTCGCAGAAGCTCCTCGTAGTAGCAAGAGACAAAGGATTGAGAAAACATTTGGTGATGACTTTATTGTATACCTCGTGGATGATGTGCCAAAGACTCTTTCGGAGGCTTATGCATCTTCTGATGCTGAGTATTGGAAAGAGGCAGTCTATAGCGACATGGACTCTATCATGGCTAATGGGACTTGGGAGATCACAGATCGTACTACCGGGTGTAAACTTGTAGGATATAAGTGGATCTTTAAAAAGAAACTAAGACCTGATGGAACTATTGAGAAGTATAAGGCAAGACTTGTGGCCAAGGGTTACACCCAGAGAGAAGGAGAATATTTCTTTGATACTTATTTTCCTGTCGCCAGACTAACTACCATCAGAGTGCTCCTTGCATTAGCATCTTCCTATGGTCTACATGTTCATCAAATTGATGTGAAGTCAGCTTTCCTTAATGGAGAGTTGGAGAAAAAAATCTATATGGATCAACCGGATGGTTTTGTGATTTCTGGACAGAAAAATAAAGTATGCGGATTATTGAAATCTTTGTATGGCCTAAAACAAGCACCTAAACAATGGTACGAGAAGTTTGACAAAAGTTTGACATCCGCTGTCTTTGTTGTGAATGAAGCTGATAAATGTGTGTATTATCGTTATGGTGGGGGTTAAGGAGTTATTTTATGTCTGTATGTAGATGACATACTTATATTTGGAACCAACACTGTCGTAATTGACGAGGTCAAATCTTTCTTATCTCGGTGTTTTGATATGAAAGACTTGGAAGAGGTAGATGTCATTCTGAATATTAAATTGATCAAAAGCAAGAATGTGATTACTTTAAACCAATCCCATTATGCTGAGAAAATATAGAGTCAGTACGATTTTGAAAATTGTAAAGTTTCTCTAACAAACTATGATGCGAGCATTAAGCTTCGAATGAACCAGGGATTAGGAAAAGATCAATTAAGATATTCACAAATTATTGGGTCATTTATGTATTTACCTGGTGCCACAAGACCTAACATTTCATTTACTGTGAGCAAATTAAGTCGGTTTATTTCTAACCCAGGAGATGATCACTGGGAGGCACTTGAAAGAGTGTTGCGATACTTGAGGGGCATAACATCTTTTGGAATACATTATACTAGACATCCTTCTGTATTACAAGTGTTGTAGGGGTGGCCTCCACCTAAACCCAACCGGCCTGCTAGAAAGCTGTAAGGCCCAAAATGGGACATGTACAATGACGTATATACCCCTATGGGGGGTATTTGGGCGCAAGGGTATAGTTGTAAAACGCTCCCCATGTAACCGTATATATATATATATGTGGAATCTAGACCAGGGAAAACCCTAGAAGTATTGCTCACCTAACTCTCCACTACCATCTCTCTCTCTCTCTGTTTGGTCTCTAACCACGACAGTTGGCGACGTCCGTGGGGAGGACAAGAGCAAGCCTCAAGATCTGAAGAAGGATGGCACCAAGAAAAGCTTCATCGTCGGCGGTGAAGAAGGGCAACACGACGGAGTCCCACATCAACACCAGGGCCTCGGCGTCAGCAGTCGTGGGCGCGGACGATGACACGGCCGTGGCCGCCGCGAGCGTCAACGCCCGGGATGCGACGATCGACCCCGCTACCGCTGGCACGACGACGGGCACCATTCCGCGCTCGACGATCGACCCCGCTACCGCTGGCGCGACAACCGACACCACCGCCGACATCGCGAGAGTAGCGAGCGGTTCCAGCGGTAACGCCGGCCTCGTCGTTGACCCCGGAGCCCACTACGCCGGTGTATCGGGCAACCCGGGAATGCAAGCCGTGGTCCCCGTGCCCCCGGCGGCACGACCAGGTGCGCCGACGGCCCCACCTGCGCCAACGGTCAAGAGCGCTCTGCTGACAGCCATCGGCACGCTCCAGCAGGAGCTAGCGGACCTCCGGGGAGCCGTGCGGGATATGCAAGAGGCTCGGAGTCAGCAGACCCCGCGGGTGGCCGCACCGGAGCCCACGCCGGAGCGGGTCGACAGTCGCGACGCCCCCACATCCAGCTGCGTCCCGTTGCGACGCGTGGACCCGAGTCCCGCCTCGGGCGGCCTCGGCGGTCGGCAGACAGAAGGACTTCAAGTTCCCTAGCTCCATCGAGCCGTATAGAGGCGACACGGACCCTCGGGAGTTTGTGCGCGTGTACGAGACCGCCATCAAAGCTGCAGGCGGACACGACACCACCAAGGCGAAGGGGCTACCCCTCACGTTACAGGGAGTGGCGCTCTCTTAGTTTTTCACCATCGAGCCAAACTCTGTGTATGCATGGGAACAGATCCGTGACCGCCTCTACAACAACTTCCAGGGGAACTACATCGAGCGCGTCGACGCGGATCAGCTCTTCGCAGTCAAGCAAAAGCCCGGGGAGAAGCTCCGGGAATACTTCAAGCGCTTCGCGAAAGTCCGCTACAATGTCAAGGACGTCAACGAGACAACCATCATCAACGCAGCTGTACAGGGCCTCCGCCCGGGGCCGCTGGCCGAGTACAACGTGTGAAAGCCAATCAAAACGGTGGTCAAGCTCTTTGACAAAATGGAAGAGTACGCCAGGGCAGAAGAAGACGCGCGACGGCGCCAACTGTCGTGGTTACAGACCAAAGAGAGAGAGATGGTAGTGGAGAGTTAGGTGAGCAATACTTTAGGGTTTTTCACGGATTTCACACACACACACACACACACACACACACACACACACACACACACACACACACACACACACACACACACACACACACACACACACACATATATATATATATATATATATATATATATATATATATATATATATATATATATGGTTACATGGGGAACGTTTTACAACTATACCTTTGCGCCCTAATACCCCCCATAGGGGTATATACGCCATTGTACATGTCCCATTTTGGGCCTTACAATTTTCTAGCAGGCCGGTTGGGTTTAGGTGGTGGCCACCCCTACAACAACAAGGATACAGTGACTCTAATTGGATCTCTGATGCGGATGAGATCAAAGCTACAAGTGGTTATGTATTCACTTTAGCTAGTGCTGCGGTTTCATAGAGATCTTGCAAACAGATTATATTGATGAGATCAACTATGGAAGCATAACTTGTAGTACTTGACACAGCCACAGTTGAGGCTGAATGGCTGAGAGAGCTTCTATTGGACTTGCCATTGGTTGAGAAACCAATACTTGCAATCCTGATGTACTGTGATAATCAAACAGTATTGGCCAAAGTCACTAGTACAAAGGATAATATAAAGTCCTCTAGACATGTGAAGCGTAGGGTTAAATCTGTCAGAAAACTAAGAAACTCCGGAGTGATTACTGTGAACTATATTCACACTGAGACAAATATGGCATACCCTTTTATAAAGGGGTTAGAATAGAAAGCAATTTTTGTTGCATCTATGGATATGGGAATGAGACTCATTTAAGTTATATCACAATGGTAACCCATATCTTCTTGATCGGAGATCCCGTGACTTAGGCAATGAAAAAACAAATTGATGTTGTAACAAGAGAGTACACATTTATTGTACCCATGTCCTAATAAACAATGTATTTTTGATTGTATGGAAGGTTGGCATAAAGTCTTAATGTATTCTGTTGTCTAAATGAGAAAAAGGTATTAGCCTGCAGGATAGCTAGAAAAAATACACCTACATGAGCTTAACTGTGTGGTCGCATTTCATGAAAACGGGGTATTCTCTAGAAAGCTCATGAGAAGATAAGGGAGCTTGACCATATAACGCTCCGTTTAGGCGTGGCTCATTGGCAGCCTAGTACTAGTTGAGATTTCAAGTGAAATCCAATCACGAAAAGCTGTGAATTCAAGGTATAGTCCATTCATCAGCTGTGAGAAGATGAATCTTTTCATTCTAGGTGTAAGTTTAACCCGTACAAGACTTATACTAAAAGACTAGTATATTAACAGTACTTCGGCACAATATTTTTGTCATATGTTTACTTGTTGCTTTAGAATTAGTGGAGAATTGTTAGAAATTGGCCTATTTGAGCATGTCTCATTTTTTTAATTCCAAAGTATGCATGGTTTAGTATCATATTGCTAAGACAAGGTGAGAAAGACCGATTTATAAGGTGGAGTACTCACCACTCCTTGAATATGGATAAAGATGTTATGAGGAGGGTTCTGTCTAGTCACACATGTGCGCACGCACGCATGCGCGCGTATTCGCATATTTTCGTGTAAAAATCGTGGGACTTGCGACGTGCGACCGTGTCATAACGTGGCGCGCCACTTGGCAGACCAAAGTCCATCTTTATTTTTGCTGAACCCTGCACCTCACTCTCCTTGTTTGAATGAGATTCAAGCGTTTGAATTTGAGATTTAATTGGGTTTTTGATGACAGGCAGTTATCAGTGGTAAATCATTGTTTAAATGTTATCAATTATCAGTGAATAATTAAACAGCTACTAGTGAATTATTTCAGTTCAATGGGGCAGTTACTAGAGAATAATTTGCATATCTATATGTATCTGGAGACGCCCAACGTATAGGAAAGAGAATCTCTCACTGCCTGCATCTCTTACTTCTGTCAACTTGTGTTGTTGTACTGCGCCGTTTGAACTTCACCAACCTTTCTTCCCGGCGTGCACCTGGAAGGAGGGAGAGCGGCTATCTCCGAACCATTGTCGTAGAGAGTTCCTGCACGGGGTGGCAATAAGGTTTCTGGGCAGCGCACATCTACACGACCGCTCACTGCACTGCGTCATGTACGTTCTGCACTACGTCAAGCCTGCGCTGCTTTCTGTTCTTCATCAGGCGAAAAAGTAAGTCGTTCGCGCATTCGTTCGACTTTGTTATTATATTTTCTTGTGTATATTCTGAAGTATGATGAGTAACCTGCTGTTAGTAGTAAGTTTTGCATCACTGGTTTATTGTATTTGCTTCCTAGTAAAATTTAGAATTAAAATATTGCCCACATTTCTGCAGGCAACATATGCATGCACAGAGCGATTAGCAACGCGATAAAACTGTCAGAGATCAACAATGTTCCTAAACCATTTCATAGTATTTCAAACGAAAACACAACAGCAGGCCCCGCTCGTTTCGGCTTCAGCTTCTGGCTTCTGGCTTATTTTTTACTATTCATAATTTCGTCTTTTTCTGAACTTTTGGCTTTTTGTTGAGCTTTTTTGCCGGTTCTTTTTTTTTTGCCGTATTCGTTTGCGTTGTTTGTGATGGGTTAACATATTTTTTAAATTTTTAAATTTTTTAAATTTAATTATGTTAAATAAGCCTCTGTCATTCTGAGTGTTTTTTCACCATTCTGATGCTTTTCAGCCATAAACCACCAAAAATAAGCCAAAATGATCACCACCAAAGGCTTCTTCTTAACAAAGATGAGCCAATCCAAGATGGGGGATTGCAGACTCCACTTGTATCTCATCGCACCATCACCGACTGCACAGTCAAAGCTAAGCCCGATATAGTACAATGACCTACATCGCAACAAAGGAGAAGCTAGTCATCATAAATCTCTGCTTTCCCCCACAAAAAAAAAAAAACAAGGCTGCGTTTTCTCCATGCAGAGACTTTCTTGTATCAACTCTAGGGATTCGAATGGACCTACAAATAACTCGGACTCACATGAGAATTAACTAGCTGATAAGATGATCAGGAACAGCAGCAGCAGCAGCAGCAGCAGCTAGCAACGGCAGCAGATTGGAAGCGGCAGCAGCTAACTGGTGCCTGGCTTTTTTTCTAAAAAAAAAACTTCGTGTCACCTAAGGTCTATAGATCTGCTAGACCCATTCTAAACAGCTTTTGGTTTTTTAGAAAACGAAAGTTATTTTAAACACGTAAACTTCTAACCATGACTTTTTTTCTTTTTTTCTTTGCATTGTCTGTGAAGATATAACAGTTTTTTTCTTCATTTTGCTTTAATTAAATATCTTAACCAAAAGCAGGCAGCCATTACAGCGTCATTTCAGACAAAAATTAAAAACCATCAGTCACAGATAAATTGAACGGGGCAGTAGTCTCCAAGAGTAGACCTAACCATACTATGGGCTTGCATGATAGAGTGCGGATCTCAAGAACAATCGTAACATCTTGAATTCCATGGAGTGTAAAAATAAGGAAAATTTAAAAAAATTTGCATGTATATTATTTCCTTAGCTTTTATAAGAGTTTCTTTGGAAAAGTAATTTGCAAACACAAATTTTCAACTAGAAATGTACATTGGAAAGAATTCATTTTGAATTCAAAATCAAATATGAAAAAATGATCCTAAATTGGCCTAGGAGAAAATATAGTAGAAAACAATACAAAAACTCAAATATATTCATGGCACTGAAAATAAAGTTTTGGACATGTTTTAATATGTTCTTGAATTTATTTAAATCAAAACAATGCATAGTACACATAACATTAGCCTTCCAAGTTTTTTTTGAGAAAAATCCAAGGCAGATAAAAATGTATAAAAATTACACAATAAATCACACTATGTTGGGAGCATCCATAAAAATTTTCATAATTTTTTAGCTCATTTGATGCGTTTAAAAATTTCTCAAACTCTCAGCTCACCTTAACTCTCTCTCTCTCTCACTGCCTTGTGGGGCCCACACATCAGGAGTTGTCTTCCACCTCACACCCCGCGATGGCTCAAGCTCTCCAGTGGACCCATCCTCTTTCTAACCACATCATCATGTGTTCATACCATCTAAAGTTTTTCCCCTCAGCTAATTGCTTGACTCGTGCAGGCCCTCATCGGAATCGAGCCATCATCTTCATTTCCGGCTAGAAGCACCACCACTAGCCATTCTCTATCTTTGGTAAGGCTTTGGCCAATTTCTTTCTCTCCAAGCATCTCCACTACCTAAGTAAGCTAACCCAACCATACTTATCTTCCACCAGAGTGGGCCGTCACTGTGTACATCGTTGCCACCACTGCTGCTCCTCACTGTCCGGCCACCCTAGAGCTTCCCCGATGTCGCCAACCCCCTTAGTAGGCTCCTAGTAGTCCCTAGATGCTTACACGCTCATTTAATTTGAAAATCCCTCACCGTAGCCCAGTCTTCACCGTAGTTGTTCATGGCGCCGCTGCTTGGGCATTGGGGTCAGCGAAGCCCCATTGACAATAGGTCCTCGTACCCTCCTGTAGCATTCACTAGCCTCACTGAAGCAAATGCCATCACCTATTTGACCTCCTTTGCACTCTCACCAATGCACGGCCACTACCATCCACCATTCTAGTTGCCGTCACTACCTAAAGGTGTGCAATGACACAACCATTCCATTTTGACCATGCTAACACAAAACCATAGCCTCCCTCACTACCAGCAAGCTTGATGCAGCTTTGCCTTTGCTCGGCCCTGCTGACCTCACTCTAACAGTGGGCCAAGCCTGTCAGGACAACTAGGTTAGCACTAATGACACTTTCAAATCTAATGTGTATATGACATGTGGGCACGGGTTAAATAGTTAATTGGAATTATATCTAAACCTATGTTTAAAGATTGTGAGTATGATATGTGGGACCCACATGCAGATAAGGTTTTAAAACATGAAAGTATGACAGGTAGGACCACGTGTCAGAATGTTAATTAGCTTTAAATAACAGATTTGAACCTAATGAGTCTACAAAAAGTGAGTCCGATCAAAATCAATTAAAGAATTTTATTTATATTGAAAACTTAAAATATGAGCCACTGACACATGGGACCCACACGATAAATAAATAATTAAAACATGATTTAAACCATGTGAGGTTGACTTGCATGTCCCACATGTCAGCCAATTTGGAAATTAATAAAATTCTGATAAGTGCACCCCACACGTCAGTCGAACAATGCCATAAATCCATATTTTCTTTATAAAGAAAAATATAAATTAAAATCAAATTTCATGCACAATGCTGTTCTCATTTTCTTAATATTTTCCAAACCAAATAAAATTCAAATGGCCATAACTTTCACATATGAACTCCAAATTAAATGATTTTTGCCTCTAAATTTTTCAGAAATCATGCTATATCCAAATATGCAAAAATATTTAGATTTTATCTCTATTTAAATTCATTTCACTCTTATTTGTATATGTTTGAATTTTATCGAATGGACACCATCGCGCTGAACAACTTTGAGAACGCTTCTGAACCATTCTCTGAGCAACAAGAGCAAGACAAGTACCTCCCTTGACTATGTTGATCCTAATATTTTAATTAATATATATTATTTGCAAAATCGATTACGCATGCATGTATGTTTCATTAAAATTGCTATACTATGGGCAACGGTAGTTATATCTGCTTGTATGCAATGAATTTCCTTACAAATTTGATACCCTTACTGTTGCAACCTTTATGGCATAGTTTAGATAGTAGCTAATGTCATTTGGGTATATCACATTGAGTATATAGTCTAGATGCTTAACCACACAAACATCTATTAGTTTAATATAAAATAAAATAAAATAAACTAGACTTAGATGCAGGCGAGTTATACTATGGATTGTCTGATGTGAGAAGGTCTCTTGCATGTAGATAGGGGGAATTAAGCACTAAACGCTATTGCCACAAATCTAAATTACACCCTACAACCATATGTGCTATATGACCTCTGATTTTAACTAATTAAGTTGTTTAGGTCTAACCTTGCATTGTGGTAGGCAGAAATAATGAGGGCATTTCAGGAAGGTTTGCTTATAGAAGCTCCCTTCACCAAGGTGTTGAGACCAAAGCTTGTTAATACAACGGTGAATGCCCACTTGGGAGATAAACCTAAACGAGGATCCTCACTTGGGAGATGGACCTAAGTGAGGTTCCAATGCTCACTTGGGAGATGGACCTAAGTGAAGTTGGACATTCGTCAAGCTGGTGCAAGGTTACGACTGGATGATGTAAATGTTATATGATAATTACTTTCGTCACACACCCAAGAAAGTTGTAGTTGCTGATAGTATATTTGGTTATCTCATGTGGGTAAAGTTGTACAACCTCTCGAGAGTATTAAAATTTATTTAAATAGACGTACTCACGGTCATGAGCATGCTTAGATGCAATAACAATGGATATAACTTTTATTTTCTAAAACTGTTTTGTTGGAAAAGTTGGAATGGCATGTATGTGTCACATGTGTCGTGCCCATGGGCGGGGATTGTTCGATGATCGCAGCCAAGGAGGGCTAACAATGAAAGTGATTTATTGTTATACAAATATTATTTTATTACATGTCAACTGCTCTTTACAATTCTGTTGCAAATTAGTACTTATTGATGTTGGAAACAAAAACTGTTTTATGCTGAAAATAACTTGTAGGGTAGACGCTGAAATGTGGCACTATGGTGTCTAGGCACCAAGCCTCCCTACCTTTGGATTGCTTTTAGATGCATGCAAATGCAATGATATATAATATATCAGACAAATTCGTTAACATTCATTAATTCGAAAAGGTATCGATTTAGAAAAGAAATCATTGATTTAGTGTGTTGAATCAATCATGGATGGAAAGTCTTAATCATAGATGGAAAGTCTCAATCATGGAGCCTGAGCACTATGGTGCCCCTGTTATTTTTACTATATATATACACACATATATTTTGTGATACACTACAAGTCTTGCCGAGTACACAATATTCTCAACCTTGTTTAAATTAATGTTGTTCAGAGAATGAGGAAGATAAATTAGTGTGGACTATGATGACATACTTGTGGACTCTTTTGCTTACTTACTTGCCTTCTGCTGCACTTTACTCTTAATATTTATATTTATTTGGCTGGTCGATCCTATGTTATAAACTTTAATTATACATCGCTTATATATTGTTCCATTGTTGTAAATTAATTGTATGTGGTGTGTATAGATGTGATCTCGATATATGGTGATTTTGGGTATTCAAGCCCAGGGTCCCCACAACAATTTATTAATCTAACGGCAGAGCAATAGGGTGTAGGTGCACCTAGGTTCTCAAAAGTTGTTCTCATACAATGTGGTACGGATTGGTTGTCATATATCATTTTCTTAGAACCGTAATCAGATTACAAATTAGTTGATAAGAGACTATCACTAGTAGTTAGATTGATGGTACTTAGGGGTGAAAACGGATCGGGTTTTTTCCGATCGATCCGGTACCAAATCCGGTTGGTAGCAAATCTGGTAAACTGGTTTAGTATCCGGTCGGATTCGGTTTCGGATACGGATACGTGTAGTCGGATTCGGTAGCGGATTCGGTTTATACGATATCCGAACCGATTGTCTCGGAATTCGGTTTTTCGGATACTAACCGAATACAAACCGAATGTATACCGAATGTATCCGACGTCCATCAGCCATTAAGCCTGCCACAGCCCACAGCGGCCCAAACGGCCCCGCGCCCCCGCGATTCGCACGCACGCACTCGCAAAGTCGCGAGTCGCAACCCTAGCTCGCTCACTCGCTCCCGATTCCCAAATCCGCGGTGACGCAGCGCATCGCTCTCCGACCTCCGATTCCCAAATCCTCCCCGCCTCCTCTCGATCTCGCAACCCTAGCTCGCTCCGCCCCAAATCCTCCCCGCCTCGATCTCGCCACGGCCACATTCTGGGATTGATCTGCGGGCGGAGGAACGCGACCGCCGAGGATCGGTGGGCGGCGGCCGCCATGGAATTCTGGTGGGCGCCCCGCCTCGACCTCGCCATGGCCGCAGCTGCAAAACCCCGTGCATCCCCTTGCCATCGTAGCCGGTAAGGCCCTCTCGTCTCCCCCCTGCGGTTTGTTGTAGTCAGTAATTTAGTATGTTCTAGCCTAGCCAGTGATTTAGCGCATGGGAGTTCATACGATGCTGTAGCCTATACTTTTTGCTACTTATCTAAAAAACTGAATGAGAACTATAAAACTTATGTTCTTTATTGTAGATCTGATTCTTCTAGTTCTTGATTGCACTATGATATTGATCTTGCTTATAATGTAATTCTTCTGTTGTGTATATTTATAGTATATTTACGAAGAACTGTGTAGTTCTTATCCTGGTTCTTGATTGCACTATGATATTGATCTTGTTGATTCTTCTGTTGTGTATAATGTAATTTCTGTTTATACCATTTCCGCTGGCTAGCTACCATAATCAACTGCTATTCTTACGCTACCAAGAGAGATAGTTATCACTGTGAATTTTTCACTGTAAGGGATCTCATTCTTGTAAGGGATTTAATATATCTGTGGACATTGATCATTTCATTATCAAGTCAGAGAGATAGTTATCACTGTGAATTTTTCACTGTAAGGGATCTCATTCTTGTAAGGGATCTCATTCTTGTAAGTTTTCACTGTGATTGTACAAGTACTAACATGCATCTTTGTATTCTTGTTTATCGCAGTACAACTATCTTGTTTACTGCAGTATTGGACTATTGGCAAGCAAGAGTTAACAGAGTAAGCAAGCAAAAGTTGAAGCAGCTTTAGTTGAAGCAAGCAAAATTTTTCACTGTAAGCAAGCAAAAGTTGAAGCAGCAAGTTCTTGGCAAGCAAGAGTTAACAGAGGTTGGTGAAAGAAATAAAAGTTGAAGCAGCAAGTTGTATTGATTTTCCTTTTGGAACTAAAGTATAAGCTTTTGGAATTATAATCATCCGTATTATCCGCCTATATTATCCGTTTCCGAACCGAATCCGTTACATATCCGTCCGACGGCATCAGTATTCAAACTCCGAATATTCCGAATTTGTATCCGTATCCGGTCTTACCATATTCGACTCCGAATCCGGAGAAAAAATATGGGTTAGGATACGGTTTAAGCAATATCCGACCGAATCCGATCTGTTTTCACCCCTAATGGTACTCGCAACAGAAAAGGAAAACACGTGAAAATATTTTCTTGTAGAGCCCAATCTCTATTTATATATAGATCAAAAGAACATGGACACAAACATAACTAGGCCATTTGTTCGGGATGACTTTGTAAATTTTTTCCACACAAACTCTCACATCCTATGTTATAAATTTTAATTATATATCGCTTATACATTGTTCCGTTGTTATAAATTAATTATATATAGTGTGGGTAGATGTGATCTCGATATATGGTGATTTTGGGTATTCAAGCCGGGGTCCCCACAACAATTTATTAATCTAACGGCAGAGCAACAGGGTGTAGGTGCACCAAGGTTCGCGAAAGTTGTTCTCATACAATGCGGTACGTATTGGTTGTCATATATCATTTTCTTTGAGAGACCATGTGGTGGTCATCCCGTTGAGAATGATGAGTAATTGACATCGTTTTAGGAAAAGTCGAGTTTGAGTCGGTTGGTTCGAACCTTGACGTTGCGTGGCGTAACGGGCTCGGTCGGATCTGGTCGAACTTGTCGTACGGGTTTAGGAGGCGTATTCTACTGATGCGATAGGTTTGGATTTGATTATGCTTACATATATCGAACGATGCTATTTGATGTGTTTCTTGTCTGTGTTGACTGCAGGACATCGAGGCGGTGTCGTGGCGAGACACGGTGGACCGGACTAAGCGCAAGTGGCGCTGAGGTCAAAACGGTCGGGATGTGTCGAAGACGACGTAAACTCGAGGTGGTTGCGAGTCGGGAGACGAGGAACCAAAGCTGGAGCTACCGGTGATGGGCACAACGAGCGACGACGAGAGAACCAGGACTAGACTCAGGTGGAGTCGGAGGTCTCGGTCGGTGTCGGGCGGACATGACGGGCAATGGCGAGTGGACCGGACTAGACTCGTGGAGGAGTCGAGGTCCAGACGGTCAAGGTACCGGAGGTGGAAGCTTAGGGAAGGTGCCAAAGGGGCAATTTGGTAAATTGACTCAAGCAAATGAGTGGAGTGGGTGGTTTTCCCTCCAAAATCTGGTTGTTGACTTTCTTGCCCCATTTGGTGTGTGAGGTGAGGGAGTGGAACTTGTATGCCACTTCTTGATTTTCTTCTTCTAGTTTTGAGTGTGGCCTTAAGAAGGGGAGCTCAGGTAGAAGAAGAGAGCAAGAAATGTATGAGCATCCTGGAGAGTTCACGCATGTAAGCATGGATTCCAATTGAGAAGAAAAGAGAGTTGATATGAGTAGAGAGTACTACTAGCCTTCTTATCTGCTGCGTGAGGTTCTTTTGGTTTAATTGCCATGATCTTTTCTTTGAGAAATGAAGAAATATCTCTCACTTTCTCTCTGTTGAGGCATGTTCGGTGAACATTGTTGTCGTCGGCTGGTTTGCTCTGTTTTTGGTTTCTTCTCAAGGGTTCGGTTCTCTGTGCCTTATGCAGAAATGCTCCTTAATCTGAATTCTTGTGTCTGATTGTTATCTTGATACTTGGCTAGTAGTCTTGTTTCAAGATTTTCGGTTTTCGCAAAACAAGTTCTTCATTCATTTGAGTGAGAAATTGGTGTTTTATCCCAACGGAGGACATTCTATATTTGGTTTGATCTGTCGTTGAAAATTTTCTCATCAATTCATTTGAATCTTTTGGTCACCTTGACAAAAAGACCGTGTTCAAAATTTCAGCTCTTGTTTCTTCTCTCTCTCTCGGCAAGCAACTAGAAATCAGCATTGCCTTTTCTTTTTATTTCTTTTCACGATCGTTGTCTATTTTGCATGCGTTCAAGCGTTGATATTTTTAGTTGAATTTTTCTTGTTGGTCTCGATTTATGCTGAATTTTACAAGATCGCATCGTTCCAAATTTCAGAGAAATTAATTTTGTGTCTTCTGAAAATTCAAGATTTGATCCGTCGGGGCATCTTTGAAGCGAGCGACATTCACCCCCCCTCTGTCGCCATTTTGGTCCTACAATTGGTATCAGAGCCGGTTAGCTCTTCTCGATAGATCTTTAACCGGTCTCAAGAGCCATGGCGACGGACAAGTATTCCACCAAGCCTCCGTTCTTTGATGGCCTGGATTACCCCTTCTGGAAGAGCCGAATGGAAACATACATCCAGGCTCAGGGGTATGCCATCTGGAGGAAGGTGAAGGTTCGGTTTGTTGTTCCTTCCGATGAGGACGTCAATGTCGGAAACACGGCTGACGTTGAGGCAAACGCTAAGGCAAGGAACATCATAACCTGTGGCTCGAGTCGTAGTGAGTTTGACCGCATATCTCATCTTCCGTCTGCTGATATTTGGGCGACCCTCAATGCTTACCATGAGGGCACCACCCAAATAAAGACGGTGCGACAGGACGATTCAAGCGAGATTACAACAAGTTTGAAATGCTCGCTGGCGAGTCCCTTGATGAGTGTTTTGCGCGTTTTCACAAGATCTTGAGCAACCTCCGAGCGGTCGGTCTCACGTACCCCGACTCGGACAACGCTCGTTAGATGCTCACTGCACTCGATCTGCGTGTTTGGGAGATGAAAGTGACCACCATCAAAGACACGACAGATCTCTCGACCCTGACTCTTGACGCGCTGTACTCGCGCCTCAAGACTCACGAGATTGATGTTGTCTCGAGGTCGAAGTCACGATCGATGGCCTTGGTCACCGATCCCGTTTCTTCTTCGGGCCTCTCTTCTGATTCGATTTGCGGTTTCTCCTTGTGCTCTCGTGACGTGGCGATGATCGTTAGAGCGACTTGCGGATGATCGATTGGCTCTCCTTGCTCGCAAATTTTCTCATGCTTACAAGAGAAGGAGGGACGGAAAGAGAGGAGGACCCGTGATTTGCTTCGAGTGTGGTGGCCCCAACCACATTCGGCAACCGCCCCAAGCGGAGAAGGGCAACTACTACGGTTCGGGCAAGAACGACTACACCGACAAGAACCGCAACAAGAAGCCTCCGGCTCGGACGCAAGGCAAGAAGAAGTTCCGCAACTTTGGGAAGGCCAAGAAGCTCTTCCACCGCGTCCTCACCGCCTTCGACGACCTCGACCTCAGCGAGGTGGAGGGATGGAGCGACGACGATGGGACGGGGACCAAGAGCCCAAGGATGGCGGCAACGACTTCTCCCGGCATGTGCTTCATGGCCCTTGAGGCGAGATCACGACAATGAGCTCTATTCCGACTCCGACGAGGTATGTCCCTCCTATGATCAACTCAATGAAGCTTTTCTTAAGTTAGGAGGATTTCATGCTAGATCTAGAGCTAGATGTAGCGAGTTGGAGAAGGAAGTAGATAGATTGTCACGGGAGCTTACTTCACTTATATCTGCTCCCTCCCGTGATGAATGTGATACATGCCCTGCTTTGTTGGAGATATGGAGAAGTTAAGGACCTCGCATGATAGTTTGTCCTCTGAACTAGACATTGTTAAGGTGGAGAACATTAGTCTTCTTGCTGAGCTTGAGATGAGTAGGATAGCTCCTGTTTCATCTTCTCTTGTTGAGACTATTTCTTGCACCTCATGTGAGGATAAGGACAATGCTTTTAGAGGTCTTTATACCATGTTGCTTGATCCGCTCGAGACTTGTGAAAGTTGCAATAATTTAAAATGAACTTAAAAGGCGGATCACAAAATTCTTTGAGTTACAAGCATTTTACTTGAGCCTATTACTTCATGTGCAAATTGTCCCAAACTTACATCGAACTTGAATCGTCTCCAAGCAGTTTCAAGAATTTGTTGATGATAATAAGAAAATGGCTCAGTATGCGTCTAAGGATCCTGTTAGCTCACCATGCAAAAGTTGTAATAAACTAAAATCTGATTTGATTGCCTTAGATGAAAAGTGTGTGGAGCTAACTAAGGACCTTCTAGAAAAATCACATCCTTCCTGTGCTTTCTGTGCTGAGGTGTTGGAAAAGGATAAGGACATGGTCGAGACGTTTAGGAAGAGTTACGAAGACCAAATGGCTAGGATTAGGACTGCCCCTGTGTGTCTGCGAAGCCCTCAAGGTTGAGGTGGCCGTGCATAAGGAGAAATATGCACGTGCTATTCGCTCTTCTCGCTATTGGTTCTTCTCCTTCCTCTCCTCCTGCTTGTCTCTTCTTCTTCTCCTTCCTCTTCTTGCACCTCTCTCTTTCGGGAGTGTCAGTACCTTATGAACACTCTCGAGAAATTTGTAGGAGGCAAGAAGAATCTCAATCTTATTCTAGACCAATCAAAGATTTGCAAGTTCAAACAGGGTCTAGGATATGATCTCCGTGAGGATGTGAGAAAACATCCACCGTCGTGCTCGGACCCATAGCGCAGTGTGATTGAGGTCAAGCCCAAGAACAAGAAAGTTCAATTTAAATCGTGGGCTTTGTTCAAGGATTTACGCGACAAGGTGATTCCACCGTAGCTTGGCCTCTCGTAAGGCGAAGTCATCTCATGCTACCGCCTCTCGTAAGGCGGTATCATTGCACCTTCCGCCGAAGGATGAGCATTTATTTGACCATTGTTTTAAGCGCCCAAGATCGCGCCAGAGACCGTGTTCTTCGCTCTTAGGCGTATTCGTGGTCGCCCGGACCTTGAGTGCACCTAAGACCAACACGAGGTCTAGGCTTGCTCTTGTTGGTAGCTTTGGGCAAGATCGAGGACTTGGTTCTTCCGAGTTTTCGCTTTTCATTCTCATGCTCCTCTAGTCGTGACTTCCGCCGCTTTGAGGGTAGATCTCGTTTTCCTATCGAGATGCCTACCCACGGCGTGATCGACTGTTGCGGCACCGACTCGCTCGTCGTAGCGATCGGACCCCAACGACTTCTGTGTCCGTCCACGGACCTTACGCTTTTTGAGCGACGGAGGCGAGGGTAGTTAGAGGTCGATCGTGTGTGACTACTTCTTACGCTCGACGTGTGACTCAATATTGGGTTCCAAAATCTATTTTGATTTATCCCAAGATCGAGACTTTACTCTGCTTGACTCGGGTTCGGGCGGTGGAATGGAAAGGTTTGGCTCGTAGACTCCGGTGTTCACGACACATGACCGGAGATTCACGTTGGTTTTCTTCCTAGCTCGAGCTTGTGTGATGAGACTATCACCTTTGGAGACTCTTCGTCTGGACGCCATCGCCAAAGGTACTTGTCGCGTTAATGACTCATTTGTTTTAAAAGATGTTGCCTTGGTGAGTAAAGCGCATTACAATTTGCTTTGGTTTCTCGACCACCGATGACGGTTTCGAGGTAAGTTTTAAGAAAAACACCGCAAAATTGTTGATTCTTCTGTAGTCCGGTTTATGGATTTCTCGTTATGGGAGGATCTTTCGTGCTGATTTTATTGAGTCTTGGTGATCCTCTCCGGTGTTTGGTTGCTTCGAGTCCGCGACCTTTCCTTCTGGCATAGGAGACTTGGTCATATTGGATTTGACCATTTGACTCGAGTTAGCGGCCACGATCTCATTCGTGGTCTGCCGAAACTCAAGATGGTCAAAGATCTTGTTTGCGCTCCATGCCAAACACGGCAAGATGGTTGCCGCTTCTCATCCTCCCGGTCCACGATTACTATAACCGATGCACCGGGACGGTTGCTCCATATGGATACGGTTGGACCACTCGAGTGTAGTCGCAGGGAGGAAGTGGTATGGTCTTGTCATAGTCGATGACTTCTCGAGGTATTCTTGGGTGTTTTTCTTGGCCTCGAAGGATGAGACGTTTACACATTTCTGAGGTCTTTTCAGTAGGCTTTCTGTTGAGCTTCCAGGTGCCTTACGAGCGATCCGCAGTGACAATGGCACGGAGTTCAAGAATTCCTACTTTGAGAGTTTCTGTGGTGAGACAGGTGTAGAGCACCAGTTCTCTTCTCCATACGTCCCTCAGCAGAATGGCGTTGTGGAGAGGAAGAACCGTACCTTGGTCGAGATGGCCAGGACGATGCTTGATGAGTACTCTACACCGCGGAAGTTTTGGGCTGAGGCTATAGCCACCGCGTGCCATGTTTGAACGAGTTTTTCTTGCACACTTGCATCGCACTTCTTATGAGTTGAGATACGGGCGAAAGCCCAGTGTTTCCCATTTTCGTGTGTTTGGTTGCAAGTATTTTATTCTGAAGTCTGGGAACCTAGATAAGTTCGAGTCACGTTCTTGTGATGGACTCTTTCTAGGCTACTCGACTTCTTGGCGGCCTATAGGGTGGAGGCTGCGAGTCTAGCAAAATGGTAGAAACACGTGAGGTAACCTTCGATGAGGCGGTCAGGAATAGGCCCGATATCTCAGGTTCACTAGAGCAGTCCGAGACCATCTTCGTGGATGATGAGGATGATGGAGATGAGGGTTGTCTACCCGATCCAGTTCCTCCTCCACCCCTTGAGGTGTCTTCTTCCACAGCACCTCGAGGTGATCAGCCCTTACCTTCTGCTTCTTCTGGAGCTAGTGGCTCTGTTCCTACCCCGTCAGGTCACGAGGTAGTGGCCACTTCTTCACCTCATCCTGGACCTCCAAGACATATCCAAAAATCTCATCCTTCAGAGCAGATGATTGGAGACCTCTTTGAACGAGTCACACGCTCCAAGTCTGGTGTGTCACTTTTCTGTCTCCACTCTGCCTTCGTTGCCTCCTTTGAGCCCAAAGACATTTGTCATGCTTTATCTGACGAGTCTTGGATCAATGTCATGCATGAGGAGCTGGAGAGTTTCGAAAGAAACAAGGTTTGGACACTTGTTGAGCCCCCACGATGTCACAATATTATTGGAACTAAGTGGGTGTTCAAGAATAAGCAGAGTGAAGATGGAGTGGTCATTCGAAACAAGGCTAGACTGGTTGCTCAGGGGTACTCCCAGGTCGAGGGTCTAGACTTCGAGGAGACCTTCGCCCCTGTAGCTCGTCTTGAGGCCATTAGAATTCTGCTTGCCTTTGCAGCTTCTAAGGGTTTCAAGCTTTACCAAATGGACGTTAAGAGCGCCTTTCTTAATGGCTTCATTGAGGAAGAAGTCTATGTCAGACAGCCTCCAGGTTTCGAGAACCCCAAATATCCTAATCATGTCTACAAGCTTTCCAAAGCGTTGTATGGACTTAAGTAGGCCCCTAGAGCTTGGTATGAGAGGCTTAAGTCTTATCTTTTGAGGCATGATTTCGAGATGGGTAAAGTTGACAAGACCTTGTTCATTCGCCGGCTCGGCAATGACCTTCTGCTCGTCTAAATTTATGTTGATGACATCATCTTTGGCGGCTCTTTCCATGCTCTAGTTTCACAGTTCTCGGATATCATGAGCACCGAGTTTGAGATGAGCATGATGGGTGAGTTGACATTCTTCCTTAGCTTCCAGATCAAGCAGACTCGGGAGGGTACCTTCTTGCATCAAGGCAAGTACACTCGAGACCTCCTGAGACGATTTGACATGAGTGATGGAAAGCGGTGTCGACTCCGATGGCTTCTCTGACTGTTCTAGACCCGAGATGAGGACGGTGAGCGATCGATCAAAAGGAATTGAAGCATGATTGGCTCTCTCTTGTACCTCACTGCCTCGAGACCGGACATACACTTCTCCGTGTGTCTTTGTGCTCGGTTTCAGGCTTCTCCTCGCGTGTCTCACCGCCAGGCGGTGAAGCGCATCTTTCGGTACCTTCGAGCTACCATTGACTATGGTATCTGGTACTCTTCCTCATCCTGTCTATCCCTTAGAGCCTATTCGGATGCGCACTTTGCGGTGTAGGATAGATAGGAAGAGCACTTCGCACTGCCGGTTCATTGGCACTTCTCTCATTTCCGGTCCTCGAGGAAGCGGTCCGGTGTTGCACGCCCATCCGCTGCGGTGGCGAGCACGTTCTTCGCGCCCGATTCTTTGTAGCAGTGCTGGATGGTCTCGACTGCGGGACTTTGGGTTGCTATCGGCCGTGTTTCGCTCTTTTGCGATAACACGTCTGCGATTAGCATTGCTAAGAACCCGGTGCGGCACTCTCGGACCAAGCACATTGATATCGATATCATTTTCTTGAGACCATGTAGAGAAGGGTGACATAGTGCTTGATTTGTGGAGAGTGACCACCGGTTGGTGATATCTTCACCAAGCCTCAGACACTCGAGGTTTTCACTCTGCGGGAGAGCTTGGGGTGGTGTGTCCTTATGGACTGTTGTGAGGGAGCTTGTGCTTTCTCGCTTTACTATATTGATTATGCTTGTCTCATTTCATTGCATTGCATTTGCGGGTGCATTGGGCTTAGTCTTTCTAGCATAGGTTAGAATGTGTCTCTTGCTGAGTGCTTAGACTTCTTACTCTTATCTTGTGCTTTCAGGATAGCTGTTTCTTATCTCACTAGGTTGAGCTCACTCACTTCTTGTAGGTTCTAGCGAGGGTTGGGCCACCCTCGGGTAGACAGGGTACGTGTTTGCTCTCTAGTGTGTGTTTTACTCGACAGCTGTTGTTCTGGAGTCATATGGGGTAGATAAGAGTTAGTCTGAGTCATTAGTATTATCTATCTTATCTATGCTTTAAGGACTGCCTTTCTTGATTTATTTGCCAGCTCTTTCGTTTAATGCTTTGGTTCAAGGGGAGTTCATTTGGGAACTTCTAGATCTTAATGTTGACATAACTCAACTTGAACTAAAAGTTGCATCACATGTTAAGGGGGAGCTGGATTTTCTTCATTTACATTGTAATTTAGCTACATGGAGCCTTGATTATTATCCATTCATGACATGTTTACATTTATATTACATCTTGGCATGATTTGTGCTTCATTGCTAAATTGATCATGACTTTATATGTGTAGTCAAGTCTTTGACATGATAGGTTAATTAAAATGCTCAATTTGACCTAATTCATGTGATGTTAATATTTGAGACTAGTCGGCTTTCATTATCTTCTTATGGTTTATGCCATGTCAAATAGGCTGAGTTGAGTCTTGAATCATTGTTGAGCAATAGATTGAACTATATTAGTTTCTTGATGACACATAAGTTAGTACAATCTATTAAAAGCAAAAGATCTCTTTGTGCGAAAAACCGATCTCACCAATTCCTTCTCATGAGACGGCTTGCCATTGCACAAGGCATGAACTCAGGGGAGATTTGGATGACCAAGATCATCTTCTTAAGCTCATTGCTTGAAGTGGTCGCATAAGGCTTGAGGTCTAGCACATGACTAAACAAAAAAATGGTTGGAAACAATCATATGATTTCTAAAGTCAAAGTCTGTCAATTGTGCTCAATTGCTAAAAAGTCCAATGTACTCCAACAATTGTCTCATTCTTGAGCTAGTAGCACTCTAGTTGACTCAACACTAGCTTCTCGGTTCCATTTAGCTTATTGACATGGCTGTCTCATTTACGGATACCTCTAGCTAGACTAAAATCATGTTTGACCTGACTTGCTAAGCACTTTCACTAAAATTCAGATTATGCTTTATCTCGTTTAGCTTCTCTATACATACATAGTCATGATCTTGATAGCATACTTGTATGTTATGGCTTGGTGTAATACATTATGGTCATTTTGGATAATTCTCATGGCTCTAAATGCTTGGAATAAACAAACTTCAGCCATTTCATCCATCATCTTGACTTTTTCTCCTTCCTGCATTCTTGATGGGTTTATTGCCAAAAGGGGGAGAATAGTGGTAGAAAAAGTCACTTTGGGAGCTTTGAGGAAAAATTGTTCTTTCTTTTGCTCCTTTCTGTCGACATGGTCATTAACTTCATTCTTTTTCTTTTGGACCATGTTAGACTCTTCAAACTCAACTTTATGTTTTTTTTGGGTTTGTCAATATACTCATCAAGGGGGAGATTGAGAGACCATGTGGTGGTCATCCCGTTGAGAATGATGAGTAATTGACATCGTTTTAGGAAAAGTCGAGTTTGAGACGGTTGGTTCGAACCTTGGCGTTGCGTGGCGTAGCGGGCTCGGTCGGATCCGGTCGAACTTGTCGCACGGGTTTAGGGGCGTATTCTCTTGATGCGATAGGTTTGGATTTGATTATGCTTACATATATCGAACGATGCTATTTGATGTGTTTCTTGTCTGTGTTGACTGCAGGACATCGAGGCGGTGTCGTGGCGAGACATGGTGGACCGGACTAGGCGCAAGTGGCGCTGAGGTCAAAACGGTCGGGATGTGTCGAAGACGACGTAAACTCGAGGTGGTTGCGAGTCGGGAGACGAGGAACCAAAGCTGGAGCTACCGGTGATGGGCACAACGAGCGGCACGAGAGAACCGGACTAGACTCGGGTGGAGTCGGAGGTCTCGGTCGGTGTCGGGCGGACACGGACGGGCGGCGAGTGGACCGGACTAGACTCGTGGAGGAGTCGAGGTCGAGACGGTCAAGGTACCGGAGGTGGAAGCTTCCGGGAAGGTGCCAAAGGGGCAATTTGGTAAATTGACTCAAGCAAATGAGTGGAGTGGGTGGTTTTCCCTCCAAAATCTGGTTGTTGACTTTCTTGCCCCATTTGGTGTGTGAGGTGAGGAGTGGAACTTGTATGCCACTTCTTGATTTTCTTCTTCTAGTTTTGAGTGTGGCCTTAAGAAGGGAGCTCGTAGAAGAAGAGAGCAAGAAATGTATGAGCATCTGGAGAGTTCACGCATGTAAGCATGGATTCCAATTGAGAAGAAAAGAGAGTTGATATGAGTAGAGGAGTACTACTAGCCTTCTTATCTCTGCGTGAGGTTCTTTTTGGTTTAATTGCCATGATCTTTTTCTTTGAGAAATGAAGAAATTATCTCTCACTTTCTCTCTGTTGAGGCATGTTCAGTGAACATTGTTGTCGTCGGCTGGTTTGCTCTGTTTTTGGTTTCTTCTCAAGGGTTCGGTTCTCGTGCCTTATGCGTAAATGCTCCTTAATCTGAATTCTTGTGTCGGATTGTTATCTTGATCCTTGGCTAGTAGTCTTGTTTCATGATTTTCGGTTCTTTGCAAAACAAGTTCTTCATTCTGTTTGAGTGAGAAATTGATGTTTTATCCCAACGGAGGACATTCTATATTTGGTTTGATCTCTTGAAAATTTTCTCATCAATTCATTTGAATCTTTTGGTCACCTTGACAAAAAAGCGTGTTCAAAATTTCAGCTCTTGTTTCTTCTCTCTCTCGGCAAGCAACTAGAAATCAGCATTGCCTTTTTCTTTTTATTTCTTTTCACGATCGTTGTCTATTTTGCATGCAGTTCAAGCAGTGATATTTTAGTTGAATTTTTCTTGGTGGTCTCGATTTATGCTGAATTTTACTGATGTCGCATGCGTTCCAAATTTCAGAGAAATTAATTTTGTGTCTTTCGAAAATTCAATATTTGATCATCGGGGCATCTTTGAAGCGAGCGACATTCACCCCCCCTCTGTCGCCATTTTGGTCCTACAATTGGTATCAGAGCCGGTTAGCTCTTCTCGATAGATCTTTAACCGGTCTCAAGAGCTATGGCGACGGACAAGTATTCCACCAAGCCTCCGGTCTTTGATGGCCTGGATTACCCCTTCTGGAAGAGCCGAATGGAAACATACATCCAGGCTCAGGGGTATGCCATCTGGAGGAAGGTGAAGGTTCGGTTTGTTGTTCCTTCCGATGAGGGCGTCAATGTCGGAAACATGGTCGACGTTGAGGCAAACGCTAAGGCAAGGAACATCATAACCTGTGGCTCGAGTCGTAGTGAGTTTGACCGCATATCTCATCTTAGTCTGCTTTCGATATTTGGGCGACCCTCAATGCTTACCATGAGGGCACCACCCAAATAAAGGCGGTGCTGACGACAGACCAGTTCAAGCGAGATTACAACAAGTTTGAAATGCTCATTGGCGAGTCCCTTGATGAGTGTTTTGGCGTTTTCACAAGATCTTGAGCAACCTCCGAGCGGTCGGTCTCACGTAGCCCGACTCGGACAACGCTCGTTAGATGCTCACTGCACTCGATCTGCGTGTTTGGGAGATGAAAGTGACCACCATCAAAGACACGACGGATCTCTCGACCACGACTCTTGACGCTACTGTACTCGCGCCTCAAGACTCACGAGATTGATGTTGTCTCGAGGTCGAAGTCACGATCGATGGCCTTGGTCACCGATCCGTTTCTTCTTGGGCCTCTCTTCCGATTCGATTTGCGGTTTCTCCATTCTTTGCTCTCGTGGCGTGGCGATGATCGGTTAGGCGACTGCGGATGATCGATTGGCTCTCCTTGCTCGCAAATTTTCTCATGCTTACAAGAGAAGGAGGGACGGAAAGAGAGGAGGACCCGTGATTTGCTTCGAGTGTGGTGGCCCCAACCACATTGGGCAACCGCCCCAAGGCGGAGAAGGGCAAACTACGGCGGTTCGGGCAAGAACGACTACACCGACAAGAACGCAACAAGAAGCCTCCGGCTCGGGCGCAAGGCAAGAAGAAGTTCGCAACTTTGGGAAGGCCAAGAAGCTCTTCCACGCGTCCTCACCGCCTTCGACGACCTCGACCTCAGCGAGGTGGAGGGATGGAGCGACGATGATGGGACGGGGACCAAGAGCCCAAGGATGGCGGCAACGACTTCTCGGCATGTGCTTCATGGCCCTTGAGGCGAGATCGTGACAATGAGCTCTATTCCGACTCGACGAGGTATGTCCCTCCTATGATCAACTCAATGAAGCTTTTCTTAAGTTAGGAGGATTTCATGCTAGATCTAGAGCTAGATGTAGCGAGTTGGAGAAGGAAGTAGATAGATTGTCACGGAGCTTACTTCACTTATATCTCGCTCCCTCCGTGATGAATGTGATACATGCCCCGCTTTGTTGGAGATATGGAGAAGTTAAGGACCTCGCATGATAGTTTGTCCTCTGAACTAGACATTGTTAAGGTGGAGAACATTAGTCTTCTTCTTGAGCTTGAGATGAGTAGGATAGCTCCTGTTTCATCTTCTACTGTTGAGACTATTTCTTGCACCTCATGTGAGGATAAGGACAATGCTTTTAGAGGTCTTTATACCATGTTGCTTGATCTGCCTGAGACTTGTGAAAGTTGCAATAATTTAAAATGAACTTAAAAAGGCGGATCACAAAATTTGAGTTACAAGCATTTTACTTGAGCCTATTACTTCATGTGCAAATTGTCCCAAACTTACATCGAACTTGAATCGTCTCCAAGCAGTTTCAAGAATTTGTTGATGATAATAAGAAAATGGCTCGATGATCGTCTAAGGATCTGTTAGCTCACCATGCAAAAGTTGTAATAAACTAAAATCGATTTGATTGCCTTAGATGAAAAGTGTGTGGAGCTAACTAAGGACCTTCTAGAAAAATCACATCCTTCCTGTGCTTTCTGTGCTGAGGTGTTGGAAAAGGATAAGGACATGGTCGAGACGTTTAGGAAGAGTTACGAAGACCAAATGGCTAGGATTAGGACTGCCCCCTGTGTGTCCTGCGAAGCCCTCAAGGTTGAGGTGGCCGTGCATAAGGAGAAATATGCACGTGCTATTCGCTCTTCTGCTATTGGTTCTTCTCCTTCCTCTCCTCCTGCTGTCTCTTCTTCTTCTCCTTCCTCTTCTTGCACCTCTCTCTTTCGGGAGTGTCAGTACCTTATGAACACTCTCGAGAAATTTGTAGGAGGCAAGAAGAATCTCAATCTTATTCTAGACCAATCAAAGATTTGCAAGTTCAAACAGGGTCTAGGATATGATCTCCGTGAGGATGTGAGAAAACATCCACCTGTCGTGCTCAGACCCATAGCCGCAGGTGTGATTGAGGTCAAGCCCAAGAACAAGAAAGTTCAATTTAAATCAGCGGGCTTTGTTCAAGGATTTACGGCGACAAGGTGATTCCACCGTAGCTTGACCTCTCGGGCGAAGTCATCTCATGCTATACGCCTCTCGAAGGCGGTATCATTGCACCTTCTGTCAGAAGGATGAGCATTTATTTGACCATTGTTTTAAGCGCTCCAAGATCGCGCGTAGAGACCGTGTTGCTGCTCTTAGGCGTATTCAGGGTCAGCCCCAGACCTTGAGTGCACCTAAGACCAACACGAGGTCTAGGCTTGCTACTGTTGGTAGCTTTGGGCAGCATCGAGGACTTGGTTCTTCCGAGTTTTCTGTTTTTCATTCTCATGCTCCCTCTAGTCGTGACTTCCGCCGTTTTGAGGGTAGATCTCGTTTTTCCTATCGAGATGCCTACCCACGGCGTGATCAGCCTGTTGCCAGTGCACCGACTCGCTCGTCCGTAGCAGTCGGACCCAAGCAATGACTTGTGTCAATCCACGGACCTTACGCTTTGAGCGACGGAGAGCGTAGGGTAGTTAGAGGTCAGTCGTGTGTGACTACTTCTTCTGCTCGACGTGTGACTCAATATTGGGTTCCAAAATCTATTTTGATTTATCCCAGTACTGAGACTTTACTCTCTGTTTGACTCAGGTTCGCCGGGCAGGGAATGGAAAGGTTTGGCTCGTAGACTCCGGGTGTTCACGACACATGACCGGAGATTCACGTTGGTTTTCTTCCCTAGCCCGAGCTTCAGGTGATGAGACTATCACCTTTGGAGACTCTTCGTCTGGGACGCGCCATCGCCAAAGGTCTGTCTTGCGTTAATGACTCATTTGTTTTAAAAGATGTTGCCTTGGTGAGTAAACCGCATTACAATTTGCTTTCGGTTTCTCGACCACCGATGACGGTTTCGAGGTAAGTTTTAAGAAAAACACCTGCAAAATTGTTGATTCTTCGGGTAGTCTGGTTTGCGGGATTTCTCGTTATGGGAGGATCTTTCGTGCTGATTTTATTGAGTCTTCTGGTGATCCTCTCCGGTGTTTGGTTGCTTCTGAGTCCCGCGACCTTTCCTTCTGGCATAGGAGACTTGGTCATATTGGATTTGACCATTTGACTCGAGTTAGCGCCACGATCTCATTCGTGGTCTGCGAAACTCAAGATGGTCAAAGATCTTGTTTGCGCTCCATGCCGGCACGGCAAGATGGTTGCCGCTTCTCATCCTCCGGTCACAGTTACTATAACCGATGCACTGGGACAGCTGCTCCATATGGATACGGTTGGACCAGCTCGAGTGTAGTCAGCAGGAGGGAAGTGGTATGGTCTTGTCATAGTCGATGACTTCTCGAGGTATTCTTGGGTGTTTTTCTTGGCCTCGAAGGATGAGACGTTTACACATTTCGAGGTCTTTCAAGAGGCTTTCGTTGAGCTTCCGGTGCCTTACGAGCGATCCGCGATGACAATGGCACGGAGTTCAAGAATTCCTACTTTGAGAGTTTCGTGGTGAGGCAGTGTAGAGCACCGTTCTCTTCTCCATCGTCCCTCGCCAGAATGGCGTTGTGGAGAGGAAGAACCGCACCTTGGTCGAGATGGCCGGGCGATGCTTGATGAGTACTCTACACCGGAAGTTTTGGTCGAGGCTATAGCCACCGCGTGCCATGTTTGAACGAGTTTTCTTGCACACTTGCATCGCACTTCTTATGAGTTGAGATACGGAAAGCCAGTGTTTCCATTTTCGTGTGTTTGGTTGCAAGTATTTTATTCAAGTGCGGGAACCTAGATAAGTTCGAGTCACGTTCTTGTGATGGACTCTTTCTAGGCTACTCGACTTCTTGGCGAACCTATAGGGTGCAGGCTGCGAGTCTAGCAAAATGGTAGAAACACGTGAGGTAACCTTCGATGAGGCGGTCAGGAATAGGCCCGATATCTCGTGTTCACTAGAGCGATCCGAGACCATCTTCGTGGATGATGAGGATGATGGAGATGAGGGTTGTCTACCGATCCAGTTCCTCCTCCACCCCTTGAGGTGTCTTCTTCCACAGCACCTCGAGGTGATCAGCCCTTACCTTCTGCTTCTTCTAGAGCTAGTGGCTCTGTTCCTACCCCGTCAGGTCACGAGGTAGTGGCCACTTCTTCACCTCATCCTGGACCTCCAAGACATATCTAAAAATCTCATCCTTCAGAGCAGATGATTGGAGACCTCTTTGAACGAGTCACACGCTCCAAGTCTGGTGTGTCACTTTTCTGTCTCCACTCTGCCTTCGTTGCCTCCTTTGAGCCCAAAGACATTTGTCATGCTTTATCTGACGAGTCTTGGATCAATGCCATGCATGAGGAGCTGGAGAGTTTCGAAAGAAACAAGGTTTGGACACTTGTTGAGCCCCCACGATGTCACAATATTATTGGAACTAAGTGGGTGTTCAAGAACAAGCAGAGTGAAGATGGAGTGGTCATTCGAAACAAGGCTAGACTGGTTGCTCAGGGGTACTCCCAGGTCGAGGGTCTAGACTTCGAGGAGACCTTCGCCCCTGTAGCTCGTCTTGAGGCCATTAGAATTCTGCTTGCCTTTGCAGCTTCTAAGGGTTTCAAGCTTTACCAGATGGACGTTAAGAGCGCCTTTCTTAATGGCTTCATTGAGGAAGAAGTCTATGTCAGACAGCCTCCAGGTTTCGAGAACCCCAAATACCCTAATCATGTCTACAAGCTTTCCAAAGCGTTGTATGGACTTAAGTAGGCCCCTAGAGCTTGGTATGAGAGGCTTAAGTCTTATCTTTTGAGGCATGATTTCGAGATGGGTAAAGTTGACAAGACCTTGTTCATTCGCCGGCTCGGCAATGACCTTCTGCTCGTCTAAATTTATGTTGATGACATCATCTTTGGCGGCTCTTTCCATGCTCTAGTTTCACAGTTCTCGGATGTCATGAGCACCGAGTTTGAGATGAGCATGATGGGTGAGTTGACATTCTTCCTTAGCTTCCAGATCAAGCAGACTCGGGAGGGTACCTTCTTGCATCAAGGCAAGTACAATCGAGACCTCCTGAGACGATTTGACATGAGTGATGGAAAGCCGGTGTCGACTCCGATGGCTTCTACAGCCGTTCTAGACCCAGATGAGGACGGTGAGCCAGTCGATCAAAAGGAATTCAGAAGCATGATTGGCTCTCTCTTGTACCTCACTGCCTCGAGACCGGACATACACTTCTCCGTGTGTCTTTGTGCTCGGTTTGAGCTTCTCTCGCGTGTCTCACCGCCGGCGGTGAAGCGCATCTTCGGTACCTTGAGCTACCATTGACTATGGTATCGGTACTCTTCCTCATCCTGTCTATCCCTTAGAGCCTATTCGGATGCGCACTTTGCCGGTGTAGGATAGATAGGAAGAGCACCGCACTGCCGGTTCATTGGCACTTCTCTCGTTTCCGGTCCTCGAGGAAGCGGTCCGGTGTTGCACGATCCGCTGCGGTGGTCGAGTGCGTTGTTGCAGCCCGATTGTTGTAGCAGTGCTGGATGGTCTCGACTCTGCGGGACTTTGGGTTAGCTATCGACCGTGTTTCGCTCTTTTGCGATAACACGTCTGCGATTAGCATTGCTAAGAACCCAGTGCAGCACTCTCGGACCAAGCACATTGATATCGATATCATTTTCTTGAGACCATGTAGAGAAGGGTGACATAGTGCTTCGGCCAGGAGAGTGACCACCGGTTGGTCGATATCTTCACCAAGCCTCTGGACAGCTCGAGGTTTTCAGCTCTGCGGGGAGAGCTTGGGGTGGTGTGTCCTTATGGACTGTTGTGAGGGGGAGCTTGTGCTTTACTGCTTTACTATATTGATTATGCTTCTGTCTCATTTCTGTTGCATTGCATTTGCGGGTGCATTGGGCTTAGTCTTTCTAGCATAGGTTAGAATGTGTCTCTTGCTGAGTGCTTAGACTTCTTACTCTTATCTTGTGCTTTCAGGATAGCTGTTTCTTATCTCACTAGGTTGAGCTCACTCACTTCTTGTAGGTTCTAGCGAGGTTGGGCCACCCTCGCAGAGGTGGTGCGTGTTTGCTCTCTAGTGTGTGTTTTACTCGACAGTTGTTGTTCTGGAGTCATATGGGGTAGATAAGAGTTAGTCTGAGTCATTAGTATTATCTATCTTATCTATGCTTTAAGGACTGCCTTTCTTGATTTATTTGCCAGCTCTTTCGTTTAATGCTTTGGTTCAAGGGGAGTTCATTTGGGAACTTCTAGATCTTAATGTTGACATAACTCAACTTGAACTAAAAGTTGCATCACATGTTAAGGGGGAGCTGGATTTTCTTCATTTACATTGTAATTTAGCTACATGGAGCTTTGATTATTATCCATTCATGACATGTTTACATTTATATTACATCTTGGCATGATTTGTGCTTCATTGCTAAATTGATCATGACTTTATATGTGTAGTCAAGTCTTTGACATGATAGGTTAATTAAAATGCTCAATTTGACCTAATTCATGTGATGTTAATATTTGAGACTAGTCGGCTTTCATTATCTTCTTATGGTTTATGCCATGTCAAATAGGCTGAGTTGAGTCTTGAATCATTGTTGAGCAATAGATTGAACTATATTAGTTTCTTGATGACACATAAGTTAGTACAATCTATTAAAAGCAAAAAGATCTCTTTTGTGCGAAAAAACTGATCTCACCAATTCCTTCTCATGAGACGGCTTGCCATTGCACAAGGCATGAACTCAGGGGAGATTTGGATGACCAAGATCATCTTCTTAAGCTCATTGCTTGAAGTGGTCGCATAAGGCTTGAGGTCTAGCACATGACTAAACAAAAAAAATGGTTGGAAACAATCATATGATTTCTAAAGTCAAAGTCTGTCAATTGTGCTCAATTGCTAAAAAGTCCAATGTACTCCAACAATTGTCTCATTCTTGAGCTAGTAGCACTCTAGTTGACTCAACACTAGCTTCTCGGTTCCATTTAGCTTATTGACATGGCCTGTCTCATTTCTGGATACCTCTAGCTAGACTAAAATCATGTTTGACCTGACTTGCTAAGCACTTTCACTAAAATTCAGATTATGCTTTATCTCGCTTAGCTTCTCTATACATACATAGTCATGATCTTGATAGCATACTTGTATGTTATGGCTTGGTGTAATACATTATGGTCATTTTGGATAATTCTCATGGCTCCAAATGCTTGGAATAAACAAACTTCAGCCATTTCATCCATCATCTTGACTTTTTCTCCTTCCTGCATTCTTGATGGGTTTATTGCCAAAAGGGGGAGAATAGTGGTAGAAAAAGTCACTTTGGGAGCTTTGAGGAAAAATTGTTCTTTCTTTTGCTCCTTTCTGTCGACATGGTCATTAACTTCATTCTTTTTCTTTTGGACCATGTTAGACTCTTCAAACTCAACTTTATGTTTTTTTTGGGTTTGTCAATATACTCATCAAGGGGGAGATTGAGAGACCATGTGGTGGTCATCCCGTTGAGAATGATGAGTAATTGACATCGTTTTAGGAAAAGTCGAGTTTGAGTCGGTTGGTTCGAACCTTGACGTTGCGTGGCGTAACGGGCTCGGTCGGATCTGGTCGAACTTGTCGTACGGGTTTAGGAGGCGTATTCTACTGATGCGATAGGTTTGGATTTGATTATGCTTACATATATCGAACGGTGTTATTTGATGTGTTTCTTGTCTGTGTTGACTGCAGGACATCGAGGCGGTGTCGTGGCGAGACACGGTGGACCGGACTAGGCGCAAGTGGCGCTGAGGTCAGAACGGTCGGGATGTGTCGAAGACGACGTGAACTCGAGGTGGTTGCGAGTCGGGAGACGAGGAACCAAAGCTGGAGCTACCGGTGATGGGCACAACGAGCGACGACGAGAGAACCAGGACTAGACTCAGGTGGAGTCGGAGGTCTCGGTCGGTGTCGGGCGGACACGACGGGCAGCGGCGAGTGGACCGGACTAGACTCAGGGAGGAGTCGAGGTCCAGACGGTCAAGGTACCGGAGGTGGAAGCTTCCGGGAAGGTGCCAAAGGGGCAATTTGGTAAATTGACTCAAGCAAATGAGTGGAGTGGGTGGTTTTCCCTCCAAAATCTGGTTGTTGACTTTCTTGCCCCATTTGGTGTGTGAGGTGAGGGAGTGGAACTTGTATGCCACTTCTTGACTTTCTTCTTCTAGTTTTGAGTGTGGCCTTAAGAAGGGGAGCTCAGGTAGAAGAAGAGAGCAAGAAATGTATGAGCATCCTGGAGAGTTCACGCATGTAAGCATGGATTCCAATTGAGAAGAAAAAGAGAGTTGATATGAGTAGAGGAGTACTACTAGCCTTCTTATCTGCTGCGTGAGGTTCTTTTTGGTTTAATTGCCATGATCTTTTTCTTTGAGAAATGAAGAAATTATCTCTCACTTTCTCTCTATTGAGGCATGTTCAATGAACATTGTTGTCGTCGGCTGGTTTGCTCTGTTTTTGGTTTCTTCTCAAGGGTTCGGTTCTCTGTGCCTTATGCAGAAATGCTCCTTAATCTGAATTCTTGTGTCGGACTGTTATCTTCAGTCACTTGGCTAGTAGTCTTGTTTCAGTACTTTTCAGTTTGCTGCAAAACAAGTTCTTCATTCTGTTTGAGTGAGAAATTCAGTGTTTTATCCCAACGGAGGACATTCTATATTTGGTTTGATCTGTGCTGAAAATTTTCTCATCAATTCATTTGAATCTTTTGGTCACCTTCGCAAAAGACGTGTTCAAAATTTCAGCTACTGTTTCTTCTCTCTCTCTCGGCAAGCAACTAGAAATCAGCATTGCCTTTTTCTTTTTATTTCTTTTGCTGATCGTTGTCTATTTTGCATGCAGTTCAAACAGTGATATTTTTAGTTGAATTTTTTACTGGCTGGTCTCGATTTATGCTGAATTTTACGATGTCGCATGCTCCAAATTTCAGATAAATTAATTTTGTGTCTTTCTGAAAATTCAGTATTTGATCTGTCGGGGGCATCTTTGAAGCGAGCGACATTCACCCTCCCTCTGTCGCCATTTTGGTCCTACATTCTTAGAACCATAATCAGGAAATTTCCAAACTTGATTCAAATGGAGAAGTACAAACTCTAGACTCAGATTACAAATTAGTTGATAAGAGACTATCACTGGTAGTTAGATTGATGGTACTCGCAGCAGAAAAGGAAAACACGTGAAAATATTTCCTTGTAGAAACCACTCTCTATTTATATATAGATCAAAAGAACATGAACACAAACATAACTAGGCCATTTGTTCGGAATGACTTTATAAATTTTTTCCACACAAACTCTCACATCCAGCAAGGCGTGTACGGAAAAGACGCGTTTATGAGCCGTTCGTTAGGTAATTCTTGGTCGTAACCTGTTGGGTATATATTGCCCAAGTCTTGAATCTTGGGACTATTCAAATGATAGGCCAATCCTCTCCTCAATGATTCACCCAAGAATACGACCTCTTTGAATGGATGAAATCCCAGGATCTCAATATATCCATAGTAGCGTTCTTCAGCCACATCTTCATTATCGAGAACGTCATCGTTGTCGGAGCTCCAATCGAATTTCTCCTCCACCGCCGGTTCTTTCACATTGTCGTCTTCATTATGTTCTTCGTAATAGTTAATATCCTGCAGTATCCATGGGCCGCAAACTTGTCGATCGTAACTCCGACGTGACAGCATGCGCTCAAGGTCATTCTGATGCTTCAGCACCCACTCCATCTGATCACATGATTCATGAAGGATCCACACACGAAGCCTGAACCATCCATCAACTAACGCACAATACACCCCCTTCTCCGATCGTCCTAGATGAAGCCCATGGCTGTCGACTCCTACACCCATCGGCGGTTTAGTTACTTGGTACTTATCATTCGACAAGGATATTCTGCGAAATCAAAGCATTGGTTGGAAACGTTATTAAACAGTAGAAGTGGGCAATATTTTTATTAGGGTGTTGATAAACATCACCCGGATGTTTTCTTCCTCACTATCATTTAGATTTGTGACCATTAGATTAGAGATCCAATGGCCATAAATTCTCCCACACCCCCTAAAAAAATCATCCTCCTCTAAAAAAAGGGGTCGTTGGATCTCTAATCCAATGATTTTAAATCTGAATGATTGTTACAAAAGAAACATCTTTTTATTAAGCGAAAATCAAAATCAAATGATGATATTAAGGGTGAGTAGGTCGCTACCTCATGACAAGATTAGCTTGGCAGTGCACGTAAAGTGCTCCGCGCCAGTAGACACCGTTGCATTCATGGAGCGGCCAGTCTGATCGCACATCGGCGACGGTCCCCGCAGCCTCCCCTCGGCGAATGTAGGACCTCTTCTCCCACCGCCTTGTCCTTGACGAGAAGACATGCAAGATGCATGGCGTCGGTGGCCATTCGGATTTGTCGCGGAGACGGGATCGCCTACGCTTGTGATGAAAGCGCGGAATCGAGAATACCTCGTAGTGCGGCGACACGGCGGGATCAAATACGAGGTATTCCACGCGGAAGGAGCTGATCCCCATGCGCGGGGAAGGGCGTGCAGGCAAGGGAGCATACCATCGCGTGGCAGGGTTGACCACGTAGTCTTCAAGCAGGAGGAGGCCATTGCAGTGATCCCGGACCAAGTCCCACCGGTCCTGGTCGGGCAAGTAGTCGAACTTGCCGGAGATCGTGGGGCCCGTCGAGGGGCGGGAGAAGAATTCGGGGCGATCTAGGTTGTGGAAGTCGATGAAAACGCCGCCTACCGAGTGCGGGAGGAGGTCTGCACGCAGCAGGCGGTGGGCGTCGATGATGGCGCGCCACGCCTTGCAGACGCAGCGGGACGCGGCGAGGGAGCGCGGGGCGAGACGGCGGAGCACATCCGCGAGCACGTCGTCCGCTAGCCCCGCCGCCATGTCCTCCCATTGCTCCATCCCTCCCTCCCTTGCAGCCTTCCTTGATTGCTGTTGGCTTCCCTCGGCAATCGATCGTTCGCTCGCAGCCTGGCCCCGGAGTCGTGGTCACGACGATCGATCGAGGCGGTGCAACTCCTCTGCTCCTGGATCCGACCGAGCTCTTTATCTTGGTCGATGTTGCTGTCCGCACCGCGAAACAACCGTATCCCCTCCGAACTGCTGTATCGATCGAACGAATCGGAGGAGGAGATGTAACAGTTGTTGGAGTCGGATTGGATTGGATGTTTGAATCGGCAGGTGTGTTTGGGCCTCCTTTGGGGGAATACAGTGTTAGCCCAGAAAAATAAACAAGCAAAAAACAATACGGAAGAACACGATTCATTGGGAGGAGATGAACACGAAAGGAAGATACACACGAAGATTTGGTGGAGCTGCTACTGCCTAGCCCTCCAAATGTTGGTTTCTTTCTTTTATTCACTTCTCTCCTCCATACAAAACAGGACTCTAGTACTTAAATAGACATCATTCAGTCAAGGAGTAACTACTCACTCCTATTCTTATGCTACTACAACTGCACATGCATGACCCATTCTGATGGCTCTCCTTGCACGCATTCAATGACTTGGTCACTAACACGTTGGTTTCTTGCATACATTCCGTTGGTTTCTTGCATGCATTCAATGACTTGGTCACTAACACGTTGGTTTCTTGCATGCATGCATTTGCATACAAATAACACACTGGCTTCTTGCATGCATTCAATGACTTGGTCACTAACACGTTGGTTTCTTGCATGCATTCCGTTGGTTTCTTGCATGCATGCATTTGCATACAAATAACACACTGGCTTCTTGCATGCATTCAATGACTTGGTCACTAACACGTTGGTTTCTTGCATGCATTCCGTTGGTTTCTTGCATGCATGCATTTGCATACAACTAACACATCGGCTTCTTGCATGCATGCATTTTCATACAACTAACAAACATTCAAGACTAAACAAGTACTAGTCAAGATTAGTGTTAACAAATTCCCCCCTAATCTTGACTTCCGTTTATTTGAGTACCTTCTCGCCAAGCCTCAAAGTAGCGCCGGATCGTCACCGACGTCAGCCATAATGAGATGCGCCTCCTCCTTATGGCATTCGGAAGCAAAATGTCCATAGTCATTGCAATTGTAGCATCTTACTTTAGCCTTGTCAAATTTGCGATACCTACGGTTTCGACCACCATTGCCATCGGGACCGTCGCCTTTGCGCTTTGACAATCAGGCCTCCCACTCGGTCCGCGTGAGGAGAAGATGTTCGTCGTTGTTGTCGTCGCCCGGAACGCATAGACGCTCCTCATACGCCTTGAGGCGGCCGATCGCTTCTTCCACCGTCATTGTCTTCAAGTGTCCAAATTGCTCAATGGTTGAGACAATCTGCAGGTACTTGTTCAGGACAGCGCAGAGAAGCTTCTTCACGACGTAGCTTTCCTCCACCTTGTCGCCAAGACTGCGAATCTGATTGACGAGAGTCATCAATTTCACGGCGAAGTCGTCCACCGACTCTGTTTCCTTCATGCACAAACCCTCAAATTCACTCTTAAGGGTCTGCACGCGCGCCTCTCCTTTTCGGCGAGTAAAAGGAGGGTCTCCTCCGGGACTTCTTGGAAGATGGTCGCAAGGGCCATCTGATCTTTGCGTTCATCAACGTCGTCGGCCACCACAGCTTCCCAAACGCCTTGAGCCTTCATGAACAACGGCGTGAAACAGCAGCTGAGGTGGCCGATGAGGACAACGGAGCCGTGGACGGGGATGGAGAGGTTCGGCCTTCGTTCACCGTAGCGCTCGTGAGTAGATCGGGCGTGTTTGGGACTTCCGTAGGCTTGAACAACAACGTGAACCCAAGCCCTGCCGAATCCCCTTAATTTTTTATAGCGCTAGGTGACCGGGACCAAAACCAAACAGGTTGGTTGCCGCCTCCGATCAAGGCGCGCGAGTGGAGGCGTGCCTCCCTGAAAAATCTCGGGTTGTTAGCCGAGAGATCAACCCAACATTCTCCCCTTTGATCGTAAGGCTAACATCATAAGCTCATTCTCAATAAAACAGCATACCAAGACAATGTATTGCATGGCCAATGAAGTACCATACAACCCCAGTACCTATAGTACACTATCTTATCTTGAAATGGATATTCATTATACTTAATGGGAGTTGGTTTGCTTTACGGTTCTTTTATCCAGAATCAGAGACTTTTCAATAAACCCATGCCGGCAATATGATCATGAAAAATATTGGGTGGTAAGCCTTTGGTAAGCGAATCCGCAAGCATTGATTTAGTATTAATATGCTTGATACTTATAGTTTGATCATGAATTCTATCTTTCACAACATAATACTTAATGTCAATGTGTTTGGCAGCACCACTTGACTTGTTGTTATTTGCATAAAAGACTGTGGGTTCATTATCGCAGTATAAAGTGAGTGGTTTAGAAATGTTGTCTACCACTTTAAGTCCCGGGATAAAATTCTTAAGCCATATAGCCTGCCCGGTATAACGCAAAGCTTTCTTAACGGCCTTCCAGTGGTCCGGTCCTGGAATTGACTGATATCTGCCAAGCATCCCGGTTACAAAAGCTAAATCAGAGCGTGTACATACTTGAGCATACATAATGCTTCCGACAGCTGAATCACAAGGAACCGACTTCATTTGATCAGTTTCATATTGGTTCCTTGGACACTAAAATGTCCCAAACTTATCGCCCTTAACAATAGGAGCAGGCGAGCCAGAGCACTTATGCATATTGTATCTTTTCAGTACTCTGTTAATGTATGCCTTCTGAGATAAACCTAATATTCCTTTGGATCTATCTCGGTGAATTTCAATGCCAAGAACATAAGAGGCGTCACCGAGATCCTTCATATCAAAATTAGATGAAAGAAATCTCTTGGTCTCAAACAGCATATCTTTATCGCTGCTGACCAATAAGATATCATCCACATAAAGTACTAAGATGGTGAATTTACTCCTCTTGAACTTAACATATATGCAGTTATCAACATTATTTTCTTTAAAATCAAAACTTCTTATGATCTTATCAAATTTGAGGTACCACTGCCTCGACGCTTGTTTTAAACCATAAATGGATTTCTTAAGTCGACATCTCATATGCTCCTTGCCTTCCACGACAAAACCTTCTGGTTGAGCCATATAAACATTCTCTTGCAAGTCACCATTAAGAAATATCATCTTAACATCCATCTAATGTAGCTCTAAATCATAATGAGCTACAAGTGCCATAACAATTCTGAATGAATCTTTAGTTGAGACAGGAGAAAAAGTGTCACTATAGTCAATCCCCTCTCTTTGTGAGAAGCCTTTTGTTACGAGCCTTGCTTTGAACCTTTTGATATTTCCCTTAGAGTCGTGTTTGGTTTTGAAGACCTATTTGCAGCCTACTGTTTTGACTTCGTCAGGAATTTTTACTAAGTCCTATACATCATTAGTGCTCATAGAGTTTAGTTCATCCTCCATGGCTTCAAACTATTTAGAAGAATGTTTACTCATTATGACATCTCTATATCATTAACATCCTCATTCATATAGACTACATAATCATTTGAGATGGCAGATCCTCTCTCCTGCTGTGATCTTCTAATAGGTGCAACGGTTATTTCAGGAGACCTCAACAATAGGTGCAACATTAGGAATTTCGGAGACCTCAACAGTGCGTGTAACAACAGTATTTTCTACTGGAGGTGCAACCTCCTGAGGCACACGAATAAAGATCTCTGAATGAGCGGTGCAAGAACATAAACCCGCTTCTCCTCAAGATCTATTTTTCTGGGCTCCAGGCTCTCGTTATTTTCTAAGAACACAATGTGTCTTGTTTCTACAAACTTAGTTATCCTATCATGACAATAAAATCGATACCCTTTGGATCTTTCGGGATGCCCAATAAAATGGAAACTTATTGTCTTAGGGTCCAATTTCCTAATATGTGGATTAAACAACTTAGCTTCAGCACAACAACCCACACTCGTAAATATTTCATACTCGGTTTCCTCCCAGTCCATAATTCATAAGGTGTTTTAGGTACTGATTTACTGGGAACCCGATTAAGAATATGTGCGGCTATCTTTAGTGCTTCCATCCACAAGCCAACTGGTAAACTAGAATGGCTAAGCATGCTCCGTACCATATCCATAAGTGTACGGTTGCGTCTTTCAGCTACACCATTCTGCTGAGATTCGCCCGGTATAGAATACTGGGCAACAATGCCATTTTTCTGAAGGAACTTAGCGAAAGGGCCAGGAATTCACATATGCTCCTAAATCAATTAAAGTTTTATATTTGAGGTGAAATCCATCAATAAATTTGTATGAAACTTCTACGAACCATTTTTGTTTAAAATATGTTTCTATAGAGCTCACAACTTCTTGATTATTTTGCGAATCATTTCTTCTTCAGATTCACTTTGTTTCTATGATTTGAACTCTCCTTTTGAATTCTCGTAGCTCTTCTTTTATATAACTTTGTTCTTGAAGGAGGTCATTTAAATCCAGTTGTTTGTTCATTTTTTATAACTCTCTACTTTTTAAAAGATTTCATCTATGAAGAAATACTTTTTATGTTGGATATCTTTTACTAACTTATCTTTGTTGGTTTTGATTCTTGATAAGAATCTTTCCAACATAACTTTTTTCTCTTTGATTTTGCACTGTATCAAAGGTGTCTAATACAAATTATTTTAGGTCTGTAAAAACTATTATATTTTCATCAAAGTCATCATCAGAGACACCTTGCTCACAATAAGAGCACTCACTATTTTCACAATGATTTATTTCTAAATTACTTTCATTTTCAGAGCTAGATTCATTATCAATATGATTTATAATTTCTCCTAACATTTCTTTAATATCTTCAGGTTCTGACTCTAGCAAGGCTTGAATTTCCTTTTTGACCTTAGATCTAAAGCACTAGCTTGTTGTATAACCTTTTAGTACGCATTTGTAGCGTACAATTTTCCTTAGTTTATTTTCTTAGTTTATTTTCTTTCTTAGGAGGTTTTCTATTACGCTTTCTTTTAATATAGTATGCTTCTTTCTCATTATTATCATGATTTTTTCTAAATCGTTCAATATATAACCTTTTAGTACGCATTTGTAGCATACAATTTTTCATGGTTTATTTTCTTTCTTAGGAGGTTTTCTATTACGTTTTCTTTTAATATAGTATGTTTCTTTCTCATTATTATCATGTTTTTTTCTAAATCGTTCAACATACTTTGTTTTATTCAACAACAATCATTAAAACAACAATCATTAAGGCTGCTTCTCTTTTTGGGTTACCACTAGCTATGCAAGCATTAATATACATGATCATTTGATGGCAAAGGGTAAATATTTCATATTTTGTGTATCCATCTATATTCTATTTCAAAATTTCTTTGCCATTAAAATATGTCATATTACTAATCTGAGGTCTTTCTTCAGATTGTAGGTCAGCATAAGTTGGTCTAGGATAATAATTTCTTATCATAGTAGTATAAGTAGTAGGTTTAAAAATTTTATTGATCATGCTATTATTTTTTTCATCAGAGATTTGATTGATATTTTTGTTTACCTTTAAGTTATTTAATTTATTGGCTAACTCACTAACCAATTCTTTAGATACAGATGATCATATTGCTTTTTGTTTCTTAAGTTTTATGTTAGGATTTATTATTTGTGGGGTAAACAATGGAGTAACAGACTAAGTACTGGATGCTTTAGATTAAGAATTAAATGGATAGTTTACTTTTACCTCAGTCTTGCCTAACTTAGAGCCTTCCAAAAGGATGTTCTCGATGCGGTCCATTTGCTGTCCAAGAGTTTGTCAAGATATGTTTGCAAAGTTTTGTTGTTCCACTAGGTGTCCTATGTGTTCTACCTTTACAGGATCACCATAAGTGTTTTTAGAAATATTTTTTAATGGGGATGCTTTGAAGCTTTCTCCTTGGGCATTGTTTGGTCGTTGTATAGACTCAAAAGGAGGATGGACAGATTCTTCAATCTTTCCACCAGAGTTCTTCCATTCTTTTGAAACCTTTTTGATGACACTTAAGTCATCAATCTTTACTTTATTTCGATCACATTTTAGATCATCTATTTCAGACCATAGTTATCTAATTTAGACTTTTGTTTATCTAGTTCAGACTTTGGTTCAGTTTTGGTTTTTAATTTACTCTTTGGTTTAAAGAATTCTTCAAAGTGTATGATCTGCATATTTTCATGTCAATCAAAAAAGTAAATATGTCTTTTTTTTATTCTTTCATTTCTTTGTATCAAACTTCTCTTATTCTCTTTATATAAGGGTTGTCTACATTTTGTAATATCTTTCAAGCTTAACTTTATTTTCAAGAAGATCAAGATTTATCTTAAGGAGTTCCTTATCAATTTCAAACTCATGATCTTCTTATTCTTTTTCTATAATGTTGATCTCAAAATATGAGATTGAGGGCTCATACTGATTATACTCATAGGTGGTCTATTATCAAGACTAACAGAAGGTCTTGACCGAAGGAAAACTATTCTTTTTGAAGAGAATGTTATCTCAACATCTCTATCTGATATCTCAGTTAAAGACTCTACTTCATTTTGTTGAGCGGCTTTTGGTTCTATTGCTTGGAGGAGAGTCCACTTCTCAAGAAGTGTTATCTCATCTCACTTCAAGGTTCTGGGAGTGATAATGTGATTTCTAGGATTGGCTGGAGGAGAGCGGTTAGACCTTTTTGTGTATTTTGTTTTGCACATGGGACTAATGTGGTCATGGCTTTCTAATAAATTCTATATATCACTAAAATGTTTTCACTTTCAGGCTCAAGATCAAAGCCAGATATTTGTAAGGTTAAGGTCAAAACCTTGTAGATATTTAAATCTGAAATAGTTTTAAAAATTTGGGAAAGTGCTAAAGAACACTGGACCATTACTAAGACTGCTTCAACCATTCCGAGAAAAAAGTCCTTAAATCTTTTATTTCCGCAATCTCTTAAATAAGCCAACACAAAAATATTTAAACCTTTTCGAGTTAAAGATCGAATAGCAACTTGAACCAAGCCAAAATGTAAATAATGATACTGAAGTTTTCTTTTATACGATTGATTTCTTTTTCAGAAAGAAGATGTAATGTTTCATGCAGGGGTCTAATAGGAAGAGTTTTTCTATAGTTATATAGGAAAATGGTTCTATACTCTTATAGGAAGAGTTTTTCTATAGTTATATAGGAAAATAGTTCTATACTCTTAGGAGTATGTACTCTCACTTCCAATATACCTTTTAATGGTGTTGTTATACCTATTTATCTATTTGAACATACTCTAATAATAATTATAAGATACTCTAAAATGAGTTTTATGAAAAATCTCATCAAAGTCCACTTTTTATAACATAATTTGTATGTACTCCTTTTATACATAAAAAAGTGTATATAGCAAAAAAAATAAAGGGCTCTGATGAAAATTTTTCAACCAAGTCACATTGGTATATCTTAGAATTAGTATTTAAATATACCAGAAAAGATAAATATGTATAAAATATTCACTTAAGTAGTACATTGAAAGTACGAGTATATACTCTTGAGAGTACAAAAAAGGCTTATATTTATATTTATATATATTTTACTCCCGAGTGTAATCACACCACCTCTAATAAATACCACATAAACAAACTTAAAATACCCCTTTATCACTTTAGGTATACCCGTATACTAACTATAAGATACTCCAATGTGAGATGTTGTTATACATCTTTATCTATTTGAGTATACTGTAATAATGATTATAAGATATTCCAAAGTGAGTTCCATGAAAAATTTCATGAAAGTCCACTTTTTATAACATAATTTATCTATGTACTTTTTTATACATGAAAAAATGTCTATAGCAAAAATAAAAGGATTCGATGAAAATTTTTCAACAAAATCATATTAAAGTATCTTAGAATTAGTATTTAAATATACCAAAAGTGATAAAAAGATATAAAATAGTTGTTCAATTAGTATATTGAAAGTAGGAATATGTACTCCCAAGAGAACGGAAAAGGCTTCACATACATATATACATACATAAATTAGGAAACCAACACACCCTGAATTTCAAAACAATTCCTTTGACCACTAGGAAGTCATCATAATGTTTTTTTTCTGCACAATGGCAACGGCCAGGTAGCAAATTTAAGAGCAAAACCTGAATCAAACACAACTATACAAGACAAGAAAGAAACGAGCACTGTCCTAGAACGGTGTGGGCATGTGCTTTTACAGGTACAAAAGGATTAACCCGTTCCTAGGAGGAACTTCAAGAAAACTCCACTTTACATTGCAAATAGCCCAGTGGTGGCGCCAACCCTGCTAACATACTCTACTGGAAGCAAACGAGCTACCCAGCACACTGATCAAAAAGATCTATAACCCTATTTCCATTAAAAGGGACTGCCATTAGTTCATGAACAACCTACAGTAGTGTCCAGAAATGACCTACATCCCGGTTAAAGTGTTTCGCTGATCACTACAAGACAAAAAGAATTCACATAGCCAAAGCAATGATTATTAACAGAATCTTTGTTGTGTTTGTACTGCTGTACATAGGGCACAATTCTCCGGGCTTGGGAGGAAACAAATGATGTTCTCCAGCTACCCAATAGAAATGATGCCATGGCTTCTGCAGTGTGCAAGATCTTGTCAGGTAAAGGCCTCAACCTCAAGAAACACATCATGCTAGTCTCGCCTTGAGAAAAAGCTGAACAATCAAGCAAAAAACTTGCAATTGATGCAAAAGAGAGTGTCAGCTGGGAGCTTGCCGGGGTAGCACATAAAAGAATCTATTACCGATTTCTAGCTATCTCACGCACGCCTGCATTCCTGTATCGTGTAATTGGCACGATGTTATTTGACAAGTGACAAAACATGTGAAAGACTATAACATCAAAATTGTAAAAATCAGCTAGAATGAACTTAGTCACTACTCATGGCATATAATCAGAAAAGGTTTCAATAATCATGTTGTTTCTAAAATTGTTTGGAAAATACTAGAATTTCCTCTGAATGGTGCCATGTACATCAATAATACAGCAGAGGTCCTATGGGCTATGGTCATAATACAGAACATATGTAATCAAGTCTCTTCCAGGATGATGTCAGATAATTTCTACCAGCATACGTATCAATTATGAATCACCAATACTGATTGATAAAACTACTAGATAATGATGAAATACAAGCAAAGGTGCAAGCATAACTATTGAAGACACTCTGGAATATGAAATTGCTTAATTGGAACATTTTATATTGCAAAGTCACGAAACACTCAAGGCATTTTGATTGGTGTGAACAAGACAAAATTGCAACTATAATATAAGAAGAATCCAAAACATTAGCTACTATGGACAAATAGCATACTTGTCTGTACGGATTCTTTGGCTAATGCTCTTTCAGAATCAGCTCGTTCCAAATAAGGTGCAATGAGGGCATCCAATTTGACAACCCAGAGTGCAACTGCTGACGTTGTTTGTGGCATCGTTTGAAAGTATACAGTTACATCATCTAGATACGAACTAAAGCTTACAGATGACAAACTTTTGTACAACCAAGCCTCATCCATAGCCCCAACAAAATCAACAAGAACCTGCAGGGAAGAGCAACATGGCAAAACAATAGGCAGTAAATATTGAGTAATTTACTTCAAAATTAAATAAAAGGTTCCTGTATTATAATCCAAAAAGAAAAATGACAAATATATAACAGACCTGTAAAAGCTCTGGCAACGATGATGTTCGTCGCAGCCGCTTAACCCACAGCTTGTGCGAAGACTTATTCCACAAGCCGACAAAAGCAGCCTCAGGCATGCATGCCTACATCAGAACAAATTATAAGAAAAAAAAGTAGGGCTAGACAGAAGTTGTGAAATACATTTGCTTTTTGGGTTTTTGGGAACACTTGTACAAACAAACGTGTGACAATCCAACACGGCTACAACACTCAACTTTGTGTCACCGGGTACTGTATTATTTTTAACAAAGCTGATCCCAGCCAATAAAACTGCATAGGACAAGCGTTTTTTAATACTCACCTCAATAGCATGTATAGCAGCCTTAAGTGCCTGTAGCTGTGAAGGCAGAACTTTATGATTTGGCACGCTGTAGACATCCTCAGGCTCCCTGCACGTTGCCACATGTATAGCATATTTTTCTTCAAGATGAAAACCAACCTCAAAAGTAGAGTGGCATATTCTGCAATGTTTTTCATCTCTCCAATACAAATCATGACAACTTTCACAGCGAACTAGTGATTCCTTAAATGACTTCTTGCCACACTTAACAGCAGTAAGAGAAGAATACAACGAGGTCCACATCCATTTATCTAATGCTTGCAATCTTTCCCACTTGATCTTCTCATCAACTCTCCTCCCCACTTCAATGAATATTGCAGATGATGCATTTAAAATATTATCAGCTAGATCTGTGGGAACTGAAGCATTATCAATGTCTGATATGGGCGAAGCTCCATCTCCATTGCTTGGCTTGGGTGAAGCTCCATCTCCACTACCTGTCTCGGAGCGAGATGGATCAGATGGTAATGCAATTCCAACTACATTCCCATCTTCCAAATGATTTTTCATGGCTTCAAAAAGGCATGCTTGCCTCCTTTTCATTGATGCAAGAAGATGAGATTCCCTAGTGCCTCTGCTGTCTAAAACAGAGAGCAGGGAAAGTAATTCCTGAAATACAAATAAATAACTAAAAATGGTAAATTTATCAATGGAAGTTAACCCCAAGCGAATAAATAAGAGGCATACTTATATATCTAAGCAGAGTAAGCAGGTGGACAACCTGTGGTGAATCAATCACCTCCCAGTGACCATCTTCTGAGGACTCAAAGTAGACCCTACGATGCCCTGGATCATCTGCCCCACAGGGGCCAAGGAAGAGCCAATAATTATTATGCCTGCGGTCAGATCCTAAGAGAACAACTTGTGGCTGATGTGCAACTCCTGTAGATGAATCATTCCCTCCAGAGTTGGTGATGTAATCGTGACTTCTCGGGCTTCCTGACTGACCTTGCTTTGAAGAATCCAAACTGTACAAGCTTCCTGATCTATTTAAGTATATATCACTAGACTGATAAATGTTTCTTGTTGATTTTTTTATTTTCCCACCTGGCGCATGTGACTGTGCTATCGGTATGTTAGGCAAGACTCTTTGTGGTTCCTACAAAAGGTAGAAAATAACGAAATAAGCTTATGCAAAATTCCAACAGGACAAAGAAGTAGATAAGAAAACATTTTCTGAAGGCTGAGCTTGAACTTAGCACATAGAACACAATATTAGATTGGTGTAAAGATTAGGAGAAAGTTATACAAAATTAAGTTCCCTGACAACTAAGATATGAGTATGGTATGCATGTTCACTTTGATGACTTCAACTGACAGTTAAACAGTAGCCTCAGTCAAGCATTCTCTAATGAATAGATTCATTTCTCCTAACCATGCTTGCAGCTATTGTTATATGTATATAGTCCAGGGTGTTATATGTAAATGTACATGTTATATATTAGGCTCTTGGCCCATGGGAATAGAACTTCACATTCCAACATGGTATCACAGCCCGGCTAGGGTTAGGGTTCCACCGCCGCCGCCTGTCTGCACCTCCCACCCGCCTCCTCTTCCCTCGCTCGGCGCTACCTCCTCTTCCCGCGATCAGCGCCGCCTCCTCCCGTCTGTCGCCTCGACGCCGCCACCTATCCATCACCTGCGCCGGACTTACCTGCCGCACGCGCATCCAGTACGTGTGCCCACGCCACAACTCCCTCATGGCCCGCTACAACATGTGACGGCTCAACGTTGGTGGCTACCTCTGGCGCCTTTTCTTTCCTCACTCTACTTCTTTGCAACTTCAGGCGTACTCTGATGCGACTTAGGCTAGCGATCACTCTGATCGCCGGTCACTTTCTGCCTATTATGTTTTCCTTAGTTGATTCCTCCTTGATTGTCTAAAAGATCAAGCAGATTGTCGTTTCCCGTTGGAGCGCTGAAGCTGAGTTGAGAGCCATAGCGTCGTTGACAGATGAGATCACCTGGCTTCGGTGGCTACTTGAGGATTTCAGTGTTTCGGCTTCCGCACCGACTCCTCTATTATCATATAGTCCTAGTGCGATCAGCATTGCTCGAGATCCCGTGAAGCATGAGCTCACCAAGCACATTGGAGTCAATGCTTCATACATACGATCGCAGATGCAAGACAAAGTTGTTGATCCTCAGTATGTGCATGCGTAGCTTCAGTTAGCCGATTTCTTTACCAAGGCACAGACTAGCCTTCAGCATAGCTTCTACCCCTTCAAACTCAGTGTTGTTGATCTACCATGAGTTTGCAGGGAGATGTTATATGTATATAGTCTAGGGTGTTATATGTAAAAGTACATGTTACATATTGGGCTCTTGGCCCATGGGAATAGAGCAACTTCACATTCTAACAGCTATAAAGGGAAAAATATAGTTATATTATAGTTAAGATATACGATTCTTCAATTCCTAAAGCCTAACAAGACTTAATGTGTAAGCATTAGTTGTGGCACAAAATGAATAAAGCAAATCAAGAGACAACTTTACATAAAAGGTTCACAGGTTTGGATGATCCAAAACAGAACTCTGCAACAATAATGTTAAGTTTAGAGTTTATCCCTTTCTATATTTAGGGTCTGTTTGGGACTGCTCCGCTCCAGCTTTTTCAACTCTGCTCCAAACTTGTCTAGCCAAACAGTCCAACTCCAAAACTCTGCTTCAAGAAAAAGGTGGAGTTGAAGGCCTGCTCCACGCTTTTTTGGAGCTCCTCAAGGGTACTCAGAGCTGAAGTTTTGTATCTCCTCATGGAGTTGGGAGAAAATTACCCACCAATGCCATTACAGCTTCCTCCGCATCTGATTCGTTTCATCTGTTTTCTCCCACCCACCGCGAGTCCTCTTCTCCCCAACCCGCGCCTCCTCCCGACGCGCCTCCCCGCCGCTTCTTCCTCCCGCGACGCCTCCCCGCCGCTTCTTCCTCCCGCGACGCCTCCCCCCGCTCCGCCTCCCTCCGCCCGCCGCGCCCGCCTGCCGCGCCGCCAAGGCCGGCCTCCGCCCCCTCCTGCCGCCTCCTCTCCTCCGCCCCTGCCTCCCTCCTCTCCCGCCAGCCTGCCTCTTCTCCGCCTGCACCGCCTCTTCACCACCCCGCCCGCCCGCCCGCGCCCGCCCGCCCGCCTCCGCCCCCGCCCGCCCTCCTCCCCCGCCCGCCGCCTCCGCCCCCCACCCGCCTCCTCTCCTCCTCCTCCTCCCGCTCCTCCTCCTCCCCCACCGATTCCGTCCGACACTTTCTTTTCTTCGCTTTTTCTTTCTTTCTTCCTCCGCTCTTTGGTCCTCTCTCTCAACACTCTTTGGTCCTCTCGAGAGGAATTCTTTGTGTTCTTGCGTTTGGGACCGATCAAATGCCGAGTTGAGCAGCCCAATTTTGCTAAGATCGTAATCTTGTCCCAGTATTGATGCTAAGTTTATGGGATGATCTTTGTTGTTCTCACTAGTCCGGCCAAAATTAACAATCAATGGGTTCTATAATGCATTTGACCGAATTGTTTGGTTTTATGCACTCGGATGTTAGAGGTTACCCGATAATTTCTAAAAAGCGATCCTATAGTTATGCCCGGTTTTGTGTGAGGTTGCAGATAGTGTGATTTTTTAACTCGACTTTGTGTTGATTACAAAAAAAGCTTGGTTCTAGTAATATTTCATTTCGTTATGTAATCAAAGTAGTTGTGATGGACATTTGGTAATGAAATGGAGATACATTATTATACACTAATGCTCTTTTGAAATGTCGTCAAGTGTCATCAAGATAGAAGTCTAATATCCGAATTGGAAGTAAAGATGAATGATGTACTATTGGATACATGAGCTCGGTAAGAAAACGAAGGAAACACATCGCACATGAATTCCTTTTAGATTTTCTCTCTCTAAAAAGTCTTTCTTTGAGAACACCAAAGTAGTAACAAAACATCGTTATGGTAATTTACCCGAAATTTTGATCACTTAATATTACCGATTGTCCCAAATCTTATTTTTGTCTATGCAATGATCGCCTCAATGTCTTCTATACAAGCATGAATTCGCCACCCCGCCTAACGAACTGGGTGTCACAAAATGGAGATCCACAGCAGACGATCGTGGCTTGGGATCACTTGCTCAGGTTCCAGAGTGACGACAATGTGAGCCGAGACTATACAAGATGTGTTTTTTTGAGTCACCCCTACTTACCCTTCTTATCTGACATTCTTTCTCGTAAATCCTTGGCAGAAAGTTATCTGGCATGAGGCTTAATGGGACTTTGGGGTACAACATGAATCTGCTGACTGCATTAATTCAACTGTTAGTGAGATCTCTCACACTCGCAAGTCTCAGTGCACTGATGGTTACACAGTATACCGTGATGAGTTGGCCACCGCTCTTTCTCTAGCTTGGAACTAGAATTATGTATTGGCCACTACTATCTAGTTATCTATGGACAATTATTTGTATTCGAATGATGGACTTTGTTATCCATCATTAGTCTATGGACATTATTTGTATTCGAATTATGGACTTCGTTAATTATCTATCAAGCACGTTGTAATTTATGGGACAAAAGTACGGAATTATTTGATCAAAATATTTGTTTTTTGTTTTCTCCAATAAATTAAATGCAATTATGATATTTTACATCATATTTAAATTGGCCAAAAAAAAATTTTCAGTTACATATGCTCCGCATACATCAAAACATACACCAAACATCATTCAGGGGCATATTGGACCTTTCTCAGGGAAACCTCATATTCCTGGAGCTAGAGCTAGCTGCGTGCCAAACAGGACCACCTGCTCCAGGAACTCCACAGTGGAGCTGCTCCATGGTGGAGTTGGTGGAGCAGAGCTGAAAAAACTGGAGCAGAGCAGTCCCAAACAGGCCCTTAGGTGGTCCCTTTCTATATTTAGGAGGCTGGCGGTTGAGCCTTTTCCGCCCAGCCTTTCCTTATGCGCATGCACCTAATCTCCTGGATCACCTCCTGATCTTGCTTCTATAAATCAGGTAGAGGTGATCCTCAGGATGCATAATGTGTAATATTTGCGCTATCAAATAATGCCAGCAAGCTTCTACAAAATGAGACCTAACTCTCTTCATTAACCTGATCACTTCTAAGAAAATTCACCTATTCCCGTAGTTACATTACCAAGCCAGAGCACTATGATAACATAGCAAACTTCAAACATTACGGCAATATCAACAAGAATGAAAGAGAGTAATAATTCTGTAAGTATCAGATGGTCATTTTGCAAGCTTTACTAAGTTTATGCAACCTTCTCTTGAACAAAGATGACATGCTGCAATCGAGAGATACCAAAACAGAGTGACTATTACCTCAAGTCTTGGTACAGAACCAGCACCAGAAACAACATACATCAAAGCAACCAAGCAATCCAGCTTCTCATCAATGCTTAGGTCTGAGTACTCGCCTTCCATCAACCCCAAAAGCCATTGTTCTCCAGAATAACTTACATCAATTTCACTACATTTATTCATGTTTCCATGTACATTTTTCCACTTCCTCTTAACAATTCTACGTTCATGCTCAGAAAAGCTCATCTCTTGCGAACAATCAGATTCAGCACCACTACTGCAAGCATCCCCATCATCATCAACACTTCCAGAATCCTCAATATCTGATCTAGGATCTTCCCTTCCTTTAATCCGAGGATTAACACGAAGACGATATGCAGAAGGCGCAATCTTTTCAAATAATGTGATGTCACTAGAGAGAGTTGAATAGATCAGCTGCTCTACTTCTGAAGTGCCAGAGAGGTTGAGATCAACAATCTGAAGAGAGAACAATCAATAAAATGTTATGGAGATACTAAAGTTAAAAATACATAGAGGAGATTAGTTGTTATCAATATCAACAGTTTGTTTCCAATATTATAAAGGTAAATACCTCCGGTGATTTGGCGAGTTCTGATACCTTTAACCCACCAGTTCCTTTCTTAGACAATAGTGCAAACAATTCAACTTTCAGTGTATGAGGACGTAAACCATATTTAACCAGTTGATTTTTCTCCTGTAAGAGTAAGAAGGAAACAAAAGGATATATATTGCTTCTAAACATGCTTGAATTACTTGTAGACTAGCAAGGGAAATCTAGAGCTACTGAAAGGTATGCTCACCGACATACAAGTGCTAAAAAATCTAGAATAATGAGGTATCCCATTAGTACCTTGTTAAAGAAATGCCGATTCAGCATATGATGTTTGGAACCAAAACCTGAAGCAACCAGAACTTGTCGTAGTATTTCCACCCAAGTAAGAGAATTCAGGGATTTGATCCAAAAATTCACATCAAATTCTTGTTCCCTAATCTGAAAGAGAAACATCTTCAACAAAAATGCATCTTGACAAGGATAAAAGTGACTCCATATATTACAAATTTGACTATCCAGGTAAATCAGTCAGCTATTATATTTTTTAGATAAGCTCTTCAAATAGAAAAAACATAATTTTCGCCTTCTGAAAGCTTTTACAATTCTGCACAATGACCTGTTTACAGTTCTGTTACTATCTGATCAAAGAATCAGCTCTAATAGGATCATCATGTAGTCCCAAGCAATCAATAAACTAGTTACACTTACATCACAGCAGTAAGAAAAGAAAGTCAAGCCAGTTTATAAAAATATGCAGGTAGCTCAGTGAAAATCAGACGCTACTCTGCATTCAATGAGATGAACGAATATCTCAATTGAAACAGAAGTTTGAAGCTATATTCTAGGGGAAGCCACAATACAAAATGAAAACGAAAATGAAAAAAATAGCACTCATTTTTTTGGAATAAAGTAATAAAGTTTTATTGGGTCCTAGAAAGTAATAATGATGATGGTGATATCAAAAGGTACATGTTGCACTTATTGAACAATATCTTCTATTCAATATTACGAACTACGATGAACACTGCAAACCAGTAGCCTAATACTACTGGATAACGAACTGGATTCCTCCTAAGGCTGCAATCTATTAGACCCTATCAGTAAGCATTGACTCAATACTCCAGAAAAGACTGGAACAGAAGCATAATAATAAAGATTACCATGGGATGAAATGGTTCGACAAATAGCTCAGCTCTCAGAACTAAGACCATAGGGCTTCAACTTTCTGATGCAGCATCATATTCAAACTATAAATTTACACAAGGGGCCATGCAATCAACTTAGGTTTTCGTCAATGTGTTTACCAACATAAACAATCAAACTCCAAGTGCACAATCATACTGAATGAAAATAATCAAATGAATATGCTATTAAGTTTTCTGCTCATTTAGAATTCATTGGTGGACAGCGTGGCATAATTGAAATGAGATGAGAACCTAGTAGCTCTAGAGGAAGCAAAAGGTACTTGAAATGAACTGAAGTGTACAGCAGCATTTTCGAAACTCACAAAGTTCAGAAAACTTAAAAACCTGCAGTCTTTAGAAGATTGTGGAACAAAAACACTACCGCTGCCCCTTTCTGTGTTTAACAAAAGTAGCTTGAGGAGACCAACATGTATTTTCACCAACAGCAGCGAGTCCTGGAAATCACATTTTCACCATGAGAACATAATACCAGGAATCACGCCAATTCCAGGGAAATTTGATCAAAAAAATTTCACCTTGTCATGGAATGCTTGTGCAAACTCATCAAATGTGAAGGGATGGACATCCATACTAACAAAATGAGTATAGACAAACCGGACAACCTGCCAAGAATTCTTCCAGTTATTGGATGTGTATCAAGTTTCAACATAAAAATTAGTATAGAGGAAAGACAATCGTGTTATGATTCACACACATAAAATGAAGAAAGAAAGAATCAGTTTGTTGTTGGTTAGCCAAGTATAAATAGGGATGGGCATGCAGAGGCTATTAACCTTTTTAACTACATGTGAAGGTCATCAATGTTCCAAAGTAAATTAAACGAAACAATCACATATAGATGACAAAAGATCTGTGAAAACATGTATTAACAATTTTAAATATTCCCACTCCCTGGATGTAATAAATCCGTGTCGCTATTGGTTGGACTCGTGAACAAGAATAGGTTCCAGTATGGATAGATTCAATCTTAGCCTTTTAGTCCAACCTTTTTTCCAGACCACCATAAGACACCTACTTTTATAGACAATGTGGTAATGGGGCCGTTCTTTTCGGCTTCTAGATTATGGCTCATGCTATAGTAACTAGTTTTCAAACGAAGTATTTTTTCAAAGTAGGGTTTACAAGTCGATAGTAGTAGTCACTATACCGACTTCAGCTATATTGGCCAAAATCGCACGCGAGTGTCTCTCTCCATACTCTCTCTCGCGAACAACCAGAATTCAAAATTTTAAATCATAAACCATAGCCCACAAGAACAACCCCAATATCTATGAAGTTACACAAGAAACTCGAATAGATATTTACATATTAGAACCTGAACTGCTTTTCATAATTTCATGTAACGTAAATTCCACCAAAAAGATGATGATGGTAGTGATGATGATGATGATAATGATGATGATGATGATGACCCCTAGTAGTCAAAAAGTAGGTATTGCATATAACCTGGAAAAGCTTTTTCACCATTTCAGGCGATGGCTCCCAAGGTCTTGTGGAGAACGGCTGTTTCATCTTGACACTTGGTGGAGGAAACCTGGCAAGTAAATCTGCAAGACAAAAGTGCTAATACTAAATTATTTGTTACAGAACATGAGAGCAAAGATGTACGGGATGGTATTGAAAACCTTTACAAAGGGGGCAGCCATGTCTCCCACTTGAGGAAAGATGAGTTGAACATCTTAATGGGTTAGGACCTGCTTGCAATTCACTGAGCTCAAGCTCCTCATCATCAACTAGTGTCGGCTGTTCAGTTTGTAGTTCTGAGGATTCTGATTCATTAACTGAAAGATGGCACTCCATTGTAGGATGCTCCTTCGGAGCAGTAACTCTGCTACATGGCACCTGAAACAGGGGAGAATCACCAATATTGGTCAACACAAAAAGCACTTTAGGTTCCGTTGGGCCAGATTCAACATTTTTGGTTTTTCCTCCAAATGTCCCCATTTAGTGGCTCTACTACTCTAGAAGTTTGCTCCTTTTCTCCACATATTTTCTGGGCTAAGTAAGAAGAGTTACCTTTCTTTTATTCGGTGGAGGTCTGCTCCTTTTATCCACATTTTTCCGTGCCATAATTTGCTTCTGCATATAAGGAAAAGCCAGACAAAATTGTGAGTGGCTAATTCTGAATTTGAAAACAAGACAACTTAAAGTAATATAGGCTATATCAGGTCAACTCAAATAAGCGACTTTACTTGAATCAGCTTTCCATCATCATGATCCTCTAGTCTGTCACAATCATCGAATGGTCTCAAGGACCTCAAGTAACCAGTTTCATCAATGAAATTAGAGCCTGTTTGAATTTCACCATTACGTGAATACATTGCATGCCAAACTGTCATTAGACCTTTGCCAATTCCATGCTTCCTCACAGGACCATTGTCCTCGCTTGGCAGCGTGGATCTCTGGGTGGTAGACACCATGATCTACAGATGAACAATTTTGTGAAGAGAAATGGGTGCCCAACATTAGATGTCTCAGCATGACAAATGAACATAAATCAATATGGATTAAAATAAAGAAAGAAGTGTAAATAGTTAGTTTAGTTGACAATATTTTGAACTCAGGCACTAAAATGATTTGTAAATCAGCATCTGGAGGTAAAGAAACACAAGAATTTCAAGAGACAATACAATGGAGTTCTATCTTACATCTGACCAAAATAAAAGAAAAATTGAAGGCTATAGTGCCCTCAGAAAGACAGTTACAGCAATAACTGAACAAAAGAAGGGACTGCAGATCCTTTGGGCCTGTTTTTTTAGCTTCGACTTATGGTCTTTAGTTGCGGCTTATAACTTTTAGGCTGTTCGTTTGAGAAAGTACGAAGAAACAGAAACTCGTATACAGTTTTGGCCGATACAAATAGTCACTACAGTATGTACTACAATCAATTTGTAGACCTCGTCTTGAAAAGACACTTCGTTTAAACAATAGTTACTGTAGAAAAGCTGAAAAGCAGCTTTTAAAAACTAAAAAGAAGATATCCAAAATCCCAGTTCAAATGTGGTGTTGTTGCCTGACACACAAAATACATAGGTTGACTCAACAAATTCTTGCCTTCAGTAAGCAAAGGCAAAGCACTAGGCCTGTTGATATTTGATCTTCAGAACCTGTAGTTCTAATTATACGAATGGCTGTATCTTTTTCCTAAAATAGGGGCTCTGGTATTGAAAACAAAACATTATGCTTGATTAGGTTGACCCTCAGCACAGGACATGGCACTAAATCATCATTAGGCAACGCAAAAGTTACAGCACCAACCGTATTCAACAAGGTTTAACACAGGAAATAAAAGCTGTGCTAGAAATGAAAATGAAAGCACTGTATAATACCTTTCTCTTCTTCACAACTCTTTGGTTCTGGTAGGAATGATAGCCTGTGGTATCTGCAATTATATAAAAAAAAGAGTATTTAGGCTGAACACAATATCATTAGGTGCTCAACTCCTTGGGACGCTAGGATTGCTTAAAAGGCCTTGGCACAAGCCCATAAAGTGGGGTGCTCAATACCTTGGGCTGCCAAGTACCCATAATGGGCCTTAGGGTTAGCCCGTGAACAGGATAATGCGCACATATGTGAATGTACCATTTTACCCTCACTATTTTGTAATTATTAGGGGGCAGGGTGGACAATGGCCATCCCCCCACCTCTATATAAAGAGCCCCAAGGGGCATGTGAGGGACATATCTCTCATTTTTCCCCACTAGCTCTCTCTCTCTCTCTCTCTCTCAAGTGGCTTGTGTTCTTTAGCTCCTCTATTTCTATGTCCCCAAAGGACAACATTAACCACATCTACAAAATGCAACTCGAACATGACGTATGAAAAAGATGTTAGCAGCATTAGTATTAGAGAACATCAACTGTAGACCAGAAGTAAGCATTGAATGAGCTTTGCAAGTGCATTTAGATCGTTTTGCTTTCCTTGTTTACCCAAAAGTACAGTAGAAGATTTGCACCAGAACACAAGCAACCACAATTTGTGGCACAAGTGAATAGTAAAGAACAAAATCAATAAGCAACCACAATTTGCTCGGCTGTGCTGTTGCATGGAAGAATAGAAGAGGAGAGGAGAGATTGTCAATAAGGTATGTCACTCTATCCGTATTTACTCAACTAATTGAAATACAATTTGTATCTATTATATTTGTAATAATCTATATGTTGAAACTTACAAGAGGACAAGGGGGATGTATGCTACATAGGAGAAAAGCAATTGGAATGGAGGGATGGGTGCAACATGGGCTTAAGAATTACCAACAACAAAGTACATATGTGCTGCTAAAATGGTCATTTTATTTGCTGCCCCTTTAGCGCCTTAATAACCTTGCAAGGCACTCAACAATCTGAGGGTAACGATACGAGGTGGCGTTCTAGGTTTTATCAGGTGCTTCGAGTGTGGTGAGACAGGCCACATTAAGATGAATTGTCCCAAGCTCAAAGGTGATCAAGGAAGACAAGAACTATCGTCGTCGGCCATTTAAGAACAATAACACAAATGTGGTAATTTCCATCGCAAGGTTGCTGAAAAGGTTTTATCAGCTATCAAGCGCCTTGATCTGAGTAATGGTGATTTTAAGAGCTGCGACAACGACGACCACGACAAAGATGATGACAAAGGCAAGAACAAGAGCACGAACGACTTCACGGGCATATGCTTCATGGCAAGCAACAACAGTGAAGATGACTACAGTGATCCTGATGAAGTAAGACCGTCATATGATCAACTTGAAGATGGTTTGATTAAGCTTGCTGTTGAATTGAAAAAGACTAAAAAGAAATTGAAAGAAAATAACTTTGTAGTCGAAAGCTTGAATTCTGAGATTAATAGACTTAGAGCATCTATTCCTAAATATGATTCTTGTGAAGCTTGCCAAGTCTTACATTATGAGTTGGAAACTGTTAGATCTGTTAGTACAACTAACCTGGTTCAACTTAGAGATATAACTGATAGATTTAATAAACTAATAATGGTACATGATTCTTGTGATGAAAAACTTAAACTTGCTAACAATGAAATTGAAAAACTTAAGTCTAACTCTTCTAAGGCATGTTCGAAGTGTGATTTGCTACATGCTAGACTTAACTCTCCTGGATCTGGCCGCCTCTGGCGCTCTCTGTGCCAGATCCGGCCTCTACCATTGTCGTCGGGCTCCCCCCTTCACCGCATCACCATCGCCTCCCCGACCGATGGTGGAGAGTGAGGGGGAGAGGTGACAAGAGGGAGTGAGTGGAGTCTGCTCTCTACTGTGTGTTCATCCGATATATGCTTGGTTAGTCATTGAGTTTTTAGATGGACGCAACAGAAGACTCAGCACCGAAACTTAACCACACCTCCTTCGTCAATAGCCAATGCGAGGGTTACCTGAGCCCGCTGCTGAAAAATATTGCTACTAGAATCTGCTGCCTTGAGTCATTTTCTTTTGAATCTTTCGTTACGTTCGTACAAGTCTATCTTTGAATTCGTCTAAGCCATACGAGTTCGTAAATTTATTTTCAGTCATAAAAGCATAGGAATTTCCTTTTTGCATGACAGCAACAGTTGCTCTTCTCTCTGAGCTGCGTGCAGATCGTAGAAGTCATTATGATGCCACCGCTTCTCTCTGAGCTGTGTGCAGATCGTAGAAGTCATTATGATGCCGCCGCTTCTCTCTAAGCCGCCGCCCCGAGATTCTATCTATTCCTCTTTAGCTTGATTTGACAGGTTTCTCTATTGATGGGAGATCTTTTGATACTCAACATATTTTCCAAGAGTTGCACGCTACGACGACATCTTCAAGACTCAGACTTTAGATTTTTCCTATTTTAGTGCCAACCTTTTCAAATGCAATGCTATTGCATAGCCTTAGACTTACATTTGAGGGGATGTTAAGGGTATTAGTGATATTTCCTGTTGTACTAGGGTTTAGTTGTATGTCACCTTTGTACCCTATATATATTGCCTATTGGGCCTCTTGAATACATAGAAATATAAGGCTATGATGGTAAATAACTTTTCGATCACCTTCATTTGCTACTGGAGGCATACCTCTGAGATGGCCATGTGCGCATTGTGGAAGGTGTTCGAATTCACGCCCAAGAGGTGGACCATCCTTGCGGAAGACTTTCCTCAGGATATAATCCTTAGGAAATAGAACTTGTGATCGAAGTGTGTTTTTATCTCTTATGAAGCTCATACTCCTATCAACAGAACTGTCATCCTCAGGCTGTAAACCCACAGTACTGTACATTGGACCTTGGCTAAAAGAGGAAGACTTGCTGCTGCATCTAAGCCCATTTGATCTTGCATTAAGTTGCCTTTCCATATGAGCCCCTATAGCTTCCATCTCTCTCCTCTCTTTCCTCCTCCGCTCCTTGAACCATATTCGGACCTGACTATAAGCTAGACCAACAGATGTTGCATACTCTGCCATATCCTCCGGCTTTGGATATTGTACCTCTGGATCAAAAGATATTTAGCCACATAAATAATAAAATATATAACATAGTCATCAGAAATAGAGCTTGAAGCATTAGGCATTAGCATATACTTACCAGAGTAAAATATCTCCAACATCTGAATTTGCAGGGGAGATTTCTTCGTCCCTGCATTCTCCCTCTTTGCTTCAAGGCCATTGATCATCTGAACAGAGCCATAATTAGTTTTCAGCATACCAAGCAACAGAAAATGCCCAATTACCCATAACTAAGAAATCCAGCCAATGGTAGCTTCACATGCTTACAACCAAGAACAGTGCCAACACAAACAAATAGCAATTGATCAGCAATTACTAGTAAACTTACAACTGCCTACAAAAGTACAATTCAAGGTGGCAAATTTCATTCAAACATGATTGAATCGATCAGGCCTAGTCACCAAATTGATGTGTTCTATCCAAGGTTGGAAATATCAGTACCGGGGCAAATCCCGTTGGGGGACCGGTAACGGTAACCGACTGGTTACCGGGATACCCGAAGAAAAAACGGGCAAAATTCGTCAAACAAAATTCGAATTTTGGTCAGTTTGACGGCCGGTAACCGTCCAAAAACCGGTGGAAAAACAGGGAAAACTAGTAGAAAACCAGTTTTGGGTAATTCTTGCATTGGCTTGATTTCCATAATGGTAAGTAGGATGAGAAGAGATGTCTAAAGAGGAATGAGAATCATCCCAGAAGATAATAGGTGGCATCTCGATATACATAAGTCGGAATAGACTTTGAGCTATCATGGAATTCGTAGGAAGAAGAGTCTTGTGGCCGAGAATGATCTCAAACTAGCATGTACTACCTAGTCTGGATATCCTACAAAATATGGAGACATCCTAAGACAATAATTCATACATTTTTAGTTCATACAATAGTTAATCTACTATAAAAAAATGCCTAAACCAACATACGAAGTACATTATGCAGTCACAAATTCAAATTTACATTTGAGAAATTCCGGCTGATATTTTCGCTACCGTACCCACCGGTTTTTCCGGTTACCGGCGGTTACCGACCGGTAACCACTGGTTTTTTGAACCCTGGTTCTATCCACTTCCACCTATCCCTGAAAAAAATGACAAACCCAGTTTGGCTACATACTCAGTTGTCCCACAACTGAATGAACCACAGCTCAAAAACAAAACCATTCACTAATTGAGTGGCAGAGCCAGATAACCAGGAGAGTCGGGGCAGAATTTTAGCATAGATACAACTCGATTTAACGTCCAACTGTCACAGCTCTAGCAAAATTCTGTAAAGATTTCATTATTCTTATGAAGCTACTAAAACCATTGAAATCAAAATTGACGTACGTGTAAGAGGCTCAGACTGAGTGTATGAGGGCTAAATAACTATACACTACTACTCTCCTGGACATTTAGATTGAGGCAGAGATTAGTAAAAAGGAAACAAGTCTGGCGTGCTGGTGCTGGAGCATGGAAATCAAGCGCCAGCCTGCTCCCTTGTCGCACCGCCCTCCCCTGGCCATGCCCGCTGCATCACCAAGCAACACGCTCCCTAGCCACTACCTCACCGCACACCCCGTGCCTGCAAACTAGCCATGCCACCTGCAGCCCGCACCTCACCATGCGCCCCCTGTCCTTGAACTTGCTGTGCCACCCACTGCCCACACCCTCACCATGCCTCACCATGCACCCACGCCACTCCAGTTGCTCAAATCGACACAGTATCAACACTGATCCTCCTGTGTTAGTGTTTTTGATAATGTGGGCCAGTGGACCTTAGTTGTGTGGATGCTAGCCAAGCCGCCTCTCGTCTTCCTCCTGCTCACTGCCTCGTCCTCAACCTGGCCGGTGGCCGCTTTCAGCAAACACCCAGGAAAACCTAGGGATGGAGGTCCCTTACTTCCGGCCGACCCAGGGCCGCTGCCCCCGCATTACAACATTGACCCAGTATGTATTGATTGCAACAAATCAAACCAATTCAAGTCCAGTATTTCCCCTTCAAATCCTGCTGAGAAAAGCTAACATCACGAGAACGCCATCTCGACAGCCCAAAACTCACAACACATTGATTCCCAACCCCCTCTCGCATCCAAATCCCCAAAACCAACCGGCAAAACGAGCTCACTAATCAACTAATCGAGCCAAAACCGAAACGCCTCACCACTCGCACACAAACCCTCAGTCCCTCACCCATCGCCCCAAGCTGATCACATCCCACGGAATCCCCCACGCGTCCAATCGCCCAAACCAAAACGCGATTCCCAGCAAAATTGGCCCAATCGGGCCGAAACAGCAGCACCGGAGACCAAGCCTCCAAAGCTAGAACCGGATCAGAGGGCCCCAGGGGTGTACCTGCGCGGGAGCCATGGCGGGAGGGAGTGGGGTTTTTAGGAGGCGTGGGGTCTTAGGAGGCGGCCATGGGCGGCGAGGGTGAGGCGAGGCGGCGTTGTGCTTGCGGTGGTGGTGTGGTAATGGCTGCTCGGTGAATTAGCGGCGGTGATTCGGATCGATGAGATGCAGACGGAGAAGCCAAAAACCCTACGGACGATAGCCATTTCTGCTCTTTTGTCTACCGCCGTTTTCAGGTCCTTAAACCCTCGGGGGTGTGTGTGCAGGAAGGAGGATTAGGGACTGGAAATATCTATTTGGATTTCTTGCAGATCAGCCCTTGGATGTTGTTCAATGTGAAAGCACTCCTTTATTGGTAGCACGTGTACTGTTCAAGGATGAGCTGACCTAGGAAACAGTAACGCCCACCGGCGGTGGCACTATGGATTGGATTCAAACGGCCTAAATAGGATAGATTTTTTATCAGATTGGCTTTGGATAAGTAGAAACAGATTGGAAGAGCGAACATGTTAGGTTGGGATAGGGTGGGTTAAGAAATTTCGGGTTGAGATCAGGTTGTGAATAGGTTCAACCCGAGGTGTGGCCTAATGGGGTAGGAGACAACCAGACTGCCAGACAACTGTGCATCCCTCCTCCGTCGCCGCGGTGCCATGGCGTCCCTCCCGCCTTGGCTCCTTCGGCGCCAGCTTGTCTACTCCACAACAGCTCTAAGCTCTATACGGTTCATTGCCTCTCCTACTCGTCATGGTCCCATCGTTGTCTTGTCTTTCGGTTAATTCCTCCATTGTTTCTTAAGCAATGAGTCTTGGGTGTGATTGCATGGCGCGTGCTCCCGGTGTCCCGAGCCCTTGTTCCAGTGAACCTGGGGTGTTGCTAGATCTGAGATAACTGCACGAAGATGATGCTTTAACCCGCATACAAGGTATGGGAGCACCGTGGTGATGTTGAACACGGACGGTGGCTTCGTCAGGTTCTCGGTTAGCGATGCGGGCGCAAAACTGAAGGTAGGCCAAAAGCATCCGCCGCGCGAAGAAGAAGATGTCGAGGAAGGCCAAGGTCAACCAGCTCAGGTGGTACAGCCTCAGGGCCAAGAAGAAGATGAAGTCGCCCAACCCCGAAGTCAGGATAAGATACAAGCTCGAAAAGATTGCTTAATTTTTAGCATGTTACTACTTTGTTCCATTGTTATTACCATTCAACATACCAGCCAATTTATTGAGAAGCTGGAGAAGGAGCTTGAAGATTATCAAAAGCAGGTTGCTTTATTTTAAGAAGCGTGAGGGAGCATTTTCTGTGAAAATTAGTAACAAAGACACTACTGTTGATGACCTCACAGCTAGCTCAGATACTGAATGAGTCGTATCTTTTATCAATTGACACCACAAACCTTTTAGCAACTAAGGCTTGATCAGATCTTGCTACCCTGGAAAGCTCAAATACACAGCTTAATATTCATTATTCAATACAAATGCTGCACTTAGTTATGGTGCAAAAAAAGATTAAACTGCTTGCTGCAATACTTGGATTCAGATAGAAAGTTAAGTAGTCCAAGTAGTTGGAAGAAAGCTCACTTTAGATCATGTTGAGTCTTGCCATGGTCTTGGATTAAAATTCCTACTGTTAGCCCTATTGACGAAATTCCTACATTGATTCAATGGTTGATCCATTATTTGAACATTGATTTTATCGGCAATCTTCTTCATAAGTTGGTGGTGAGTAAAAATTAGTTTTTTTATAGTTCCTGCTAGAAATATTGGTATGATTAGTTTCATTATATTGTTTCCAAGATTCTGTGAATGTTCTGCTACCATTTCTTCTGTAGGTTGTGGAAACGGGTTGAGAATGAGTTGAAACCCGTACAAAGGTAAGTGGGTTGGGTTGAAATTCCATGCGGATTGGGTTCTTAGGAATTTTAGGTGGGCTAGACTGGGTTGGGTATTTTATTATGTTTTTGTGGGTTGGGCGGGTTTCGGGTTGGGTTTCTACCCATTATCAGGCCTAGGTGACACCAATCTGCAACGAAAAAAACTGGATACATGTCATTCCTTAGATTGGCTATCTATGATTTGCCGCTCCTCTCGTGGTAATTTTTCATTTACCCCTAACTCCATATATTTCTCTAGGATTTGCCACTATGGACAACTTTACCACTGCCCCTTCTTCCTCCAACTCCTCTCTTTCTCCATCATTGGCCATAGCCGCCACTGCCATCTTTCTTTTCGACGACACCGCACCAAATCCACCCAACCTAACTGGCTATGGTCGCTGCCCTATGTCTGCAATCTCCACCCGAGCATCACCGTCACCAGCTTCCTCCCCACCTACCACCAGAGCATTTGCCAGACTCCAGCCCCGGCAATGGAGAAGACCACCAGATCCATTGTTGAAGGAGGGTACGAGGTGAAGAAACTGGCAAGCGTCAGAGGCGGTGAAGAGTCAAGCTATCAACAACAAGAAGACCGCAGTTAGCAACAGATCTGACTTCCTAGGCCCACCATCATCGTCTCTTGCACTGGATGTAACGCCCCAAACCTCATTGATGCCAGATCTAGATATCCTGGTCCCGTTGCCATAGTCACCTTCTCGCCATGCCATGCGGTTTCTAGATGATCGCTGGCCCCGGATCCATCACGCACCTGCCACCATCGTCACCATCCTGCCATGTGGTGCAGCTCCGACAACTGCCATAGCCGGAGAAATGGAGGCTATGGTGGAACGGCCATAGATGGGGGAGAAGAGGGGGAGTTGGGAGAAGGAAGAAAACTGAGGGACAAAATGTCAATTCGGCCTCAAAAGTGGCAAATCCTAAAGGACTAGATAGAAACAGGGGCAAATAAACAATTACAACAAGAGAAGTGGCAAATTGTAGAGTACCAATCTGAGTAGTGGCATATATCCAATTCCCCATCTGCGACACACATCTACCAATGGCAAAAGGAAATGAGGGGATCCTCACAACGATGGCATACGTGAGAAGGCCAAGCGATGAGCATCTGATGGAAGACAAGAGCTCTGCTGGCAACAACACATGAGCAATTCGGACTGGAGGAGGTGAGGCGATATTGGCGGCAGCATCAGTCGAGTCTTGTGTGGAGTGTACGAGATAGATGAGGGGAGATGTAGGGTTTCCTTTCCTATTAGTTGTGTGGTATGTAAGGTCCATATGGTCAAAAAAGCAAATTCTACTCCCAAGATCTATACGCTCCTACTATCTATGCCACTTGCTTTTAGCATTGAAAATCATGCAAAAAAAGGCAAATATTTGAAACCAATTTGATATGCATTATCTATTCTTATCTAATTTCGAATCCAAGGAGAAAAATATGAGTTAGAATGTGCGAAGACTAATACCTAATCGAATCAAATCCATTTTCACCTACTTATGATACTAGTTGTGGTAGGAAGCATTTGCCCCAGATAATGACACAAATAATAAGAGGTGTTCATTTTGATGATGTCATAATGTGCTATTACATTTTTTTGTGGGCGAGTTGATCGTCAAACAAAGGAAGCAACTCTTCAATGTATAGTGCATATCATTTTGAGAGGCAAATGTAAATTTGTACATACTACCAAAAAGATCGGACTGATGCTAGCCACAAAGTTAGTTAGGCCATGTTCTTTTGGGCCTTTTACTTTTAAATTTTGATTTTTGGCTTCTTCAAATGTTGAAAAAAGAGTGGTTTTTTGAAGCAATTTTTTAAACAATTTTCTGAGACCAAAATCATGCGTACCATCCGCATCGGCGTCTCCGCCATTTGCTGCCGTCCTGAAAAATGCAAATAAAAGTCATTAGCCGAAGGCAAAAGCTGTCAGCCGCAACAAAAAAAAAACAGGGCATAAAATTTGTTTATAGCCTGCTATGAAATTGAGGGCATGTTCTATCCGGCTTTTGAAGCCAGCTTTTGGCTTTTGCTACAGTATTTAGCTTTCAAACAGAGCATTTTTTTCAAAACGGGGTCTTCAAGTTAATTATAGTGCACATTGAAAGCCTATCATCTGTACTAACCAAAATTGCATGCAAGTATCTCTCTCCGTAATCTTTGTTATGAACAACCAAAATTCAATAATTTTAACCAAAAATCATGAGCCATGAACATGCCCTGGTTCTTCCTTGTGCAGGAGATGATGGTCCGGAAGAAAATAGAGATGTATAGTTTAGTAATTTTGTAAAGTGGAAGGGCCTTTGTGAAAACAAAAAAGGTCTCTAGCGGATAGCACATCATACATTGGGCATGTTCTTTTCGGTCGAAACTAACAGTTATCTTTTTTTATAATCTTTATTGTAAACAGTTAAAATTTAAAAAATTTAGCTAAAAATTATAAGGTGTAGTCGCGCCAAATAGGCCTATTGACATGAGCGAGCGACGGCGCAGCATCGTCCTCATCGGGGGTCACCGCAGCCGCTGGATCGACCTGGTGGGCCTGGTCTGGATGGCCGACGCATGTTCGATGATGTCGTTATTTTCTAGACAGATGAGGCGTAGGCCTCCCTGTCTTCTAGCCTAGTAATTTAAGAGCCTCTCTAGGCTTTATCCCATTGACTAAGATAGGTCTCGTAGCCATTGCCCACCCCATTTCATCTCTTTGGGTGAACAAACGGCCCAATAAAAACTGGGCTCGATGGCCCGTAAGGTTGTTCTGAATTCCGAGGGACTCTGATTCATAGGATTTTCAAAAGAATTGGGACTATTTACCCTTTGATTCAGAGGATTGCAAAAATAAAAATCCATAGGAACACTATTCGTACCGTGTGGCTTCAAAGTAATTTCACAGCAAAATTATCATCAACTCTTAACCTTTTTTTTCTCCCCAATCCTACGGAATTCTTGTGTTTTCCAATTCTTAGCATACACATTCCTATCACATTTATGTTTTACCTGTTCATATGTTTATCCTGCGAATCAAAGAGGCCATGAATTGCTTAACGCGATCTAGCACTAACATAACATTTGGTGGCTAGCGCTGTCGTTGTGCAAGCATCCTGCCAGACAGTGGTGAAGCTAGAAACAAAATCGAGGGTGGACTAAGGTGCTAAACTAAATTATCATAAACATACTATTTTAGTCTTGTTCAATTTAAATTCACATATGAATAAAAGAAAAACAAAACAAAACAAAACAAGAGAAATACAATGAAAATACCTTAGTAATAGAAAGCACATCTCAAAAATATATAAATATGCTTTTTAGTTAGTAGAGATCAATTATCTGTATATCAAAAATAGCAAAATTAGTGAGTGTATCACCAAAATGGCACATCAATTCTAATTAGAACACATACATCATAATTTTAATTTTAATCTCTAGTAATTCGAGTTGGTAAATGGCACTGATACAACATTCATATAATCTCTAAGACTCTAAGAATTTAGGGTGCTTAATGTCAATAACTAAGTATAAACTATAAAGATTAAAGACTAAAGAGTGCAGAAGTTTTACCCTCTGGGCTCTGGCTTTCGATAGTTGAACACTTGAATACTTGTTAGTCGTCACGCACTCACGCTCGATCTCAGGCTCTTGGCCAGCTGTCGGTCGGGTGTCGGTCGGTCGGCCAGTCAGTGACTCGACGGTGTCGGTCATCTCCAAGACTCCAACTCCAAGCCTCCAAGGCCAACCGGCAAGTGGCAATCAACAAAGACGCCCAAATGGCCAGCCACTCCGATCTCTGGTCACCCTCTCCCGAACCCAAATCAAATCCAATCGCAATCGGCAAGGGCACAAGCCGCAAGGCAACCACTACCACTCAGTCCACTCTTGAGAGACCATGTGGAGATGACCCCATATTTGTGATGAGTAATTGACACGTGTTCTGAAAGTTTGAATTTGATTTGAGTGTTTCATGCGTGAGTACTTTCTATTGATGCGAATGTATGATTACATTATCTTGAGCGATGCTATGTGATATTTGTCTTGTCTGTGATGGTTGCAAGGCTTTGAGGCGGAGTCGTGACGAGGCATAAGTTGACCGGACTAGGCACAGGTGATCCGATTCGACTATTTTTTGGATTCCAATAATTATTTGTGGCCTCTTCTATTTAAAACATGGCACCGAATTGTTTTAATATTTTAAATTGATAAATAACTGACTCAATGACTCTAACATGTAACTGCACATTAAATATTAACAACAACAAATTAATCATTCATCTCACGTATTTATATAATGCAGCTTTTGAGGACAGCTTCATATCCTATGATGCAATGAAGTTTAACAAATCAATATCGGTTTTATAGTAATATTTATGCCCCCTTTTATCTAGTTTATTATATAGTTATTGATTAGTACTGCCATTTTGTCACTAATTCTAACTAATTATAGATATGTTGTAAATAAATCAGTTATAAACATATTAAATTTAGCTAAAAAGAGCATGCAAAAAGATTTATTGAGAGATGTGCCAAAATAAAAATATATTAAATGCCAAATTAAAGCCTGCCATGATGACGGGTTCATCGAGATGGTCGAAATGCATATATATATATATATATATATATATATATATATATATATATATATATATATATATATATATATATATATATATAGTAGGTTCTTTTAGGTCGATATCTTATTGCTTATGGCTTAAATATTTGAATTTTGACTATTCGTGAGAGGTAGTATGTACAGAAAAATAATTATATACGATTTTGGTCGGTACAACTGAATTCAATACACTTTTTACTACAATTTTTCTATTGACCCCGCCTTAAAAAATGCACCGTTTAAAAGTTAGTTACTGTAGACAGTACGAGTATAAGGCAGCTTTAAGCTGGTTCGAACTCAGCCATAATATGCCCAACTTGGAGGTCAAATACAAAAGTTACGTATTAGTAAGTTGCTGCTATTATATCTGCTGAATTCGGATATCAGACTCCGGATCTTATTCGAATATCCAGATCCGAATCCGCGACGGCCCATACCAGATTCTCATCCACATCCGGATATCAGGTATCCAGATTCGGTAGCTGGATATTATATCCGAGTAATATTCGGATTCGTTTTCACTCGCAGCGATGTCAACAGAAATATTGTAGTAAAAAGTGTACTGAGTTTAGCTATATCGGCTAAATTGTATACGATAATTTTTTTATATATACTGTCTTTTATGAATAATTAAAGTTTAAAATTATAAGTTATAGCTAAAAAAACCCCAAGCGAGGCGAAGAAGGCGGAAAGCGCACCTGCACGTTACGTTCACATCGGCGTGCTCCACCTTTCGCCCTCCTGTTAGAATGAGGCAGCACGCGCGCCGGCGCGGGAGAGGGAAGGGGCGATGCATCCGAGAAGCTTCCGCACTCGACCGAAAGGGCAAGACAACTAGACAGGCAATCAATTCGTCCCCAGAGTTTTCCTTCCGCGTTATCTTTTGTTGCTTTCCGGCACGTGGGGCTAGCCAGAGGAGATCAATCGCACACCGGCTCATGCAGGGCAGGACCACGAACACCGAGTGTAGACACGGATTTAGTTTGTTTGTGATTGAGTTTTGTGACTTGCAAAAGCATTGGTCCGATTCGTGGCGTTTCTTTAAGCCTAACATAGTTGTATAGACTATCACTTTATGACAAAAAATGGAGAAGATAGGAGCCAATTTTCTTCGAACCTAGCTCAGTAATGCTCAAATATGAATTCATTTAGCCATATAGTGCCTAACAAGTTTGCAAAGTCTTATATATCAACGTGTTGTGACTAAATTAGGCCTCACTTATTTCGTTTTGAGCTTCTGGCTTATTTTTTACTATTCATAAACTTCGTCTTTTTTCTAAACTTTTGGTTTTTTTAAATTTTTTTGTCGGTTCTTTTTTTTCCGTGTTCATTTGCGTTGTCCGTGATGAGATAACATATTTTTAAAATTTTTAAATTTAATTACGTCAAATAAGCCATCTTCAGCTACAGTGTAATTTCAGTCAGCTACAATGCAATTTCAACCATAAACTACTATTTTTTAGTCTAACCGAGCAGGACCTTAGCCACATATATAGGATCACATAAATGTGGAACATCATAAACATGATCAAATTCATCTCCACACGGCTTGGCCTGGGCATGGGTTTTAGAGTAAATTTTGTACGGGCTGGCCTTTTGCAACTTAAAAACAACGCTCCTATTAGTGGCACTAGTTTGAGCACAATACGATGGATTACAATATAACCCAACTTTTTAAAACCTTACTCGGTAATGCTCTAATATATTTTTTTAGCAATATAGTACCTAACAAGATTGTTAAATGTTAAAGTCTTCCATGTGAACATGTTCCTAATCTGATCACATGTATAGAAAGTATTTGATTCTCTTTATCAGTCCATAAAAAGTGTGTGGTTCCTATAACTAAACTCTAGATGCGCTGATCCAACGCCATGCCAAACAGGATCTAATTATTTGTGTTACACACTTATCTCAGAAAATAAATTATGCTAGCAAAATGCTCCATACCATACATTGTTCGAACTGAAAAAAAAACATATATTAATTAGGCCACACTCCTCTAGAAGTACTTTCTTCATGAAGGACGTGACCTGTGTGCAAGCGAGAGAGCGGCTCCACCCAGCTCAGCCCTGCCAGTCTAGTCAAGGTCGTCGCCTCGGCGACCGGCCACACCACCGCCGTACCGAGATGCGCTCACACCCAGGTGGCCGCAACGAGCGGCTGGCAAGCTCAGTATTCCTTACAGACGACTACTCGCCCGACGACGTCATCGCCGTGACGTCGAGCAGTCGGTCACGGCCATTACTTCACCTCACCTCAGCGCGCAAACTCGCACGTTCTTGCCTCTTTCTTCTCGGAGTGTTCGGCCAAAGAAGGAAGGGTAAAAAACGCGCCAAGAAATTTCCGGATAAGAGGAGGCGGCGTTGCGTTTGGTTTGCTTCGTTCTACTGGCGGTAGTTCTTTTACTCCCAAATCCGCGTGAGCTTGTGGCCTTCGGGCTAGCTTCTCTGCTTCTCTTTGCTTTGCCCTGAAATATGCGAAGTTTCAGCTGTTTCGAGCTTGATTCGAGCGTTCCCTGATTTTTCTTGCTGGGAGAGTTCGCTCTTCTTCCTTGGGCTTGTAGGAAACCTTAAACCTTTTCTTCTTCTTTCTTAAAATCCTAGAAAATCTCTGCTTAATTGACCGTTTTGTTGTTCTATTTGGAGAATATTTGCCCCTTTTAGACTCGAATTCCTCAGAAAGCTCCAATCTTGTAATCATTTGATTCCACGAAACCATCGAAAGAAATCTCGTGTCAAAAGGCTTCCATCTTTGGAGCGTGGGATTCGCACACCTTGCCAAGAACCAGACGTAAGCTTCTATAACCTTCTAGTCGTCCTTCACCTCCCACTCCATGGAGACGTCGACCATTAGCTTCTCCTCCTCGTCACCCCGTCCCCGCCGCCGCCGCAGGCCGCGCCCGCCGACCTCGACGCTGTCAGCCTCGGCCGCCTCAGCGCCAACCTCGAGCGCCTCCTCGACCCCGCCTTCCTCAACTGCACGGACGTCGAGATCGTCCTCGCCGCGGGAGGCAGCGACCCCGGCGGCGACGTTGTCGGCGTCCACCGCTGCATCCTCGCCGCCAGGAGCAACTTCTTCCTTGACCATTTCTCCTCGCTCACTGCCCCCGCCGCCGCCGGCGAGAAGCCGCGGCTGGAGCTCGCCGAGCTGGTCCCCCGCGGGCGCCACATCGGCCGCGACGCCCTCGTGGCCGTTCTTGGGTATTTGTACACTGGGCGCCTCAAGCCACCGCCGCAGGAGGCGGCCGTCTGCGTGGACGACCGGTGCCCGCACGAGGCGTGCCGACCGGCGATAGACTTTGTCGTCCAGTCCACGTACGCCGCCTTTGGCTTCGAGATCTCCGAGCTCGTCTCGCTCTTCCAGGTAATGAGCGAGGATACTGCAAGATGTAGCAAGCCTAGTTTATACGCTCATGTCCACTAGTAACAACTTCAGTTTCAGAAATTGCACAATACATATTTACAACTGCATTGGTCCAATGATATTAGAACTGAGTAAGGAATACTGCAAATAGTTCATCCTTTCTGTCCAAATTAGTTGCCAAGTTATAATCTAAATACGAAGATTGCATTATTTTTTTAAAAAAAATCAAGATTGCGGCCCTAACATGAGATTCTTATGTTGCAGCGTCGCCTGTCTGACTTTGTTAGCATAGCTCTGGTTGAGGACATACTACCGATTATTCATGTTGCTTCCACCTGCCAGCTTACAAACCTGCTCGATGACTGTATTCAAAAGGTTGCGAGCTCGTGTCTTGACAACCGTTACCTTGAGAAGGAGCTTCCAGGTGATATGTATGCCAAGGTCAAGGAGAGTCGTCCTTATTCATTGCCCGATGAATCAGACGGTTTCATTATGGACCCTGAGCATGAGAAGAGGGTTAGGAACATCCACAAGGCCTTGGATTCTGATGATGTTGACCTTGTTGATATGCTCCTAAAAGAGTCTGCAATCACCTTGGATGATGCATTTGCCATACACTATGCTGCAGCCTACTGTGAGCCCAAAGTGTTAGCAGAATTGCTGAAACTGGACTCCGCTAACGTGAATCTGAAGAATCCAAGTGGATATACACCACTGCATATGGCTTGCATGAGGCGAGAACCACAAATCATTCTTTCACTCATAGAGAATGGAGCCTCTGTGCTGGCTACGACACGAGATGAACGTGATGCCCTTATCATTTGCAAGAGATTAACGAGAGAGAAAGACTGCAACAAGAAGTTGGAAAAGTGTCAGGAGAGAAGCAAGGCTTACTTGTGCATTGACATCTTGGAGCAAGAGATTAAGAGGAAATCCTTCATGATGGAGGAGCTGCTCTCTGTACAGGAATCAATTGCCACACCTTTGCTGATTGATAATTTTCACATGAGCCTCTTAAACTTGGAAAACAGAGGTTTGGATATATTTATCTTGCTTTATTATTTTTGCTGTTAGCCTTGTCTGCAAGAACTTAGTGCCTAATGATTCTAGTTCATGTTTTACCATTGATGACATGCTAGAGAGTGTTTTGAGAAGTTGGTACTTTTTTCCTTCTGTTGAATTTAGAAGCATAAGTTCTGACAGGCTTAGTTTGTCATTCCATTCTCAATAAGTTCTGTTGGCAGCAATTCTATTGGTTATATTCTTCAAATATTATCTATATAAAAGATCATCGAATGATTTCTTTCTTATTTCTTTTTCGGGATAGCAAGATGCTCCGGTAAATTTATATGATATGTAGCACAAAACGAGGAAATCTACTGCTACAAGCATTATCAGTGGGATCGCACTGATGTTTTCTTTCTTATTCCAGCTTGAAACAAATATGCAATTCTGAAAATCTTGGCTGCAATCTATTTTGTGTGTCTGTGCAGTTGCCTTTGCAAGAATATTCTTCCCTTCCGAAGCCAAGCTTGTCATGCGCATAGCACAAGCTGACTCAACTGAAGAGTTTGCTGGCCTCACATCGGCTAATTTCAGTAAACTGAAGGAGGTTGACCTAAATGAGACCCCAACAATGCAGAACAAGAGGTTGCGTGAACGCCTTGATGCCTTGACAAAGACAGGTCATTCCTAACATAATCATGCATGTATTATAAATTTTCCAATGCTGTTTATGGATAAATATATCTCATTGTTCTTTAACAGATTAAGCTTGCAGGGCATTTGATGCTCTGTATTGTTATTAAATGAACTGCTTCTTATGTTCCAGTTGAGCTAGGGCGACGGTACTTCCCGCATTGTTCGGACGTTCTTGATAAGTTTCTCAATGAGGAATCCACTGATTTGTTCTTCCTTGAAACTGGCACTCCCGAGGACCAGCGAATCAAGAGGATGCGCTTTTCTGAACTCAAAGAGGATGTGCGGAAGGCCTTCACCAAAGATAAGGCAGTTGCAGCTATAGCTTCCTCAAACTCCTCATCTTCGTCACCAAGGTATGATGGAAAGGGCAGACATGCCTCTAGGAAAGCGAGGTTATCACGGAAAGGGTAGACATGCCTCTAGGAAAGCGAGGTTATCACGGTAATATCAGTAGTTCAGTCCAATCTGTTCAGCATGCATGGTTTTCAGAAAGTTGGGGAAGGAAGGTTTGGGGTTGTTGACAATGTGTGGTGCAATGAAACAATATAGCCCAGCAAACATATCTGTTATAGTTTGCTTACCTGTGACATTTATTGTAGTTATTGTGCTTGGACCTATGACACAGCTTTAGTAGATAATTTTTAATTGCTGATGGTCAGTTTCACAATAGTTCTAGCCGTGTTGGATGTTTTAACACATCAGTTCAATATTGGTGCAGCATTTTCGTATGAAGTAACTTCCACTGTTTATGTACAATTAACTTTAAAAGTATATTATCGTCTGCTTAGTTCTTTTTCGAGAGGGAGGGATGTGACTAGTTCCTAGCTGCTTGGGCTTAGTCTTTGGCTGAAAAATGGAAACTTGGAGTAAGAATGTAAGTGTTAACGGAGATACTTTTCTTTTTCCCCTTTCAATTGAACCAAATTCAGAATAAGATTAGTTATCTATTTATGCATTTATATAAGAAATTGTGTGCTTATAGGACAAAGTAATATCGGTGAACACAAGATAAGTACAACAAGTTAATATAAGAATAAGAATTTTGGCAAAATAGGTGGTCGAAAGAAATATTTTGTGTATTAGTAGAAATGTGGTTTTACTAGTTTGCTCTTTTTGCTAGACTTGTGAAATCATGTGGTTACCGATTGGAAGACAATCCACAGTATTTGTGTTACTTGCATTCGACTTATTACGAAGAGGCCCCTGGAATGAGAACCTGTCCATTTCAGCTGTGCTGGCAAAATACTAAGACTGATGAGTTTCCATTATTGTGTAATCAGAGACCAAATTTTATCGGGAATGCTTCAACGATCTAATCGTGTTGCCTTGAGTTTGTGCAAGAGTATGGAGGCATAATTTAATATTGTATGGACTGCCCGGTTGAAGATTTGAAAAATATTCGGATATTTGTTCCTCGCTCAAACCGTACTTACCTTTCCGGTCTTATCTTCAGATACTTTGCATGATTGCATCGACATGCAAGTTTCCAAAACTGTTGGTTGGTTCATATACAGGCCATGCGCAGTTTGGTCTGCATAAATTCCTCTTCGAAAATATAACTGTATGATCCTGTAAGCTTGTGCATATGCTTCGTCATTAATCTTCATCCAGGTGAGCTGTTCTTCCTTGTTCCCCAGCATGTTAGCTCGCTGGACCAGGTTGATTGCTCCAAGATATGGCATTGTTTATGTGCATGCGTAGGATATTTTGCACAGGTTTGCGCTGTTCTGGGAAGACAGCTACTGGTCTGACTGCCGTGCAGCGTCCTGTTTCTGTCTGCAGCTGCAGATGTCCAGGCAAGTACCGCTGTACCTGCTGCCCGGTTGGTAGAAATGTTTGGTTGCGTGTCCATTTCACACGGGCACTTTGCGCCCACTAACCTCGTGGTCTTGGGCTGGAGTCGTTGGGCATCACATGCTCGCATGTACCGATGATAGTAGTATACTAGTACGAGTAGTTAATAATTAGGGGAATGGAACTTACGGGGCGTGCTCGTTGAAGCACGAGACTTCCACTCGGCACATACAGGAAAACTTTAGGCCCCGCTCGGTTTGCCTAAAAAATAGTGGTTTATAACTAAAATTATATTGTAGCTAACTGAAATTATACTGTAGCTGAAGGTGATTTATTTGGCGTAATTAAATTTTAAAAAAATTTAAAATAGAAAAAAAATATATTAGCTTATTACGAACAACGCAAACAAATACGGAAAAAAAAGAATCGGCAAAAAGCTAAAAAAACTAAAAGTTCAGAAAAATACAATTTTTATAAATAGTGAAAAATAAACCAGAATATAAAAGGTCAAGCCGAAATGAGCGGGGATCTAAGGGGACCAAACACATTTTTTTCCCACAGTAAACGATACAATTCCTGGGGGTCAGGAAAATTTCATGTATTCGAAATAGGGTCTTAGAACATGTACGTTGGTATAAATAACTACTGTTTACAATATCCTTCATATCATCTACAGATGGTACTAAAGGCAGTTCCTATAATGAGTTATCTTTTTACATGTCTTTATAGACAACTTCTTCATGATATAGTGTATCTTGTTTCTTATGTTACAGTTGACTATTGCATGAGAGATGGCAGCGAACGTGGTTGTAAGGGTTACGACAACAGCGGTCGACAGAATCACTGCGTGGTCGTAAAGAGTTACGAGTACAATAATTGATCGTGGTCGAAGGAAGTGCAGCGCAGAGGCGGTGAACGTGATCGTAACTTCAAGTGAAGTTTACGACTACGTGGTCGGAGCCGCAAGGAGTGATGGGGGGTCACAACACGATCGAAACGACTGTCAGTGTGGTCGGTGAACCAGCAGAGCGGTCGTAACGACACAGGAGGTGGATATAGCCTCTTCAACGTGGTCATATGGCTGCAGGAGGTGGTCGTAGCGGCTACAAGCTGGTCGTAAGATCCTGGGCACAGTCGGGAGGACCACAACAAGTGGAATCAGAGCATGGGTGAAGCGTCGACTTGGAGGTGTGGGAGACGCTGCAGACGATGCACGAGGGCGGTGATCGTGTGGAGGAGGTGCACATGATCCAAGAGAGCGGATTAGGAGGCTCGGGTAACGGCGAAGCCGAGGTGGCTGTGGGAGCAGGTGCTCTAGCCCAAGCAGGTGTACAAGGAAGGACGGTTCAGTCCAGGTGTGATGTAATGCAAGCGTCGGACTGTGCAAGGCTCGGGATGGAGCAAGCGCAGGCAGTAGAGCGGCGACGACTCAGGCGCACGGGAGTGCAGGAAGAAGCGGAAGCAAGAGAGAATATCAGCGTGATCAAGAGGGAAAACAAGATTAAGGAGGTGATTGTTAGTGTTTGTAATCTTGTTTTCAGTTTAGAAGTCATAGTCGTGTACGAGTCGGAAGTCGAAGTCGTGTACGAGTATGAGTCAGGCCATCATGTTCGTGTTGGAGTCGTAGTAGTCGTAGTCGAGTCCGCTTCGTAGTCGTATAGCTGGGTGTAAAAGGCAGAGCCATTGTACCGAGAGGAGTGCACCGAGTTGAGGCGATGTAGTCAAGAGGAGGTGTCGAGCACGAGGGCGATCGGTGTGATCGCAGAACAGAGAGCGATCGGTGTGATCACAAGCGGTCGGTGTGATCATAGAGCAGAGGGCGATCGATGCGATCGCAGGGAAGCCAAAGCGATCGGTGTGATCGAATACAGAGAAATAAAGAAGAGAAGGAGCGGTTTGGTTTCGGGGAAAATTGTCGAGTATTAGGTGTGGTCGCAGACGTGGTCATAACCGAATTACAACTACGGTGATCGAGTCTATAGTGTGGCCATAAAGGAGTTACGACTACAGTCACTGAGCAGAGGATGTGGTCGTAAACGGAGTTACGACCATGACGGCGAAGAGAGCGGAGGTGTCCACAGGTGCTGAAGATGTGGTCGTAAAGCAGTTACGATCACGGTCACACAGTAGGAAGATGTGGTCGTAAAGGAGTTACAACCACGACCGTGAAACAGCGAACATGGTCATAAGTGTTACGACAAAAGCGGTCGACAGAATCATTGCGTGGTCGTAAGGAGTTACGACTACAGTAATTGATCGTGGTCGAAGGAAGTGTAGTGCAGAGGTGGTGAACGCATAACTTTAGCTGAAGTTTACGACTACGTGGTCAGAGCAGCGAGAAGTGATCGGAGGGGTCACAACGTGGTCGTAACGACTGTCAACGTGGTCGGTGAACCAGCAGAGCGGTCGTAACGACACAGGAGGTAGTCGTAGCCTCTTCAACGTAGTCATACGACTGCAAGAGGTGGTTGTAGCGGCTACAAGGTGGTTGCAAGATCCTGGGCATAGTCGGGAGGAATGTATCATCATCTAAAGACGACATTAAAGATGACTCATATAATATGTTTTTTGCCTATATAGACAGCTTCTCCATGACACAATATGTCTTATTTACCGTGTTACAATCACTACTACATAATAAACGGCATAATTCTCTATGCTCCTCTCTCCTCACACCATCTCGTGTAGGCTATGATCTTCCTCTCTTCTCATATCATCTCGTGTCATACACGACAAAACAAAATCTATAGATAATTGACATCTCATGTTCTACATGATAATATTTATAGATAATTAACATCACATGACCTAAGATGCAATAGAGTACCACGGCACATCCCGTCCTGTCTGTCATCCTACATTAATATGGCTTCGAGCAATAATTCAGCAAACTAGTAATAAATGTCCGGGTACAAATCAAAACGCTCCACGTCCTACAGAGATCGTGCTTGATGCAGTACTGAAGAGGTTGGAAGAAAAGCCAACGTGGCGACAACTAACACATTTATGATCGAGCAAATTTAAGCCTGAAAACTCTTGTGTGAGACGCATTGCAAGGCTTATGTTATGTTGCCGCAATTGCAGATGCAAATTGCTGTATTAATAATCATATCCAGTGGCCACTAGCAATTTCTTGTGGATTATATGAGAAACCAGTACTTGATATGCTATCTCCTCTTAGGATCCACTATTGGGTCTATTCTTTTCAGCTGCGGCTTATGGCTTTTGGCTAAAATTTTTGAATTTTGGCTGTTTACGGTACATATTACGGAGAGACAGATACTCACTTGCGATTTTGGATGGTACAGATGTTGGGCTTTTAATGTGTAGATCGTTTTACCTGTAGACCCCGTCTTGAGAAAATACTCCGTTTGAAAGTTAGGTACTGTAGCAAAAGCCAAAAGCCGCCGGCTTCGGAGGAAAAGAACATGCCCATTGTCCATCCTAGAGATGGGAGTTAGGTTGGACCATACCGGCACAGTCTAGGTCCATCGTGCTTCGGGCTGCTTCATGCCGTACCAACTCAGCCTAGTCATCCTATCGTGTCAACCCGTCTCGCCTCCGGCTAGGCCCAAACACGGTCCAAAACTCATTGTGCTAGCGTTCATGTTGTGCCAGCCCAAACCCAGCCCAAAGAAACTATATACGACGAAGGCGGCGGCGACGATGGTGGTGGCGGCCACCATCTTTCTTTCTCTTATATCCGTCTCGTTAAAAACTAATTAAAATTGAATTAGTTGTATAAAAACATAAAAATATGGACACACAATGACATAAAATTTTTGAGAAAAAGTGGAATTTTCTTGATATTTTAAAAATACAACTTTACTACATTGTTGAAAACCTTACGCATAGATTAAAAAAAGTCATTGGGGTCACGTGACCCTAATGCTTGCATGCTAGATATATCCGCTCCTGGCTGACTATTATGTATTTACTTAATGTTACACATACATAACCACGCAGCATTAGGCTTGATACAAAGGCTCGAATATTACAATATTTAGAAATGAAAATGTTCTAACTATTGTCTATCTAAAACGAAGATAATATAACTACACCTTATTACAAATCGGGTTCACCAGGAACAATTCCAGACCGCCGCCCACTCCATTTGACCTCGATACAGCGTGTTCGCCTCCTACTCTTCATATTACGAGTCCACATCATTCCATCCGGGTAGTACTTGAAATTCTCGGGTTAAGGATTTAAGAATATAAAATTTCTTCTATACACGCTTAAGAATATAAATTTTTTTCTATGCACGCCAAGTCTTTCCCCCTTTTCTATTTTTCTTCTTCTTTCTCTCTCTTTTTTCACATCTTTTCGTCCCCCTTTTCTCTCTCTTCTCTTATCCATTCGGCAAACACTCCTGACCCTCCATTTCTTTTCCTTTTTTTCCTTTATTCCTTCTCCCCTTCTTTTCCTCATCTTCTTCCTCCTCGTCCCCCTTGCTTGCCCACCCCCTCTTCTTTTTTGCTTACCCGCGCTGTCTCTACCTCGACCCTAGCCTCCCTGCCGCCTCCCCTTATGCAGATCCGGCCCCTGATCCTGGCGCCGTCGCATCTCCAGCCCGGCCGGCTCCTCCCTATGCCGCGGCGCCCCGAGGCTTCGACTACGACCACGCTGCTGCGCCACCATCAGCCGGCCATTCGGTCTCCTGGCTCGGCACTTCCTTTACGCCGTCGCCTTGGGCCCCCTCGATGCCGACCCAGGCCGTTCCCCATTCGGCTACGACTCTAGCTCCTTACCGAGCGGTCTCCCTACTCCTTCGACCTCAGCCGTCGGCACCAGGAGGAGGAGCTCGGCAACAAGATAGGGAGGAGAGAGGGCGCCAGGAAGGGGAGGCACAAGTGATCGACGCGCGGGCGGGAGGCGACGCGGTGACGCGAGAGGCGGAGCAGCGGCTTTGGAGGCAGCCGCCAGTGCCGGCGTGCTCATCATGCCGCCTGTGCCCACCGTGCTCCCTATGCCGAGCCGACCCGAGTACGACACGATTCACTAGGCTGTGCCATGCCACCCGACGGACCGGCTTTCCAGGCCCGGTCCAACCCATCATTCGTGCCGTGCCAGCACGGTCCACCACGTGTCGGTCCATACCATGCTTGAGCTGGTCCAAAAAAACTCGGTCCATCTCTCACCTCTAGTCCGTCCTATCTCGAGAAAACAGGTAGCGTCCTTAGGTAAACAAGGAAGAATTAGTCTATGGAGAAGGGCCCAGAGGGAGGCCCTCCATCCACCGTTGATCAAAACTCCCCATGGAAAATCGTTCCGTAAGCAAGGCCGCAATCCATAATTAGATCGTGCACATGACAACCCGTAAAGATCCATACCACCATACCAAACGTGATATGTCAACCGTTGAGACGGAAGGAAAATGCTAGCATGAATGGGATGACATTAATACCATTCATGATGCTGAGTCGCTGACATTATTAGTACTCCGTTCACACAAATATATGTTGCCTTGGATACGCACAGCTAAAATTTTAAATATTTGGCTATCAACATCTTTTTAAATATTTATATTAGATACATAAAAATTAAATTGTTTCGAAAAGTAATTTTATAATACAATAACGTGATTGAGTCTTATAAATATATTACAATAGAAAAATAGTGATCAAAGTGGTATTTTAAAGACCACGTTGGTATCTAAATCAGCATATATTTATAACAGAGCACGCAGCACTGGCTCCTTAGCCTAATTTTATAACGCAAGCTATAGCATACCTAAGTCAGATTTGAACTATTAAACAACCGGGGGGGGGCGGGGCCGCAGCCGGCTCCACCGACACTGACATTACGCAACGCTTGTACTACTGCGTGCCGCACCGCACCACACCACACCACACACGCGAACTTTTCAGTTGAAGTTAAGAGCTCACATCTCAGCTTTGCTGCAGTTTCTGTCCGCGAATTTGGCTGTGATCGTTTCGGTTTTAGCTTCTGGCTTCTGTTTTATTTTTTACTATTCATAAATTCGTTTTTTTCTGAAATTTTTTGCCCGTTCTTTTTTTCCCGTATTCGTTTGCGTTGTCTGTGAAAAACTAATATATTTTTTATATTTTTTTAATTTTTTTAAATTTAATTATGTTAAATAAGACTGTCATCATTCTGATGTTTTTTCACCACCACTGATGCTTTTCAGCCATAAACCATCAAAAATAAGCCCAAATGATCACCACCTTAACATGGGGAGGTTGCCCTAGTCCTCGCGGAGATTAAAAATAGGACATATTATTTTTATAAGAATAATATCATGATTTTGTTTATTAATTTATAATTATTTAGGAATACTTTTAAAACATATATTCTAATCTATAAATTCAAGTTTTAGCTTAAATATATAAGAAAAATAATATCTTCTATTAAAAACTATAATCTATTATAAAAATATTTTTAGTTTTTATCGGTTCCTTGTGGTAGAAGGGCGACCCTGTCCTCGTGCTGCTAGCGTAGCGGCCATGTCTCCGTTCCCCCGCAGGGGGTCACCCTGCTCTGATGGAGAAATTCCTCGCAAAGCCATCCCACAGGGAAATTGCCACCCTACTCACCTACCTACCTATTTCCATTTATTGTCAACAAGTCTCCTTTTGCAACCCCAAATAATCCAGGGAGTCTAGAGACTTGCTCTAAGGCCCGCTCAATATGCTTGAAACACCCGCTTATTTTTGCACTATTCATAATTTCGTTTTTTGAATTTTGGCTTTTTTGAGCTTTTTGCGGTTCTTTTTTTCCGTATTCGTTTGCGTTGTCGTGATGGGCTAACAAATTTTTATATTTTCAATTTTTTAAATTTAATTATGTTAAATAAGCCTCTATCAGCTACGGTGTTTTTTTCAGCCAGCTACAGTGTTTTCAGCCATAAGCCACCAAAAATAAGCCGAACTGAACACCACCTAAACGGCAGTCGTGGCTTTTGTTTTTTTATGAGGTAATTGTATTGTGACGGTTGTTAATTTTTTCTAAGACAAAAAAAGAAAAAAATTAGAAAACACTACTATATTTTTTAGAACAATGCAAAAAAAAGAAGAAAAAAAGGCAAAAAAGACCAAAGATCCAAAAAAAAGTCAGGATTAAAAAGTCCAAAAGCCAAAACCACTTGAAATCAAGTGCCCTAATTATCATAGGACCTACCGCTTAAGGGAGCTAAAGTCACATCAATAATCAAACGTACCATGGTATGGCCGACCACAGCGTATCGCCGCTCTGTAGGGCATCCCTAACCATTCGGCCATTTTGAAGTGGCACAGCCCAAATCCCTCCTTGAAACAAACGAATTGTCCAATCCAAGCAAACCATGAGACCGAGGAAAAGGTTCAGTGCCGTGGCACCGTCCTGTGATGTGAAACCAGTACTTGCAAATTATTTTGGCCCCCCAAAAAAGGTACTTGCAAGGTATCCAGAGGAAGACGCTCTTGACACAAGCCAAGCAACGCCGGTAGATTGGATTGGATCCATCACGTTACGTGGACTCGACGGAAACCCTAACCCCTTTTCTGGCGGAGGAAGCCAGCCTGTTAATCACCCTTTCTTCTCCGCCCCCATAAAAGTGGTGATCATTTTAGCTTATTTTTAGTGGTTTATGGCTGAAAAGCATGTGAATTTGGTGAAAAATATCAGAATCGACATAGACTTATTTAACATAATTAAATTTAAAAAAATTAAAAAATATAAAAAATTATGTTAGCCCATCACAAACAACGCAAACGAATACGGCAAAAAAAGAACCGGCAAAAAAGCTAAAAAAAGCTAAAAATTCAGAAAAAGACGAAATTATGAATAGTAAAAAATAAGCCAGAAGCTGAAGCCGAAACGAGCGGGGCCTAAGCCTAATGGGGTCGCAGCAGAGGCGGGCTAGCGGGGAACAAAGTGGGGCCCACAGGCGCCTCCGCAGGGTCCTGGCCCGTTGCCACCCTACAGGTGAGGGTACTCTAGGTATTTGCAATAAAATCACGCAATTTAGGTGAAACTCTCTTGCTTAATAGCATACTCACCATTTATTTCGTACGTTTGATGACTAAGGGCCTGTTCTTTTTGGCTGCAGCTTATGGTTTTTGGCTGAAATTTTTGAATTTTGGCTGTTTACGATACAGATTACAGAAAAACAGATACTCATTTGCAATTTTGGCTGGTACAGATGTTAAGCTTTTAACGTGTACTACGTTTAACTTATAGACCCCGTCTTGAGAAATACTCCGTTTAAAAGTTAGGTACTGTAGCGGCTGCCAAAAGCCACCTGGCTTCTGCAGTGCCGAACAGGGCCTAATCTAACCAATGGCTTTGATTCAGGGTTGTGGTTAGAGTTCTTTTGGTTTCTTGGAAGGCTAATAATGAAATAAGGGGATTTTCTCATGTACATATGAAACACCCCATCCGTCGGTTAAGAGCCTATTTATATTGACTTCTGCAGAAATTAATACGAACGTCTCACCTTGTAATGTATTTTATATTTTATTATATCATAATTCCGTAAGTCGTATGACGGTCTGAAGGTTGTAGTGCTTTTTATTACAGTCTTTTTTACATAATACACTACTATTTATAAGTTACTGCTATTTATCAATCGTAGCCAAAAACAACAACAAAAATCAATATAAAAGGCCCTAATTGCTGTAGGTCTAAATATAGGATAGATCTTTTTTATGGCAAAGTCACCACTCACCAGTGTAGTCAAATCGTCCTGAACTGTTACATCTCTGAGCTCCTTGAGCAGGTCACATGAGCTGTGCTGGGTAGTCTTACGGTGAAATGCAAATAAAATAAATGGCTACTCTTATTTTTTATTCCTGCCAATAGTGAAATGCAAATAAAATAATTGGCATTGTCCATACTGCTGGCTATTTTTATCGTATTTTTGGTAGTCTTACGGTGAAATGCAAATAAAATAAATGGCTACTCTGTTTTTTTATTCCTGTCAATAGTGAAATGCAAATAAAACAATTGGCATTGTCCATACTACTGGCTATTTTCATTGTATTTTTCGTACTGCACCCGAGACGTTTGATTGCCATCAACAAGTTGATTGCTAGCTCAATTGAATGGAGTTGTCTGGTTTATAGCCAATCAGCTGAGATTGAAGGTGCTGTGACCCCGTGAGAATGGAAAGATGTGCGATTTCTTTGCTTCGTCGATGGAATTGCACTGGAATAACATTTAAGCATACAATTAGTTACCAGGTATAACGCCGATAATTCGATGAAAAAGCACAATATAATTACGACTAATACACTGTTCATGTGAAATAACCGTCTGGTCCCTCCATCACCGGACTTTTTGGTTTGTCACGAGCCACGACGCAATGATTAGCATCCTCCTCAAGCAAGCAGCTCTCTTCATACAAATTACTCACTCTGTTCTTTTTTATTTTACTTTATAGAATTTTTTGATCGTTAATAAATTTAAAACTATCTAAATTAGTTATATAAAAAATATATCATTAGATTTATCATAAAAAATATTTTAATAATATTATAATTTTATTAGTATATTTTAATATATAATTATAAAAATTTATGGTCAAAGTCGTATCTCGAAGATGGTAAAAAATTAAAAATATCAAGTAAGAAAGAAGCGAAGGAGTAACGAATTGGTCGATTAACTACTTAATAATACTATCACACAAAATTAATACTGAGGTGGTGATCATTTGGGCTTATTTTTGGTGGCTTATGGCTGAAAAGCATCAGAATTTGGTGAAAAACAACTCAGTAGTTGATGAGGCTTATTTAACATAATTAAATTTAAAAAATTTAAAAAAATTTAAAAATATGTTAGTCCATCACAGACAACGCAAACGAATACGGAAAAAAAAGAACGGGCAAAAAAGCTCAAAAAAACCAAAAATTTAAAAAAAGATAAATTTATGAATAGTAAAAAATAAACTAAAAGTCACAAACTGAAGCCGAAACGATCACAAGCCTGAAAATGGTTGTTACAAATGTGGCAGCAGCAAAAGGGCCCGGATGGTGGCACTGAGCTTTTCCTTCTCGTATGCTTTGCTGCCCCTCCCTTCCCTTCCCTTCCCACCGCCAACGCAAACAGCACCAACGCACCGCACCCAGAAATGGAGCTGAGCCTCCTCCCACTCCCTCTCCCCGCCCTCCCCATTCCTGCTCTACGCGTGTAGCTACGCTTCCCTGCACGACCACACGCTCCCCTCCCTGTACGAGGTACTTGCCCCTGCTCCCGGTGCAGATCATTTCTTGGTGTTTCTTGATTCTTTCTTCTTCTTTTCCTCGGTTCTTTCTGGGTGGGTTTGACTCTTTTGCCCGGATCTTGGGGTTTCTTGGCCTCCTGTGATTTGGCCGCTGACTGCAGGCTGTGGGGATTTCTTGTTCTTGGGGTCTCGTCGGTGCATTTTTTTTTAATGTGGTATGTGTATTTTGGCCATCTGGTAGCATGTTAGGTACATTGTCTTTGTGCAGGCTTGCCGCTCTCATAGTTGCGGTGTAATGCTCCCGTGCACGGAGATCCGCCTGTGTCACCGACACCGAGCCGCACTGATGATTTCCTGTAGTATTTACGCGATAGGTTGCTTAAGACTTTGTCAATGTGATCGCTCACAGAGAGAACTTAAATGCTGTGGTTTTGGTTCTTATACCCCATCCATCACCGTTGATTTATTAGGAGAATGTTTGATGAGTAATATTTCTGGCATCAGGGGAAACACTATTGAGAATAGTTTTGTGCTGTGAATCCTATGATCATAGCAAGCCATGTTGCAAGCAAATTTTGTAGATATTTGATGCCACAAGATCCATTTGCGGTATGTTCTTCGAATGTAGGTTGATCTCAGCAAATATCTTGTGATGTAGGTATTTCAAGGCGCAAGGATGGCGATGATGGCCTACAAGTATCAAGCTCAGGCGTTGATGAGAGACTACTTGCTAGCTGATCCACTTGTTCCATACACCTCGGTGCTCATTGGCATTGTCTTGTGCAAGATGGTAAGTTTATCCATTCTTCTTATTCGAAGTTATGATTGATGGCTGCATATTGTAATCAACTTAGTGCTTGTAACCGGTGAACCATGTTTCTGACATCGATTTATGAGAAGAACGGTTACATTTGAGATTTGACACCAAATACTTTTTTACTACACCCCAAGGAGTAACACCAGAAGGTCCAGCATGCTATGAAAGGCTAATTGCTACAAATAGGACTAGTGATTGGCTTGTTAACAGAAACAGACATTAATTGTGCCTTTTAGAGAGGTTCGGTCTGGTTGATGTACCATTGAACACATTGATTTTCCCCTACATTCTACATCTGTTGGAGATCACTGCAATTTTTTTTAAGGAAACAGTAGGAAAGGATCCTACTAAATATATATTTGGACAAATTTTTAACAAGTGTCTCTTTAAGTTAATGTGCTAGTGCTAAAGTTAAGTATCATCTAATCCATTACATTATCTTCATCTTATGTCGAATGAGCTTGTGTTCTCTTAAGGATACACAACAGGACAACAAATGGTGTTTGGTGTTTGATTTATGACTTTCAACCAGATTTTGCCCTCTTTTGACAATGACAAAACAATCATCTGGAGAAACTTTCGAATGTGACACAATATATGTCACTGTATTGCTGGCTGCTGACCCTAGCATTTTTGGACCTGTGTCAACCACTCTTTGCGTCACAGAAACCAGTTCTTAATTATTCATCAGCATGTTTGTAGTTTCTTCTTTTGACAAACAGCATGTATTCTCCTGTAGGCATATGATCTCACACGGCTATTGAGCTCCTTTTACTTCAAGGGCTATTCTTCATTGACAAAGATACAGCGTGTCGAATGGAACAACAGGTCAGTCTTCTTAGATTTAGTACATCTGTATTGCTCCACCCCTGATCTTTTCTTTTCATAAATTTCATAGTGACAGCCAATTATACCTGTTTCAGGGGTATGTCCAGTGCACATGCGATCTTTATCACAGCCATATCATTATATCTTGTTGTGTCTACAGATCTTTTCTCTGATCGCCTTAAGGGACCTATTACATTCCGTAATTCAATCATCTCCACTTTTGCACTTGGGGTACTGAATAACACTCAAACAGTTATTATCATCAATGACAAAATTTTCTTCTTTTTATGCTGGACTTATGTTTCATTGTTCAATTAATGTGTTTCTGTCCTGGCTGTATGCTTGACAGGTTTCTGTGGGTTACTTCATCACTGATCTTGCAATGATCTTCTGGTTGTATCCTTCCCTTGGTGGAATGGAATATGTAGGTACCCAACTTTTGCATTTATATACACTAAGAGAACTGCTAGTTAATTATATTTAGTTAATAAATTTTTGGCTTGGAATAAGTTCACATGCCATAATTTTAGCAACTAGTTAGAAAGTTGTCAACTGCTGCCTGGCTAGCATTGTCTTATGGTTGTATGTTGCCATTTCAGGTCCTCCATCATACTCTTTCTCTAGTTGCAATAGCTTACACAATGTTGTCAGGGGAGGGGCAGTTTTACACATACATGGTTCTTATTTCAGAAACAACCACTCCTGAAATCAACTTTAGATGGTAAGCAATTATATAGGTTCCATTTCTTTCTCTGAACTTGCTTTATGCTTGTCGGTATTATTTGATAGTAATGTATTGTTGTTCTGCTTTTTAAGGTTCCTTGACACTGCTGGACTGAAAAAATCAAGTGCTTACTTGGTTAATGGTATTCTGATGTTTGTTGCTTGGCTGGTGAGTGAAATTTTATTATACAGCAGTATTGATTAAATTAAGAAGCAGCCTTTCTTTGCACTGTGCTCTATTTTCTGTAGAAAAGAAAATGGAAAGTTTCAGCATAAATCTTCAGTGAAGAAACATAGTAAATGATTCAGATCAGTAAATAAATAGAAAAACTGTGCTACATTAATAAATTTGCGAATAACTGCACCCCTATAATTGCAGTGGCAAAGTGACTTCACTGACTTGGTTGTACTAGGATGCTTCCCTTTCTATAATATTATGTACCCGACTACGCTATTTAGTAGCGAGACCGTTCCTTTCACCTGATGTTGGTGCCACTGTCTCTTGATAATAGCATGTGTTCATTCAGGTGGCAAGGATATTTTTGTTCATGTACGTATTTTACCACATCTATTTGCACTACAGTCAGGTACTAAGATCCTCATCGCAAATGCGTTTATTCTATTTTACTTAAAAGTACACACACCATCTGTATGCAATCTGACACATTCTAACTGTTATATTTTTCGTTTGACTACACTACAGATAGTGCAGATGCATGCTTTTGGGTACTACCTGACATTTCTTGTGCCGTCAGTGCTCTTTGTCATGAACACAATGTGGTTTATGAAGATTTTGAAAGGTGTGATGAAAACACTGGCGAAATGGTCATGATCCATGAGGCTATGCAGATCCCAGAACCATCAACAAGACTTGGTGTGCTGTGGTGCTGCGTATGATCTTGATGTGTAAAGTTATGGATATATCAGGTAACTAGTGAAAGTGCGTATGTAACATACTAGCAAACAGTTAGATTAGGGCAAATTGTGCTATTTTCAGTAAGCTGGAATTTCTTAGCCAGTTTGGCATGTACTGAAGTTTCAGCACGCTGTTCCTCTTCCCCTTCTGCATTGTGTATGCCTGGAGAACACTTCACTACTTCAGTGGATCAGTTATCCAATTCTCCAATGCTAATTTGTTACAATACCTAGATGTTGTCCTGAGATATGTAAAATTTAGCTGTTCTGTCTCCTGAGAGGCCGAGACATGTAAAATTGGGGTGAGTATATCCTGGGTTGCAATAACTTGGGTGAGTTCTTTTGGACTATGTTTTTGAATTCTTCCTATTTGCAGGAGAGATTATGAAGAGGGAGATAATCACATATGATTTTAGTCAGGATAGATGAAGTTACTACAGTATGTACTATAATTAACTAGTAGATCTTGCATTGAAAAACGTATGAGCTGGTTACTGTAGTGCCATGCGTAAAGTAGAAAAGAGCCCTGCCTTATTTGCAATTCCCCCCGGGGCACCTGACGGTTAATAAAAAATGTTTTACAACTTTTTAGCTCCAAACAATATATCTCATCGTGTTATGGCTTGGTTGTAGTACGTAAATGTAGGTATACGTGATAGTACAAATCTCCCTTACGTTGGTTTGGCTGGTTCCAAATCAACGAGGGCTCTGATCTGCTTGTTGCTTGCCAGAAGTAATTTCTTTGTTATTCCTTGCAACAGTAGCCGGCATCTCTTATATGCATGAGAGCCCTTCCTAACAAACCATACTAATAATAGACTTTCTATAAATAAGTTACAACTTCTGAAACAAACTCATCTATCTATAGAATAGCAAATACTAGTTAATCCGAACTCTACCCTTTAGTTGTACGTGAAGACGTTGTAGCCGAACCGGACTCTACGTCAAGTATTGCCGTACAGCTCTTTATTCGTCAAGTCTTGCCAAATTGATTCAACTAGCAGCTACATCCTCAGAAACTTTTGAAACCGAAACTGCTGCAATGTCCGAATCGGAAGCAATAGCCTTACGCCGACGGCTGATACGCTTGTCCGACAAAAGCGTCCACAACACATCGAGTACTTATATCATACAAAAACAACCCAAAATAACAACGACGGCCAGTTCCTGCCAATTTTGTAAACTGAGTATATCTGCATGTCACCGAGGTTTGGAAACGGCCAAAACGTCCTGTAGAAATGAAATATGCGTGGGAATTGTATTTACTTTCGGAAGGACCATATTTATTTTCCTGGGTGCTGCAGTCGCGGAAAGCAGCAGCTGAGTATGGCGAGGCAACAGCAACCAACTTTACATAGCTCAGAACAATGCACACTAGCTATTGCTTCTGTTCAGTAACCATAGGGCACACAATCAGTAACTTCATGGGCATGCAAATCTGAATACTCAACGGGGGGCACCATCAAGTGATAGGGCACAATCAGCATTTTGGTAACACTTCCAAGTCTCTGCAGTGGCATTCTAGTATTGACATTTACAGCAAAATCGAGTATATCAGCCAGGAAGGCAGCCACACGAGAGACCTTCAGGATAGTTTGTCGAAATTCCTCTCCTAGATATCACAATGACAATGTATGAGGTTGAAACCACGCTTCAAGAGCAGCATGCAGAAGTGCTGACCAGCCTCTCATTTGGTCTCTGGGTGAGAACCATCTCTGCCTGTGGGTTCTGAGCTGGCTGCCCTTGAAGCAATCTCTTTGCTGCAATTGGAATAAGCAATAAATGTCAAAATGTTAGCATCTGACCTCATAGCTTAAAGGTAAACAACAAGGAAATGATTAAATGTTAGCAATGGAATGGTGGATTGTACTACAGCTTAGAGATCCACCTATAAAAAGCTGTAAACATATTTTCGGTCCATGGACCATCCACCATTCCACCCAACTAAAATAGTATGGAAGTGAACTCACCAATCTCATAAAATATGTCGTTCACATTGATTGCAGTTTTAGCAGATGTTTCCATGAAGAAGAGGCCATTCTCCTGAGCATACGTCTTTGCTTCCTGCAGAAAAAGAACATCATGTCAAACATACAAATACAACAAAATCTTTCAACCGATAGAAACAACCACAACAAGCAAACAGATGATACAAGCAACATGAAACAGTGCATTCTCACGTCATAACTTCATATTCCCTGCTTACATCATACCACTAAAAAACTAGTAGGCTAGTTACGACCAAGCTTTTTTCACAAAACTACACAAATTCAGACAGCATGGATGTCCTGACAGTAAGGGTCTGTTTGGTACAGCTTCTGCTCTCAGCTTCTCGTTCGGATCTAGTAGAGCTGTGCCAAACACCAAGCTTCCGAAAACACCACGGCGAAGTTGAACAGTGAAACAGAGACATAGTAGTGAATGCATACAACACCAAAGTGGGACAGCGGAGAGCCATCAAGAAGAACAGGAATTACGTACCTCTATTGGCACCTGCCTCGTTTCTAGCAAATCAGCCTTGTTGCCAGCAAGAGCCACTATTGTATTGGGGTTTCCTACATCAAACCAAAGGAGAAATTAATTGCGTCTGTATCAACAAGCTACGTAGCCTTCATATGTCTTGATATTGTTGACCATTCACAGTACCGATTTACCATTAACCAGATCCAAAAACACAAACATGAAATGGGTAAGGGGAGTAAAATGTGGGTAAAAATGGAAATTTACAACCATGAAAATAAGAAAAGGACCAATGCTTTTCAATGATTTAGAAGCGGCAGTGAAAGTATTAAATAAAAAGGCGCATATGGAAAATTAAACAAGGAACGAATTAACTGAATAACCATGTGAAAAATGTAAGCCTAAAGTGATAAAAAATACTCTGTGATAATGCCATCATCAAATACAGAAACCCAGGGCCGTTACATGATGGATTTTGTACAAAAGAACTATTCAAAGAGCTGGTTAGTCAGAGGAGGCTGATGGGTTCCCTTTCCAAAAAAAAGGCCCAAAACCCTAAATGAATATGATAAAACCTCAAACACAGATGGCATATCCTCAAATAGTAAAGTGAACTACCTTGAGCTTGAAGTTCTTGAACCCATTTCTTTGCACGAGTAAAGGAGGCCTACAAGTAGAAGTACAGGAAAAAAGTATTCATTGTAGAATCCCTCTATGTGTAATTGCACTTAAGATGACAACAAGAAATAAAACAGTCAACTAGTCGGCCAAACTTAGAATGATACCTATACTGCTCCTGAAGTTAGCCCTATTTCAACCATAGAATAACAATGGAATATGGCTAGAAAACAAATACATTCCAATACAGATCTCCTGGTTAAAAAGAGAGAGCTAGAAACAGTAACAGAGAAGACAAGTTACATACAGACACGCATCCATACTTCCATAGTGCAGAACCATTTTAGAGAAACGTCATATATCAGTTATCAAATAAGCATTATAGATGTCTTTCAACTGTGGATTATGCAACTCATCTGCAACACATAAACGTATAAATCATCAAAGGCACCCCATGCGGATCCACTGGTACCACCTACAGACTCTAATACTCTACTATATTAAAAGCTCAACGCTTTTATCAGAATGAAAGAAAGGGGGAAGGCAATTTAGATATTGATGTCATATTCTCATCAATACCCACTTATGGCTGGGCAAGTACACCATGGATGCAACCATCATCAATTTTTGCTAACCACATTTATGGTGTCATCCATGCTAACCTCAGGAACACACTACCCTAAGGAGTAAGCAAATCAAGAACTTGGGGAAATTATCATGAAGACCTACTATTTTATCACTAGCACAAGTAAACCAGTTCCATTCTACTAACCGGATTTGTGATGTCATAGACAACTATGGCAGCAGCGGCACCCCTATAGTACATGGGAGCCAAGCTATGATACCTCTCCTGCCCAGCAGTATCCCAGATTTCAAACTTCACAGTCTCGTCATTAACCACCAAGGTCTGCGAGAAGAAAGCCGCTCCAATCGTCGATTCCTGCAGCCAGATAGACCAATGTAATAACTTTTTCAGCACAAAAACCTACTGATATGTTATCTCAACAGAAGGAGTGTATCAAAAGACCTGCCTGGAATTCAACAAATTGTCCTTTTACAAACCGAAGAACCAAGCTAGATTTGCCGGCACCAACATCTCCAAGAAGAACCTGACAATCCAAGCACACGAAAACATCAGCATTTCACAGCCCACAAGTTTCTAACAATGCACAATCAATATGTTTCACACTGAATTTCAAACTCCTCACAACATAAATTAGCGATCAATCCTAAAAAAATGCCCGGCACAAAACAGAATTTAGACAAGGACTGGGGACCATTTATGAGCTCAAAATCATCATTAATGTGCACGTGCTTGTGAAACATCAAAAGGGACAAAAATCATTCACCATATCTTGACATACATTTTGCACCACCTAAGACACGACTTAGTATTGAAAACACAAGCACTGTGCCCCTAAGCTAACAAAAAATTTAACAAGAAGTTTTGCTACTAATTTAGAAACATCTAATGGGGAATTCGTCAACAAATATGTAATGGAGAAGTCATAAATGCAGAGACCCCATCGATTCGTCAAGTCATTATTCATTCAACCATCTTGAAGAGGCAACCAAAATATATGATTGGGACCAATCCCACGAGATAACACCGAAATTGACCAAATACTACCGATCAAGATCCAGCCCACGCGGTTCGATCTGCGGCGAAATCAAGAACTGAAATTGAATACTCGAGATTGGAATTCGGACCAGTTTGGCGCTGCGGATCTTGTTGCCCGTGTTGGCCGCCATCGAATTCGATGTCGGATGGGGAAATTTTCCGAAACCTTGACAAGATCAAATCGCACGCAATGGAGCGAATTGGGGAACTGCGGTCGTTAGCTTCCGCGTGTGACTTCTCTTTTTATTTTCGGCTTGCGGAAAGCCTTTTTTCACTCTAAACCCTTGCAGTGCTACATAATTGCACAGGGCTTACTTTTGTACCAGTCTGAATTCTTTTCTTTTCATACTAGCATTAGCCGCAATTACATTAGCTTTTGAGCACTTATATTTTTCTATTTTTTATAATTTTATGTAATACTCTCTCAAATAGAAGTAGTTTCACAATACATATAGTCAATTTTTAAATCTTTGACCACTAATATAGACAAAATAATTTAGATTCTCACATGGAAATGATATCAGTAGATTTATCATCAGGAATACTTCTGTATCATCATCTTTTTTTAGTTCTCACTAACATATAATTAGAAAAGATAGTTATTAAAATTAGAAAAATTTAACATCTTTTTTTATTTAGTGTGTAAGAAGCTATATTTAGAATTTTTTAGATACACAATGCCATAAGCGTCCAGAATTCTCCATCCGCGGTCACGGCCTTGTCGTACGCACACGGCATACCACCGCGCGGAAAGCTGCCGCCGACGTAAGAACTCGTCGGAAAATTTTTTTAATCTCGCGGAGAAGGAAGCGGACGACGACGCTGTTTTGGACCCGAGCAGTACTAGCATAGCAGGCCTTGACGAGCTCTTCATCTGCCTGCTTGATGTGCCATTGGCCATTGCAGAGAGGCCGCAGCTACAGATGCAGGAATGCAGTTGCAGCGTCGAGGGAGATTCCTCTGACCACTCCCCAGTGTTCATCTGCCTTGGCTGGCTAGCCCTGCCCTTGGTGCATGGCATGCCAAAGCCCCAAGTAGTCCTCTGTCCTCTTGCAACATCAGGAACTGAACAACAGCTAGGCGTCTCTCTCTCCCTCTCATCAGTTTTTTCTGCTGTGCTTCTTGTTCCCCAGCATCAACGCCACCACCACATTGTCCGGCTCCAGCGTGTTTAGCTGATGAGGCAGCTCTGCCCTGTGGTAACTTTTTTCTCCCCTCCGCATTTTCTTTGATGCTGCTGCCACTGCCACTCCCTGGGCTTCTCCAGTTGTCACTGGCTGGTAAGTGGTAACAAATTTGCCGGAGCCTATTCTTTTCGGTTTTTAAAAGTTGTTTTTAGTTTTTCTACGGTAATTAGCTTTTAAACAGAGTATCTTTTTAAGATGGTGTCTACAAGTTAATTGTAGTACACGCTGTAGTGACTTCGTTTATATCGACTAAAACCACATGCGAGTTTCTGTTACTTCGTATCTTTCTTACAAACAGCCTAAAAACCATAAGCCACAGCCATAAATCGTAAGCCAAAACCAAAAACAACATGCAAAAAACTTGCTAGTGCTCCTCTGACACCTCTGATCCGCTGTTGCAACCCATGCATACTGGGCATCTCTTTGGTCTCTTCCTCTAGGCCGGAGAGCTTGGAATGGGCTATTTTATCTTCGAGCTTGCCTTTTTTACTCTTGAGTTACCATGTCTGATTATCTGAGAAGGAAATTAAACCCATGCAAACTATGCTCCCCGAGTATATGATCCATGGATTATTATATATCTGATCAAGTTCATCTGCAGATTAGATGATAAAAATGAATGACTAAATGAGTTGCCAATGTATGTACTTTTGCTCCCACGATGTCGGATAAGGTAGCCAAAGTTATTAACAGTTGCACAAACCTATAGCCGCCAAAATATATACAGCAACTTGAGTAGAACATTAACAATTTCGGCTTGATTTGACCTAACCTTAAGCTCACGGTTGATATCAGAGTGACCTTTCTGCACGGATGCATGTAAATTAGATAGGCCGGCAAACGTATGGCCAATGATGTTAGCTGAAGGTAGATACAGCATGCCCACAAATTCTACAAAATTAGTGCTTATTTCAAGCTGATCTAGTCGTTTCCAAGTGGCTGAAAAATGTCGTTAATTGGCTACTCGATCGATTGCATGTCGAGCCTAACGACACGTTAATCATCATCATTCGATTTGTAGTAAGAGTCTACAGTACATGCACCACCAATGTCTTTGCCAACTGTTTTCCCTACATGCATGAGCAAATTAACGGCCTGGCGACCGATATTACATGAGAAAGCGGCTTGTCCAAGATGTGATTGTCAGGCATATGTATACTCTTTTACTTCGAGTTTTCCCGTAGTATGTGATGATAGGAATTAATTTGCTAGATCCCATACAGTACACATCAGGTACATGCGTGCATTTTCAATCCTATGAAAAATGTCTTTGTGGTTACTGGTTTTAGGCGTTTTGTCATCATACACACACATTGAAAGACCATGTAATGAGGTCTAGAGTTTTGTTATGATGAGCCATTGTTATTTTGAATGAGTGAAAAGTTAGAATTTGCAGATTTTTCTAGACAATTTGTAGAAATGGATGATTTTGAGAAATTTGAGTAATGCGATGATTTTGTTTGACCCAGGTCAGTACAAATGTATTGTATAATGCATGTTATGACTAACGTGGGTTAAGTAATGAAAAACTTATGTTCAAAAATGATTTCTTGGTTTTTAGATGCGTAGAGTCGCATGGAGTCAACCATGGTCAACAACGAGAATCGGGGCTACGCTCATAGAGAAGTCAAGGTCTAGAACGATCAAGGATGTCGTATGAGATAGCTGAGCTCAAGCATGATACAAGGAAGACGGGAGATATTGAAGGGAAGTTTGAGTGGCGGGTTGCACCATGTGGCTTGGTTGGTCCAAGTGAGGTATGTTCCAGTGAAACAGGAATGAGAGAGACTTGCTGACGCATGGCAAGCCAGTGGTGCATCTACACGTGGCAAGTGTAGCGATTGCTTGCAATAAAAGATGAATACCGGATCAAGAATGGGTATCTTGGTAGTTTGACCAAAATACTAGAAACTATCTTAGATCAAAACCGCGATGTTTGAGTAGCGCTTGAGAAGACGGTTTAGGTCAAGAAGAAGATGAGAAGATTAAGTTAGATCAAGACTAATGACTTAGCGGGTTCGGTCTTATACGCAAGCGTGCATAACTATAGTGTGTGAGTTAAAACCCATGTGTGTGGGGTTATCCGGTTTTCCCGTATATGCTAAGTGGATAGTATCCTCTAAGAATTAGATGAGGCTAGCTAGCCCATCTATTTAACGAGTTAGGATGAAGACTTGTAGTGTACACAGGGCAGAGCTCAGCGTTCACAGTATACCCAGGGTTTGGACACTTCGGTGGGCAGAGTTCCTCCGGCTTCGTTGCCACATCGTACGGTCAAGGCGAGAGCTCCTTCGCACCACAAGGGGGTTTTCTAGAGTCCTTTGTTCACGACATTATTGTGGGTGACTCGCAGTTCGGCATGTCTCAGCTGGAAGACATCGACCCTTACCGGACCCAGCCTACTGTACCTAATCCTAATGGACCACTGTCGGTCACTAAGCAAACAAACTAGTCTCCATACCTCCTTCCACCCGAGACGCAACCTTCGGACCGACTGACGTACCCCACAGGACATGCTCGTGCTCAACGGAAGACAAGGCCACGTACGGGGAGGCAGACGCGGCGAGGAGGTAGCAGTGGCTCAGATAGGTGAGCCATATTGTATCAAGTGTGATGCATTTTGTTAATACTACTTTTACTTTTATTTGTACATATATTCCTAATGTATTAAATTATAAAAAAATCATGAAATATTCGTAAATTCATGATTAAATTAACTCGAATAAACATGGTAAATTCAGATCATATAAAATTTCTAAAAATTACACAATAACTATGACTATATCGGGAGGGTTCACATAAAAATTTGTAATTTTTAGAGCTTGTTTGCTATACGTAAAAACTAATACAAATATCAAAATTGTATGAATTTTGAGCAACATTCACAGTGGATAAAATTACCCAAAAATTATATTGTTAAGTACGTTGTGTCTGGAGGCTACACGTAAATTTTCATAATTTTTGAGCTCTTTCGATATATTTAAAAATTCAAATAAATGCTGAGAAAAAATTAGAGCAGGTAATTAACTCGACTAATCAGCCAGCTTAATCATCTGTCGTTTCTTCACCGGACGATAGGCTGTCTGCCGCCTGCTGGCAAGGCGACAGACGCTTGCCGTCGGCGCCCCTCTAGCACACGTCATCTTGCCGATGCTGCCATCCGTTCACTAAATAATAAAAATAATATTTTTATAAATAAAATACGTACACTGTTATTTTTATAAATATCATGCTATGGTGCTAAATCTGCTCAAAAGTGCCTCGCCACCACGTTGTACTCTACACCGGTCAGATTCGACCCGTCGAGCCAGCTAGTCACATGCAAAGCCCGGACGTCTCGGAATCGCCGCCGTCTTATATTAGCACGCACCGATCTCGAGCTAGCTACTACAAGATCAGCCACGCATGCAGCGCGCGCAGGGCGGCATCATCGCGCGCGCGCGCGCGTGTAGAGATCCCTCCTTGGATTGGTCTGGGTACGACGTCGCTGCCTCGCTGGGCTTTGTCTCACTTGGGCGCCGCGGGGCCCCTGCGCTTGGCGGCGAGCGCGAGCATCGAGCCGGCGAGCTGGCTCACGGCGGCGGCCAGCCCGGCCACGCACTGCTCGCCGGCCTCCCGCCGCGCCTGCCGAGCGCGGCTGCGGCGCTCCTCCACGTCCATCACCTCCCTGTGCCGCCGCTCCTCCGCGGCCTCCCGGCTCTCCAGCGCCTCCGACAGGATCGCCGCGCACTGCCCGATCGCTCCGCTCAGGCCGCCGCCGCCATCCTCGTCTTCATCGTCGTCGGAGCTGTCGTCGCCGCTATGATCGTCGACTTGGTGGACTTCTTGATGGCCGCCGTGCCTTGGTGGCGCTGGCGTGCTGCTCCCAGGTTGGTCGTCCAGCGACGGCCGCCGCCTCTTCCTCTCTGGCGACTCAGAGCTGCAGTGCGTCTCTTGCTCTTGATTGGCGAAGAAACCAACCATGTATCCATCAGTACGTGATAGAAATTAATGGCGGACAGGAACTCATGGTGAGAGAGAGAGGCGTACCTAGAGGTCGGGGCAGTGCTTGGGTGAGGGGGGAGGCCTGCATGGGGACGTCGACGAGGCTGGACGACGTGCCCATGAACACGCCGCCGGCGCCGGGGCCTCCGCCACCGCAGCTCATCCGCCTCTCGACGATCTCGTACATGGCCTCGTATATCTCGCGCAGTAGGTTGGAGGGGAGGCCCCTCTCCTTCCTCTCCGCCGTCCCCATCATCCAGTAGCTCGGCCCGCCGCCCGTCCCCGCCGCGCCGGCGTGCTCGTACGCACGCACCTTCTTGTAGTCCCTCATGAGGTTGTCCCACCGGTCGTTGCACTGGTTCTGGCTGCGCCGGCACCCGCCGCGCCAGCAGTAGTCCTCCACCCACCGCCACCGCGCCAGGGCCTGGTCCGCCGGGTGCCGGTCGTCGTGAACCCTCTTCTTGGCCTCGATCAGCAGCATCGTCTCCGGCAGCGTCCAGTTCCCCCTCCGGTACTCCCTCGCCACCGCGCCCACGGCGTGGGCCGCGGCCATGGTGTTCATGGCCTCCTCCTCCTCCTCCTCTTGGCCCAGCAGGACACCGGAGCCGCCCTTGGCGTCCATGGCTGTGGACTGCTTCACTGCTAGCTAGTAGCTTGTGGTGTCACTGGTGTCGAGAACTGCTCAGGAGGCATCATTTGATGGTGATGGCACGGTGCGATCTGACCACACACAAGAGAGAGGGGAGCTATATATCATCAGCTAGCTAGCTAGCTAGGTGAAGGTCATGCTAGCTTTTGTAGCGGTGGGGAGCTATATAGTCCCGTTTATTTTAGTTTGGGTTTTTAATTTTTGGTTTATTTTTTACTATTTATAAATTTTATTTTTTTTCTGAAATTTTGATTTTTTGAGCTTTTTTGCTGTTTTTTCCCGTATTCGTTTGCGTTGTTCGTGATGAGCTAACATATTTTTTCTATTTTTAAATTTAATTGTGCCAAATAAGCTACTTTCAGTTACAGTGTAATTTTAGCCAACTAAAGTGTAATTTCAGTCATAAGCCACTATTTTTCAGCCCAATCGAGCGGGGCCATAATGTGGCTGCACCTGCATGAAATGAAGTACTAGTGATAACTGCAGGTGTTAATAAACATTATATGTATATTTTTTAATTATCATTCAAATTTATGATCGTTAGATTAGAGATTCAATGGTCATGAATTCTCTGCCCTATAAAAATTCTCCCCCTTCAAAAAAAGAGCCGTTAGATCTCTAATCAAATGATTCTAAATTTAAATAATTGCTAGAACAAAAATATCCAGATGATACATAGACACACCCGATAACTACTTCGTGCATGTAGAATCACATGGTTGGCATTGGCATAAGGTAGGAGAGGATATACGAGGGGAAAAGGGTATCTGTTCATTGCATATGCCTTTCCATCACCTCTCCCTCAACCCCCCTTCTGCCCCTTTGTGGGCTTTTTTGACTTGATGAGTGGGGGTCTATTAGGGTTTGACTAACTTGCTCCCTGGCCCCAATTAATGCATGTGAGGGAGTTTAAGGTTAAGAAAATGCATGGGGAGCTTACTCAGGGTTGCATTGCATGAGAATGTTTTGTTCCTTTCTTAATCAAAAAAAAAGGAAAGGAAAATCCAGTTAACAGTAGCCCTTTAGAAAACCCACTTTTTGGAAAGCAGCTAGCTCAGCTAGGCAGAGCAACAATCATGTATGTGAGCAAGGCCCCATGTTAACACATAAGTGCCATCTTTTGTAATCTGGGTGGGTGTGTAGATGGCTAACCATATGCATGGATCTTGGGGAGAGCAAATGTACAACAGGCCTCGGAGGCATCACATGGAGGGTGGTGGCAGAAAAGGCTGGAGAAAGGAAGAAGAGGGATGTAGGGTTTGTTTGGCAACGGCTGCGGTTTATGTTTTTTGACTGAAAATTTTGAATTTTGGCTACTTACGGTACAGATTACGGAGAGAAATACTCACTTGCGATTTTGGATGATACATATATTAGATTTTTAACGTGTATATCGTTTAACTTGTAGACCCCGTCTTAAAAAAATACTTCATTTGAAAGTTAGATACTATAGTAAAAATCAAAAGCCATCAACTTGGAAGGAAAAGAACAGACCCGTACATGTAGCTAGAGTGCAGCCAGCTCATATAGGTTTAGGTGCATGTGATCATAAGTAGAAATATATGCATCTACTGACAGGACATCACCCCCGGGAAGGACTAGCTAGCTAGCATTATAGCTCTTCAAGTTATTATAAGCTCGTTGGATTCAAACGAACTTGTGTATATATAATTAAGGACAGATTTGTTACCTTGGGAGGCATCAAGCTATCTATTGAGTTAGCACCAAGACATATTAAGGGTTTAAGAAGTGGATGTACAAAAGTTTGGTGGAAAGGTACTGGTACTTTCTAAAAATGGTAAAAAAAGCTAAATTAAGGATATGCATGCTAGGGACTTTAGTAGTTGGAACTATTTAGGCTTCGCTTATTTTAGCTTGAGCTTCTGATTTTTGACTTATTTTTTACTATTTATAAATTTTATTTTTTTTCTTTTAGGCTTTTTAAGTTTTTTTACCAGATTTTTCCGTATTAGTTTGCGTTGCCTATGATGGGCTAACCTGTTTTTTTCATTTTTAATTTTTTTAAAATTTAGTTACGCTAAATAAGTCGTCATCAGCTACAATGTAATTTCAGTCAGTTACAGTGCAATTTCAGCCACAAGCCAGTTTATTTCAGCCCAAGTGAGTTGCACCTTAGTTGATGCAAATTAAGTTTAGTGTTTATTATATGTTTCAAACTCTAAGAGCCTGACCACTTTGGTAGGAAAAGAAATGTTAAGAAATCTGGGCTTAGGCTTGAAGTCTTGGTCCATAGTGGGCACCTTATCACTAGGCTATAAATAGGTAGTACTATTGGCTATTTTGTATATGAAACAAGAAAGATAGCAATAATAAAAGACCAGGAGTTTTGTCTATCTTTTTGTGTTTTCAATCTACTATTTCTGTCTTCTATGATTGATCTGGTTTTGAAAAAATCCACGCACGGTTTGCCCCGCACGACTGCTGGCCATCCTCTCCATGCGCCGTCGCAAGCGCCGCCGACCGCACGGCGTACCCGGCTCGCAACCCGGGCGCTGACCGCACGGCAACCGCCGGCCTGCACTCCTGCGCCGCCACGGCCCGCACCGCGCGTCGTCGGCTCCATCACCCGAAGCGCCGCTGGATCCGCCCCAAGTGTTGTCGGCCCACAGCCGCTAGCGCCGGCCGCCCGACCATGCTGCTCGATGCCGCCTCGGCTTCCCCGCCCTTGGGCCCAAAGCCTGTGCCTCCTTACCCTCAGATTTGATCTGTCGACGTCCTCGAGCCTTAGCCGAAGCATTCCCTCCTCGGTGCCTCCGCTAGAACTCGCGGCTAACTCGCTACACCCCACACCAAAGTCGCTGCCCTGGTGGGCGTTGTCCTTGCCATTGGGCCCAAAGCCTGCAACTCCTGACTCTCAGATTCGATCGGTCGACACCCTCAAGCCCGAGTCGAAGTGCTCCCTCCTCGACGCCTTCACTAGCCCTAGTGACCGATCGGCCGCACCCGGCATCGCTGCCGCCACCCCGTGGGTGTCGTCCTTGCCCTTGGGCCCAAAGCGCGCACCTCCTCGCCCTTAGATCTGATCGGTCGACGCTCTTGAGCCCGAGCCGAAGCGCTTCCTCCTTGGCTGGCCCTCGCAGGCGACCCGCTGCACCCAGCATCGCTGTCGCCACCCTGGTGGGTGTCGTCCTTGCCCTCAGACCCAAAGCCCGCACCTCCTCGCCCTCAGATCTGATCTGTCGACGCCCTCATGCCCGAGCCGAAGCGCTTCCTCCTTGGCTGGCCCTCGCGGGCGACCCGCTGCACCCAATATTGATGTCGCCACCCTGGTGGGTGTCGTCCTTGCCCTTGGGCCCAAAGCGCGCACCTCCTCGCCCTTAGATCTGATCGGTCGACGCTCTTGAGCCCGAGCCGAAGCGCTTCCTCCTTGGCTGGCCCTCGCGGGCGACCCGCTGCACCCAGCGCCGTTGTCGCCCCCGGTAGAGCAGGAGTTGCGACAAACCATGAGGCGAAGAGGATGGCGACTGCCGGGGCTGAGCCAGTCGGTGATGGCGGCACCATCGGCGAAAAGGTCATGGGTGAGCCCCACGCCATCCTTGCTCCGATCAGTTGACATCCTTGAGCCCAAGCTGAATTGCTCCCACCTCGACACCTCCGTTGGCCCTAGCAGTTGACCCGCTGCGCCCCAGCACCGCCGTCGCCACCCTGGTAGGTGTCAACAAATGTTAATTGAGTTAAGGGTTCATGGTTTGTGCACACTAGATGTTTGATTAGTTGCCCATAAGAATTTATGTGAAATGTTTTGGGTTCTTGAACTGCACGACGTCAACTAATTAGTTGCTGTATAGACAATTGTTCATCGGCTACATGAATCATAGGGAACAATTGATTATAGATGTACAGAAACCATTAGGAATCTTGCCTACCCTAGGTGGATAGCAAGATCAAATGTTCAGCTCTAATCAATCCTGAGAATTCTTGGTATATTGTGTGTTAGACTCTTACATTCTTCTATTTGGTAATTTTGTTTTTGCGATCAATATTCTAGCTGCATCTACGCCATCCCCTGGATTGTCTAGCTGCATCTGTGATTTTTGATTTTAATTGTCAGTGTGTATAATAGGACGGTAGCTTCACCAGCTCTACCACTTCGTGTCAATTTTTTTAATTAGCGGGGTGCTGATTCAGGGCATACATCACTAGATAAAATCAAAATTCCTTGCTCACGATCATCTGCACGGAAGGAATTCCTATATGATTACGGCTAGCTTCTATGCTAATTGCTGCATGCATCCTAACTGATTTTTTTTTCATGTTTTTATGAATACAAATGTGTTCCTCTGCTTTCTGGAATGAACGTTCCACTGTTTGTCAAGATATCAATAAATGTTGTGATGCCAATAGCAATAGCTGCAGCATATCAGGATGTTAGGATGCACTAATTTTGTTTCTGCAACTATCCTGGATTTGCTTTTCTCATTGCAAGGCCACATCTCTACTGTATATCATTGCTGCTCCTTCTCATAAGGTTACATGCCTGCTATTGATAATTCATACTAGAACCAATGTTTAATAACATGCTTGGTTACCTTGCATGAGGTGAATGCATCTATGTCTAGATGCTTTCCTCCTGATGTAATTGTTTTTGCGTTAGTACAACAGATGGATGCTGGGGAAGACATTAACATTCGCTGGAGATTTGGCTGGCCAGAACCAGATGGGTTCACTCCTGTGTTTACTATCTCAGGTGAGCAGCCAGTGTTTCACGATGTACGAGAGCGAAGGCAGCCACGTGGCCAAGCCAGAAGCCACCTCACCCGCGTTGCGAGTCGTGGGCGTGGGGAAGAGCCTCCGCGAGGCCGCGTCGCGACTGAGCACCGTCGAGCCAGAAGGCCGGAGCGTGCGGGACGAGCGAGTCGCGGCCTCGAGACGTGGGCAGGGTGGGAGGGGTGTAGAATAGTGTTTCTCCGCGTAACCTTTTTTTAGTTCATAGTTTATAAGTGCATGTTTCGGTGCGATTGTGGCTTATGGTTTTTGTCTGAAAATTTTAAATTTTGACTGTTTACGGTATAGATTACGGAGAGACAAATACCCACTTGCGATTTTGACTAGTGCAGATGTTGGACTTTTAATGTGTAGATCGTTTAACTTGTAGACACCGTCTTGAGAAAATACTCCGTTTGAAAGTTAGGTACTGTAGTAAAAGCCAAAAGTCACCAGTTTCGAAGGAAAAGAACAGATCCATAATCTATGCTTCTCTAGGACACACAGATAAGGCAATTTTTTTACCGTCTTGTTGAAATGATTTATCAAACAACCTTTTCGAATCAGTCTATCGATTTATCGATATTAAATACATTCACCCAATCGCACGCTAACACTAAAAGCCATCAATCGTAACTAAAAAGAATACACCATATATAGATGTGTGTTCCTATTGTCTATTGACCACTCTTAGTATCATGTGCCTCTCTTTTAGCTTCTAGAAGCTACCCTTTGGCTTTTTTAAAGTAAATAATTTTAAACGAAGTGTCTTTTCAAAGCAGAGTCTATAAATGATTGTAGTACACATCGTAGCAATTTCATTTGTATCGGCCAAAATTATACGCGAGTTTCTGTTACTCCGTACTCTCTCATAAACAGTTCAAAATCATAAGACGTAGCCAAAAGGCATAAGTCGAAACTAAAAAGAATAGCGGTGGGTTCGACACCACTTTAGACTTATGGCTTATTGTTTTGGCTACAATAACTAGCTTTTAAACGATGTATTTTTTAAGGCAGGGTATACAGGTAAATTGTAGTATAAACTGTACCGAGTTCAGCTGTACCGGTCAAAATCGCATGCGACTATTTTTCTTTGCTTACTGCCTCTTGTGGACAACTCAAAATTTAAAATCTTCATATATAAGCCAATTTAAAAAAAAAACCCACCCTAGAACCTGTTCGTGGTGTTGATATTCTTAGTGTGAATATGATCTTTGCTATATTAGTAGCTCATCGGGTAAACGGGTACGGGTATGGGTGAGCTCCACCCGTACCCGTCTTGCCCATTTACCCGTGAGCTGAAAACCCTAACTCCTCCATACAGAATTACAGACCATACCACGCACGCCTCCGAAAGTCTCCACTCGATTCCCCACTTCCCCAGCCGCCGCCACCTGACTCATTCGGTCATTCCTCGTCTCCGGATTCTCCTCGCCCTCGTCTCCTCAATCCTCGTCTCCTCGCCCTCGTCTTGTCGCCCTCGTCTTCTCGTTCCTTGGCTCCTCGCCCATTCTTCGCCGACTCCCGACTCCATTCGTCTCGCCGTCTTCACTCTCGAGCCGCCTCTTTCGGATCCAGCCGCCGACGACGCCCAGGACGCTGGAGGTGGCCTCCAAGCGGGCCTTGAAGGCGGTGGTGGTGGTCTAGTCGGGCCACTGGAGGTAGCGCGGCATGAGGAGGGAGAGGATTGCGACGTAGACTTCGAGGACGAGCTTGTGGTAGGTGGAGACGCCGAGGCCGAAGCGCTTGGAGACGAGGCGGAGGGGCTAGCCGGTGCGAGGCGCCAGACGCAGACGACGGCGCGCTGGCGGACAAGGATGGCGGTGCGGAGCGCGGTGTCCTCCTTGGCGACGGCGGAGGACACCGCGTCGCAGACCATGTTGAAGGTGGCCCGGCCCATCCAGAAGGCACGGTGGAAGTCGGCCTCCAGGTAGTCGGCGCTGCTGCACTGCTCCCACCACACGTGCGAGCGGTCCTTGACCCAGAGCCGGCGCTGCTGGTGCGGCGAGGCCGAGGCGTCGACGTCCCTAGCCCCGGCGGCGTGGCGGGCGCGCTTGGAAGACGGCCTCCCAGTCCTGTCTAGCTGAGTCGACCGAGACACCACCTCATCCTCTCCCTCGGCGTCATCATCCGGATCCTTCCTTAGGCCGGCGTTGAGCGGGAGGAGGGGGAGCTCACGGCGGGGGGCGTCGAGGGAGGTGAGTATATTGGCGATGGACCTCTTCTTACTCTGGTCATCGCAGTCACCATGGCATACCATGTGGTCGACGGCGGCGGCGCGCTTCTGTCGACGGTTGGGCATGGCGGCGGTCGCATCGTCTTGGAGAGGGAGGAGGGGGAGTCGTTGGCTACTTGCTGTGCTGCTCTGCTGTGCTCGTTGCTGCCTATTGGTTGGTTGGAGACTTGGAGCGGGTAAACGGGTATGCCCGTGAGCGACGGGTACCCGCGGGCACGAGGTTCTTTACCCGTCGTCCTTCGCGGGTATGTTCGTAGGTGTAAATCGGGGTTGCGGATACTGGTATAGACAAATACTATTCGTATCTGCGGCGTCCGATTGCCATCCATAAGCGTGATGACTATTTTCGCTACAAGCACTATTCAAGATGTTTTCTTGATCCTCTTTGGAACATCAGAATTTCATGGGAGTTTCGTAGCAATTTCAGAAGAAACAATTTATTTTCTATATATAATTTAGGAAAATTATCGCGGTCTAAATTTCAGTGCTAAGCATAGAACACCGTACATCCGGACAAGCTCCCCACACGAGCACATGAAGTCATGAACCACAATCCTAGCGTGCCCGCACAAGCCAAGCAGCAGGTCACTGACACCCGCGGCAGCAGCGGCGGGCCCACGCTACATGGCTAACACCTCGAAGGTAGCCCCGGGCAGCGTAGCAGAAGCATTTCCGGCAGCGAAGCTTCCATCGATCTGAGCGCCCCCGCCGGCCGGTCAAGCACCGCAGCCCCGCCGTCTCCAGCCCTCCGGTCTGCACCCCAAAACCTAGCCCTGCCGCCTCCACAGCCGCCCGCCATGGCCACCAACGGCAGCTCCCCGGTACGCCCACCAGCCTCACCTCGGTCCAGATGCTTCTGAATTTTCCCAAACTTTGGTTTTTTTTATTGAAAATTTTTTGGGGGTATTTTGCAGAGGGTTAGGGACACGGAGAACACCCTGGAGAAGGTGAAGCGGCAGCTGTCGTCGGGGTCCGGAAGGTACCTGCTGCAGGGCCCCCTGCTGAAGCGATCTGAGACGGTATACTGGTTCTTGGCCTCGCCGATCGTTTTGGGGGCGCTTAAATATTCTATTTTGGTGATATATTTGGTGTAGTGTGGGGTTTAGGCGTGGAAAGCTTCGACTTCGGTGCTGAATTTGGTGTTAGTACGAGTTGTTTGATGTGTGGTTGGTGGTGGAAATTTTCGGTCTCTAATTATATGAGAGTGGCTTTTCTGTTCAATCTCTTGGTATAATTGATCGTTATACTAGGGATTATATGAGATTTGGCAAGTAACAGCTAGGATTACTGCATTGACCTGTGTCGTCGCGCACCAATTAGTGTATTCTGAAATTGATTCTAGCGGGGAGATGAAGGGAAGCCAAGTGGATCTTATTCCATGAGTACAAGGATCTTTTGTTGTCCTAGGTGCAACTGATGGAAATGCTTGTTATTGATATTGTGAGATATACCAAATGATGGTGGGGATTGGAAGAGTGAAATGGATGGGAAGACCATGCACGGAAGAGTAGTTTTTTTGGAGTTCGCGTACTTGTGACTAACATAAACACACAGTTAGATTCTCCTAGGACCAACTGTGTTCATATGAATGCAATAGGAGACCGTATATCTGTGGAATATGAGATACATAGTTATGGATTGAAGACTTCCAATTTGAGGAAGTTCACAAATTTAGACAATAAAAGATAAATTCATTTAGGGTGATAAAGTTCACAAATTCAGTTTTCGGTCCATATTTATGGACCGAATGTTCAATAGATAGAAGCTTCCTATAGTTTTCTGATGGTCAGCTTTCTACTTGTGATAATTTACCTAGAAATTTCATCTCTTGAACTCTTATAATCTTCTTTCAAATAGCTGAGGAAATGGAACGAAAGATGGGTAATATTGGACCCGACGTCTGGAAAGATGGAATACAAGTATGGAACCTTGACTGTTTTGTAACTGAGAATACTAAGTAAATTCCTCCTGTTATCTTGGTATTCAGTGATTTTTCTTGTTGCAGAATTCGTAGGAATGAAACTGCCATTAAGGGAACTATTCTATATGATGCTTCAAGCACCATTACTTTGTCTCCTGTAAATTTTCAGTAAGATTACGTCCTGAACATAAACTTTTCTCAGAACAGTGTTTCTAACTTTGAAGGTTATATAACTACCGCTCAAATTGTTACAGAGGGATGGCAAAGTATGATGGCTGCTGTTTCTGTATCCTATATACTTATATGATGATTCTCAAAGAGTTTTAATGTTTTTTAAGAAGAGTACATGCCTTTAGGTTTTTGTACTCCTTTACTCTAGTTAGACATTGGAACTCCTCAGAAAAAGGATTACTTTCTTTGTGCTGAAACTCCTGGTGCTGCAAAAGCTTGGGTATCGACGTTGCAGTAAGCTTTCTGATCCTGTGATCCATGACTTATCAAATATTATTATATTCTCTATACCATTTTACTGTTGAATATTTATTTTTTATGGTTCTGTATTTTTTATATTAATAGGGGAATATCTGATGCAAACCCTCAACTTGGTGCAAACACAAACTCCATCATGAGCTGTCCAATACTCCAATCAATGTGAGGGAGGATTATCACCCATTCTATAATGAGATGCTAGCAGCACCAGTGTCCAATGTTCACCAAGGCGCTAGTTGGGCGGTAGACCGGCGCCTAGAGCCTAGCCCGCGCCTAGGCGGCCGATTTGCAGTCAATAGAACTTGGGGTGTTAGGGCTTGTGTGGGGTCATGGGAGGGGCCAAGGGGGAGGAGGAAGGGGAAGGAGAAGATGAAGTAGATGATGGAGAAGAGGGAGTGGACGATGGAGAAGAGGGGAGGGGGGTCTAGCCAGGAGGTGAAGCAGCTTCGTCGCCGTTGGCAGATTCGTCAACAACATCGTTGTCGCCATCTCTGCTCCCTCCTTGCTGCGGCTGTGTGAGCACTGAGCAAAGGGTTGCTGTGTGAGTAGAGGAACATGGGCCAGCCCAAGTAACACAGCCCCAACACAGCCGAACAGAGCAACCCTAATCTCACCTCAAGAAGCGTGCATGACTCGCACCTCTGCCAGCCCTCTACTCCTCTCCCCCCGCCCCTCCTCATGGCGGCAGGGGAGGCAAAACTGACAGCGAGGAGGTTGATTCGTTGGTGGGGATGGCAGATCTAGCAGGGAGAAGTGGATTTGGCGGCGGCGGCGGACTCCACTGGTACCTCCAATCCCTAACCCGACCGACCACCAGGCTTTTACACTCCCTCCTTTCTGCGGCCATTCACCAAGTCGGCAGCCTAGAGCCTGCCCAATCGCCTCCGCGCCACCTAATACCGCCCCGATTGCCTCTGCTGAAGCCGCCTAGGATTGGCTTTGACCGGCTAGGCGGCGGTGGTACCTAGCGCGCTGATTTGGTGGAAATTGCGGTGGAGAGCCGCCGACTACCCCCTAGAGGCCGATTAATCGGCTCTAGGCGCCGATTTTTGGAACACTGCCAGTGTCCCTATGGAAACTTCAAACTAGAATTCCCGTGATACAGATCTAAAAAATGTGGTACAATTCCCAGATTGATCAGATGGTTCATGATGAGAGTTTGTATGTTTGCACTAGATATGCCCCGTTTTAATACTCTATTCCAGTAATAAATGAACAACAAGAGAATGGTTTTGAATGCAAGCAATGGATTATATTTCATGAACTGTTTTAAATGTGGTACAATTCCCAGATTGATCAGATGGTTCATGATGAGAGTTTGTATGTTTGCACTAGATATGCCCCGTTTTAATACTCTATTCCAGTAATAAATGAACAAGAAGAAAATGGTTTTGAATGCAAGCAATGGATTATATTTCATGAACTGTTTTCGACTCTAGGACTCCAGGATCCCACTGGTTTGGTGTGTTGTGGTGCTATGATATAATCTCCTTTACATAGTTGAACTATAATATTGGGGTTCTTATTCCTGTTGCTGTATCCTGACTATTTGGGGTTAATGTCATCTTTAATAAACAGCGCAACTCAATTAGTACTACGAGCTCATAAAGAGGCAGTGAATTCTTTGGCTGGGAATGGCTCTCCTTCTACATTAGGTACAGTTGCTACTGCAGTCGCTAATGCTAATGCGACTGCCTTGGAGGCCACAAAGGAGATAGAAGCAGCAATGAAGGTTTCAATGAGGGCAGCTCTTGGGTTGGCTACAAATAACTCAAATGAGGGTCAACTTGATGATCTAACTATCATGAAGGTATGCAATCATCTCAGCGAAGATAGATAAATCTTTCGTCTAGATTCTTGTTTCATATTGTTAGTGTGGTGCTGCTCTGAAGTCTGACCATAAGCAAATTTTCAAGCATGATTAATTATTGAGCTGCCATGAGTTACTTCTTGATAATCATTACTTAGTTACTGTTCTAATATTTTCATTTTGATAAGCGCTCTATTTTATCAACTTAAATGGTATGTTGCGACAGAATGTCCAGTCCCTACTTATGGACCACTGCACTCTACTATTCACACTTGCACTAATTTCATACGGGTCGTTGTAATCCGCAGGCTCAGTAATCTTCCTACATGGTTTGCATATATTGTCATCATAAACTACATATGCATCATTGCAGTCAATATTTTGGTACTGTTGATATAATGTTAGCTAGGTTGTCTTAGGCCAGATTTATAGTCTCAATAAACTTAGGATTATTCACTGCTAGGACAGAATGCTCCTTGCTAATTATATGCAGTTGAGAGTTGGCTTTTCTTGGTATGCTGAAAACAATTGTGGTATCTGGTACGGCAATGCATTCTTCCAAATTTATGCTGATTAGTATAATCTCTAGAGTTTTGATTTTGATCGCTAAACATTTCAGATCGGTACATCTTTGTGCAATAATTGTCATGGATGTGTAAATAGGTGCATGATTGGGTATCCTTGAGTGAGCATCGAATTGATCAATTTTTCGTGTGCTGTGTTAATGTTCCTCAGGAGACTCTCCGAGTGAAAGATGAGGAGTTGCAGCATTTGGCTAAGCATATTCGTGCTCGGGATGCTACGATTAAGGAAATAGCAGACAAATTAACAGAGACTGCAGAGGCTGCAGAAGCAGCAGCTTCTGCAGCTCATACAATGGATGAACAAAGACGGCTTCTGTGTTCAGAGATTGAGCGCCTAAAACAAACAATGGAAAAACAAATGGAACAATCCATGCTTAAGGTTTTTTTTTAATCTGGATTTTCTAGCGGCTTGACTTCTGATGCTAACTATGGTTTATGAATATTGCAGTTAAGACAATATGAAGAAAAGGTAATTAGCCTGAACAAAGAGAAGGACCAATTGGTGAAGGAAAGAGACGCTGCACTTCAGGAGGCTCATATGTGGCGCACTGAACTAGGAAAAGCTAGAGAGCAAGCGGTGATACAGAAAGCAACTATTGCCCGGGCAGAGGAGAAGGCAAGGGTGTCCGAAGCAGATGCTGCAGCTCAGATAAATGAAGCTTCTGAAAAGCTACAAGCCGTTGAGAAAGAAAAAGAGGAGCTTCTAGCCCTTGTCGGTGTTCTCCAATTGCAAGTCCAGAGGTTCTTGTCTCGTCTCATGCCTGTTACATACATAAAGTTAAAAGTTGCGTTTGCATAAGATGTGCTCCCTCCAGTCACAAAAGAATGTCGTTTTGGACATCGACATTGTCCCTAAAATACAACTTTAACCACTAATTTCTATTGCAATAAATTTATAAAACCTAATAAAATTATACTTGTATGAAAGTTCTTTTTGAAACAAATCTATACATATCATTTTCATGTCTTCATTCTAAATATTGGCTAGCCAAAGATTAAGGTTTGACTGTACGTACCCAAAATGACATTCTTACGTAACTGGAGGGATTATCTGTTAGGAGTTTTACACAATGGCATTGGTAATGACTAAAACACTTAACCGTGCTAATGCAGGGAACAAAGCAGCACAAAGCAAGTATGTGAAGAGAGATCTGAATCATGCTCCGGTGCCGACAACTCCCCTCCCTTGACAAAGCACGTCGATGCGTCGGATGATGATGTCGACAAGGCCTGTGTAAGTGACTCTAGATCAGTCCTGGTTTCCAGCAATAGCACCGAAGTCCAGCTTGCCGTGGATGGGGTGGTCATCCGTCCGATTGGCGATGCTGAGTGGGGTAGCTTCCAGCAGTCGGAAGCGCCGATCGCCGATGTGCGGGAGGTCTCCACAGAAGCAGAAGGCGGCAGCTTGGACATTCCTGTGGTGAATCCCCCACCGGTCAGTGACCATATGCAGGGAGGCACGGCTCATCCCTGAAGGCCTCTGAAGTTCTTGCTGCTGCGAAATACTTTTTGGGATTGTTGTGATTATTGAGGAAACTGGTAGGGATTTGAATCCTCTCGAGAATTGCCGCTGCAGGCGTTTGCACTGGTGCCTGGTTGTATGTTCATTGTAATTAAGTATACAACTCAATAAAAGAGAGTAATTGTTGGTTGTGTGGCTGTAAATTACACTGCATCCCTTTTTTGTTATTTTTCGACTTCAGTTTATGATAAAAACTACGATGATAGCAAAGTTAAAACTGAAAAAAGAGATTGCGGAAGTAACTGCATTCTACTTAAATTATTGCGGATACGTATACCAGAATCAGAAAATTGACTTCTCAATGTAACCAATTGCTGTCACGATTTTTCAGAACAGCAACTTCGAGCAAGGGCTGTAAACAGGTCTTTTGAGCTCGCCATAATAAACACATATACCATAAAAAACTTACAATGGAGGCCACATGCAATTACAATATCAAAACCTTACGTTTCAATGGATTAGAAAATACAAGCAGTAGTAACCTAGCGACACAAATAAACTTACGCATGCCACGGCACACCGACTGTCAGCCGACACCTGAACTTCTAGTCCTTCGCCACAACTCCGTTGGGCCCTCTCGGGCTGCCGGCATTGTTCTGCTGCTCATACTCCTGGCTTGAGAAAACTTCAGATTGCAAACTCGTCGAGATGTTGTTCGCATGAAGCCATGTCAACTCCCACAAGCTGTCACCCCCTATTGTGCTCCTCTTCGCAAGGATCCCCCTGTTCTTCATCGTGACTAGAATGTTCCTGAGCAGCTCCGGGATCAGCTCTTGAAGCTTGTCGCTACGCTTGCCTCGGGCCTTGATTTTGATGTACTTCTCCATCCGACTAAGGACTCCCAGCCACAATTTGCAGAAGCTGCTTAGCCCGAAGAGATCCGGTAGTAGTTGCAGATAAACCTTTGCTACTAGTTTCATGGCAAGCACAAGGGATCCTTCTATGTTCCTGTAGTCCTTCTGCGAGTGATTTTGGCCAATCTCCAGTAAGTCATCCAGCAAGGCAAATATGACAAGATCGAAAGCATGTGACCATGTGGCAGACTGGAGGCTTATCCCTTCTGTTGCTGTTAGGCATCGCTCGAGCGAAGTTAATGCGTGATTTCGCACCTCCTCTCTCTGATCCAAGCTCAATTTTTTCAGTGCTTGCAGCAGTTTGAGCCACATCTCCCTGATTGCTTCCAACCCTTTCTCAGCTTCCTCACCAATCCCTTTTGTCTCTTGTGACCACCGGGCAAGACTACTGACAGAATCAGCCATCAAATCCAGGGCACGAATGGATCTATCTATTAGACCAACCCTGGACTCAGCAAACTGTCGTGATGCTTCAATGCAGAAGGAGTAATTTGATATTGAAAGGTGAGCCCCCTCTGACATGATAAACATGATAGCATTGAAGCCTACTTCTGAAGCATCAGGGTGGCGAGCTGTAATTGAGAGCAGCAACACTACGGTCCTCCAGCCCATCTGTGATTTTATGTGCCCAGCATTTGCTTTTACAAGGCGTGCAACCTCCTGTGTAATGTTCTCACAGTATGCATCGGCTACACGTGCATCTAGCTTGAGAACTAATTGCAATGACCGCAGCAACTCGTCAACAAGGTTCTCTTTGTATGGAAGTAACCTCTGGCATATCCGCAGAAGTCCAAAAATAGCTTTCTCCACAAGAGCGCATGGCATAACTGTGGACTGAACTATGTTGGCAATATGCTCATATACACCATGCCAGAGAAGCACGATCCGATCTCGGTTATTAAGTGTGATCGCAATCAGCAGTTCCAAGCAGAATACTGCTGTATCCTCATCATCAGGCGAGCTGGTAACCTTTTGAGGTCGGCCTGCAGCCCAAATCAGTGCCCTGGCAAGTTGCAATAGTGAATCAGGTTGCAAAATTTTGCTCTGTGTAAATATACTATCAATGCGGCATTTCTGAATTGTCTGAAGAGTCCTCTGGTGGGCAGCAAGTTGCTGCTCAGTTGGTTGCGATCTTGGTTCTTCACTGTCAAGTGAGAGTAGCTGACTAAATCTTCCCATAAGTCCAGAGGATTTCCGAGGCGTACCCACTACTGGAATATGAGATGTGGAAATTGAGCTAGGAGCAGGCTTTCCTTGCACAGTTTCAGCAGAAACTTCTGAATCATCAACTCCGTCACTAGCAACACAAGCAGGAAGAAGCCCTAGCTTATGCAGTCTCAGGATGCAATCCAATACATTCCTCCAGCCAGTACGTATGTAGTCCCCATATCTGGTAGCTATGGTAAACAATGTCTCAGTTGCCAATCTAGCCTTTGGGTCATCTCCAAAGGCAGTAACTGGTTCCTCAACCAAAGATGTATTCAAAAGAGTGGTGAATTTGCAGAGAGAAACAACAAGATCATCTAAAACGTCTTCAAGATGATGAAATGCTGAGATCTTTGCGACACCCAAGAAGCCATCCACATAGGTCAACAGAACTTCTTCATGTTCTGAATGATCAAATACCACTGCAATGGCAGCAATAGTAGGGCCAGACATGATAGCAAACATATCATGGTCGAGGAAAGGCTGAGAATCACCAACGATATACGGGGATGTTGACTTTGACTTCCGCATTAGATCTATCCAGCGGCTGGGAGACATTTTGAAATATCCCATACCCTGCTCAGGTGTGGTCTTAATCTCATTTCTACAGATCGACTGGTATAGCTCAGACAACATATCACGTGGAAGGTCACTACCCCCATTTATGTTCCTGTTGTTCTTGATGAAGTCCTCCTCAGTCATCTTCTTCTTCACCTGCATGTTATGCTGATCAGTGTTCAGCATTATGATTGAGTAAGCCAGCACTAAAGCAGTGTCCTTATTTGCGAAAGCCTGCGGGGACTGCTCATAGTATCTATCTGAGAAAGCCTCAAGAACCCTCTGTATCTTCTGAGATTCTCCAGGCAGCCGGAATGTCTCCAAAAATAGCCTCAGAGCTGTATCGAGGTTCATCTCCTGAAAGTCAAAGGTCTGAGCAAACTCATGAAGCACCTGAACACAAAACTCATCATGATTGCCTAGAAAGTCTCCTACAAGATTCTTATCCAGACCAGCTGTGTAGCGGAAAAAGCAAGCCACACTCTGGGGATCAAGCTTCTCAGGCAACAGATGGGTGCCTTGAAGGAACTCTAGACCTTTCTTTGGGTCCCTATTGAAGTGATCAGCACCAATCATTAGCCTCCTTTTGACATACTTCCTTCGACGGACAAACTTCACCCAGTGCTGAGGATCCAAAAAATTCTCACACTTCACAGTCCAGAAAGGAGTATATTCATCAAGCTCCACAGGCATGAGCTCAGGTCGTGAGGTTGCATTCCCGATCCGATCAGCCATTCCCTGAATCACAGCAATCAAGCCTTCCAGAGCAAGGATGTGCATAGAAGACAAGGGGCAGTTAATAGGAAATGCACTCTTTGATAGAAGATTTGCAAGCTCCTCAAACACATTCCTGCAGGTTATGTCACAGTCAAGATTGGCATACATCTCCACCATAAAATTCTTCTGTTGACAGAAGCCTACAAGAGCTTCCATTGCAACCTCTTGCTGATGATATGTTGCTCCAAATCGCGGTTGTGCAAGCCTTAGAATTATACAAGAAAAGAAGGCCTCAAGCTGCAGCTTGAGCTCAGACCGGAGGTGATGGTAAAGATTCAACACAATGCTGCACACCATTGAAAGGATAAGTGGGCTCATCGACAATCCAAACCGCATTAGGTTTCGGAAAAGCTCATCTTGCACTAACGACAGCAGCTTTGGATGTTTTCGAATTGAAGACCCACCAAGCTCAATTGCTGAATTGATCAGCTTCAGGGCAAACAAAGGCAGATCTTCATCAACCCCAGTCTGCTCGACAACATCGAGGAGAGAGCACAGAAAATGGAAAATCTCCACCATGCAAGGGATTCCGTAAGGCTCCACAACAAGGCCAGTGCCATCAGCAGAATTCTCATCAGATGTACCTGCCTCGGAAGCATAGCTCCCATTGCCATTTACCATTTGCCTGATCCCAAAAGGATGGTTCTTGTCCATGCCACCCATCTATAGAGTACAACATAAAAAAAGCACTTAGTAAACCTGCTCCAAGGAGAAAAATGCTAGTATATTATGCATGTGATACTTGGCAATGGTACATGATAGGGAACTAAATACCAAAGAGGTGATCAAACTTCTCTCGAGGGCCTTTTTGGTACTCGATTTTATTCCTCCTGGATAAAACTAAGATGGATTCACTCACGTAAAATGGTCAATTTCATCACCTTACTGTAAATCCCAACACTTGTTTGGATGAAGCTTTTTATGTGTGGTCTTAATCATAACAACAAATTGTAATCTTTATGGCCAACAACTTTCCTGATAGAAATTCACCAAAGTAGTCGTTCAGATCCCCAAAGACTGCACCTGTACGACCTTGTTTTTGCTCACCCAGCCTCAAACACTGACTTGACTAGCGGTGGAGTAGTATAATTGCATTGTTATTTGTTAGAACTGGTGATATAAGGCGACCAACAATGTTGCAGCAAAGCCGCACAGGTTGAGCATGGAGGTGTGTCCGTGGTTGTGAGTGATGTGCCAATGTTGACAAAAGATCCAAGGCCCTTGGGTTGGCGGTGTCGGATCGTGTTACTGGACTTAGATTGAATAATCTGGGCTTGTAGCCTTGTACGCCAAAAAACATCTCATGACCAGGGGTAAAAATCCCTGCAGTAACTGGAAATCCTAGCCAGCTCCTGGAACTGAAAAACAGGCCAGATTTTTGAGAATTCAAATTTAAAAAATTGAATTTAAGATTTCAAACTGAAATAGTGTTTATATCATTTTTATGTGCATTCAGTTATAAAAAAAGTTGAAACAATATAATTTGCAGCTTATTATATTTTACATTATAGACAATTTCTATTTGCACATTGCGTGTGTCCCTTCCATGAAGCACACCAAAGAGAAGAAATTCTAGGCTGTGCCAAAACTAACTCCTGCAAAGTGAACATCTCCACTGCAGAACTAAGTCCTGTCCCTATGACATCCCATTTCTTCTGAACTCCCTTTATTCCAATCAGTTCATGATTCATGCTGGAAAATCATGGTTTGTTTGATTGGGCTATTCGAACGTTGTTTGTGACTGTCTCGAACTTACACGAGGAATTGAGGAGTCAGTTTGTTGGTTTGAAATGGGCATGCTGGAAGTTGCAACCTTGCCACGTCATTAGCAAGGAGTTAGGATTTTCTGTTGGAAGCAAACAGAAAGAGATAAAAGTGCCTAAAATAGTAAATCTAGGGATAAACATGCACTCAAACAAGTCTTGTTTAATGATTTCTGGGATTATATTCTTGATAGCCAAAAAAAAGGTCTTGACAACTGAGGACCGAATGGGCGCCGCTGTCATTCTAGTAGGTAACCAGCCGGTGTGAATTCAAAGTTTCACCGACAAGCATCCAACTTAAAACCAGTTCCCAGAGGAACCAACGGGAAACTGGTTCTGCCCAGGGACTGGGAAATGTTGCAAATCCGTTTTTCCAACAAGTGCTCATGACATATGTTTCTAAAAGCAGCTGGATTTGGCCTTATTTATGGGAGACTTTCAAGGGCTGAAGATACCTGTTTCAAAATTGCCCTAAAATTGTCTTCCTTGGTACGGTCCAAATTCAAACATTTTTTGCAAGGCTCAAACATCAATTACAGTAGCCACATACGTAATATCATTATGGGATTCAGCATATTTGTGCATTCTATTTTCCAAGTACCAGAACAAATAATCAACTTGCACCGCCTCTTGGGCCTACTCAGTTACAAACTCACTTGATCAGGACCAGTACAGCATGGTGAAGTGAGGTTTGACAGATCTGTACCAACTACCAAGGTTCCAATTTCCCACACTAGCACTTCCACACAATCACTCCGAAAGGCAATTGCCATATCTAATGTTTCATCTTCTATTGCCCAGTTTCAATCGACATGGTAGAACTCAAATCTTAAGTTCAGCACATTCCTGAACAAGCTGCTTAGCAGCTTAAGTGATAAACCGGGATAACATTTCTTGTGTGCAATGCTCATACATTTGTTATTTTCAACAAAGCTCATACATTTGTTATTTTCAACAGCGAGATGTGGGGTTGAATGGCATTTGTAATCTCAATGCACGCTAGTGACTATTAATAGCAACGCAAAGTGTACATACTGACATTACGAGGCACATACCTCTGGTTTGACGGCACCGTCACCTCCATCACCGCTGCCTATGTGCGGGAGGCGGGCAAAGACACATCGGACGAGTTCGTACATAAAGTGCCGCGAGAAGCGATGCAGGAGCTCGCCCTTGGCGGCGGCCTGGTGAACGGCACGGAAGCAGGTGTTGACGGCGGTGCAGACGTGCTGGTCCCCCAGCGTGGCGGCGGCGGGAGCGCGCAGGCACGCGAGCAGCACCTGCAGCATCCGCATCAGCACGGCCTCCTCTGCGGCAGCCTCGGCCCCGGCCTCGAACCGGCAGCTGGCGACGGCGTCCACGACCTCCCGCAGCGCGGCGCCCGGGAGGGAGGGCCCCGTGAGCGCCATCACGTCATGGAGCGCGGCGAGCGAGGCGGACGTGACGGCTGCTCCAGCCTCCTCAGAGCGGACGGCGTCGAGGAAGGGACGCAGCGTGGTGGCCGGGAGCGAGGGCGAGGCGGCCGCGGCCGGGGAGAAGAGGAGGCGGCGCAGCGCCTTGAGGGACGACACCAGCGGGTGGTCGGCGGCGGCGGCGTCGGCCGCGGCGCGTGGGTGGCGGAGGCTGCGGCGCATGACGGCGAGCACGGCGCTGGCCTCGGCGGAGATCGCGCAGGCGAGGCCCGCGGGGTCGCCATTGGCGGCGGCGGCAGCGCGGGGAGGGTTGGGCTCCGCGGCGATTGGGTCGATGCCACCGGCGTTGAGCAGCCTGGGGCGGCCCATTTGGGCGCTGGTGGCCGCGGGCTCCGGGCTAGCGGCTAGGGTTCGGGGCGGGAGGCAGCATGTGGGGCGGATCTGGGAAGGAGATCGATGCGATGCGACGGGGAGTGGCCGAGTGGTGGGAGGAGACGGCGAGGAGGGGAGTGGGAGTTCCTGCCTGCCTCCTGTCCGCTTATTAGTTTTTCCGCCCGCGTCGTCTGCTGCCACTGCCGCGCCGCGATGGACCGGAGATGTCAAGCCGTCAAGCCCGGTCTTCGGCTCGCGTTGCGGCGCCTTGCCGAGGACCCAGCAGTGAACACATACATACATACATATATACGGGAGAATTGATCCTTTTCCTTTCCTCTTCTCGATTATCTACTTTTTGCCACTGATATTTTGCTCTGAAATCTCCCCACCCATTGATATTTTGCTCCGTGGACTATTTTAATTCGTTTTCTATTCAATATCACTGGTACCCATGAGAAATGATAGGATTGCCCTCACGTCTAATCCAGCCAGAAAGGCCCGATCGTGCAGCCCTGTTCTTCATTGCTCGCTTTGGAGGGATTTCTTTTGTGCGGACAAAAAAAGGGAAATTGGAGAATGCCGCTGCTCAATGCCTGGTTTACGAACACATCACTTCTCAATTGCCTCTTTGAAATATACCAATATGCCGTCGTCAACTGGGATTGTTTTGATATATACCATTACGAGCATTACAGGATATTTTCTACGAATACGGATCATCATATTTTTTGTATGGACCAAAATACCCTTAGTGAGTACGCGTGGGCAACTTGGGTTCAGGATTCAAGAACGTTGTGAGCTCAGGATCCACGCCTACTAAAGCAAGTACCCCGAATTACTAAACGTACATCCATTAAGCATAGTTGATGGCTAATCTTGCAGTGCTATCGAAATCTCACGGTGCAGGCGTAGGCGGCGGCCGCGCTCGCGCTCGTAGACACCGCGGTGAGGTGGAGGCACGTAGCGGTCGGGCCGACATGGCCGTCATGCCGCGCGCGGCGGTGGAGACGTCGAGGCGGCGCGGCGGTGTGGCGTCTGACAGGGTCGATTGGGAAGCCGAACTGTGGCGGCGGTGGCGAGGCCAGAACAGCCGGCGTTAGACCATGGCGGCGTAGCTTCAAAGCAGAGCCGCATGGGCTGTGGCTTAGGCCAAAAGAAGGGGATGAGCTCCAATGGATTGGGTAGTTCAGAGTGCGACCGGATGGTTCGATCCAGCCATATTTTTCAGCTGGGGGCGAGGGTGTTTTGGTCCATACGAAAGTACCAGAACACATAAAAGGAGTGTATTGGAAGAAAATGGGCCGTAATCCCTGCAACGGCATTTCTTAAAGAAACTTTATTCGGAACACTTACAAGGAGTACCCGGTACCGAATCCGATCAGTATCGGATACGGTAGCGAAAACAAGAGAGCTAAAATCCGATCGAATAGCGACGGTAAACGGTAAAACGGATACTATCCCAATCAGCCTAGCCCATTAGCCATCGCCACTTTAGTCAATCGCCACCAATCCTTCCCTAACCCTAGAGTCCAGCTACTTTAGTCAATCGCCACCAATCCTTCCCGCTTATGTTGAATTTGTGTACGAATCTATCGGTTTTCGAACTTATGTATGAATTTATCGGTTTTTTGAACTTATGTATGAATGTATCGCTTATGTTGAGTTTGTGTTGTGTTGGCTATAGTGCTTAAGTAATCTAGATGAATTTGTTGCTAGTTGAAGGTTTGAAGTGATGGTTGTATGGTTCAGTGTATAGTTCTTTTATGTATGCACATATTATCCGTCTATATTATCCGTTTCCGATCCGAAACGTCATGTATCCATCCCGATGGTACCGTATCCAAAACTCCGAATTTGTATTCGTATCCGGCCTTATCGTATCTGACTTCCGAGGAAAAATATAGATTAGGATATGATATGAACAATATCTATCTGAATCCGATCCGATTGCGCCCCTACCTACGGGATACATGAGATAGATGGCATAACAAAAAAAAAACGTGTTGCACAGTCATCCATCAAGAGCAGACATCACCCATTAGTTGTGCGTAAAGGGTTTCAGGCTTTGATACTTGTTTATCAATTAAGTGAAATTATAATGTGGTTGCTACGTCCAATAATGTGGTTGCTACAACTACGAAATTATATTTCCATGATTTCTATAGCAAGTTAGCAGCAACATCGTTAGGCTTCACTCTGGTAATTCACTCCTTGCAATATCGAGTGTAATCTATTTCTTGTGGATAGCATATGTGCTGCTATATAAAGGGGCCGGGGGTGTATACTATGAACTGGCTATTTTCATAGCTGTAGAGAATTGGATAAGAGCCATCACGAATAATTTTGTTTCGGAAAACACCAGCGGCTGTGAGCCTGACATGTGGGACCGTTGATCACGAGTCATGTCCAATGGCACTTTTCAAACTGCGAAATTTGCTAGATATTTTAACCCTTTTTCAAAGTAAAAAAGGTGTTTGTGGTTTAAGGACAGGCCAGTGGTGAAAGTGACGGTGTTCTTTTCCACCTAACCAGATTAGATCCCTTAGGGTCGATGTGGTATAACTTATTTAATCAAAGTAAATACACGTGTGCGTGTTTAGTGAAAAAAAAATACATATCCACAAAATTTCTAACGTCTGTGGTGGTCGCGCGCACATGTGTGAGATTAGTGTGATGTGTGTGGTGTGAGTCCTCCATATACTCCCTAAAAAAAGATGTTTGTGGTTTTAAAAAAGGAAAACAAAAGATGTTTGTAATTTGCATAAAAAACTAATACGTATACCTTTTTTAATTGACTAGTTACCATAGCAAAGATTGGCATAGAAGAATTTGCTACTCGATGTCTTACTTGTATACGAGTCTTGGTGCACCTCAATATGAAGGGGCAAATCCTCAAAGTTTCCTCTTTCTTCATCCCATTGTTTTCGGGCTAGCAGCTGATCTACCACTTCCAGCCCACATCCAACATCCTCAAAACAGCCCAAAAGATTTTGTTATTGTGATGCCCTGATACGCGATACGGGTACGACGATACAATATTTTTTAAAAACAAGGATACGATATATATATATATATATATATATATATATATATATATATATATATATATATATATATATATATAGGAAGCCTCTTTTCTACACCCGGGTGTAGTTACACCCTATATCGTATCTCGCAATGTAGGGAGTATCTCGCGTAACGGAGGGTATGTACGTGTAGTATATAAGTATTTAAGATCATCTAGGTGGTATGAACAATTTTTCAGAAGTGGTATGTACATTTTTTCGACATACCCTTTTATGCGCAGATATAAGGGTATTTACAAAATACGCTAAAACTATGAACTTCTTTACAAGTTTTTCGTGTAGTTCACATTGGAGTATCTTATAATTAGTATACAAATGTACCTAAAGTGATAAAGGAGTATTTCAAGTTTGTTTAAGTAGTATATTAGAGGTGGGTGTAACTACACCCGGGTGTAGAATGTATTTTTCCTATATATATATATATATCGACATATTCTTATCGGCACACCTCAATCTGATTCTTGTATGCAAAGGAAATCATGAATCTAAATATGTACAGAGAAAAATTTGTACAATGGCAAATTTGTCAGCAATTAACCGATTTGAGCTAATTAATGAAACAAAGGCAGTTCACAAGATAAATATTAAACATTAGTACGTAGGGTGAACATTAACAATAGTATAACATAACCAGCAGCCAGTAAGACTAAATGAAGAGCATGATATTTGTTTATTTTTATGTTCATTTAATTTAGGGTGTTATGGAATTTAATAATTAAAACATGAATTCAAGAAAATAAATAAATAATAAAAATTTTCGGCATGATTTGGCCCAACCGTTTGGCACAGCTGGACCAACCGACCATCCTTTAACCTAACCCTACCCCTTTCTCTCTCTCTCCCCTTCACAGCCGCCACTCTCTCTCTTCTCTCTCTTGCCTCTCTGCTCTCCCCCTTCTCCGGTCGGCGTTGCCGCCAACCCCTTCTCCGGCCGGCGTTGCTGCCAAACCCGGCAGCCTCCTTGCAACCGATGGCCTTCCCGAGCGCCCCTTTTCTCCTCCTCTCGGCTGCTGCCACCACTCAGATCTTTCGGATCCGGCGACCTTCGGTGCCCTTCGCTACCGCTTTACCCTCCCCCTTGCTTCTTCTCCCGTCCGACGCCGTCGAGTTTGCCATCATCGGTGGTCACCCCTGCTACAAGCGGCCCCTCTAGCTCCCCCTCAACTACCTCTCCTTTCACAGAGAGAGCGACAACCGACGGGAGTAGGGAGAGCGCGCGTGGGAGCAGAGAGAGCAGCGGCCGACAGGAGCAGGGAGAGCGACGGGGGAGCAGAGGGAGCATGTTAAGGTTGGGGGGACTAGATGCGGTGCCCTGACTTTATCGACGAGGCGCTTGGTGTTGGGCCGATGTATTGGCGCCGTATCTCCCTGTATCGATGACGTATCGGTGTATTTTTTTATTTATTTTTTAATCCAGAATTTACCGATACTCCGTAAATACCGTATCACGCCGTATCGAATACGTATCACATATCAGATACGTATCGCGTACGGATACGGCAGTGCAATGACGTATCGGTGCTTCATTGGGTATCCCAACTCTCCTAGTGCTGCCCTGTTTTGAACAAATGTATCAGACAAACGTTTCCAGAAACAAAACCGAGGTCTGGTCAACAAAGAACACCCAATGTCCTGAGACCGAATGGACTTTCTTGTTTCAATAGGAAAATGAAATAGTCCTTGAAAGTCCAGTTTAGAACAACATGTCGATACATTCACCTCTCGCAGCCCCTTACGATCACGATTTCAGATGATCAAATGCCTCCAGAAGGTTAGTCTTGTAAGTCTCGATCTCAGCATATTCAGTAGAATTTGGAGTCGAACTGACTATTGTGTAGGCACCTACCTTTTCCAAAAATCCTGCAGCTTCTTCTGTATATTACAAGGAAAATGCCAGAGCATCGTGAGTATATGAAACAGAAGCTCAAGACATAAACGACAACTGCAAGAAATAATAATTGCAGAATGGACATATAACATGTGGTAACTGGTTGATAACACATAACAGTGTCGGTTTAGTAACATATACATGATCTCCTAGTGTCACGGTCTAGTTACCATATGGGATAATTATGGTAACGGTAGACTTCGGCCCCAGGCCTCGATGACTTGGCGCCGTGGAATGTTTTTTGCATGCTGATGTGGAATATGTCATGGATACGAGCACGAGGTGGGAGCTCCAAGCGGTAGGCCACCGTGCCATTCCTGGCCAGCACCTTGTATGGGCCATAAAATCGCGGCGCCAGCTTCTTGTGGGCACGGACAATGAGGGAGATGGCCTGTCGGTGATGAAGACGTAGCCAAACCCATTGCCCAGGCTCGAAGGACAACTCGAAATGATGCTTGTTGGAGTGGAGTTTGTAGTGTTGCTGTGCCCGCAAGAGTCGTTCCTTCACCTCGGCCAAGAAATTATTGCGGTCGTGCAGCATGCTATCAATAGTAGCCACCTGAGCGCTGTTCTCCGTGTACTGGCGCATGGTCGGTGGCTCTTGACCGTAGACCACTTTGAAGGGGCGTGTCACGGAGTGATGACTGGAACGACGTATATTGTAGCAATACTTCGCCCATGGAAGCTAGCATAGCCATTGCCGTGGTCGGTCTCTAGAAAAACAGCAAAGGTACATGGTCACAATCTTATTGACCACCTCTGTTTGACCGTCAGACTGCGGGTGAAAAGCCGAACTGAGATAAGTTGTACGTCGGCTAGGTCAAAGAGGTTTATCTAAAAATTGTTTGTGAAAATTGGATCCCGATCGCTCATAATAGAGCAGGGGAAGCCGTGCATCTGGACCACTGATTCGAAGAAGACCGTGGCAACAAAATTTGTCGTGTATGGGTGCACCAATGGAATGAAGTGGGCATATTTGGAGAACCGGTCCACAATTGTGAGGATGACCAATTTCCCATTCACATGCGGCAGACCTTCAATAAAATCCATAGAGATGTCATCCTAAATACGTGAAGGGACTAGTAGTGGTTGAAGCAGGACGGCCGGTTGCAGATGCTCAGACTTGTTGTGTTGGCAAGTTGCGCAAGAATGAACAAAGTCCAATATCGTTGAGTGGACATTGGGCGTGTGGAAGTCCGCCCGGAAGCGATGGAGCGTTTTCTGGACGCCCTCGTGGCCAATGACGTTGGTGCGGAGCTGGCAAGCGTGGTTATTAAGGCGGTTCGACGAGGCGCGACAACTTACCACCTTCACACAATAATATCACTTATAGCGTGCGGCGGCAACGCCATATACACAAGTAGCCGCAACAATATCAGACTTTTGGAGGGCCCAAACAGAAAAATACAAAGAGAGAAGGACTTTATTGTAATTTCAGAAAATGAGGGCTAAATCGCAAAATGCCAAAATCCCTCATAACTTAGCCGCCGCCAGCAATTTGCTTCAGCTCACCATTTCTCTTCCTTCGCCCAATTGCTTCTCTCCCTCCCCCATCTCCTCCACCTCCGGTGCTGGCGAGGCCGAGTCAGCTCGCCAGCGGCCGCTCCCTCTTCTCGCCGCCACTCTCCACCACCCCAAGCGACAACCGGCAGACTGGAGGAGGCGGCGATGGACTGGAGGAGTAGAGCCAGTCGGCGAAGCAGGAGGCGGTGGCGGATCGAAGAACTCGGCCACTGGCGAAGCAGAGGACCCCTGATCCGACGGAGGAGACCGTGGATCCCGCGGCGGCGGTGACTCCTTTATGCCGTCCAAACGACATGGCCCTCCAGTCCGCCACGCCGATATACCGACGATATATCGCCGATATACCAACGCCTCAATAACCATGCCGGCAAGAATAGCCGGCCTTGGTACTGGACCAGGCCGTCGACGATGCTCCATGGCAAGCCGAGATGGCCAGTCAACACATGAGTGTGAAGACACCCGAGCTCAGTATCGCCATTAGTCTCCTTGCAGATGGCCTCAAAGAGGCTAAACAGGGGTCCTGAGATGGCCATGAGCTGATAGTCGGATTGGTAGGCCTCGACGTCCCTCCTGGACAAGGCGACGGTGACCACGTTGAGGCAGCCGGGTTTGAATTCCACGTGAAAGTCGTAGCCGAGGAGCTTGATGACCCAATGGTGCTGAGGGATCGTGGAGAGCCTCTGGTCAAGTAAAAACTTGAGACTATAATGGTCAGTCGGTACCACGAATAGACGTCCCCATAGATACGGGCGCCAATGATGAATAGCTTGCACCAAGCCGATCAGTTTGCGTTCATAAGCCGCCAATTTTGCATGGAGTGGTGCTATCATGCGGCTGAAGAAGGCGATGACACCCACTCCCTGGTGTAGGACAACTCCAAAGCCTGAGTCGAACATGTCGCACTCCACGATGAAGTTGACGGTGAAGTCGGGCAGCTGGAGGATAGGCGCATCCACCAAGGCTGTCTGTAGGATCTTGAATGCCGCAGCTGTGGATAGTGACCATGTAAACGCCTCCTTCTTGAGCAGCCGCGTGAGGGGCGTGGCCACCATGCCAAACCCCTTGATGAATTTGCGGTAGTAGCCTGCTAAGCCGAGGAAGCCGCGAAGGGCCCTACGGTCCACGGTTGCGGCTAATCCAGGATTGCTCGCACCTTTTGAGGAAGCATGCACCGTGGAGCTTGTCGAGAAGCTCATCGGCAACGCGCATTAGAAATTTGTCCTTGACGGTGCGCTCATTGAGGGCCTTGTAGTTGATGCAGAATCGTCGTGAGCCGTCTCACTTCTTGACAAGTAATACCGGCAAAGAAAATGTCGAATGGCTCGGCTGTATGTTTCCCTGATGCTATATTTCAACACACTACCTTTCAAGTTCATCCTTGAGTAGCTGGGGTTAGCGATATGGTCGCACGGAGATCACCGAAGTGTTCGGTTGGAAACAGATGCGGTGGTCACACGTGCGGCAATTCGGTTGGCTCGACGAAAATGTCGTCGAACTCGGCGAGCGGTTCATCCATCAAATCGGACGAAACAATCACACACGACCATGGAACATGTGATGGTGCACCAGCCTTTGCCAACGCACCGAGCGCTGGCTGTGGTAGAATGCCATGGTGAGGGCGTCGAAGTCCCATAGGACCGGCCCAAGGGTGCGTATCCACTGTACTCCGAGAATGGCATCGAACCCATCCAGTGGAAGCATGCAACAGTCCACTTGAAAGTCCTCGATCGCAACCTTGATTAGCAAGGCATGGCAAATGCTGGTGCTGGGCACCCGCTCTCCGTTGGCGACAATGACCCGTAGCCTCGTGCGCCCCTGCGTGCGTAGCCGTCTAGTGGTTGATGAAGTTGTGCGACGAACTCGAGTCGATGAGAGCCAGCAACACCTTGCCGACCACTTCCACTGTAAGGCACATGGTCTGGGCTGCGCGCGGTTGGATGCCGGTCAATGCGTACAATGATATGCCGGGCTCATCCTCGTTCTCCGGTGGTAGATCGTCACCATCGTCATTGCTTGGGGCCAAGAGCACGAACAAGCGCTTGCACCGATGATTCGGCGTGAACTTCTCCTCGCAATTGAAGCATAGGCCAGCTTCCCTGTGAGTTGCCATCTCAGCAGGTGTCAAGTAGCACCGGCGAAGGCATGGTGCCTGGGTGCCTCCTGCAGCGCCTACCAGAGCAGGTAGGGCTAGTTGCCCTACTGCCGCGGGAGCCGACAGAGCTAATGGGGCGGCTTCTGGGCCTGCTGGTGCTGCTGTTGCGCCTGCCTGGGCTCCTTCGGTTGCTGCCAGAGTGGTACTAGCTATCTAGCAGCTAGTTGTGGTTGCAGCTGGCCGACAACCTGAGCGCGCCTCTCGTAGGCCCGGGCGAGAGCCATCACCATCTGGAGGCTCGCCAGATTTTGCAGCTCGATGTCTGGATGGGCTCCATCAATCTCGGAGTGAAGAGCTGCACCTGTTGGCATGGTTGAAGGCACTCCGCATAACACAGTATGGCGAGGAAGTGTTGTTGGTACTCCTCCATGGTATCGGTCTGCGAGAGTTGCTTGAGCTCCCCCAGTGGATTGTGCCGAATGGATGGGCCAAAGCGAAGGTTGACGTACTCCTTGAAAGTCTTCCAGTTGGGCTTGCCTTCGTCTCACTCCAACTGGAAGTACCATTGTTGAGCAATGCCGACAACATGATACTTGGCAAGCCATACCTTCTCCGCCTCCGATGTTTTCTATCCCAAAAAAATTGGTCATCAGGCTGCAACCATCCTAGGGGATCTTCCTTGCCGTCATACGCTGGAAATTTCAGTTTGTGAAAACGTGGGGGATTGCTCCCTTCAGTGTACTAGTTGGATGCGCTAGAAGTGCTGAATGGCGCCAGTAGCAGCCCGTTGCTAGCCGGATGCTTCTCCTTCTCCATTGTGCTGATGCGATCCGTCAGGTTGAGGATCGCATTCTTGAGCTCGCTCGTAGTATACACCACAGTTGGGATCTGATCGGTGGTGTCCTTTAGGCTGGTTAGCTGCGCCTTCACGTCGGACATGTCTGCCGTCAAAACAGCCACCTGCTGTTCAACGGTAGCTCTCTGTTCTTCGGAATCCATGGTAGCACCGTAGCCACGAGAGATCGTTGGCTTTGATACCAAGTTGTCACGGTCTAGTGAGTAGTGACCATATGGGATAATTGTGGGTAATGGTAAGCTTCGGCCTCAGGCCTCGACGACCTGGTGCCGTTGTGGAGATAGCAAGGGAGGAGAGGGAGCATGCGCAGGGAGGAAGATGCACAGGAAGGAGGAGAAGGGGAAGGAAGGTAATTAGAGATAATTCTTGCTTGTCTCTTTCATTCATATGGTAGCCCTTATATAGGGAGAGCCCACCTAACAAGAATCTACTCATACCAAACTTGGATATAATTATCCTGACAAAAATAGCTAAGCAATCTTATCTTAGATAGAAAGTAATTATTGCACCATATGTGTCTGGCGTGATTGGCGCCTCTGGTATGGTATGCCGACCATCACACCTAGAGCATGAGGATGCTGGGCCTAAGAGAGTCCCTCTTGCATCATGCCTTCATGTCACATAATTAGTTATTGTACCACAGTTGCCAACTGAAATTGATGGATTCGAATGTTCTTAGCAGCTTGAGATATGGATTACACAGTCCCTCTTTTAGCATGGTACCCCCTGTTTGTTGGTGTGTAATCTCTAGAACTAGCATTCAAAACTTAAATCATTAGATGAAACTTGCAGCCATGAACAACATTGCAACCTGGATGGAAGGACAATCTAGTAGGGGGTTTGTCACTACAGGAGCCTCCTTAGTACAAAAACTCATCAAAAGGCAACATGATATCAATCATTGGAATAGGTACGATAAGGGTAAAAAATCCAAGCACCTCAGAATACATGAATAACCTACTTTGAATTTAGAAATGATAAAGGAACTAAAATCAAGTAGGACACAGGGAGATGGCTAGTATTTTTGCTCACCAGACTTTGAAAGTGCAGCAAGAGCTTTTAGAGCTTGTTTACGTGTTTTATCATCTTTAGCACCTTCCAACACATTTAGAAGTTCTTGAGCTCCCCCCATCTCTACCACCTTCATTCTCCTTTCATCTGTGCCCAAAGGAAATTAGTAAGAACATTTCATAGAGAGTAAAAAAGAACAACAGTTAATTGACATAGAATGTTTAATACAGATAACTGAAGTTAACTGTTGTGTACTCATGTTATAGGAATAGGAATGGAAGATTTGGTTAAAACTTGCAACTACAATACTTCAAATTTATGTTTCTACATAGGGTTGGCACTCATATTATGGACACAGTAATCTGTAGATATTGGCGATCAGCTCAATACCTTTGACACTTGACATAGATCCTCCACTGATAAACTAGACCAGATGATAACAATGGACAATAGCCCATGTGATAGACTAGTTGAAGTCTTTGAGCATTTCTGATAAGTGATAACCATTAGTCAAGAAGCCCATAATCCCACGGTCCCCACATTGATAAAGTCCAATTAACTGATAACTGGAATGCTAGATTTTTCTCTTGAAGGAGCAATGTGTGGATTATCATCTTGTTGCAAAATAGCATGAACACGCCATGAGTTGAATGTTTTGCTGATTTCCCTCCACACCAGAGGATCACAAAACATTTTTTGATTCATAGTCACTTCAATTTGACTGACAAATTAGACCAAACTGAAAAAAGAAGTGGAGGAAGGAATCTAAGCACAGATCCGAAACAGAATCAAACGAGGCAACTCAACATTGTAACTCTTTGCTAGTTAAAAGTATAGAGCTAACTCTAAGCATCCAGACAGAACACAGTAGGGTATTAAGTTATGCTACAATGCTAGCTAGGGAAATCAAATGCACCTTCAACGGGTTCTTCTTAACAAAGTTTCTTAACTTCATGAGACAAAAAATGCTACTAGCAATTCAACTGAACTAATATTTGAGCAGTTTTTTTCGATAATTATGGTACCAGACGTGAGCACTAAAAGACTAACTATTTAACAAATCCCCTCTTCATGTTGTTACAAACTAGCATAATAGTGCAGAAATCGCCTTGTCCGGAGAAACTAAACCATCATCAATACAGGGACGACTATAAAAAGCATTCAAGGTCAATTATATACAAATAGTGAAATACTAATGTTACAGGTCTAGTTCTTGCTCTACAATGCATAAGATAAATCACATAAGATCCACAAACATGCTTAGATAAAATTAGTTACCATCGACTGCAAAACGAGCCAACCGGGAAGCTCCCATCCGCTTGAACAAGGGATCTTTGACATGTAAAAGTGAGATGGATTGCTGAAGTAGGTTATCCCCTGAAAACATGTCAGGAAAGAAAACAAAATTTTCAGGTTCGCCAGAATAATGTCCTAAGTTGATAGTTAAAGCCCACTAGAGATCTGGAAGCATTGACATGTGTTAGCTGATCAGAAAATCGTAATCATACCCATGTAAGGAAAGAATTGGTATCCAACCAGGCCAGCAGTTCCTAGGAAGAATATCTTCAATATCCATCCAAATTTCTTCTCAGCTTCCTCCTCAAGTGCCCTGTCATCTGTGCGTCATTTCAGTTCAAGTCAGACAAGTCTATTAGGATTTCACCAGGAAAAGTATCCATAGATTAGCAAAACAAAGAAAGTTCACAAGTTCTTGTTCATCGATTACTTTCAACACGAGTTATCACAGAATAATTCCATAGTAACATAACGGTATGCGGAGGCAAAGCATGACCCAGGGAAAGTGGGAAACAGAGTTCATCATGTCATTGAGACCCAAAACGGCAATTCTACAGGCGCCACTACCAGTCTACGACAGCGAGTTTAAAACCTACATGTGCAGGATGCTGTCAAAAAAAAAAGCACAGATTTGAAACAGTGAAATGAAACCACTAGCGACACCTCTCTCGTCGAAGGTGCAGAAACTCCGAGCCAAGCGGAGCCCCGAGCCGCCACTCCAGCCGCTCGCCGCCACCTAAAGCCCAAACCAAGCGAGTCAGGAAGCTTAGAGCTTGATGCGGAAGCAACCCAAAACACCCAAATCTAGAGATGGATCGGGAGCGTACCGCGGAGCCACCGCCGCAGCGCGGGAGGGGGATTCCTCCGCCCGAGACAGCCCCTGCTTCCACCAGCGCAGCCCGGCGAGCGGCCGCGGGGGCGGACGGCGGCGACAGGAGGCGGCGGAGCGCGAGCTGCGAGAGCCTCTGCATGGTGAATTGGTGGTTCGGTGCTGTGGCGAAGTTTGGGCCTAGTGGGCTGACGGGTTTTACAAGAGGCGAAATGTGGGGCCGTTGGTGTTTAAGGGAGATGTATTTGGCCCATGTAAGCCCATATTTTGTTTTGCGAGGTGGTTCTCTTTGTTGCATTGGTCTTTCGAATTGCAACAGCAACTCCAATGTAGCAATGAAGGTATGCCAAAGGAATCTTTCGGTGCTGGGCTTCGGTGGAGAGAGAACCCAGCGTCATAGTTAGAGATGGCAATGGATATCCGAAACCCGATACCTAGTGAGTTTTTACTCTATTAGGGCATGAGTCTGGATCAATTTCCTAACCCATGGGTCTTTTAATGGGCAAAAAGCCTAACCCATCGGGTCTGCGGGTTCGAGTACGTTCCTATAGTACCCAAACCCGTAAACCCATGGGTAATATAAACCCGATCCATAGGAGTTATAAACCCAGACTCTCAGCCTCCCAGCCAAACCAATCCAGCCCATAGCCCATTAGTCAAGTATAAGGAGCAGTTGATGTCTCTCCTTTTGGTTTAAAATGAGTTGTGAACCGTGAACTTGTAATGATATGCTATGCCAATGAACTATGAACTGAGAATTGATGGAGTGAACTAGTGATGTGCATTGTGGATTTGTCGTTGCTTGTTTCATACATAGTAGCACATAAATTGAATTTATTGTTGACTTGCTAAGCATTGCATCGCTCGCAATCTGACATTGTTGTTTCCGCACAGGCGACCTGTGGTACCCGCACCCGAGTGGGCATGGGTCTGGGCAAAAATCTGCACCCGTCACGGGCATGGGTTTTTTAACGGGCACATCCAATTTTCATGGGCACGGGTTTAAAATAGCAAAACCCAGCGGGTTTGTGCCCGTTGCCATATCTAGTCATAGTGCTCACAATCTTTGATTTTTGGGACCAAATTCGGTGTGTTTCATCTAAAATAATTAGAATGGAATAGGATATGTAAATACGTATATGTTCAGTGAAAAAACGTGTGTCGGTGTTTCGTATAATCTTGGTACGTTCATAAAATTTCTAAGCGTGTGTTTCGAGACACACGAGCGCATAATAGTGTGAGGGAGGTGAGTTGTGTGTACCCTCTTAAGAAGAGAGGATCAAGCATGATTCTTTAGAACCGATAATAAACTTTGGCTTGGTAGCCAAGAAAGGAGCGAGAGAACGGGAGAGAGTTGGATAGAGAGATTTGGCCTTTTGCATTCTTACGGGTATCACGAAACCCAAAATGTTTACGTTAACACCTAGGGAAAACCCCAATATGATTATGTAACACCTAGGCAAAATGACTGAAGATTAGGGCAAAACTTCAGTGCCTCTCCTCCAATGCAAATTGGACATTCAACAAAGAGTGTGCCATTTTTGTCATACTTTTTCTTCCGTGGGGCTCTCTCGTCAGACCCTTGTAGGCATGTGAACTACAACAGTTGGCTATGCGCTTAACGCTCCACTTCTAAGTGGCATAACGAAATATATAGATCATTTGTGTTAGATCACGTGGTGGTCATGATTAATGTGATGATGAATAATTGACATTTGGATTACTTTAGAATTTACGTTTATGAAAGTTTTGGTCAATCGCAGTCATAGGTTTTGAATCCGAGTAGTTTCAGTCAGTTCCGAGTGGTTTCAATCGGCTCCTAGTGGTTTTGGTTGCTCCGATGATTTCGATCATAGGTTTTGAATCTGAGTAGTTTCAGTCAATTCCGAGTGGTTTCAGTCGGCTCCGAGTGGTTTTGGCCTGCTACGAGTAGTTCTAAGTGGCTCTGAGTGGTTTCAGTCGGTTCCGAGTGGTTTCAGTTGGTTCCGAGTGGTTTTTGTTGCTTCTAGTGGTTTTGATCAACTTCAGGTGGTTTTATTCTGCTCCGAGCGGTTTTTGGTGTCTTCGAGTGGTTTTGCTCCGCTCCGAGTGGTTTTCGTTACCTCCGAGTGGTTTTGCTTCTCTCCGAGTGTCGTTGTTGGGTCCAAGTAGTTTCAGATCACTCTAAGTGGTCGGTGTCGGGTTCGAGTAGTTTTGGATCACTCCGAGTGTTGTAGTCGAGTGGTCGCTATCGGGTCCGAGTAGTTTCAGATCACTCCGAGTGGCGCCGGACGGCTTTTGAGCACCACCAGAGGATTGGATGGTGTTCGAGTGGCTCAGGAGAATCGAACAGCGTTCGAGTACCTCAAGGTGATCGGACATGCTTCGAGCGAAGTGATCAATGATTAGAGCACAGACCGGTCAAAGCTATAGGGCTTTCATACGGTCGAAGTTATAGTGATCTGGTCGAAATTGTACGGTCAAATGAACATTGCCGGGAGGTGAATAGTGATTCAGCTGGTACTCCAAGAGTACTGTAGCTACAATACTTTCTCATGGTCATAGCTACAGTACTTTCCATAGTCGTAGTAGTAGTACTCGATGATCGTAGACTTCGCGGTCGATAGTCGTAGACTTTGTACGCGATAGTCGTAGTCTTTGTAGTCGGTGGTAGTAGACTTCAGACTGGTGTCGTACACGTAGACTTTGAGGTCTCTTGTCATTGGCTTCGGCTTTCCGATCGGTTGTCATAGACCACGTGATCGGCAGTCGAAAGCTTTGCGATCGGTTTCCATTGGCTTCACGGTCGGTACTCGTAGACTTCAATGTCGGTATGAGTGCTTTAGTTCTTATGATCTTTGAGTACTTCGAGTACTCATGATCGTAGCGAGCAGTCGAGCGAGTGGTCGAACGTCGAGCAGACGGAACCTCCATCAAGCTTGTGCACACGGTCGAGTGTTCTGCAGTCAAATTCCATGTCTGTAAGTTAGATTGTTTTTGTTGGGGTTTGAGATTTCATTTTAGATTTTGAAAAAGCGGAGGCATCCAATCACCCTCTCTGATTGTGCCATACGATCCTACAAGTGGTATCAGAGCCAAGTTGCATTGGCGTCAGATCGGGATCGATTCTCAGGTAAGCCATCGTTTTTCAATGGATCAGATTACCTCTACTAGAAAACATGCATGGAGGTGTTTCTACAAGTGCAAGGTAATGCTATTTAGCAAAAAGTTGAAAATTCATATGAATTGCCTTCTGTCGTTGCCACTAAAAGCACTACTGGTGTAGAAGTGAATGCTAAGGCTAGGAATATTTTATTACAAAGTTTAAGTAGAAATGGGTTCGTTAGAATTGCTCATCTTAAATCTGCAAATAAAATTTGGACTACTCTAGCCGATTACCATGAAGGATCAAAGTGTGTTAAGGGTGTGCGTCAGAATCAGTTCAAAAAGGAGTATTCTAAATTTGAGATGAAACCTAGAGAATCAGTAGATGCTCATTTCGATCGCTTCAATAAGATTATTAGTGATTTGCAATCTGTTGGTGTCACATATACTGATTCTGATAATGCTCGACAAATTTTGAATTCTCTGGATATGTCTGTCTGGAATGTTGTAGTCACTACCATTAATCATTCTATTAGCATGGAAACTCTTACATTGAATGATCTTTATTCCAAGATGAAAACACATGAGATTGATGTTTTAGCTAGGATAAACAAGATTAATTTTTTAGGCTTAGTAACTAACCAAGCTGACAGTCCATCTAGTTTTTCTAGTGCCTCTCTATCTACTTTATGCTCTATTTCAGATGAATAGTTAGAGGAGATACCAGAAGAGCAGCTTGTACTTTTTTCCAATAGGGTATTAAAGGCAATCAATACTGTTAGAATGAGACAGAGAGGTGGTCCTGTCAGATGCTATGAATGTGGTGAACTTAATCACATTAAGTTTAAATGTCCCAAACTAAAGAGCAAAGTGGTCGAATATGACAAGGCACCAACTCGTCGACTTCGATTTAAGAATGCCTAAAGAAAGAAACAAAATTATCGCAAGACAGTCAACAAGTTACTCTCAGCACAAGTGTTGAGGACAATAGCAAGAAGGCAAAAGAGGCGGACTTCACAAGGATGTGCTTTATGGCAAATAGAGAGACTTTCGACAATGATAACCTCTACAGCGATCCTGATGTGGTAAAATCTTGCACCAATTTATCTTGTGCTATGCTTAGATTAACAGAGGAGCTCAAGAAATATAAAAAGAAAATTAAAACTCATGATCTTGTTGTTGACAACATAAACTCTGAAATTCATAGACTCAGAGCTTCTCTTCACGATGACGAATCTTGTGAGTCTTGTCAAGTTTTACATTCTGAATTGGAATCTGCATGAAAAATTAATACATCAACCTTGGTTCAAATTGGCACATGACTCCTGTGATGAAAAGCTAAAACTTGCAACAGATGAAATAGAAAATCTCAAATTTAGTTCTTCTGCTCAATCTAAAACTTGTTCTAAGTGTAATTTGCTTCAGGCTAGGTGTAATTTTTCTCAAGAGTCAATCCAACAAATGCTTTATCATGAGACTCTTTCTTGTTTTTATTGTTCTAAGCTTAACACTGGGATAAAAGCGTTGACTAGGCAACTTAATGATTTCGCTAAAAAGGAGAAATTGGTTCAGTCTAGTGCTTCTAAGAGATTGCAAATGAATCTGTTAAGTGCTCATAATGTTCCACTCTGTCTAAAGAAAATGAGTATCTTGAGAACACTTTAGAGAGGTTCTTTTGGCAAGAAGAATTTGAATATGATTCTAGACAAATCAAAAACAAGTGTGAAGAAACATAGTCTAGGATTTAATTTTGTTAAGCATGTGAAGAATAATCCTCGTAAGATTATTAAGCTTCTTGAACCTAGAAAATTTGAAGTAGGATCCAAACCAAAACAGGTTATTTTTAAATCTACTGGTATAGTAAAGGATCCCTTTACCAAAGTAAGTGTTGTGAAGTCATTAGATACGACTTCTCATCAAGTCAAATATCAATGCACTCACTATGGTAGAGATAGTCATCTGGCTCAGTTTTGTTTTCGAAAAGCAAAGAAGGAGAAGAAAGACAGGTTAAGAAAGCATTCTCAAATGGGATCAGTGCAAGATCCTTCTCATCGCTCTGCTCCCTCTAATTAATCGTCAACAGGTTCAGAAGTTTTTGCAACAAGATCGGTCATATCGATGTTCTCAACGTGCTTGAATCGACCTCGGGGATCAAAAGTGGTCGTGCGGCAGTCAGACCACCCCGTAGACAGACACACCTGTAAGATCGAGGTGGCCGACTAGAGGGGGTGAATAGGCGGTCTAAAAAACTCTCTACAAATTAATACTAGCAATTCAAGACCTTATCTATTTGCCTAAACCAAGTATACAATGCGGAAGCTTAAATCAATTTGGTTTAGTTCAAATAGCACCTACAACAAATAAATTCACCTAAGTGTACCAACAATTCTAGCCTAGGTCAAGGTTTGCTATTCTAGATATACAATCAATCAATTTAATTTTATGAATGTAAATTGCTTGAATGTAAATAAGGAACAAGGAAACAAACCACAATTTGACACGGTCTCTTTTTACCGTGGTGTTCAAGAGTTGCCGCCTCCCTAATCCACGTTGAGGTTAGCCCAAACGAATTGGACCGGCTCCACGAATTAAGCCGAAACACCTCAATCCACTAGTGGTAACTCTTTCCCGCTCCGGGTAGGTGAGCTCCAACCTTCACGCACGCCGGGCCTTCTCACAAGCTTCTTTGAGAAGATCACCGCACGACGCCTCCAACGCCGCTCAGGAGTCGGCAAAAACCAAGAGTAATAAGTCAAGCCCCTTGCTTGACTCTCACCACGTGCAACAAATGCACAAGCCCAAGTGGATACAAAATCCACCTCTAGATGCAACACATGCAACTAGAGACCTCTCTCCTTGCTCACAAGGTGCAACACATGCACAAATGAGAGGAGAAGCTCACACTAGCTCAAGAGAGTGAAATAGAGTGCCAAAGGCCTTATCCCAACCGGCCACAAGGAAGTATTTATAGCCCACACCTCAAAACTAGCCGTTGGAGTCAAAAACAGTATTTTTCGGAACTACCGCACTTATAGGAGCGGTACTACCGTTCCCCATCATAACGGCTAGAAAAATAGCCGTTATTCAGTCATTTCCGGAACTACCGCAGTTACGGGCGGTACTTCCGTTTCCGGTTTTTCAGCATAGACAGCACTCGGAAAAACGGTCATAACTTTTTACTCCGATGTCGGAATTGAGTGATCTTAGACTCTATGGAAAGCTTATTCAGAGGGCTACACAACCCATCTATTTGCATGATCTCAAACACATTAGATCAATGCAGAAATTATAAGACATCTAAGGAGTCACTATCATGATCTAATGTCAAAGAAAATAATAACAAACAATCTTAGACCATACCAAGGGATAATACATGATCTCCAACTTTTGCAAAACATATTTGCAAACTTAGATCATGTCACAAGGAGTAGGTACATGGACTTCAACCTTTTGCAAAACACATTTACAAAGTATAGTCACATGTTACAAGGATTGGCCACATGAGCTTCAACCATTTGCAAAACACATTCGCAAATGCAAGCCTCATGCCAAGATGAGCTAGAGCAAGTGAGGTTGAGCCATCAACACATGATGAGACTCAAACTACTAGACATGACATCTCTTAATAGTACGGCAACCTATACTAGCAATCCGGTCTTTCAACCAAACACCAAGACCGGTAAAAAACTAGGAACACATCCTTAGCCCTAGCTTGTCATACCTTTGCCTTGGGTCATCATCTCGATATGCATCAACTCATGATGCATCCTTCTCATCAACTCCATCAACACATGATGGTCTTCCTTGACTTGATGATTAACACATGAACATCTTCACTTCGGAATCTTGATGTGCATCAACACATGATGTATCCTCTTCTTGATAACCTTCAACTCATGAAGTCATCTAAAGTCGTCATCATCATGGACCCTAACCTATTTATCCAACTCATAGAAAATGTTAGTCCCACAATGTGATTGTTATTAATTACCAAAACTCACCATTAACTCATAATGGAGGGACTAGATTCTCAATCTTTCCTTTGGTAATTGATGACAATCTCAACAAATAATGAGATAATAAATTGAATATAAAACCATTTGAATTCAAAGTGCAAGACTACCGCCATCTAAGGTCCCAGAGTTCCGCTAGCCGTAGTTCACAGAGTCGGCGCGGTACTACCGCTTCCCTATCTCGACACGACGTAGGCGGCTATGTCGAGCCTCGCAATGACCGTTGGATTTTCTGGCGGTACTACCGATGTTGTAAAACCAATACTACCGCTCACGGTAGTTCCGCAAAGTCGGCTACATTACCGCCGGCCGAACTCCAAAGTCCCAATTTTGGCGCTCGAAAAAGGCTCCGCCTACCTCCGGAGCTTCCGGCGCCAGAGTACTGCTCTCGCCCACGGAACTTCCGCTCTGCAGTAGTTCCGACGTTAAAATCATGCAGTACTACCGCTCTTCCGCACAGAGCACTAATTTGGCTTTTAAAGCGATTTTAATGAATGCATGATTCTAGTTTGATCCCAAAATATATGAAAAATAAAACATGGATCAATACTAATGAAACCACAAAACATAGAGTGAACTCCCCCTAAATATGTGCATACAAGTGTATATAAAGAAAGACACATGCACATATTCATTTTGGACTATTTGAAGAGTTCAATCTATATTTTGGATCTAAGGAATGCATTAGTAAATGAGAAAGTGATTTCGAATGCATACCTCTTTAATTTCACCTTTCCATCCAAATGAGACTAAACATAAATAAACTTAAACAAGCATATTAGTCTCATATGTGCATTTGTCATTGTCACCAAAATATTATAAAAGTATTTGTCATTAACATCAAAATCTCATAATGGTATTTGTCATTAACACCAAAACCAACTTAAACGGAGCTTGATCTTTCAATTCCCACTTTTTGGTGGTTGATGACAAATACATTTATGATAATAGCACATTGGTGAATATGACCAAATGATATGAAATTAAGCACATAAGAGAAGGTGAAAGCATTATTCATCATACAGAATTAAAAATTTTAATTTATCCTTATTTCGCATAATTCAATTAATTTCTCCTCAAGAAATATATTATCACATTTCTCCCTCACTAGCATATCCAAAGCTATTAATTCTCCCGCAATTGTCATTATCACAAATTCTCAAATATTCAAGGCTATTATCACAAATTTCTCCCCCCATTTGGCATTAAACACTAAAAAGAGGCAATTATCACCGAATAGCATTGATTATCATTAAAAATAAGGGAAGAATACAAGTTAAGCTATGAAAGGAGATATTATGATGAGTTTATTAAGAGTCCATGATATGCTCTTAAGAAGTGAGGAGCTTGATACCAATTTAATTTAATATGATATGTTCATAAAGAATTAAGAAACTAAATGCAAATGACCAATAGATACCACTTAAAATAACTAAAAATATTTGAAACACATTCAAATAATCTTACTCATTTAAGCTCTTTGAAGGCTTGATGCCACTTGATATAATATTACTTAAGATGATACAACTTGTATATATATGACTTGTAGCATTTGGATCATTTCCTGATTTTGCATTCCAAGTGGCCTTCAAAAGTTTCCTGAAAAACTGACTTAACAATATCCAATGCATCTGAGAAAAATTGTCAGTATAGACTAATATCTGAGGATTAAAAGTCATAATTGCATTTACCTCAGATTATGAGCATATTTAAAGATAAGAAAATCACAAATCAGCTCAATACATGATTTTTCAGAAATCTGAAAGTCTGAAATTTCAGACTTTTACATCTCACTTTAGCTTCTAGAGAGAGATGGAAAATTGATCAAATGATCTTTATAAATTCTGAGAAAATTTTACATTGAAGATCAACTATAAAGGATCAATTTGTTTTATTGTGGCTTCCTTTAAATCTGAACTCATTTTAAGATATAAAAATTTGGATATATAGTTTAAGGGGTTTTCATGTTCCGATAAATATTCGTAACCGTATTCGTTTCGATTCGTATTCGATCCGTATCTGTATTCTATATTATTCGTATTTGTATTCGTATTCGAGTTATCCGTATTCGTATCCGTATTCGAAAAAAAATATGAAAATAAATATGGTAGAGATATTATCCGTCCGTATCCGATCCGTTTTCACCCCTATCTGGTGCTCTGGCCTCACACGAATACATAGGCCTTCTCCTGCTGGGTTGATTTTTTGAGGCCCTGAAATTGGGGGGCCTGTACGGTCGCACGGCTCGCACTCCCATGGGCCCGGCCATGTGCTCCATTTTGATATGAACTAATGAATGTGGTGGCCACAGCCATCTCACATGATAACGGTGATTCTTGTCCTTCCACAGGCGCAAGAGAGACTGCCGTATTTATGAACATCGACTGGGATGTTATGACGTTTTGTCATTTATCTGACAGATCAACCTGGCAACTGCACTTCTGTTGGAAAAAAGGAAAAACATGAAAAAAATATAGCAATGCCTATCTTAATAATCCACAAAGTAGCAAATAATACTGACTGCATTTGCATGATCATCCATGTTATGGCTAATGGATTTATTCTGTCATATCAGTCCATATTAATTTGACCTTTGTCTCCTAATCATCATAAATAAGCTTAGTAGTTTGGACCATGATCTCCTGCTGCCCTGCAAATTCCCTATCCGATCAGAGATAAGTTTCTTACCAGCTCTTCCATTTCTTTATCTGTTTTGTTATCAGCTCTCTCTATTTGTTTAGTTGATTCGGCTTAACAGTATCCATGCTTCCATGCACAGGCCAATTCAACCATAACTAAACAGATGATGAAGCTATCTAGTCTGATGCTAGATATCATTGGTTCGGTGCTTGCGTGGAGTATTTTTAATGTCTCAGCCAGCCCCCACATGCTCTGACATTTCCATGGATCCTGCTACAGATGTAGCCGTGTATATATGCAGAATGCCACTTGTATCTTCAGAAAGAGGTAAAAAGAACGGTGAAGAATGCAGGGACCTCCTGTAGCTCGTCAGGCGTCAGTTAAAACTTCCTTCTCAACCTAGAATAACCATTAGACAGGAACGTCAAATAGCTGTTACCTAGTATCCTGCCAACTTTATAGCTATTAAAATATGGGTAACATGGCCTTAAGGAAAGTTTTAAAAAGCTACAAAATACTCATGTTGTAGAAATGTATGGGCGTGTGGCCCATGGCCGTGTATAAACTCATGATGTATATGGTGGGCATCAGTGAAGATAGAGTTGGAAAGATGGGAGCAGGAGAAATGCTTGTGCTAAGAACTTAATTATTGCAAATGTTGAGCACTATGACATGTGTGCTTATCAGAGTTGATTACACTGCTTCATCATGGTAATAATTATCAGATCGGAGTTCATTTCTTGAAGCTGTTGCCCAACACAAGCAACTTCCATCAGCTTGCTTCCCACTACAGTTGGACAGAAAAACCCATATGCAGCAGACTCGTACCATTTCAAGTCCAGCGTGTGACCTGTACTATGGCATCTTAACAAGATCATACTTGCGTCCTGCCTGCAAATGCAAAGGCAGACAAAGGGAAATGGGCACGGACTCTGCCGCTAAACAAAGTTCAGAATCTTTTCATCAGTAGTTTAGAAACTGAAAAGAGATGCTCTCCCTAACAAAAATCGTATAAAAAGATGCAGAACTTGTGCTGCGAGTCCATGATGAGTTCAATGCTGCTGCCTTTAGTACAACAAAACTTCTTCACAAAGATCATGAAGAAAGAGACACGCAAGTGCTCTGAATTCTGAATCCTGGAAAGGGAGCCAAAAGGAAATGGGCGTGATCTACAAATCCCAATAAATGTAGTGGTTGAAGTGAGGTCATGTAAAGTGGCCAATCCTTGTCCTCTTGCTCACTCCTTCATGAGCACCTGTCACACTCATTATGTCATTTACCTGCTCGTTTACAGTGGTAAAAACAAAAATTCCTTGATGGTTCCAGTTTATTTAAGTCGAGAAGAACAACGATGCTAGCAACTTGCATCTACTCAATTGATCTATACATGTTTAGGACCTATGATTATGATTCCCACCATTGTAAAACTACCTGTGGCCACCCCTAATTATCATTCAAGCTCTCTCTTAGGGAGGGAGAGATTGCAAGAGAAGCTTAGGGCTATGAGGCTTTTGGAATTTTGCCACTAGTTTGGGTTCAATGCAATAGTTCACGTACAAAACTATGGCCCTAGCTTTCAGAAGCCAAAAGTCGTTTTTTTTCTCGAAAGCGCAGGAGGATTATGCTTCATTCATTAAGAAGTAAAGAAATACAAACACGGCTTGAGAGCCATGATCGACGGCTTTAGTTCGCTATTATAGGAACTAGACAGCAAAGAGATTGGAAAGGCCAATTAAGACTGAACATTATCCGGATGAGGAAGCAACCTAGGGAGATTAAGGAGGTCTCGCAGCGTGGATTTCAGGATGGATGACCAATCAATGAACTCTTGCTTGATGCTGTTTGTGAACTCGTGGATATTAAGGTTTCTTGGCTATGCCGTATCATATTCCTCTCCTTCCAGATCATCCAACCACCAAAATAACTAGGCAGTCTATTCCTCTTCGCTTGGAGCTAGGCGGCGTATTTGTTTTCATATTTTTCTCGGATACGGATACGAATACGGATAACTCGAATACGAATACAAATACGAATAATATCAAATATAGATACGGAGTGAATACGAATCGAAACGAATATGATTACGAATATTTATTGGAACATGAAAACCCCTTAAACTATACATCCAAAATTAATGAAAATACTGATAAATAATTTTTAAAAGACTATTTCACTAAAATATTTTAAAAAACTATAAAAAAAACAATCACGCCTATTTGCTCAGAGAAAGTAATAAGTGAACAGACCTATGCACGTGGCCCAATCTTCCACCCACCCGTATTGTGCTAGTTCTTCCCCCATATCCAAGGAGCAGAGTATAAATCGCACCAAAGCAAAGCAGTCTAGTCCAGTCTAGTCCAACAAAACAGCAAAAGCTCGCCAGCAATATCTTCCTCTCTTCCATTCCACGACGAGAGCCAAGCCAAGAGGAGATCAGCCGATCGATCCATCCAGCAGGAGTCGCGTCCGGTCGAATCTCCAAGCCACTGTTTGGATTTAGATGCGAGGCATCTTCTTGCTGCAGTACCACGCCATGGCCGGCCACGTCGATTCCAACAGGAGTGCCGCCGCGAGAGGGCCGTCAGGGTTCCCGGCACCGGTGACCGTCAAGAGGCGCGGGGCGATGGAGGCAGATCACCGTTGCCGCCTCCCTGCCGCCCGTCTACCAGGGCCGCGGCGACGTCGACGTCTGATGGGCCGGCGCCGGTTATGGGCCTATGGCCTTATGGTTATGGGCTGGGTAATGGCTATTGGGCTAAAATTCTGGATATCTGATTTCGTATTATCCGGATAATCTGTATTCGTATTCGTATTCGACGGATACTAGGTTTAATGTATTCATATCCGATCCGAGAATTATCCGAAGAAAATCCAATCCGACATAATCCGTATCTGTTTTCGTACGGATCGGTCGGAAACTATCCGATCAGTTTTCACCCCTACCTATCGTCAAACGGAGGTGAGGTCCCATTGGGAGACGACGATCGGGAGCGGAAATCAGTGACTTGCACGACATGCACGAGGGCATTGTAGAGCAGCCCATCCTTCTGCTGGAGATAAGGCTGTACTCCGGCGAAGATAGCCTGGAGGCTCGGATTATCATAGGAGACAAGGATCTTCGGCTCAACAATGAAGACGTTGAGTGCTTCAGGCAGGGAACGGGGATCTGCGGTTCAAGCTTGAACGTGGAACACAGCTGCAAACAGATCTGCCGCTCTGTTAGCCTAACGCTCTCGACCTAGCAGGAGGATATGATCTTCTCCGCTGTGGACTTTCTCCAGGCATGCGTAGGAAGGCCTTCAAGCTCGATGGAGACTCTAAATCGCAACCGGATGTACTCGGCCTGAACGTGCCTCATCCACGGCCAAAACAAGATCCTTCTGCCATCGGCCACTATGAAATTGCAGCGAAGGATATGGTCTCGGTCGGCACTAGTGTGGAAGGAGAATAGTAAGGAATTATGATCGAAGCGACGCACCGTGAAGGCTTGCTGTAAATCTTGCTGCAATTTGAGACGGACGACTTCAGCAGTATGAGTTAGGATGATGAGAGTGTGGGAGGTTGTCATTTTGAGCATGTTGGTTTCTTAATGTGGTTATTTTCTTTTTTTTCCTTTGTATTGTTTATAGAAATATAACGTATTTTTTCTTTTAATTAAATGTCTTAGATAAAAACTACCGCTGCTACAGTTTTTTCTTTTAATTAAATGTCTTAGATAAAAACTACCGCTGCTACAGTTATTATTTCATCGGAAATGAACATCCGTAACTTGCACAAACTTCGTACCAAAATGACAAGACACTAGCTAGGCCAACCATGACGAGGGGAATCTTTCCCCCGTTTCTCAAAGAGCATCAGTGCTCTGCTGATTTGTGACGTTTTTGGGGCGACGATGTGATATCTGATCCAACTTCTGTCCCATCGGCAGTTCAATTTTACTCCAGCGTCCCAATTGCCCAGTGGGTGTGAAAGGTGTTCCATCTAGCTTGCGACCTGCGGGGCAAAGACCTTGCAAGAGCAGATGCATGATGGTTTCAGTGCAGCTATTACTGACTGATGTACCACCGTCGTCCAGGGCCGCCCTTCTGTGGAATCTGACTACACACACACCACACACCATGTGTTCTCACATCATCTCATCAGTGTGGAACAGTCTCATTGCAATTGCAACGGCTGGCCCTTCTCCCTTTTCTCATCCGCATAAATGGGCAAAGTGTGGCCTAAAATGGATCCCAATATCAGCATCTCCTTGCGCATCGCCATGGCAAGATGTCCGTTAGTTCTTGAGATTCAGCTCATAGGCTACACATCGCATGCATTCCAAATCCTACATTCATCCATGAGATGAGGCCTTAGCATATATGCCCCCTGGTCACATGTTTTACCAGAATTAGCCCTCTTACGTATGAATTTGCATATTTGCTCCCTATCGGACCGCGACAGCAGTGATGGTGATATGTGTTTTCTACTATGCTCTAGTGTGACAGGAGGTTAGTGGGTAGGAGTCAGCAGCTCAACAGGATTGGTCGGAGCACAGTCGGAGGCAGGGCTCACCAACCTACTATGATGCAGTAATATAGCAGGACATGCTGCACTATGTAACTGCGGCAAGTCAATGCCTCGTTGCATGCCTCCTTCCCTTAATAAATGCATGCATGCATGGATATATATGTGAGTAGAGGTGCAAACGGAGCGGATATGGACGGATATTGCTTATCCCGTATCTTTTTTCATATTTTTTGTCGGAGTCAGAATCGGACACGGATAGTGTCGGATACGAATACGAATGCGGATATTCTCGGTCAGGAATACGGAGCGAACACATGCCGCTCCGAATACGGTTAGTTGCGGTTACGAATATTTGATCGGATAATGCGCGAAAGTAAATTTCGCATGGTGACAGGGACAAGTTAAGCAACTAGTAAATTCTAGCTAGCAAAGTAGCAAGTAAATGATAGAGACTAGTTAAACAAGTAGTAGCTAACTAGCTACATGTCACATGGTTCAAAATTATGAATTGTCCATAGTCAAATAGTCAAGTACATCACTAGTTCATTTAACTTTATTACATTTAGCAAATGATTCTACAAGGCCTTTGTACCCCTTAAGGTCTCACATCGGACTTTATGGGGACATTTATTGCACTGTACCCAAAATTGTTTCTCCTTTCCACCATTTTTTATGTCAACAGTCACCGTATATTTAATATAGTAGTCCTAAACCTTCGAGGTACTCTTCTTCTGCTTCTTCTCAAGAGGGCTCAACTTTTCCTAAGACATGTCACGGCCCCAAGAATAATCAGATGCTTATTGCTTAACATAGATTTTTAATCAGAAATTATTCTATTTCTTACTGAACAAGCATAGAGTGTAAAGGAGAAACTATCTAGTAACTATCCGTTTTCGTATCCGGTAACTATCCGGAAAAATATCTGGATAGTTCTGTATCAGTCGGATAATGCTTTTTCCTAATCCGTTTTCGTATCCGACTCCGTTTTCGTATCCGACAAAACTTTTGAATATTCAAAAATTTGCTTCGAATTGTATTCCATTTTTCACAATACTGCTATGAATTTATTCGCAATTATTTGTCCAGGCTCCCTAATTTTCGAGGCTCCGCCACTAGTTGTACTCGTACCTGACGCTGACATGGCTGCAGGAGTTTGCTTCCTGTGGAGTAGTGTACTTCTCTTTCAGGCTAGAATGCATGAGAGAGAAAATGGGCAGTGGGAAAATGTGCTCCATGATCGTCTTGATTGATGTTTCATTGTACGCCATAGAAACATTCATCAGCTCTCATTTGCTTCCAAGTTCAAGTTCAGAGGAACTCTGGAACGTATTGTTAATGGCCATGTTGGTAAAGAGTATGTGCTCTAGCTTCCTTCAAGACGAATCAAATGATATCAGCTTGTTGGAGTATGGGTAGATTGTCTGTCGTCTTCTTCTCCACGATACTTAGGTGGTGCTTAGTTTAACGATAGCTTATGATTTTTTACTGTAGTTGAATTATTTTTTTACTTTAGCTGATGATGACTTAGTTAACGTAATTAAATTTAAAAGGATTTAAAATAAAAAATAGGTTAGCCGACCACAGAAAATACGAAGGAATATGAGAAAAAAGAAAAAGCAAAAAATCTCAAAAAAAAGGCAAAAAAAACCAGAAAAAGACAAAATAAAGGAATAGTGAATTAAAAACCAGAAGCTGAATCTGAAATGAGCGTGGCCTTAAGCTTTAAGTGAACTACTTAACTAATTTGGTACATAACATTCAACACACTTTGTTTCGTCTCTTGAGATATGAGGTTTTAGTCAATTAGTTCATGATTTAATTATGATATGTATTTTATTTGGTATTAGGACTTAATTAATCCATGGAAATGAACTGTGGGCCCATGTGGAGGTCAATCATGGTTGTGATGAGTAATTAATATTTGGCTCAGAGAATTTGAGGAGTTTGAGTTTGATTTTTGTGAGTTTGTAATTTTTAGGTGCTAATGGTATGATCGGTATTGGGGCCACGGTCATACCGGCTATAGCGCGCCCGACCGCCAGGTCGGTGGTCGACCACCCGAGGAGCTACTGATCCGATTTAATCGGTTGCGATAGTTCCGGATTTGAATGGCGGTCGGATCGGGTTGTGGTACGACCGAATTCTAGTTGGCGGTAACTTTTTTCAATGTGTGCTTTCACTGTGGGAGGTGACGATATGACCAACCTTTGGTTGGCAGTCATACCGGTCATGGCGGTCAGACCGTCTATGGGCTGGTGGTTTGATCAGTTGAGGTGTTGGCGGTCTAACAGGCCTATGGTTGGCGGTCAGACCGGGCCTGGAGGTTTGGAGCGTGAGTTGGTTGAGCTAAGTAGTTGTATATGGGCACGACATGAGTGTCGTTGCTTAGGTGCATACATTTTGTATGGTGAATTGTATAAACTAATTGTGTCAATCAGTAATTTTGTATATTGTATAGTGCTACATGATAGTTTGCTTATTGTTGTTGGTTGTAGGACTCCGGAGCTATGTCAGGTGAGGCGAATAGGATCGAGACTAAGATAGAAGAGTTTAGGTCCAAAGCAGCTAAGAGATTGGGACTATACTTAGGAGGAACCGATGTCTAGATGATTAAAGAGTCGTCGAAGATGAACTAAGCTTGCGGGGTGGTTACAAGCTAAGATGGCAAGGAACTGATGCGGAAGCTACCGGTAAAGGATATGACGGGCAACGGTAAGGCAGACCAGGAATAGGCTCAGGAGGAGCTAAGGTCCTGTGCGGTTAAGAAAGTCGGGTGTCGTTATGTGTGAAGTGAAGCATGTGGTGCACCAAGTGACTTAGGTTGTCTGTAAGTGAGTACTGTTTGATGGGATCTGGACACGTGAGAAGCTTAACGGTAAGTCATTAGGGCCACGTGGAAGATGGTGAAGCATGGACAATGCTTTATGGCAAAGGAAGGAGGAAGCTTTGTGGAAAGCAGTAGAGGGTTTTTTAGTAAATATTCCAATACCAAAAAGTGGTAGAGTGCAAAATAGCGGTGGTGGCCTAAGTGGTTTTAGTCTTGGATATATTGAAAATGCTAAGTGAATCAAGTGTTGATTCACTAACGGGATAATGCATGCGTGCGCCTTGAGAAGAGTGTATGTATAAGTGTAAAGCCTGATATGGTATTGGGTTAATGGGTTAACCCATGTAAGAGTTGATGAAACCCAACTAGAAGTGTTGGTTACGTTTCCCTTGTGAGCCTCCATATATAAGGAGGGAGAGAGGTGGCTAGGGTAAAAAAAGCTTTGAGAGAGTTCATGTCTAATCTTCAGAGGAGTTAGAGTTCTTGGATAGAACCTTATAGGAGACATGAGAGGCTCTTGTGGTTGAGATTTTTATCATCTTTTCGGCTTTGTGTATTGCTAAAGAGTGACTATAAATATTCATCTCCAAGTATCAATAGAGATCAAATTGTCAAGTGATAAAATCTTGATTTGACTTGGCTTTTTGGTGCTTCCTCTTCCCTTCTTGATCTTGCTTTGTGCTAGAGACATGTAAGTGATGAAGATGTCTCTTGGGCACCATATCTCATCCATCTAGGCACTTCTTTTTTACAAGTTCTTGTGTTTGCTTGATTTTGGCTCAAGAGATGATGATTTTGAGGTTTTGATCTTGTGGGGGGTTTGTCTTGAATTCGTATTGTAATCTAGTTTGCTATAACATATGGGAACCTATTCAAGGTCATTTAGATCATCAAGAGCTCACGAGTAAGAGTAGATCGAGGTTTCCCTCTTTTACCCGGTTTTGGTGCAATTTTCCTTCAAACAGAAAAATATCAGAACTTTGGCAACGATTTTCTTGATTGTTGATTGGAATATGTTCTTGACACCCTAGAGAAGATGCTTAGAAGCCTTAGTTTGAGAGTTGGCTTATTTTGTGGTTTGAGTCTGATTTTGCTACAACAGAGTTTTAAGAGCCAAAAGATCCCAACCTTCTGGTGATCTTGCAAGATATTTTTTTGTTCCTAAGGTGTTGATCTTATTTTGGTTCAATTTTTGAGTCATTGGACCTTTCATGTGAAAGTTGTGTGTTTTTTAGTTTTGCTCGGGCTGAATGTCGATGCTGATTCGAGGGAAATGTAGTATCATCAACTAAGGAGTGGTAATACTGCACCCCAAAAGTACAACCACACTTTACATGGTGGTAGTACCACACTGAGGGATAAAACCTTATTTTGCTTTTTTTAGAGATTTCTTTCTAGGTGTCTAGGCTCTCACCTTTGCAGGGCTTTAAAACATTATTAAAGTGAAGAGTCTTGAATCCTTTTTGCGAAAATATTGCAAGAGACAGGTATTTCTTGTAGGCTCCTATGCACCCCTTCTAGTTGCCGTTTTCGGTCCTACAAATGTTTGCAAAGAGTGTGGCATAGTTGGCCATTTCTTTTGGTCTTGTCCTAATTACATGGATGAGAAGCCTTTGAAGGGAAAGGAGGAGAAGAACTCTCGAAGGCATCCTCAAACCCATGACAAGAAGCACAGGAAGCCCAACTATCACAGGTTCGTCGGTCATGTCCTTATTAAGGATGGTTTTCGACTCAAGTTAAGCAAGGTGAGCAAGAAGAAAGTAATTGAGGACGTTGGTTTTCTAAATTCAAGAATTGATATTTTTGACAATCTTCTGAATATTCTAAAGATGAAAAAGGGTGAATTGCTTGATGAAATTGCTAGGTTAAAATCTTCTTTGCCTTGTGAGTCATGTGAGTCCTTGCAAGCGGATAATGCAAACTTGATAACTCCTCTTGCATGTCTAAAAAAATGAAAATGACTTATCGAGATCTAATGCCACCATGCCATGTGATTCTTATGTTGTCTTACACCATAAGGTTGATTGTGCTAGATTGAAGGTAGGCAATCTTAAGTCTATGGCTAGTAATGACCATGATTGTTGTGTTAGAATGCTTACTGAAATTAAGAAGTTAAAATTAGCTCATTCAACATGTATAGAACAACTTGAATTTGGTAGAGCCAAAAAAATAGAATTAAACTTTTCCAATTACCTTAAGCAATTAGATAATACAAGGGTTGAAATTGGTGAGCTTAAGTCTAATTCTCCTAGCATGTGCTTAAAATATGAAAAAAATGCTTAAAGATAATTTCTCTCTTACAAGAATTGTGCTAGCTTAGTAAACGATGTTGATGCTTTATATTTCATGCACATTAGCCATGCATCTTTATTTTCTTGCATATCTTGCATTGTTTTGAGAGGAAGTTAAGTCTTCGGATAAAACATAATTTTGCTTAGTTTTTGTTGGAGATTTTTTCTAGGTGTTTAGTCTCTGATATTCACACCTTTGCATAGCTTTAAAATAGTATTAAAGTAAAGTTTATTGAATTCTCTTTAGGATAAGATTGTAAAAGATGGGTATTTCTTGTAGGTTTCTATTTACACCCTCTAGTCGCCGTTCTGGGTGCTACGTGAACTAAAGCTCTGAAGGCAGCGGGTCTCATTTCATCTCTAATATGATGTAAATGGAACATAGTTATTCCTTTTTCTAACCCTAATTTTTCTGCATCGATGTCAAAGTCAGTACTGTGGTACTCTCATTTGGTTGCCAAACCCTAATTATGTGTCATTGGGGGAAAAAGAAAATACTGATACTATTGGCAGTGACAACAATGGTAACATCTACTGCACTAATTCAGGTAGCTATCTCATCCAGTGGATTGCCATGTACGCCGATTACGACAATTTATGTAAACAAGCACTATGCACACTGACTATGACAATTTATACTACATATATATTAGCAAGCATTAAGAATCACTCTTATCAAAATATGACATCATGATAAATGAGTGTTTCTTTACTGGGTGCTCGGATGATCTGTGGGTCATGGTGGTGACACTATGTCTCCATCTTTGACTTACTGGATTAACACTTTAAGCTTTCTTTGCTCATCCTTCGACATGACATGCAGGCATATTTACCACTGAAAGATTTGGCTAGCTGCTTGTTTTGTCAAAAAACTATTTACCACTGTGCCCTTTTAGTCAAATTTACCTTTTCATGGCATCTTAACAGCATGGAGTGGATTGTTGTGATAGGTTGTTGATGGGCTTAATGTTATATGATTGCTCCTACTACCAGATCATGTGATGCTGGCTTGTTTTATTTTCTTACCTTTTGGTTCATGGCTTTTTGTTAGCATTAGACATCAGTACCAATTGATTCTAATCTACTTGACCTAGCTTTTGTCCTTGGGCCTACACTAAAGCAGTAAGCAAAAACACTAGATGAGACACCACTTGGTGGTAGTCACTGTATGGTGCCCTATCCTTTTTGCTCCCACTAGAAAATCTTCCATCTTAAGACCAAACCAGGACAAGTTATGCATCACCTTTCCATTTCCTACAAAATTGCTGGGGTTTCAATCTTGACCCTGTTGAAGTTCTTAACGTTCTTGGGCTGGAATGATGTGGAGAATTGCTGAAATCCTCACGGCTGCAACTCCATGGCCTACTTATTTCCATCCTCAAGACTTTAACAGACCTTATCATGTCACATAATAAAGTCAGCTTTGTCAGCTTTGTCACTATGAAGTTGAACTGAAAGGCACTGCCGATACCCCTAAAAAAAAGCACTGCCGCCAAAAGTGGTTTTCAATATTTTGTAGTTACAATATTAATGGATACTGCTCAATAGCATATATATCTCAGTGTAATGAAGAATAAGTTTATGTTTTTAAAAGAATCAAGAATAGTTTAGTTCACTAACCTGTCAGTGTCATTCTCTGAGAAAGAAATAATTGGTGCATAGAAGCTTGTTAAATATTGCCCCTTAATATTTGATAGGTAGCTACTAGGTATAGCTCTGATCACTGTTAACGAGGAAGTAAGTACATTATTGGTGCCTAATCAATCTTTTTTAATGGGCATTAGTGCCTAGGCATTGAAATGAGATGCTACCCTCTACCCTTTTGATTCTTTTTTGGCGAGGCCCTGTTGATACATAGTTAGAGCAAGTATAATAGGAGGCTGTTAGCAGGCTGTATGCTGAGGTGGAGGAGAGAGAGGAGGAGAGAGAAGAGAGGTGGGTCAGAAGTTCTGACCACCAAGCACAAGAACCAAGAAACTTTGTGAGAGGAAGGGGTAGGTCATACAGCCTTCAGGTGGCTGTAACTACTATATAAGTAAGCTGATAAGTGGGCTGTAAGTGTCCATACAGCCAGCTGAAGACTGTATTATTAGCCTTGCTCTTATTAGATACGATGAGAGAAAATAGGCGCGTACATGCAAGATCCTATTCATGTGTGCGACCCAATTGATGCAGCCTTTTCTTGGTACAGCACAGATATTAAAAACATTGAATTACTCTATCAACTAAAAAACACGTAGTTTTGGAATACGTGTAATTAAAATTTTAAAATTTTGTCTATCGATGTGTTTATAAATATTTAGATTGGACATATGAAAATCATTTGCGTAGGTTTTCTCGAAAAGTATTTTTATACTATTATAATTTTATTAGGTTGTATAAATATATTATAATAAAAATTAGTGGTTGAAGTTGTGTTTTAAAGACTGTGTCGATGTTCAAAATGATATTTTTTTTTGACACAAGGGAGTATATTCGCTGTGCTCTAACTTTAAGCTCCTTCCTTCACCGAATTTCTTGTAGGGCTCATCTTTTTTAAAGTCTGTTTGGAATATAAGAGTTCCATAGAAAACAATATATTTTCACAAGAATCTTATAAAATTCTCGTGTTCACAATCACAGCGTTGCTTTTGAAGCTTAAAAAATGGAAAGGACTTCTTCGTAAAACACAAGGGTTCATGTACACAATTTTTTTTATTCTACGACATCTTAAGCCCCACTAAAATAGCCTAGATCTGCCAGTGGCATTATTACTCAATTCGTAAGGGATTACATGATTAGGAATTTTTAGATATTTGCCACTTCAAATAGTGGAAGTTTACTATTTGCCACTGCACAACACGGAATGCATATTTTGCCATTTTATGACTATTTTGCAAATTTTCCCTCTTCTTTCTTCCTTCTCCACCTCCTCATGTTTCTTGCATCATCGGGCATGGTCTATCTGGCTCTCCAAACCCTGACCGCACCACCCACCTCCTCCGTCGTCGCAAAGGAAGGGACGCGTAGAGACCAGCGCCATGGTGGAAGGCCTCGGCGAGCAATGCCTAGCAGACGGCGGTGGCGAGGGTGGCGGCATGGCTGGGCCTAAGGAGCAGCGATGCAAAGGAGTAGGCGAGTTCATCGAACTCTATGATGCCATTGCAGCAGTGGAGGCGTAGATCTGGTCACCATTGATAGGATCCATGAACTTGCATGTATGGAGCTGATGTGGAACAGTGCAACAAACGGGCATACCAGAGGGCAAATGGTCATTCAAAGGGGACAGTTTTTTTTGGAAGAGAATCAAGAATTTTCTTAAATAATTATTTTTATTCGGAAATAAAAAATTATACCTTCGTTTTTAGTTTTTACAAAAGTAACCCCTGTCGTCCAACCGTTAGACGACTGGCCCCTGTCGCCCAACGGCCGAGTGATAGGCAGGCAGTCGCCCAACCGTTGGGCCACGTAAATACAGTAGCCGAACGGTTGGATGATAAATGCTGTCGCCCAACCATTCGGTGACTTGATGAGCTATATAAGTCGCACGCCCGAGCGCCCGAACGACTGCTGGTCGAGCGCAAGAACAAAGAGAAGAGTGGAAGGAGAGGAAAGAAAGAAAAAAAGGAGAGGAGCGGGACAGGGAGAAGGAGAAGGGGAGGTTTACCTATTTCTGCGATGAACGACTTGTCTGTAAGGTAAATTTTTTTAATATTTTAGTCTATGTTTTTGTAGTAAGTAAATAGTTTGTTTAGTGTAAAAAATAATATAACTATCATCTGAAGAAAATTATAGTTAGAGAAAAAAATAATATAATTTTGGTTAGATGTCTGGAAAGAAAAGCAAGAAGAGACGAGAAAGAAAATAAAAGGGAGGAGGAGCGTGCGTATAATTAATTTATTTCATTGTGAATATTTAACTGTGATGATCCTGTTGCATGTTGTAGTACTGTAAAAAAATTTGGTAGTGATGTTAAAATGCAAAACATTAGTAGAACAACATTTATGATTAATTAGGAATATTGTAAGCGCATTGAAAATTCACGCGTACCGTCAAAACTATTATATTGCAATTTAAATCAGTATGTCGCGTACTTAATTAATTTTGTTAGTGTCATATAAATTCTTGAAACCCATTGGGAATTATTTAGCTCGGTTTGCATAGGAGCAGATAGTGAGTCGATACGTATTTAGGCAAAGGAAAGGGAGCGGTGTCGGTGTGAATGAGGGTTGATATAGGTAAAGGGAGAGAGAGAGAGAGAGAGAGAGAGAGAGTGGGCAGCTAGTGGGCCAAGACTAATGGATCGATCGGTAGATAAAATCAATATATTATATATTTATAAATATATGACCCCGCTTCTCTCACTCCCATATCATGTGTGCATCTCTCACTCACTGTCCCCACCGATTGCACTCCCCTTCTTAAGACACTTTTTTCAGTCCTAATATTCATTTTTAGGTAAAGCTATCAACCACAGCCAAAATCCATTAGCCGCAGCTAATACGAATGCCCCTATAAAAAAGACTTACACATATATATAAGGTAACATATACAATGTTAATGTTTATTTCAGTGCTAAGCTACTAATGTTGATTAGAATGTCAGATCTAGACCAAACGCTCAGATCAAGGTGGGTGGGAAGCCCCCATCCCACGTATGCACTTTTTCATAAAACCCCTTGTATATCCATTTTTTCGTGAAAGCACCCCCTCCTTGTACCCCTTTGCTCCCCCCTCGTGTTGCTCGCTTTATCAGGTTTGTTCCCCATTGAGGCTGCAGAAGAGAGCTAGGGTTAGGGCGCGGTGTCGCCCTCCAATCCATCCTCGGTCGCTGCCTTCTTCCTCACCTCCGTCCACCACCCTCCTTCCTCCCCGCCCATAGGCACTGCCCTGCTTCCTCGCTACCCTTGGCCATCGTCCCTCCTTCACCCTGCCCCTGTCTGCCAGCCTCCTTCCCCATCACCCTCGGTTCCAAGGCTACCTTGGGTGGAACCAGCTGATGCGAATCTCACGGGGGCCCTCACCGTCGTTCCTCCCCTCGCGTCGAGAGCCCGTGACCGCCACCCCCATCTAGCACCACCACGTCGCCACCGCCGCTCCTTCCTCCCTTTTACACGGAGCTTGAATCTGTTACCATTTTTTCAATTGAGTTTTGAGCACGTAAATTTTGTGAATTGTATACAGCAATTTCATTTTGTGTGCTCGAGTTGTGAAATGTAAGCATTTTTTAGTTGTAACTATTTTAATTATGGGTTGTGCATGTGAGTTACTTCAGAAATTGACTTGTGAAACGTGAAATTGTATGCTTTTGACTGTGAGTTGCTTTGGTTTTTTTTTTATTTGTGAAATCTGAATTTTTATGCTTCAGAATGCGAGAACCCAGGCGAAGTTGATTGACAAAATTGTTAGTGAAAGTTTGTGGACTCAAAAATCATTAGTTTTTTCATGTCAGTTTTTCTATGAATTGCTAGCATTATTACAGCATCAGGATTTTGGTGCTGCTCGACACAAGCTACTGTTGCTGCAACAATTTTTTGGTGCTACTAGCATGCGGATTCTCCCGATCGGGTTCGATTGAAACGGGAGGCTATGTGATGGAGCCATGGGGTCCCGATCTTCCGATAGGATGATAACTTTGATTTTGGTGGACGTGACCTTTGCGATCCGACTACAACCGTACGACGACGCTTGCGCCTTAGCAATCGCTGAACCAATTCCAAGTTGTTATCAACCGTGCCAAGAACGCGGTTGACCTGACCACGAAGGTCTATTCCTGCATGCAATCAAAGAACAAGCAAGAACAAGGATAGTGAGTAATCTGAAAATTGCTAGATATAAAAGTCGCACAAGATAGTTGAGGTTCTGTAACACGAATCTGTTGGTCTAGTCGACACAAGAGACAACGTGGAGTTTGCACATGGGGCTAAACTAATCTAAACAAAACCTAAGTCCTAGCATAGGGAAAAGATGGCTCTTATATAGCATTACAAGGTCCACGGACCCAAGTGGAGGTGGCGCAGCACCCTTTGACTCGGACTCAAAATCAACGTGGACTCTTTTGACGATTGCGGCCGGCTCGGATAAAATTTGAAGGTGGGGTTAAATCCTTTAGAAAGTAGACTTGATAAGCTTTCCATGAAGTCTAAGAACGTCCCAAACGGAGTCCGTATGAAAAAGTTATGTCCGTTTGAACTTGACAACATCGCAGCAGTTCGAATCCGATTCCAGTACGTGCCCAACGTGGACTCTTTCGACGATTGCGGCCGGCTCGGATAAAATTTTAAGGTGGAGTTAAATCTTTTAGAAAGCAGACTTGATAAGCTTTCCATGAAGTCCAAGAACGTCCCAAACGGAGTCCGTATGAAAAAGTTATGTCCGTTTGAACTTGACAACATCGCAGCAGTTCGAATCCGATTCCAGTACGTGCCCAACGTGGACTCTTTTGACGATTCCGGTGTGCTCAGAAGGAATTTAGAGATGAGACCAGATCCATTGGAAAGAGGATGAGGAAATCTTTCCATGAAGTACTCGTGGACCTCAAACGGACTTCGTATATGAAAGTTATGCACATTTGAAGTTGGGCTGTCAAGCTGAATCCAAATTGATCTGAAGGCCGAATTGGATTCCAAAACGTGTCCAAGTTGAACTCTTCCTTGAATTGGTGCAAAAGTGATGTGGTGCTATAAAAATATATATTTTCATCATTAGGTAGCATCATATTCTCATTTAAAATATATTGAAGCTGAATAAACGAATTCACCTTTAGTTTAATCTTGATATTGGGCGCTATGGTTGTATGTGATTGTGGCATGGTCACATCATCCTCCCTTCTTGACGTAAAACCGTCCTCGATTTTAACATATGTGTAGCCTCATGTATTGTATGATCTTGATCATAAATCTCGGTACATGATAACAAATGCAGCAAGCTCTCATTATGTAATATCATAAGTTTTTTATAACACAAAGTAAAACCTCCTTGAAACGAGCTCACCTGATAATTTAAGTGATGCATAGGAGCTCTTGCTATTGGAACAATAAGTATAGCAAATATAGTTGTTTCCATAGGGTACATGTTCTTATCATCCTCCCCTTCTTGCAAACAAAGTCATCCTCGGCTTTTGATAAGCTGAAAATAGGGTAGCAACGAAGCCAAGGTGTATGCATGGTATATGTATATATCATTCGTTTTAACAGTTCTTCGTTGTTGCACAATTAATGTTATAAAACAACAGCGATCATAACAGCTCATTGTATTATTAACCCAAGAGTAATCATATAAGTTAATGAGCAAATCAAAAAAAAATCTCACACAGCAATTATTGAAACTAGGTTTGCAAATGTAATCAAGTATTTATGCAATTCAAATCTCAAGTTGTGAACTTGTAGTAATGGCACATATGGGCAAAGCTACAACTTTTGGAATCAAGCAAAGTTCATCTATATAATCATATTTCAATTGAGCAATAACAAATTTATCTAGCAAGGGTGAAAAGATTTGCAAATTCTTCCATACATCAATTTCATTATTCAGATTGTCAATGTTAGATGGTTCAATAGAAGAATACATAAGCATTGAATGATCACTAGATTTTATTTTTCTTTCATAATGAACAAGATTCAAGATATAAGAGTTGTTGTTCAAAACAACAAGCTTCAGTTCATCCATGTGATCACAAGTTATGCATATTCGATATACAAGAAATTGATTGTCTACACCATAATCCCCAATTAATTTAAAACAATAGGTGTACGTGCTAGATAGAGAATTTAGATATAAAAGGTCAGAAACTTTCCTCATAGCACATTCCAAACTAACGGCCTCATTAAGCATGATATAGCACAATGCATCGCTAGGATATTCTATCAAATACTTCCTTATGTGTAATTAATTCGATATGTGCAAAATTATAAGAATTTAGATCAGCATATGGTTCATTCAAGTTAACACAAGGAATATCAAAAGATTGAACTACGAGGTATATACTCACAAGGTTGCTCTATGTCTTGTTGTAGCACCAAATCAGTACCTTTGTCATTATCGTCCTCATCAGATACTATAGGTACCTCAAACTTCTCCTCTAATGGCATGATATGCACCAGTTCATCCTTCATCTCTTTAAGCACCTCGGCGGTATCTGCAGATGGATTAGGAGCCAAAACAATATCAACATTTTCAGTTACCTTAGGTTGCACCTCGCTTGTGACCGTGGGTGGTGGAGGTACAAAACGACGTTGCAATTTCTTCTTCATCTCCTCCCATGTGTATATGTAGTGGAACTCGAGATTCGACCACCAATGTTGCACATCACCAATCAAGATCGTCCTTGCCATGCTCATCTTCTCATAAGGATCAAGATCTTGTCTTTCAAAGTAACTATCCAACATAGTAACCCACAAGAAGTAGTCCAAACGTACTCTCGGTGAGTGGCAAGATGTATACGGTAGTTGTTTCCCTCGAGTTCAAATCGCCCATGATGACATCATAATCTACCCATTTTCTCGAGCTGTCATTGTTAGTAGAAAGCAAGGAAACAAATCACGGTATATGTTCCTATCAACTCTTGGGATGTGGAGGCTCAAATCAAGTTACACATCTCTCAAGCTCTTACCAAATTCTTACAAGTTCTTACCAAAGCAAGCGGGTGGTGCAACCGGTGGTGGTTCGTGATAAATCTGACTTTGGTGATTAGTTCAGCGATTGCAAAAGACGGTTCGACGTGGTCTGCTCGGTCAGTATAAGGTATAGCTTGGAAGGCTCAATATGTAGCATTGGAGAACAATCAATTAATTTCAGAAATTGCATATAATTGAATTATAGTTCGATCTAGCACTTAGCCTATGTTGCTAATCAAACAACGATGGATGAAGGCTAAATAAGTGTATAACAAAGTATAGGAGTGATAGACACAAGATAATTCAATAGAATGCAATTTGGAATTGAAGAACACAAGGATTAACCCAAAACTGAAAACTGAAAATTTTTGTCCACTGGACAGCACGTCGGTATTTTGGCCGTAACTTTCTGTCAGTTGCCTCTTTTTCAATGATTCTTTTTTTCACAGTTTACTGACGGCTTTTTCCACAACTTTTTTTTGGGGCCAAGTTCCACAAACTGACTGAAAAATTTGCACAAAAATCACAACTGCAGACTATTGCAGATTCAAACTGGAATTTTATGTCAACTTGCACCGCAGATATCTTTTTACTGCCGTACTGGATTGAAGCAAAATTTTATAGGCAGATAGATAATGAAGTTATGAATCTAATGGAGGTGGTCTCACTCAAAAAGGATCAGGGAATCAAAAGTTATGACTTTTTTGGTGGCGGCTGCAGAGAAAGGAAAATTCAGCCGAATTGGAATTAGGGTTTGGAGTGGGAATTTTTTATTTGGATATTTATGGAATCAAGGATATGACCAGCAACTAGACAAAGCTAAAACGAACATAAACTCAATTTAGCAAACCAAAACTAATAGATTGAAAGGCACAACGAGGTTTGGACAAGGAAATTAACTCTTTTGTAGGACATTTTTCGGACTATGGGAAATAAAAAACCAAACTACTAACTAGGGATACAAGAAATTCCTACCGGTCAACTGAAGCTCTGATACCAACTGATGGAACCATGGGGTCCCGATCTTCCGATAGGATGATAACTTTGATTTTGGTGGACGTGACCCTTGCGATCCGACTACAACCGTACGACGACGCTTGCGCCTTAGCAATCGCTGAACCAATTCAAGTTGTTATCAACCGTGCCAAGAACGCGGTTGACCTGACCACGAAGGTCTATTCCTGCATGCAATCAAAGAACAAGCAAGAACAAGGATAGTGAGCAATCTGAAAATTGCTAGATATAAAAGTCGCACAAGATAGTTGAGGTTACGTAACACGAATCTGTTGGTCTAGTCGACACAAGAGACAACGTGGAGTTTGCACATGGGGCTAAACTAATCTAAACAAAACCTAAGTCCTAGCATAGGGAAAAGATGGCTCTTATATAGCATTACAAGGTCCACGGACCCAAGTGGAGGTGGCGCAGCACCCTTTTGACTCGGACTCAAAAATCAACGTGGACTCTTTTGACGATTGCGGCCGGCTCGGATAAAATTTGAAGGTGGGGTTAAATCCTTTAGAAAGTAGACTTGATAAGCTTTCCATGAAGTCTAAGAACGTCCCAAACGGAGTCCGTATGAAAAGGTTATGTCCGTTTGAACTTGACAACATCGCAGCAGTTCGAATCCGATTCCAGTACGTGCCCAACGTGGACTCTTTCGACGATTGCGGCCGGCTCGGAAAAAATTTTAAGGTGGGGTTAAATCCTTTAGAAAGTAGACTTGATAAGCTTTCCATGAAGTCCAAGAACGTCCCAAACGGAGTCCGTATGAAAAAGTTATGTCCGTTTGAACTTGACAACATCGCAGCAGTTCGAATCCGATTCCAGTACGTGCCCAATGTGGACTCTTTTGACGATTCCGGTGTGCTCAGAAGGAATTTAGAGATGAGACCAGATCCATTGGAAAGAGGATGAGGAAATCTTTCCATGAAGTACTCGTGGACCTCAAACGGACTTCGTATATGAAAGTTATGCACATTTGAAGTTGGGCCTGTCAAGCTGAATCCAAATTGATCTGAAGGTCGAATTGGATTCCAAAACGTGTCCAAGTTGAACTCTTCCTTGAATTGGTGCAAAAGTGATGTGGTGCTATAAAAATATATATTTTCATCATTATGTAGCATCATATTCTCATTTAAAATATATTGAAGCTGAATAAACGAATTCACCTTTAGTTTAATCTTGATATTGGGCGCTATGGTTGTATGTGATTGTGGCATGGTCACATCACTATGGCTGGGATGGGGAAGGAGGGTGCCACGCGATCGTCAGCTCATCGTAGCTTGTGGCTGGGAGGGTGGCTCTAGGCGGTAGCTAGGTGCGGGTGGCGCCCTACTCTATCTCTCCTGATTGTGTCGAGGGAAACAGGAACAACGAACGACGAGAGAGGGCGGCGAAGGGGTAAGGTTAGGAGGACTTTTTCACGAAAGGGTTATTTGTAAAAGTATTTAAGTGGGATGGACGGAGGCTTTCCACCTGCCTCGATCTAAGCCGCGCGGGCTAGATCTGACTCCCTTGATTGGCATGAGCATATTAACACTAGATATGTTGCTCACATGTAAATAATATGTTGGTGATTATATTTTACTTGTGCATTATAAGTAACTAGGGAACATTCATTAGACACATGCATAAAGCATTTGAATGGGGCGGTGAGGGTGTGTGGAGCATTTGTCTCTGGTCACCCTCTCTTCTCTGTGTGTAAGTAGCTAGGGCCAAACTACTATCTTCTCTTAAAACAAGTTCGGGTTTTATGCTCCGCGTGCTACCTGAGGTCGTGCTAGAACACAGTATCTTAAAGAGGATAACATCAATCCAAAACGATGGATGAGGCGGTGCTCTTTAGATCTTATAAGCTCTTGCATTGGGTTTATTTAACATTATAGAGGTTTTTTTGCACTGTAGTTGTTGTTAGTTTTTCATTGTAATTAATTATTTTTTTTAAAAAAAAGATTATATTATCATGAGCAATACAAAGAAATAAGAAAAAAAAACCAAAAACCATAAAAAATGAAATTAAAAAGTAAAAAGCTAAAAACTGAAATTCTAATGAGCACCCTTAGAAAGGGCTCGGTTTCTTCCAAATACCTGTTCTTGTATACTTCTGATGGAGAGGGAATTTAGCTTCTCGGTACTTATAAAGCTTACTCTTTTTTTAAAAAAAAATGCTGTAAGCTAAACTTCATTTCTTTCCTCTTCCATTTAGAAATGTTGTTAGCTGTCTTCTGTTAGCAGCGTACAAACAAAGGGAGCGAACAGTCCCAACTCTCAGCATCTATATTGTAGTATAGTATCGGTCCAGGCTCGATCGATCTTGCCGTTAATCTGCGTTGAAACTTCAAACTTTCTCAAATTGTGTCGAGTAGTTGTAGGCAGTAGCTGTCACTGACCTGACCTACGTCGAAAAGCATACCAAGATAAATGCGCGCGGCGACGGTCGACGCGAGACCACCCTCCCTTGTGTACGAACTCACTGTCGCGCTATTTATGGCACTGAGATGTGGTTATGTGGAATGATGAACAGCTAGAAACTCTCTTCTGACGAAACCTGCTAGATTGCCTTGGTCTAACGATGTGGATCTTTGGTTTATGCGATGTGCAAATAAATCTTAATACTCCTCTGTTTTTTTTTTGAACCGAGTACAACGAAATAACCCTAACCCTCAATTAACGTTAACAGTACAATTAAATTTAACTAACAGTAATTAAAGAGCAAATAAAGTAATTACAACACAATGAATTGCAAAAAAAAAAAACATAAACATGGCACTTGCAAGCGAAATAAAATTATTACAACGCTGGAATAATTACAAGAATTCATTGTGCATCTAGAAATAAATAAATCCAAGTATTGCATTAAAACAGAAGATAATAAAATTACATCTGCATTATTTTAGAACCTTGCATTTTTCTTTGCATTGCTCGGCGAATAGTAGCCTCACAAAGCCAACCCAAAACCCGACCTTTTCTTTTGTGATTTAAAAATGAAGAATAAAAACAATCCAAGCAAGAATAAAATAAATAAAATATTTTGTCGTCGAACCCGTTCGGCTTTAGAATGTTGAATCCGTTAGTGTTTATCGAGATACCTAGACCGTCTGGAGCCGATCGACACCTCTCACTGGGTCTTATTATTCGATAAAAAACTTAGCCTAACCACTGTAGTTTTACCGACTTACCTTCCGCAGTAGAAAACCTGAAGAATAGTGCCGAAATCACCCCTTGAACCGAAGGTCTCTAGATTTTACCCCCTTGCACAGTCGGCCAAGAGTGCAATGGGGATAAGGCAAAGACAATCGGGCCTTTGCACAACCAAAGGAGAGACAAGCCAGCCACCCTTCAGCCCTTCATAAGCAAAGGCAACACAAGTCCCTCCTCTTCTCACTTCACTTCATTTCACTTCCCAACTGAGAGCCAGCAAAGCAAAGGCAAAGCCCACTCCACATTTGCATTGCTCGACCAACATTTGCATTGCCCGGCCAACAACAGAGACAAGCCGAGCACCATTCCCATACTACCCAAATCTATGACCACCACTCCAAGATAGGGAAGAAGAGAAAGAGAGCCTGGAGGAGAGGAACATAAGGTGTAGGGGAAGACGAATGAGAAGAAGACGACGACCACAAGGAGTAGAGCCATCGACACCCGTCGGGACCACCTTCGTCCGACCACAACAACAAGACGACCATGTTGATAGGGATAAAAGAAGGCTAGCCACATCACTGAGCACGTAAGAACAAAGTCACAGCCACCACAAACCTCGTCACTATCCATCTCCATTTATAGCCTGACAAACAAATAGGTCCCCAAATTCATGGCGCTCGGCCATGGCCGAGCTAAGCCATGCAAGCCATATCGATGACACCAAAGCTAGGAAACAAACAGGGAAGCCGTAGGAGGTCAAGGCAGAGCCACTGGTAGTAGGCTGACAGTCGACACGTCTGGTGCATAGGAACCCTAGCTGAAGCCTAGCGGAGTTAAGCCAGCGAAGCAGAGCGGGGGTAGAGGAGTGGTGCATGGAGATCCGGGGAGGAGCCACCGACGGTGGCCTTGAGGGTGGCAGCATACTTGGGGCAGCATGCCCGAGCTCCCATGACGGTGATGATCGAATCACCCAAGGGGAGAGAGAGAGGAGCCATGAGAGGATAAGGAGAGGGGTGCAGGCGTGTGTTTGGCTGAGTGTTGTGTTTGTGTGCGTGTGTGTGGTCGAGTGGTGTGGCTATGCGTGAGTATGTGGCATTTGGTTGTGTGTTAGGTGTGTGCAGGTGAGATGGTGTTTGGTTTTGGGGATGTGGGATCCGGTGTGGAGTCTAGTGTTGTGTGTTTTGAGGGTGTTTGGTGTCGGGATTTGGTGTGGAGAGTAGTGTGTGGTCTTTTGCGGTGTTGGGTATTTCGCGTGCGTGGCATTGCGTACAAGTGTGAGTTAGAGAATGCCAACATAAGTATACGACTGCTCTTGCAAAGCTAACCACGTGGTAGAGATAATAGCGAGGGTAAGTGATGGTTTAAATTAGCAATCTAAAATTTGACCGTCAACCAACAAATTTCTAATTAATTAAAACCTGGTAAAATCCATTCAAAGAGGAGAACCTAACTGTATAAAATGAAGAATCACATAAATTATTAAGTGCTTTAAATGGTAAGTCCTTATAATGCAGAAGGCGAACCGGCACAGACAGAGGTAGCGGATCTGGTCTCAATTGACGCCATAATTTTCTATGACTTTGAAGGCAAGCTTATTTCTTAATCATACACGTAGTTATATTAAATAGTAAAAAAATTACATTCTTGTATCGTATAATATTATGTGCATCAAAAATATATTTCAAAATCAAATCGGATGAAAAGATAAAAGAAAGAGTAAGAGCAAAAAGCAAGTTAGTTGGAGGAACAGTTGGGTTGTATGTGAAAATACTAGGATGGTAAAGGGTGCCCTGGTCAGGAAAGAGAGGGAAGGTGGGACTCTTTACATATGGCTAGAACATAAGGATCAATAAACTTTCACTTGGAAAGGGGGCCGTACTTATGTGCCAGCCATATTCCCATTTTTGACAGGCAGAAAATGCTACCTTGTTATGTTAATAATTCTCTCTATAATATGTAAGTAGTATAATTTAGTGGAGGAACCCTAGACCGGTAGAGAGTCTAGAAGTGGGGGATTCAAGGCGCCTATATTGGTGCAGGTGGAGTGTTGGGTGAAGGGATAACCGTCCCAACCAACATCTATTTGAGGTTGGTGGTGCCGAGTGAGGGTGAGAAACTACCCCGGGTCACCGACAGAAAATACTTAGGTGCAGATTTAATAATGTAACATAGAAAAATGTTATGTATCTGAACTTAGCACTGCATTAAAGGAAATATGAGATACCTAGTTTCAAGAGAGATCAGAGTAGGTATGGGTACAGTGGCATAAGCCTGCATAGTGTAAAATAAAATCATGAATTTATGCCTCCTAGATTGGAGGCTACGGAGATCGCTAGGTATCTTTCTTCTCACCGAGTGACTAGTAGCCTTTTTAGTAACTAAAATTTGCAACTTAATTTGATAAACTAGTTTCCAAAAAAGAGATAAACTAAAACTTGTGATAAAGACAAAGAGAAGATTTATATAGTGCATCTTTACTATTAATACTTGCTGAATACACTAGTACTCACCTTACTATTACTTTTCTTTGTTAGACCCCAGTCCAATCGGGAAATACACTAAGTGGGACACGGGATACGCAGGCGCCAATAAGGCCACATGGGATGAGGGCGATCACGCAGAGGACCAGGGTGAGGTGGACGGCCTATACAGTATCTAGGACGAGTAGACGGCCGGCGGAGCCGATTCTTTGAGTGAGATAGGATATACATATTTGTATCTCCTTTTGTATCTAAATAATTTCAATTAAGACCATAGCCCTGCGTGACTAACTGTTGTATTAAGGCACAATATCTAATTATAGTTCTGTTGTGTAACTTTGGTAATGCTTATTATTCATTGGAGCGGTGTTTTACCGAGCAAACGAAGAATAATATGTTGCCTAAGTGTTATTACCCCTAGGGTAATGGCACAAGGTGTCTCATACAAGTAAATGCTAACTTCTTGTTGGTTCGGGTTAAAATAACTATGTTAGTTCTCACAAAAAAGAGAAAAAATAGGTTATCTAATAATAATTGTGTTTGGTAACATAATTAGCAGAATTGCTATATATCGATCATATGATTATTTTTGTGCAAATCATTCGAATTTCTGACCTTGTGATTTGCATCACAATTCATGCGTCTGTTCACCTCTGTCTTTGTCTCTAGAGAGGCTCCGACGAGTTCGTGCTCAGACCTACGGGTTTGTCTTCTCCCATGGTGGTGGAGGTGAGTTAGGGCAGCGCTTTGTTGGATTACGGTTTGGGTTCACCAGGGCCAACTATAGAGGGAGCGCGAGGCGGCGGAGGCACGGTGGTGGGTGGTGATATCGGCGAGGTGGCGATGGCATCACTAATCCTGACTTCGCGAGCTTGTGGGGAAGGCGTTGGGTAGTCGAGGTTGGCAGGGAAAACAAGAACTAGTGAACATGTTAGGAGGTAGAGGGAGACGGTGGCGGGTCTAGCGGCGGTAGCTACCGAACAGGGAAGAAGGGCGGGCGGGGGGATGGAGGTGAGCGGTGGTAGTGGCCGAGGAGGAGGAGGCGGGCTGTGACAGCAGGAGGGGAGAAGGGTCATGGGAGAGCATCACCTCCGACACTGGTGAGGCGGTGGAATGTTGGTGGCGGCGCTTAGGGGTGCAAATGGAGAAAATAATTTCTATCTGACCAACCAACCGAAGGTTTACGGAGCAAATATGGAAGTGACAAATGGGTATCTGTCACTATCTGTGTCCGACTCTGACTCCGAAAAAATGCGGAATAGGACACGACATGAGCGATATCTATTTGTATGTGTTCGAATATCATGTGGTATGAGAAAACCTGCTGTAACTTCACTTAGTAACATGATAAAAGATTGGCGAATTGCCTACCTCTAAGCAGGCAGGGAATACGGCGTGCTCTTCTTTTGACATCTCGGTGATTAGTTTCTTTGTGTTCACTCTGATTGCACCCCTACTGTCCAATGATCTACAGGGTGCAAAAGAGGCATAGTTTTTATCCGACCGACCGACTGAAGGCTGGTAGAATGAATACGGAATGGAGAAATGGGTATTCGACACTATCTCTATCTGACTCTGACTCCGAACAAATATGGACTATAATACAAAATGGGTTATCCATCTGTATCCACTCCGATTGCACCCCTGGTGGCGTTGGTGGAATCGGGAGGCAGCTGTAGGGTTGGCCCTGGCTGTTGGATTTGTATAGCAACTAAGGGAGACCGTAGATCCAGCTGTCCCAAAACAAGATTTATTTTTAGGATGAAATCATTCAAATGTGAGTAGTCGATCCCTGGAATTAGTTAACCTATAATGATGGTGAGAAAATTACGATGAATTATACTAGTATATGTTTAAAACCAACAAATATCATTGTTCTAAAGAAACGCTATTGTGTGACATGTGCACCATGGAATTTTTAGCACTTTTGTCATGTTTTCAACCCATATTTACAAAAATAGCCGTATACATGCGAGAATGGCAGAAACAACACTTCTCTGGCGGTGCCGTGCGACAGTAAGACTGCGGTGACACACAGGCCATTGGAGCCCGGCCACCGTGTAATTTATTACATATAGCAAACAAGCTCTAAAAATTAAAAAATTTTATATACAGCATTCTGACACAACGTGTTTCACTATGTAATTTTTTGACAATTTTATGCATTCCGAATATTACTCAAAAATTGTTACGATTATGATATTTTATCCGCTACTACCATCGCGATCCAAACTCTGTCCCCCTTGAGCCCTAGGTTTTGAACCAGGGAAATGAAGTGAATGGGGGGACCGGGGGAGGTAGTGGTGGGTGGGAGGGGAGGAGTCACAGAAATTGGGAGTGGTGTGTTGGAAATCAGGACCGAGGATTCACTCAGAACCTCTCAATTGTTCTCTCGGGTGGTATTTCCGGACGTGCTACAGTGTTTCTTCAGAGAAACCCAAGAACGAATGATATTCAGATTTTGCAGCATAATCTCATTAACTCATTCAGTAGTAAACAACTTACAAGTAAAATGGAACTTAGTTTCTGGGATCCACATAACCCGTGATCCACAAATCTAGGAATTGAAACGTGCGGCCCCCACGACTAAAACAAACGGAATGGTTCAACCGAACTCGAAAATACGCAGTACTCTAATCAAGTCTGTAGATTATTTGAACTCCGAACGACTTGAATCTTCGCGCCTTCCAACTGAAATGCGTCAGGATTACTAGCTCACATTCTCCCCCTTAATCCTGACCTGGTTCCAAATCTCGAACGCCTAGCAGCTCCCTCATGGCTGCCAACTTCACTCCTGCCAGCGCCTTTGTCAGTGGATCTGCACGCTGTTCTCCTGTGTGCACAAACTCCACTTTGATCTGCCCTCTCTCGACGCATTCCCTTATAAAGTGGAATTTGGTGTCTATGTGTTTACTCCGACCATGGAATACAGGGTTTTTCATGAGAGCAATTGCCGAACGGTTGTCAACAAACAATGTCACTGGTTTTGCCTCTAATCCCGTGAGTTCACTGATCAAACTCCTCAGCCACAATGCCTGGCAGGCTGCTGCCGTCGCTGCCATAAACTCAGCCTCGCACGATGACAATGCCACCGTTTTCTGCTTCTGTGAATTCCATGACACCAGATTTCCATTCAGATAGAACGCCATACCTCCGGTGCTTCTTCTCCCCTCGAGATCACCAGCCAGGTCGCTATCTGAGTAACCACAAAGATTGACTTCTTGATTTCCCTTTTCATAAACAATCCCGAAATGGACTGTTCCTCTCAGGTACCGTAAGATTTGCTTGATTACTTTGTGATGTAGAGTTGTAGGTCTCTCCATGTATCTGCTCGCTACCCCTACTGCATAAGACAGATCCGGGCGAGTATTCAGTAGATACCTGAGACAACCAATGATGCGTCTATATTCTGTGGGATCAACTGGAGTGCCCTCTGGGTTCTTGTGCAGCTGCAACTTGTACTCCATTGGGTATTTTGTCGGATTACAGTTCTCCATCCCGAACTCAGATAGTATCTTCTGGGCATAAGCAGATTGCTTGAGCAGTATCCGACTTTCCTGCTGTTCCACTTCAATTCCTAAATAGTACGTGAGGAGCCCCAAGTCACTCATTTCAAACTCCTTCATCATTTGCTTCTTGAACCTCTTCACTTCTTCGGCATCGTTTCCTGTCACAACCAAATCGTCAACATACACTCCGACGATTATACTTGCATCTCCTTCTCCTCTAGTGTACACGGCCTGCTCTTGAGAACACTTTCTGAAGCCGATTTCTCTCAAGCTTTTATCTAGCCGTGTGTTCCATGCTCGGGGAGCCTGCCGCAACCCATAAAGTGCCTTTGAGAGTCTGTACACTTTATGCCTCTGATCTTGCATCTCAAAACCTTCTGGTTGACTGACGTATACTTCTTCCTCTAACTCACCGTTGAGAAAGGCCGTCTTCACGTCTAGGTGGTGCACTTGCCAACTTCTACTTGCTGCCAGTGCAAGGATGACCCTAACCGTGTCCATCCTGGCAACCGGAGCAAAAACCTCCTCAAAGTCAATACCTTGTTTCTGCACATAACCTTTTGCCACCAATCTTGCTTTATGCTTGACAATCTTCCCCTCTGTATCTTTTTTCAGTTTGAAAACCCACTTCAAACCAATTGGTTTCTGTCCAGGAGGCAACTCTGTCAGTGTCCATGTGTGGTTTTTCTCAATGGACTCGAGCTCCCTCTCCATTGCTTCATACCAGCAAGTTTCGGTTGCAGCTTCCCGAAAGCTTGTTGGTTCTTCAGGCAGCATCAACATGGCCACTGCATCTTCTTCAAAATCCCCTGTCACCTCTTCAGTTTCTGCATAAATCTCTGAGATGGACCTGAACCTTACCGGCCCATCATGAGACTCTGGTGAGTTTGATACTGCAGATGGTGTCACTGTTGGATTCCTTGCTGGTGTTTCACTTGGACTAGTCGGATCTGACAAGTGAGGCTCTGGGTTTGTCTGTTGAGGTGAGTTCACTGGTAGTTCGGCTGCAGTTGGTGATGAATAACCCTCCGTGCCGGTTCCCGCTTCTGCTGCAATTGCCTCCTCTGGACTGAACTCATCCAGCACAGTAAAGTCCGACAACTCTATTCTGTTGTCGGTTTCAACATTCCACTTCCACTCTCTGTCCTCTTGAAAGATAACATCCCTACTCACTTGGAGCTTGCTGCGCTTTGGGTCAAACAGCCGGTGAGCCTTACAACCTTCTTCAACACCCAAGTACACCATAGGGGAGCTTCTGTCATCAAGCTTCTTAATGTGAGGAGCAGCATTCTTCGCATACACTGTGCACCCAAATACTCTCAGATGTCCAAGATGTGGTTTCCTTCCTTCCATAGCTTCAAAAGGAGTGCGCCTCTCTAGTGCCTTGGTGGGAAGCCGATTCAGCAAATAGACCGAATGCCTCACCGCTTCACCCCAAAATTTGCCCGGCACATGCATACCTTTGAGCAGAGATCTAGCCATGGCCATGACTGTCCGGTTCCTGCGCTCTACAACACCGTTTTGCTGCGGGGTGTAGGGAGCCGTGACATGCCGTTCAATGCCCTCATCCTCACAGAACCGGTTGAATTCTGCTGACAGAAATTCTCCACCGCGGTCTGTCCGGAGTACTCTGACCTTTTGCCCAACTTTGTTCTCTGCCAAAGTTTTGAACTTCTTGAATGCTTGGAAGGCATCACTCTTTGCTACCAGTGTATAGACCCACATCCACCGAGTGCAATCATCTACTATCAAGAGGAAGTACTTGCTACCAGCCAGAGTACATGGGGAAATTGGTCCACATAAATCAGCATGAAGAAGTTCAAGGGGTCTCTGTGCTCTGAAATTTACCTGCTGTGGGAATGGCATTCTTGCATGCTTGGCCATCACACATGCTTCACACAGCTTATTGGGTCTGCATATCTGAGGCACACCCACTGCCAACTCCTTCTCACCTATGAGCTTCAAATCACCAAAATTGATGTGTCCTAGCCTTGCATGCCACAGCCATGATGGATCTTCTAGACTTGTCAGCAAACACACTGCTCTCGAGGTCTTCAGGTTTATCTTGTACAACCGGTTTTGTGTCCTCTTCACACACATCAACAATCTCCCACTATTGTCAATTACTTTCATATTTTCTCCAACTAGATGCACCTCAATCCCCTCTTCGGTCAACTGACCAATGTTGATTATATTACTACATAAATCAGGAATGTAATATACCTCTTTAAGGACTTTATGATCTCCATTCTTGCAGGTAAAGACAATTGTTCCTTTGCCCTTGATCCTGACAAAAGATCCATCACCAAATTTCACTCTTCCAGTGACAGCTTCATCTAGCTCTTGAAACTTGTCTCTGTGGCCAGTCATATGATTACTAGCCCCATTATCAAGGTACCATAAGTCTGAGTCTTCTAGGCTTTTGCTACCGAGGTGCAATTCTGGCTCCAACTTTTCTTCACTGAGCAGCACTTCACCATGCCGTTCCAAAACATGGCCATTTTCCTCCTGGGACACAACCAGCATCAATGCTGGCACTTCTTCAGTTGTTTGGATGAGATTAGCTTCTTCTTCACGTCGCTTGCTTCGACATTCAGATGCATAGTGACCCTTGTTTTGCAATTGTAGCATCAGATGTGACTCTTGTCACGGTGCTTCAGCAGCCTCGTGCTCGACGAATTCTCCTGCCGGGACGTCCCTCGCCCAGACCTTCCGCGGCTGCGCCCTCGTCCACGCCACTTACCACGGTCAGTGGTGTTGAACCCGCGCCCCTTCCCTCCTGAAGAAGCCTCAGCGTTGTCGCCCTTCGCCGCGCTACGCCACTCGGCATATGTCAGCAGGAGGCGGCCTTGGGCATTGCATTGCTGCTGCGTGCAAAGACGTTCTTCATAAGCCTTGAGCCGACCTATAGCCTCTTCAAACGCCATGGTCTCAAGATCATAAAATTGCTCGATCCCAGCAACAACATGGAGAAATTTGTCGGGAACCGAATCGAGTAATTTTTTGACAAGAGCCGAATCTTCAATTGTCTCACCGAGAGAGGTAAACTTACTGGACAGTGAGCAGATTTTGCCGGCAAATTCATCGATTGACTCAGTGTCAGACATCCGGAGGGCGTCGAATTCACTTTTGAGGGTCTGGACGCGAGCCTTCTTCACTCGATCTGCTCCCAAATACCGGGTCTTGAGGTGCTCCAAATCTCCCATGTTGTCTTCTTTTCGCGATTTGCGAAGGACATCTTCGCACGCACCGCGAAGATGCGCCCGAGCCACCTTGTCCTTCTTCACGTCCACCTGAGCACCTTCCGCTGGTTCCACCGTCTCCCATACACCTTGGGCATCGAGGACCGCTTCCATTCGGATCGCCCACACCGTGTAGTTTCCGGAGTTCAGCATTGGCATGTGAAACGACGAACCGCCGCTCTCCTTCACTGCCGCGTGAGGAATCAACGCCATACCACACAGCTGAGAGTTCTTCCTGATGCTCTGATACCAGATGTTGGAAATCAGGACCGAGGATTCACTCAGAACCTCTCAATTGTTCTCTCGGGTGGTATTTCCGGACGTGCTACAGTGTTTCTTCAGAGAAACCGAAGAACGAATGATATTCAGATTTTGCAGCATAATCTCATTAACTCATTCAGTAGTAAACAACTTACAAGTAAAATGGAACTTAGTTTCTGGGATCCACATAACCTGTGATCCACAAATCTAGGAATTGAAACGTGCAGTCCCGCACGACTAAAAACAAACGGGAATGGTTCAACTGAACCTGAAAATACGCAGGTACTCTAACTGAAGTCTGCGCAGTTATTTGAACTCCGAACGACTTGAATCTTCGCGCCTTCCAACTGAAATGCGTCAGGATTACTAGCTCACATGGTGTACAAGGAAAGAAAGAGGAGGTGGGTATTTGGAGTTGAACCACTGCCCTGCTGCGCTACGAGTGGAGATATTCAGAAAATGTTAAGTATTTGGCTGACATGTGGGTCCTTTAAGTGGTAGCCACATGTCAATGAGGTATCAGAAGGATTACGTGCGAGGTTTTCTAGTACAAAAAGGCTTTGGATAAATGGCATAACGATAACAAACCGACAGTTGATTCGATAAGAGGGTTACATGGCATGCAGGCTAAGAAACTAAGGATGGTACATATATGGACGAAGATGATCAAACTACTGCATTGACACGGCAGATAATTAAGCCCGTTTAATTACCTGTCGTCCAGTGGCGGAGTAGTAAGGAGGGCACCGCATGGTGGCCGGGCGATAGGCCCCTGCCACCCGGTGGTCAGGCTCCGATGGCCCAGGTGTTAGCTGCAGCGCGCTGTCACCAGACGACTGAATTGCCGGTTCTGCCATTCTTACACATATACAACTATTTTTTTATAAATACAGCCTAAAAATATACCAAAAGTATCAAAAATTCGTGCACCATGCTATCTGACAACATACTTTATGATCTACCCACGTACAATACATGAAAGAGAAGCTCTGGCAGACCTGCGCGCACTTTCTTTTTCTGGATTGATGCATACTCCGATTATTTTATAATACACGGAATAAATTGTTGCATCGTCACCTCTCTCACAACTTGCAGGCAATTTGCCCCCAAACTTATCGTGCAAAAGATAGCAGAATCATGATCACAGAGTATGACTGCAATTAACCCAGCAGTAGTCATTAAGTCATTGAACTTTCATCGTCAGAGATCACATCAATTGACAAAAAAATTAGTAGCAAAAACGCTGATCAATTATTGTCATCGGAATTAATATAGTACAAGTCCCTCTCTGCGAGGCTTTTACGGAATTGGCATTGTTTGCCCGTGTAATAGCAAAAATGTTACTTGTCCTTGTGAATTTGTAGAAATAGTGTTTTCACCGCCTGGTCACCATACGGGACAGCCGGCGAGCCAACACGTACCATGCAGATTAGCCAAAATAGCACAGTGGACGTGCGGTCACTGTGCGATTAGCTCTGTAGTAAAATTTAAAAAAATCCATTTAAGTACATTTTTTATATGAATTTTTAAATATAGTAAATGATCTTCAAATTATAAATTATTTTTTGGAGCCTCCCGACATAGCGTATTTGCTTGTGTAATTTTTTTCCATAATTTTATCAATTTTGAATTTTTCTCAAAAAATTATTTAAATATACTATTTCTAGGAATTTTTCAATATAAAAAATGAGGTCCAACATTACGAAATTTTTTTGGAAGGCTCCTTACACAGTGTACTTGATTGTGTATTTTCTTAGAATTTTATATGTTTCTAAATTATCTCAAAAAATTAAGGTTTTAGGTCTCAAAAATTAGAATTTTAGGTTTTAGAAATTAGGGTTTCATAATTTCATATGACTTGGAATGTGAAAAGCTTAGTATCACATGACTACTCTAGATAAAAGACACCTATTAAGGGTTTAGACCACCACCTGGCCTCCCTCCCCCGTAGATCTATCGCCATGTCGCTGTCGTCCTCTAGAAGGAACTTCCATTATCGGGATGGGATGCGAAGGGCACCGTATGGAATTCCCAGGATGGAAGTTTCTTCTAGGGTACATCAGCGATAGGATGACTGATGTGCAGAGGAGGGAGGCCGAACGGTGGTCTAAACCCTTAATAGGTGTCTCTTAAGAGTGTCTCTTACCTAGAGTAGACATGTGGTACTAAATTTTCCACATTCCAAGTCACATAAAATCATGAGACCTTAATTTTCAAAATCTAAAATCCTAATTTATAAGACCTAAACCCTTAATTTTTGAGATAATTTTAGAATATATAAAATTCTAGAAAAATTACATAATCAAGTACACTGCGTTAGGAGCCTTAAAAAATTAATAATGTTTGGACCACTTTTTTATTTTAAAAATTCCTACAAACAATATATTTAAATAAATTTTTGAGAAAAATTTAGAATGGGTAAATAATGGAAAAGTTACATAAGCATGTATACTATATCGGGGGGCTCCACAAAAAATTTATAATTTTTTACACTTATTTGCTATATTTAAAAATTCCTACACAATATATACTTAAATAGATTTTTCTGAGAATTTGCTACAGTGTTGCTACAATGCTCACCGCATGGTGACCGTGCACTTTTGGGCGCTACAGTGCTCCACTGCACGGCCATCGTGTGGTTTTGACTAATTCGCATGGAAATTGGGCGGCGACGGGTACGTGTCAGCTCGCTAGCCATCCCGCGCAGTGACTGTGCTGTGGAGGCGGTATTTATGCAAATTCACTATGATGAGTGCTATTTTTGTTATTACGTGGGCAAATAGTGCCAATTCGGCAAAAAACATTCCCTCTCTACACGTGTGTTTAGGTTTTTAACTTGGGATAATTCATGATATCCCACTTGAAAGAATGGTGTAGTCCGAAATGCCACTCTATAGAATGACTTTCACCGCATACCATTTCAAAGAAGTTTAGATTTAGCATATACTATTTTCTGTATTTTTGAAAATTAAATTTGTTTCACCCTTTTTGGCCATGAGAAATAACTATTTTGTCCATGTATGCCATGTTTTCATGATTCAAGAAAATAACATATCGAATCAGCGTTTCTACTGCGATGCGATCGAGTCCCTCCATGCCTCACTGGTGCTAGCTCTATTAGCTTTTCGTGGACATAGCATTATGTTGCAACTTGGATCTGGATTTGTACATGTAATTATATTTTGCGACAAGCAATGACATATTCTATTTTTTAACCAAAAACTAGGAGAGCCGCTAATTCATTCATTGAGAATGGCATATTTTCTATTTTAAAAAGGCAAAACTTTGGTTTGGTGAGTTGCTTCCGATCTCTTGTGTTCAAAAAGAGCAAAACTTTGCCATGCCTTTAGTTCAATCCCTCAGCATAGTCTGTATGGACCTGAAGTGAGGTCAGACGACATTGACCAGATGGAAGTGGCTACACGTGGACAACAGACCGATGAAAGTGATGTAGTCTCAAAATCGGTCACACTACGGTCAATGGCTTTGAGTGATATTCCTTGGAATCATGAAAACATAGCACATATAAGCAAAATAACCATTTTCCCTGGCCAAAAAAGGACAAGAATGGTTTAATTTGCAAAAAATAAGAGGAAATGGTATATATTGAATGTAAACTTCTTTAAAGTAGTATGTATCAAAGTTTGGTGGTGATCATTTGGTCTTAAAAAGCCTCGGTTATGGCTTATTTTGTACTGTAGTAGCTGAAAATGTATTGTAATTGCTGGTAGCTTTTTCAGGGTAATTAAATTTAAAAAATGAAAACAATTATATCATCATGGATAATAAAAAGAAATAAGTGGAAAAAGAAAAGGTAAAATTTCTCAAAAAAAAGCTATATCAACAAAAAAAGACGAAAGTAAGAAACTAAAAACCAAACAAAAAAGAAAGCCTTTAAAGAATGGTCTAATAAGCAGAGCCTTTTTTTCAAAGTAGCATTCGAGGGCCTGTTCTTTACCTCACAAGCCAGCGGTTTTTAGCTTTTGCTACAATACCTAACTTTCAAACGGAATATTTTCTTAAGACATGGTCTACAAGTTAAACGATTTACATGGTAAAAGCCTAACATTTATACTAGTCAAAATCGTAAGTGAGTATCTGTCTCTTCGTAATCTATATCATAAATAGCAAAAATTCAAAATTTTCAGCTAAAAGCCGCAACAAAAAAGAACAGGCCTCAACTACGCCATTATGTCGACATTCTCTTGAGTAACATATAGTAAATTATTCCTTAAATCGGGGTCTCACCTCACCTCCGCCACCCTTTTACCCCTTCTCCTTGGAGAAGTGGAAGCAAGAAGAGAACATAAAAAAAACAGCACAAGAAGAACAGTTCGTCCCATTTTCCCCCGGGCAAAAAGTTGGAGAAACTCCACGCTTCCCACTTGTATAAATATCCAAACCCCCCGCCCAGGAACCGCAAACTCGATCCGGGGGGCGTCTTCAGGGCGGTTTCCGGTGAAATTTTGAGCCTTCTTTTCTCTTTTTTGCGTGGTTTTTTCTTGTGTCTTATTCTTGGTTTCTCGTTGTCTACCTTGCCATTCCTTGATCAGAACCCGTCAACGATCGGTTTCCTGAGTGAGTTTCTTGCTTCGCTGGGAGGAATAGCAAGTAAAAAAAAAGAAGAATAAAATTGCGATTCTTGATCGAATCTAGACTTGAGGTATAATGTGTTGGAAGCAGCGGCCATTGTAGACTTGTAGTCCCGGTTTGATCCACCGAAGAACGCTGCTTTCTGGTGAGCTTTGGCCTCTGCGCCGTCTCTGTTTATTCTTTAAAGCTACACAACAAAAGCTTTTGCAGAGGTTGCCATCTTTTTCATGATTAGTAATGGCCCGCCTGCCTGCACAGGGATTCCGAGGCGGGTGATGCTGCGCAACAGATCGAGAAGAGCAGTCGGTGCCAAGCAAGGAGGAGGAGGAGGCCTCATGCCTCAGCCTGAGCCCCCCGCCGCTGCCACTGCCCAATCTCCGAGGCAGAGGAATCCTTTTTCATCTCCCACTACTGCTGCTCCCGTGCTCCCTTCCCCGAGGCCGTTCATGGCGCTCCCCCAGGCGGGGTTCTTGAACGGTACCGAGGGCCCCTCCTCCTCCATGAGCCCCACCTCCATTCTTGACACCAAGCAGTTCTGCTGCTCCGCCCTGCCCCCGTTCTTGTCGGAGAGGAGCCTCAAGAAGGCTCATATGGAGATAGCCGCTCCGGAGCCGGCCGGTGTCGGCCTCGCCGATGTGCTCCGGGAGCACAGGGACGCCAAGGTTGGTGGCGGCAAGGTGGTGTTCGGTTCGCAGCTCAGAATCCAGGTCCCTTCGGGCAGGGCGGTGGAGCTGGTGTCCTCCCCGATAGAGTTCGGCGTCAAGAACCGGGACGCGCAGTTGGCGGTCCTGTCGCCGGCCAGGAGGTACTTGCCGGAGGTGGTGAGCTCGCCGTCCGCGCGGGTGTTTGCCGGCGGCGTGTCCCCCGGGGAAATGGCCATGTCGGAGGACTACACATGCGTCATCTCCCGCGGCCCGAACCCGAGGACCAGGCACATCTTTGACGACTGCATAGTTGAGAGCTGCGGGGATGTGCTCGTAGAGAAGACGAACAAGGGGGCGGGCGCCGTCGTCGATGATGCCGACGCGGTGCTAGCGACGAACGGTTTCTTGAGCTCTTGCCATGCATGCCAATAGCAACTTGGGCATGGCAATGACATCTTCATATATCGGTGAGTAGAAAGCTTATGGTGTACTTTGTAATAACCCTTCCTGTATGCAATTCTCTTTAAGTTTACTTGTCAGTTTGGAAAATAAATGCCATTTTGAGCCACGGCATATAACTGATCATAATTGAATATATTTTGGTGATTGATGTGGTTGTCTCGGCTCCTTTGCTTATATGGTTATATGCATGAATGATTTGTTCATACTGAATATAAGATGATCTGAATTTAGGAAATCAATATTGACAATATGATCTGCTAGATGTGAACTGTGCAATAACATTGGATATTGAAATGCGTAGCATTTAGGGATATTTCTACATATATGTTAATTTTAATACTTGAGAGCAAGGAGCAGCGACAAATTAGTACTCTATACTAAAATTGACATCAGCCCATGTTCTGACAATACTTCTTTTCCCATTAGTGATGTGGGAATTTAAAGCGAACATGATTCCTGAACTGCTGGTTAGATGGTAAGGAATATATGATTGACGCAGTAGTAGCTAGAAGGCATAAGTTCTTAGTTCTTTTATACTGTTATTTGACATTGGGATGGCTTCCATCATTGCAAGTTTTATGTCATTGCCAATTCATAAATTGTTGATGTGTGCATGGTTCACACGCCTGGGACCTTCACGAGCAGTTCTGATGTTTGAAGCATTTATAGTTTTCTGACTTAGGTATGGATTATATAATAAATCTGCAGTATCTTTCATCAAGATTATGGCAGTTTTTATATAGCCAATCTTGGAATACTGATGGGTTCAATTCTCCATTTTTTTAAGCTCTTAGTAGGTCTTGTTTACTGGGAACAAGTTAGTTGAGATTTTGATATTCTGATTGTCTGTTACTTTCTAAGACGTGCCCCTTGTTCTAGCATATATAAGTTCACATTACAGTGCTATTAGGAATCAAGAGCTCCCTGTGTTTTTTTGGAGCTAGTAGTCGCTTAGTGTTTGCTAATTCTAAGAATGTGATGTTTTGATTCCACATTGCTTTCACATAGAAAACTATGCAACAGAGCTCATTATCCTAATGCAGGGGGTTATGTTAACAATTTCCTCGGGACTAAATTATTTGGTATCCATTGATGTTGCTAAATGAGGTCCATGTCCCGAGCCGTGCTGGTCTTGGTTTTCCTACTCCCGATCATGACCAGGACCATCTATCATCACCCAAAACAAAACTTTTCGCACCGTAGCTGCTAGCATGACAGCCTTGATGCCAAAAGATATACTGAGTTTGCTTGGATAGGACGTGAAAAGGATTTATGCCATGTCTTGTTTTTAGTTTTCTTGCTTCCTGCATGATCCATGGAAGTGCTAAACTCAGCTTGGAGATGTGCTCCATAACTTTTAGCTTCACGTCTTCTGATGCTATCCTCTCGAGCACAGTAGTTTTTTTTTGTGCTTGTGCTTTGCTCGAAGACGTAACATGAACAGCAGTTGTCCTGAAGCTCTGTGCTTTTTATAATTCAGCAGTCAGGCCATTACTATTCTTCTGTGATATACTTGGTCCTTTCCTTCTTCAGAGGTGATGAAGCATTCTGCAGCAGTGAGTGCCGGTACCAGGAGGTGCTTTTCCATGAAGCAGAGGACAACTTGCGCTAGCTAATGAATGGATGGGTCATTTCCTAAGAGAATTTCAGCGGAGAAGACATGATCCTAAATAACCGAGATGAGATTTCTTTTTTATTTCTTTCTGAACTTTGCAAGATTGGATGATGCTTTTGGTCACGGAGAAGGGAATGATTTAGTCTTTTGCGGATTAAAGACCTTTGCCCACTTTTGTAAGAGGTCGAAGATTGATGTCTTGGGGCTTCTTGTTGATATGGCTTTCCAGTTAATTGCAATTTGATGCTCTTGTTCTATCCTGTCATGCAAGTTATGTTTGACTAGATATATGTGAAGCTCTTTATCTCAGCATAAGCTTAGAATGTACTGCGAAATAAACTTATTTAGCAAACTATTAGAAAGAAATTTATCTCCTTGGCTCTTAAAAGAGTTTCATTTGATCAAAACGAGATAGCTGTGTGCCAATCATCACATTGTGTGTATAATCACCATCAGAATCAAACATGCTATTTATTTGTTTAACCAAAGAGAAGATGGACAGGAAAAAAATCACTCCTTTTTCAGTGGTTCAGGGGACAAAAGAGGAGCTGGTATCAGTAGCCATTTTGGAAAGGATCATAGGCTTGGGTGGAGTGTGTTGTCGCAGCTTGCCATGGGGGCCAATCACTCGTACTAAAATGCAACAGTCCCCACAGGTATAATGAGAGCTCGACAACTCTTAATCATCGTAGTGTTTTTTTCTGTAATCGTTGAGTGCTACTACTGGACCAATATGATTATGATTGTCATGTCATTATTTATGAGTTCTATATCCTTTGCTCTGTTCTGTAGATGATTCCTTCTTGGTGTGTGTGTCTTTCAAAAAGAAGGCTCGTACTCTCTCTTTTTTTTCCGCGGGGAAAACAAGGAAATTGGACGATCGGATCACTCCACTATTCATGTTAAGTCTATAAGTTCACGAATCAAGAGACTGGCTCGATAAACTCACCATTGGAATGTAGGATTTTTTTTAAAATGGATTTTGGAGTACAACACTTTATTTCTCGTGTGAAATTCATACATTCCAAACAAGCCCTTGCCTCAAGTAGTGGATTAGCTACTTGAGGCACGCTAGCAATGGTTCAATTCGAGAGGAACATCGTCCGGTCATGGGAAGCCATGGGAAGCCGGCTCGCCCGGTCGGACGACAGGAAGCTGTAGATCACGGCGTCCTTGGCGGCCTCGCCGCCGCGGCGGACGATGTACCTGCGCAGCACCCCCTCCCTGTGGAAGCCGGCCTTCTCCAGCACCCTCTGCGACCGCACGTTCTCCACGTCCGCCACCGCCTCCAGCCTCTCCAGCCGCGGCAGCTCCTCGAACACCCTCCCCACCACCTGCATGCGTGCGCCGTCCAAGAACACACGATGGCACCATGTCCAAGAACGCAAATCAAGCGAGGATTGAACGCAAATCAAGCGTGCCTAGTTACCATCTTGATGGCGGCCGCGGCGATGCCTCGGCCCCAGTGGTCGTGCGCCAGCGCGTAGCCGAGGTTGGCCCTGTGGCCGCCCTCGTCGGCGTACGGCCACACGGAGACCTGGCCCACGGGGCGCCCGGCGACACAGATGGCGCGGAACCACGGGTGGTCGAGGACGGTGCCCCTGATCTGCTCCTCGGCCTGCTCCCTGGACGCGCATAGGGGCCGCTTCAGGTGGCGCATCACGCGGTCGTCCGACGCCCACGCCATGAACGCGTCGGCGTCGGCCAGACCGAGCGGCCGGAGCGACACCGCGGGCGCCGGGCCGGCGTCGTCCTGTCGCCGCGGCTGATGCTGCTGCACGTCGACGTCCGGCTCCATCGGTCGGTGGCTTGCCCTCGCCAAGCACGTACTGCTAGTTGATTGATTAGGAGGGTGTCTAGCGATTAGAGTCAAATGCGTCGCGGTCGTGGGTGAGAACATGATGCTAGAACTACATAATATACTAATTAATAACAGCACGCACGATACAATAGCCTTATCTTGCCCTGCGTACCTTTTCTTTTCAATTCACACGGTTCCTTCGACGATGTCATTGTCATAAGATAAGCGGTACGGGTTTCTCCGCTTTGCCGTTCGGTTTTTATCGTCAAAATCCCAGTCTCGTAGTTCGAGTTCTTTCCAATTTATAACCTATAATTTTACTTAACAAATAAATAAGACGATTTTTATCACTATTTTAAAATAATTTATTTGAACAAATAGGTTTTTAAAATAATTTATTAGTTTATCGATATTCAATTCGTTCATTCAATCGTTGATAGTAGGACTATAAAATTGTAAATCGTAACCGAAAAGAGTCCATCCTCAGTCAGTTTCATGTCCAACAGTCCTTATTACTTTGCTCCGCTCTTGGCCCAACATTGTGCCAGGAGCAGCCCATCTCAACTGGGCGTCAGGCTAAAACCGTCGGCTCGGGGACTGCGTGGCTTGGCTTGGCTGATTCGCCTTCCACCGAGCCAGATCCAGCCGCACACACCTACCCACGCAGCAGAGCGGACGAGCCACCACCAGCCAAGCCATGGATCCCCTCGCCGTCCTCCGGGACTACGCCGCCCGCGGCGACCTCGACAAGATCATCTTCTCCGGCGACGACATCCTCTTCGGCTCCGACTACTCCTTCCTCGCCACCACGCCCACCGCCTTCACCTCCAAGCAGTCCGGCCGCCCCTACCCGCTCTCCGCCGCCGTCTTCCTCGCGCAGCACAACGACCTCAAGCACACCGACTTCATCCAGGCCGCCCGCCTCCGCCGCATCCCGCCCGTCTCCCTCCCCGACCGCAAGACCTTCCTCGACTTCCTCCGCTTCGGCCACCACTCCCTCCCCTCCGACCCGCTCCTCCCCTCCTCCCTCCCTTCCTTCCCGCAGGAGCCCCAGCCCCCGCCGCCCGACGACACCCCCGCCGACGAGGCCTCCCCCGGCGCCCACATCCGCTCCCTCGAGCGACCCCTCAAGGACCGCAACGCCCTCCTCGACGCCCGCGGCCGCGACTTCCTCGCCGTGCTCCAGAACGCCGTGCGCCGCGAGGACGAGCGCAAGCGCAACAAGGACAGCGCGCCCTCCTCCGCCCGCCACGAGCCCTCCGCGGCCGCCGTCGCCCTGGCCAAGCCCAAGGTCGACAAGGCCCTCGGCGACGGGTTCGTGCCCATCATACTGGTGCCCAGCGCGTCGCAGACGCTTATAACGATCTACAACGTGAGGGAGTTCCTGGAGGACGGCGTGTTCGTGCCCAGCGAGGAGAGGATGCGGGCGATGAAGGGGAGCGGGAAGCCCGAGTGCGTCACGGTGCAGAAGAAGCTGATTCGCGGGGATAGGGCCGGCGCAGCTGGGGGTGCGGCGGCGTTCGAGGTAAGGGACAAGCCGGCTTCACTCAAGGCGGACGATTGGGCGCGGGTGGTGGCTGTGTTTGTGCTGGGCAAGGAGTGGCAGTTCAAGGACTGGCCCTTCAAGGATCATGTAGAGATCTTCAACAAGGGTATGGTTCTTGCTTTTTTTACTAGTACAAGGTACTGGTGTGCATGCATTTGTGATTTGCTTGACTAGCTCACAGTTCATTGTGCTTGAGAGCTAGAAGAAAAGAGCAAGTCAATGATTGAATCTGCCCAAGATTTTGGTACTAAGGTTCATGGAATTTTTTTTAGAGAAAAACAGAATGTTTGGTCGACATTACAGGATGGGGTTATTTTACTATGGTTCTGTATAGCTAGAAGTGTTGAACGCTTACCTTGTTTTCGCAGTTCGGTTAGAATTCTTATCTTAGTATTGGCAATTCGCAAGAAATAACTGTTGTTGTAGTGTCCAATGCTGCCTCAGGAATGGAACTGCAACATGTACTAGTTGAATTTCTCTGCTTGGCCTTTGCAGTAGATATAAGGTTAATGTCACCTACTAATGATTACAGATGATGGTTCCTGCTATTAGGGGTCTAATCTGTTGCCTCTTAGGAAAAATGCTCTATTCCATATGTAAAAATCAGTACGTTTGGCTGAGACACAGTATATAGCTATTGAAATTTACTGCAATTTTACTTTATCGTGATTGTTGTGCTGGACATGTTTTCTCATTTAGCCGGATATTGTGTTATTGCATTTCAAGTTTTCAACATATGATTATGTAACTTTGGTCAGGTAATGTTGTTTTGACTGCAAATTTAATCTTTAAAATGTTCTGTAATTCTGTTTGTCATGCAGCATTATTATTTATACTATCTGTGTGGCTGAACATCTTGAAACTTGTCTCAGTTATTGGTTTCTATGTGCGCTTCGAAGATGATAGTGTGGAGTCAGCCAAAGTGGTCAAACAGTGGAATGTGAAAATCATATCTGTGAGTCTGGGCTATATTTAAATTTTGTCTGGGTTATGATCAACTTAAGTTTTGCTCTTGCTTACAGCTACTTGATTGTGTTATGGTGCAGATAAGCAAAAATAAAAGGCATCAAGACAGAACAGCTGCCCTTGAGGTATGGGAGCGGCTGGAGGAGTTTATGCGGGCACGAACATAATTGAAGTGTCCTGTGTCATAACTGCATGATCATGTAAGTTGTCTCTCCCATTTTCACTTGAAATGAAGATCCTTAGTTCTTGTTGAATTCCTTAACTTGAGTTCTTGTTGCACATCATTTGTTGTCTAAATTTTGAATGTCGTCTCAGCGGCCCTACGGTCACTGACAGTTTTGTATAGTTCTTTGTAGAATAAATGGTTTACTCCGTACTGACTGGTCAGTCGTGCATTTGGTGGTCTAGCCTTAGGCCCGCTATTTCTTTGTATGCATGTATTTCACCGGAGCTACTGATTTAGTAGGCATTATGTCTATGTTTGAATAAAGGTAGATCTTGTAATTCACATGGGTAATTTTAGTTGTTGACTTCTTGCTACACTAATTGCAGGAAAAATTCCTATATTGTATCAACTATCAACTACTAGCATCTTGGCATTGTTAACTGATTTACAAACTGTTTGGCATTTGAGGACAAGAGTTTATGTCGGTCACCATCTGCTGTTTAATTGTTTTTTTGATGATGCTCAAGGATTTGTTAACTGTGCACTGCACTATTCTTTAACCTATTCCTACTGTGCTGAGAGATATGTTTGGCCTTTATGCATGTTAAATTACGATTCATTCCAATGCTTTGCCAGCACTGAGTGGGTAAAATTATCAAGCTTATAAATGTCATCATCTGGTTGGAATGTGTACAATTATCCAGACATTCTTGATTATCTGCTGCTGTTGGCAACTGGGCTAGGAATTATACAAGCACATAATTCTCCAGATTATATCTTTTAATTGTTCATTTCTGGCCCTGCATTTTGCTAAGGATCTGAACTTTGCCTGTTTATAGTTGGGGGCATGTATATTTATTTCCCCGGATTATGAATGAATTTAATCAAGCATTTTCCGTTATCTCACCCCTCAATGACATTTGCTTCTCAATGCCATTTTTCAATCACTGTTATAGATCAAAATGTCATGTTGAGTGATGGAGGTGGGACCTTATGCTGATTGAATTATTGACAGGCAGAACAGCCATCCCAAATCCTGATTCAACCTCATATTTCTCGGTGACAGTAGATGGCCGAATGAGGTGGCAGGAACCTACATGTCTGCATCCATGAGGATCTATAACTTATGTACATTTCTGTTGCCAAGCTGTGATGTACTTTATTCATTTGTAACATTTAACTGCAGACTGATGACATGGTGCTACTTCATCGCATGGAATTGTTGGAGATAATGTTGTTATGCGCTGTCATTTTCTAAGAATGTACGTGAAAATTGCTGGCATGTGATGTTTATTAAAAAAAAATCATCTGCTTCAATTGTTGTAACCAACGTGAGGTATGCCTACGGAGCCATCAGGATTTGAACTCCAGAGCATTTGCGTTTGCTTTGCTACAACTTAATTTTTTTTATTGCAACATCGTATTGTATGGTGCGGTCTGGATCTATACTGTATCATGCGGTACATCAGTACATTCGTAACGGTAAATGGTAGTAATAGCTAAGCAGGTTTACACATACATGGTTGAAACATGAGCAAGAAACAGAGTGATCAATACAGTGCCAGCAGCCGTGTCCCAGGAGCTTCGTGTACCTGCGGAATGCAGCAATTCTGGCATCTTTGATGCAACCTGTGAACCAGTGTTTGATCCAGCGCCTTCCGGCGCAACCTGTCCTGGCGCTGTCACAGCGGCAGGGGAATCGTCGGCTGGTACCGGCGGTGCTTCTGACGCGTCTTGATCGGCCGGCGCAGTCGACGGTGTGGTGGTAGGCACGGTGGTAGTAGCCGTCGGAGTCGTTGCAGTTGCCGTCGTTGCGGCCGACGGCACCGGGGAAGCCGGAGGCGAGGTACTTGCCACTGGCGGCGTCGAGGCGGCCGGCACAGTGCTCGCACCGGCGACATCTGCAGTAATACACAAGAAACGGTAACGCTCCATCTCCTTTTTCAGATTTTTGTCAGTGAAAACCTGTAGATTGTAGTACAAGTGCACAAAGAACATGCGTGTACCATCGCATGGGTTGCTGGGCAGGTTGCAAACGTTGGGGATCATGGCCTGGGCTTGGCCGAGGAAGAAGCCGAGCGGGCTCGGCGCGAGCTTGGACACGGCGCAGAGGCAGGGCCCCTGGGTCTGGAAGAAGGCCTCGAGCTGGGAGCAGCAGGAGGACAGCGTCGCCGAGCCCACGCCGAAGACGTAGCCGATGCACGGGGACAGGCTGATCGGCGCCGGCGGGCAGATGGGCATCGCCAGCGACGTCGGCGGCGTCTGCGCTGAGCACGGTGCGCACAGCGTCGCCGCCACGACGGCGAGAGCGAGACCCACTACCTCGAACCCGCCGCGAGCCATCGACAACTACCGGTGGATTAATTCACGCAAGTTTCAGCGCCGACGACGTGAGCATGCATAAGGGGACGGTTTATACTGCGAACTGTTGGGAAAAAAATGGGACGTGACGGCGGAAAGCTGGGGAAGAGTAGCGGGTGGATGTGCCGGTCTATCTAACATGCTATGCTAGCCGAGTCGTCTGTTGGTTTGCACGCTGCGAATGCGACTTGCTTCTTTTCGAGGTTTACCGGTGAACTGATCGGAGAATGTTGTGTGTCCACGTACGACTACCTCTGTCTGTGAGAGGTCGCTTGCTGAAGAATTTGATCGTGTGACTATCACGGCCGTTCTTTTCGGCTTTTCAGCTAACTTTTAGCTTCGATTTTTATCAACAAGTATTATTTATCAGATCTATCGATCACAACTAAAAGCTATAGATCAGAGCCTAAAAGAACAAGGCCGTCTGCTTTGAGCTGCTCAGGCTTGGGTTGGTGATCAACTCGGTTACTTTTCTTGGCTGATGCGCCTTCCAAATATGTCCGCAGGATGTTGGTAAGAGATCAGATTAGGATTTGAGGCTTTGAGCCTGTAGCTAGGAGGAGAACAAAAATCCACATGCAGCAGCCATTGCTCTGGAGGCTGGCTTGTTTTCAATTCGTAGTAGTCTGGTTGGCCGCTAGAAACCCAAGAAAACGTTGCCGCGAGCTAGTGATTCTGTGGACGTAATACGTACGTTCTTTTCTTTCTCTGGGGGAGACAATTTCTTTGGACATGCCTTGTTAAAACAAATTAAATTTTAATTAACGTTTCTTGAGTAGGTTGGTGGCGTGTGTTGGATGCATGGAGCTTGGAGCATGCATGCGTGTAATTAAGCGTAGCACAAATGGTATTCCCCCTCTCTCCCTCCAGTGGTGAGGGTGCAAACATATGAGATAGTGCCTACTGGGCTGTGCCGGGCCCGCACGGCACGGACTCGGTTCAGACACAGTCCGTTTAGGTATGGTAAATAAATGGGTTGTGACGTATCGGCCATAGGCTGAGGTCTAAGTCCAGGCATAGCCCACGATCATATCGTACCGGTATAGGCACGGTTAGGCCTTAATGGGCCGTGTAAAAGATCAAGTTCCGATGACATTGGTTAAGAGCGAGATTGAAAGATCAAACTTAGTTTAAGTTGGTTTTGATGTTAATGTCAAATACCATAATGAGATTTTAATGATAATAATAAATACCATTATATTATTTTGGTGATAATAACAAATGCATATATGATACTAATATATTTGTTTGAGTATTATTTATGCTTAGTCTCATTTGGATGAAAAGGTGAAACAAAAGAAGTATGCATTCGAAATCACTCTTTTATATATTAATGCATTCCTTAGATCCAAAATATAGATTGAACTCCATCAATTGTTCAAAATGAATGTGTGCATATGTATTTACTATATACACTTGTATACACACATTTAGAGGGAGCTCTCTCTCTATGTTTTAGAGTTTCATGAGTATTGATCCATGCTTTTTCAATATGCATATTTAGGATCTTTACATTGAAATACATTCTTGAGTGTATATATATATATATATATATATATATATATATATATATATATATATATATATATAGCTTGTGTAGTTTATATATACTCATGTGAAATCGGGTTGTCAACTAACTTCTCTATTATGTATTAATGGTTAAATGATTAATGACAACCGAATAAATAAGCTTTGTTTAAAACTTATCTTAAAGTATACAAATTGTTGTGTACAAGTTGTATACTCGCAAAATAATTTTTATATATCATTATTTGTTAAGATTGTCATGAATTACCAAAAATGGAAGATTGTTGAATTTAGTCCCTCCATTATGTGTTAATGGTGAAGTTTGGTAATTGATGACAATTGTTTTATGGACTAACGGTTTACATGAGTTGGATGAAGATGACTTGGGATGACTTCATGTGTTTAAGATCATCGAGTAAAGATGCGAGAAAAAATAGCTTCATGTGTTGAAGGCTATTAAGAAGATGCATTCATGAATTGAAGGCTATCAAGAAGAATAAAGCTTCATGTGTTGAAGGCCATCAAGAAGAATGCATCATGAATTGATGCATGAATATGTGTTGATCAAGTAAAGACCATCATGTGTTGATGGAGTTGATTAGAAGAATGCATCATGAGTTGATTCATATCAAGATAATGACACAAGGCAAATGTATGAACTAATTAGGGCTAAGAATGTGTTCCTAGTCTTTTACTCGTTCGATTGAACTTATCCCCAATCTGTAACGAGTTGTACGGCGACGTAGGTCCCATTCGGTTGGGCTGAAAAATAATGGCTTATAGCTGTAATTGTACTGTAGCTGGTTGATATTATACTATAACTAAAGATGACTTATTTAATGCAATTAAATTTAAAAAATATAAAAATAAAAAATATTAGCTTATTACGGACAATGCAAACGAATACGGGAAAAAGAGAACAGGCAAAAAAACTCAAAAAAACTCAAAAGTTTAGAAAAAGACGAAATTTATAAATAGTAAAAAATAAATCAGAAACCAGAAACTCAAGCCGAAATAAGTGGAGCGTCCGCACTGGCCTAAACCAGATGCACTGAGCTGGGCCGTGCACAGCGGTATCCGTGCAATAGTCGCTCTCAAATAAAAAACAAAAAGAAAAAGAAAAAGGAAAACGAATCCACGAGCCACGCGGCGCGGCGCGGCCCGCACTAGGCTCAAGCGTAGTCGCCGTCGTCGCCGCGGAGGGTAGGGAGGCGGAGGACGTTTCATTGCTGCAGCGTCGAGGCGCAGCGGCGGCTGTGGACTCTTCGCCGCGCGTGAGCTCTCTTTCTTAAATAACACCGGGTACGAAATGCACCCGACCCTTCGTTTTTCCCGGGCACATTGGACTGGTACGGCGACGTAGGCTTAAGCCCGCTCAGTTGCTCTGAAAAATAGTGCCTTATGGCTATAATTGCACTGCAGCTGATTGAAATTACATTATAGCTGAAGATAACTTATTTGATGTAATTAAATTTAAAAAATATAAAATATTAGCTTATTGCGGACAATACAAACGAATACAGAAAAAAAGAGCACAGGCAAAAAGCTCAAAAAAGTCAAAAATTTAGAAAAAAAAACGAAATTTATAAATAGTAAAAAATAAGTCAGAACTCAAAAACTTAAACCGAAATAAGTGGAGCATCCGCACTAGCCCAAGCCAAGTGCACCGAGCTGGGCCATGCACACAGCAGCATCCGTGCAATAGTCGCTCTCAAACAAAAACAAAACCAAAAAGAAAAAGGAAAACGAACCCACGAGCCACGCGGCGCGGCGCGGCGCGGCCCGCACTAGACTCAAGCGTCGTACGCCGTCGCGCCGCGGAGGGTAGGGAGGCGGGGGACGTTTTCGCTGCGCGTGCCGAGGCGCGGCGGCAGCCGTGGACCTGCTGCCGGCGCGGCGGAGCTCTCTATCTTAAATAACGCCGGGTACGAAATGCACCCGACCCTTCGTTTTTCCCGGGCACATTGGACTGGTACGCTCTTGCCAAGAAATCTTTGTGCATCGCTAGATCGGTGGAATCACGAAAGGTTTAGCCTAACGGAGAGATGGGGTGAATTCTTCCATTCATCGAGTATTTCCAACGGCAACAACTTGCTGTCTGTGGTTGCCAATCTCGAGATGCTCTACCCATAGCACGTTCATTGTCTGCCTTACGATGCTAATTTAGAGGTGCTCGCTAATCCCCAAAAAAGCAGCTGTTAACCAACAACTGTTCTCGTCAGCTACGAGTAGGAGTATGTTAAGTACTAGTGCAGTCCACACATTCTTCTCTATAAAACTCCTGTTACTAGAGATGACAATGGGCACAAATTCGTTAGGTTTTGCTATCCTAAATCTGTGCCCATGAAAGTTGGACGTGCCCGCTAAAAAAACCATATCCGTGACGGGTGCAGATTTTTACCCAGACCCATGCTCACTCGGGTAATGGGTACCCACGGGTCACCCGTGCCGACAACATGTTGCGCAGATTGCGAGCGGCAAAGGCTTAGTAAGTCAATAATAAGTTCAATTTATATGCTACTATGCATGAAACAAGCAACAACAAATCCACAATGCACATCACTAGTTCACTCCATCAATTCTTAGTTCATAGTTCACTAGCATAGCATATCATTACAAGTTCACAATTCACAACTCAGTTAAAACCAAAAGGAGAGACATCAACTGCTCCTTGTACTTGACTAATGGGCTATGAGCTAGACTGGTTTGTCTGGGAGGCCGTGAGCCTGTGTTTATAACTCCTATGGATCGGGTTTATATTACCCATGTGTTTACGGGTTTGGGTACTATAAGAATGTACCCGAATCCGGCAGACCCGATGGGTTGGGCTTTTTGCCCATTAAGAGACACATATGTTAGGAAATTGACCCAGACACATGTTCTAATAGAGTAAAAACCCATTGGGTATCGGATTTCGGGTACCCATTACCATCTCTACTTGTTACAAACTCCCACGGGAAAATCAGCTTAGGCAGGGGCGAAGCCACACCTCAGATAAAGTATGTTTCAATTTAGAATGTGGAAAAATATCTAGTATACAGTTCAGGTAAATTCAGTTCAGATAATATTTTTATGATCTAGTTCAAATAGTCTAGATTATTTTATCACTAAGTCTCAGATGTAATTAAATTCTAGTTTGAGCCTAGGGTTATACTACAGTGAAAAAGCAAAAGAGCAAAAGAAAGAAAAACAGAAGTGGTCCTAGCTCCCTACTGAGATGCTATTTTGGAGTTTGGACCAGGGGTCTGCCTCTCTTTTTGTTTCTATTCTTTTGAGAAAGGAAGGCGCAGACATGGTACTACTAGGAGTACTAGACTACTAGTACATGCTTGCTGCCTTCTTGGCATGGCATGCACCCTCCCCTCGAGCCTGCCTTCCTTTTGGGGGCCCACTGCTTTCATGTCCCCTGCCCTGCCCACAATGCTGCCTCTGTCCTGCTGCTTTTTTCATGAGTTGTATATTTCATCGGAATATGTCCTAAGTTACCCTGGAATTATCAGATTTGTTTAATTTTCACCCTTCCTACTAAGCAATCGGACGTTTAAACATCTTTTAACTATCAAAACAATTTATTTTACCCTCTGATGACCAAAACTATCCTGATTTTGCTAAGGTAGCATCTACGTAAACAGATTTTGATAACATAGCATTCACATCAACCTTTAAGTCTAATCCATGTCCTTCTGCTTCTATGTTTTACTCTCCTTTCCCCATCCTCCATGGCCAATCTCTACCAGCCGAAGCCCGACACAAATAGCGTCGTCGTCGCGCTACCACCCTAGAGGGCATGACCCTGCCATCGAGGCCGCTGGTGCCCAGGCCCCACGCGTCCCCCTACTCCAAGCGCTGTCGCCCCCTAGTGTCTGCCTCGGTGACATCGGCGTCCACCCCGCCGCTGCCGATGTCCCTCTTCAGCGCCACCACCATAAGCCTTCCTCCCACCACCGCCCACCTCACGTGCGCATCGCTTGGATCCTGACGCCGACGGCTATGAGGGCAAGGAGAAGAACTACTACGAGGACGGGAACACTTGCATCTTCTATGGTTCTAGCCAAACCCGCCTCCACTTATGCTATTCTTTCCTCGCTGACGAAGAGGATGTGTACCTCTAGTCGGTGGGTGGCGGAGGAGGACACCGTCAAGGATTAATACACGGCGACGGGGATAAAGAGGAGATGGGGGTGGACGTCGGAGGAGGAGTGAAAGAAGCGCTGTTGGTGGAGGTGGTGCCCACCGCCGGAGGGGGTTAGGAAGAAGCGCCTTCACCATCATCCACCGCCCTCGATCGCCGCACTGACACCGTCTGTCATTTGTGTGTAGCGAGAGAGAAGAGAGAGAAAGGCAGCGGATGGGAGTGAAGAAAGGAGAGAAGTTTTTAGGTGGGGAGGGATCAAACGGCTTAGAGAAGGTTTGCTAATGACGACGTGAGAGAAGAGAGAGAGGAGAGATAGAGAGGAGAGATAGGAGAAGATGACGTGAGAGAACAGAGAGAAGAAAGATAGGAGAAGACAGAAGATGAGGACGTGGTCCATAATGTGGATATTGACGTAAGCTCTATATTACTAAAATTTGTCGACGTAGCTGCCACGTCAGCGAAACCAGTGTGATTTTAGTCTAAGGAATAAAATATCCTGTATTAAGAGTTGAGGATTGTGAAATATCTGATTTTTCAGTTTGATATTAAAACTTACACAATCGTAATAGTTCAAAAGGGTAAAATTGACTTATTGCTATTTCATCTCATAGTAAAGGAAAAGGACGCAGCAAAAGAAAACAAACACATTGCAGGCTTCAGCAGCACAATGAGGCATCCACACTAAGAGGTAGGTAGTTTCTGCGTGGCACTTTTTTAGCACGTTGCTTTGTGCACAAGCCTGAATGAAACGCAGTGTGCTGGTGACCATTTCTTGGCAAGCATGAACCATAGCACTCTACTATCAAACACATACAATGGTGAAAGGTTCCAACAAGAACAAAACTGCTGTACACATGATGGTTACTTTCTATTAAAATATTTGAGCCAAGTGGCTCTTGTTACATCAGAAGACCAACAAAACGGAAGCAAAAGAGAAAACAAGCCAATGGCTCAGCAAAAGGAACTCTGTATCATGAAGTGGTATCCAAAAACACTACACCAATTAGCTTCAGCTGTTAGTGATTAGCTTATTTCGGAATTAAATCTCTCCTGTTTTTTTGGCTGTTAATCGGTACTCGCGGATGGTTAGATTCAAAACTGTGCTTAACTGCACAGATCTCCCTGTTGATAAGTGCAAAGAGGTTTTAGTCACCCAATTTGTTTAAATTTCTCGCACAATGATACTGACATGCAATTAGTCAATTAGATCATACCTAATTTTACAATTAGAAGGCATCTCCTTGAGTATCTGAATGTGCACAATATTACGAATTGAGGTATTAGTCGCAGTAAGCTTTCCAAGGATAAATTAGAGAAACTGCATGACTGCATATATTGTAGTAGTAGTAGTATACATGATGAGGCACAAAAACATGAGGGGAAAAAGAAAGAATAGTTCAGGAATCACCTTTTGTCTACAGATATTCCAATTGCTGGAATCTTGGGATAAATGCAGTTCATCTGGTATATTCTGGGACTGAAGAATATCTGCAGCAAACACATGGAAGTTATGATGAATAGAACGCTTTCACATGGAATTCAGAGAAGTAGTCAGAGCAACAAGCTTAAACAATGTGACACTGCAACGAATATAGAATACAACCATGGCTCCATCGAGATACACAATCAATAAAAATTGATGTCTGTATAACTGCCTGGACAAGTCGGGCATGGTAGTTCATCCACACCCATTAGAGAGCTAGATCGAGTAAAGCTGCTGAATTGGGTTTGGCTCGGTATTTGAACCTCTGCTGTGAAAATGCTGTATACAGGTCTGTGGTCTGAGAATCTAGACTCGCCACGGACATAACATAGTTGATTAAGACCTCTCCCATACCATAGAATCCGGTCACACCTTCAAACAAAAATCATAGCTATAAGCACCACAAACCAGAAGGTGAAGGTGAAAATTTTAAGAGATAACCATATTAAACACTAGCGTCAATAAGTAATGTTTTATGAATGTTACCATGCTGGAGTTCTTCGCTTCTCATTTGGATGCATGTCGTCGCCTGCATATCTGTCAGAGTTGTACAAGTATTTGTATGTGGGAGGAAAATAAATCCTCCCTTCTTTCCAGCCTGCAAATACCCGACCATATCTTTGCTCTATACGAAGCTGTTACAGAAACGTTACAGATAAGAAACAAAGCAAAGAATGTATCTACATGCATGTGCCAGTTGCTTGAGAGGCATGGCAATTTTTACATGTTCTCATGAAAGTAGCTAACCTGGTCTTTTTCCAATAACTGTTTCCAATTGTGCATCTCAACTAAAGCCTTCACTGAGCGATAGGAAAGAGATATTCGGTAATTCAGATCTCCGAGCCATATTATTCGGCTGAAAGAAACAAAACAAATTATATACACTAAGATTGTTGTATTCTTTTTTTCTAATTTTCTTCTAGTTGATGTGTTTAACTGAGCTGAAGTACTACAACATGAGAAGCACGACTTACTCATGGTCAAGAATAGTCTCTGGTGACTTCTCGTCACCTGCACCATGAACATGTGGGAATCTGGTCTTCCTCAAAATTTCCACCACATCTGCATTTCTTCTAAGTTCGTCGCCATCTTTTTGACCTGAGGTTAAGTGTGTGCAAACAAAGCAGAAGCTTGTCTGATGCAGAGACATGCTGATTGATATTGATCCCTGAGTTATGAACAAAGAAAGTGAAAAAGAAGGAATGGAAATATATAATCATGTAAAGCAAAAGGAAGTTTCAAGAATGTAGATGACCATACTAACAGGATCTCAACTAAAATTCAAAAGCATAAGTGGGAATCAAATGTCACTATATTTACTGCAAAATTTAATGAACTTCAAATTACTAACGCCCTCCTAGGAGAAACGAGAAGATAGCAAACAATACCTTATTTCCAAGATAGCCCATCAAGCCTCTACCAACACATGAAACCTTTAAGTTCTTCACATGCTCCCTTATATCACTCCGTACCCAAACCATAAGAAAAATTCCAACCATTTGCTTGCTGGCAACTAAGCAATACCTGCTGTGTTATAGAAAATCTGGATTTCATTTCGAAGATTTGTAATCATTATATGATGAATGAAGGCTGTATGGAATTTCAGAGAAAATTTAGTATAGAGCTGAGAACTATGGCATCTAGCTAGTTTCACAACCACACATTAACTTAAAGGCACAAGAAGTTCTTTATATTCAGTGCCTCAAGAAAACTTACCTAGAGTTTATCAACCGTCTATTGTTGTCATCAGTGCATAGTGGAGCACCATATCCACATGGCATTGGTGAGAAGAATATACCACTAGATGATTCCTCGTCAATATTCTCATCATCAGATGACCCACCACATCTCATACTGGTGTCAACATCACTTGGCCTGCTCCCAAAGCTAATCCGATCACAAACACTGAAACGACGGTCCACTAACGAGTTAGGATCCATCATGTCAATTCTTGAACTTCGGTTGAAGGACTGGCATGAACGTCGATGGAAGAATGAGGAGTTCCTTTGTCTTCTTGACGATCGCTCAAAATCAACATTGAGCTCCACAATAGGATCTGGAACGGGTGATGGGGTGTGGTAGTTGTACACAACAGAGCCTTGGAGGCCTAGATTGTTTAGCGTTTTTCTTACAAGAGCAACCCATTTCTTCGCTGGACCATTGTCTTCAGTCAGCAGGACGTTACCGGCATTCAAAGGAACAATTTCCTGAAACCTGATATGATAATTTTTGTTACAATTCCATTTTTGATTTGTACTAAATCATTTTGAGATGTTTCTTATTCTGTACAGCAAACAAATCTAATTAATTAAATGCATGAGTTTAGAGTTATACCCAATGACGTATATATCAGCGGCAGGAGAAGTATGAAGCCAGTCCCCCAGGTTCAAATGACTCGATGGTGACCTTCCACCCACATTCCATGTAGCAACGAAGACCCTATGCGCACGAGTATATGGATTGTCGTATCAAAGGAATTCTATTTAACAATTATTAGTGAATTGATCATGTTCTAGAAAAGCACAATGTTTACCTGTAGTCCTGTGTGTTTGTGATATAAGCACGGTCAAATCCATTTCCTACTCGACAACCTCGATCCACATTCTTCCTCGGCAACCTCTCTAAGGAAACACACAGTTGATTCAGTCGCGCATAGGACACAATGTTGACTGGTAGTTGACATTCACAGTTTTGCACCAAGAAAAAAAGATATGAAAGTTCCGAAAATACAATAGTTGCTGTGAGGTGGCAAGCAAAATGTACCTGTTCTGCTTTTCTTGGCTTTGCATGCATCTCTCTCTGAGAAACTGGTCCTCCACTGCACTCCCACTGAAATGATCAGAAAGAATCTTAGCATAAGCATAGTAAAACAAAACCCTTTTTTTACTGAGGTCTCGATCATGTTTTGGTTGTTTATGCAAAAATAAAAAATCTGACACTACACAAGAGAACAGGAAGCAAGAGTAACAACTTGCTTCTGGAAATCACAGGCATTGTTATTCAACCAAAATAACAAAAATTTATGGTGGTAAAAAGAAATATAAGAATTTAATGTGACAAATCATCCAATGAATCAAAGCTCATCAATTTGAAGGCCGAAAGAGATGGTCCGAAGTCAATAGTTTGGACCTTCTTCAACTGCATAATCTGAATGGAAGTCCTTAGCTTTTGTTTTGATGTTGAACCACTTCCTAACAAGGGTCATGGACCAGGACAGCTTCTTCCATACGAATCAGAACCAAAACAAGATCAGAGACTAACATACAGAAATTATGAACAGAATAGCTGTTGATCTGGGCATCCTTACCTTGTTCTTGTTCGAATTCTCATCTCTCATTGTCTCAATGCTTCCTCATGCAGAACAGTATATTCCCGAAAGAAGAAAGGGAGAACAGGATTATATTTCTCCCTGTTCCTGAAAACTTTTCCCCTACCCCTTATTTGGAAGAACACAAACCAGCTCCTGTTATTCCAAACTACGGGCAGAAGGACCAGGGAATTCCCAAGAGTTCCTCCGCTAGTTGGATAATGATCCAGGCAGCAGCTCAAAGGGAGCAAGAATCCACCGCAGCAGCCCAAAAAGGAGATTGATGGGAAACAAGAGGAATCAATCACTTGGGGAGAAAAGATCAAGAACGGAAGCGAAACGAAGCAGAACTCGCACGATTGAGGTACCAAACCAAGAAGAGGATCATCAAAGACGGCCAAAGCCACAAGCTAGCAAACACGAGCCTCTCAAAGCCTAAAAGAAGCTCCTGCTCCACGCACAAAGCCGACAGGCCCAGCTCGCAACGCTCGGATAAATGCGAGTAGCAGTTAATGCCCCGGCCTTACAGAAACGCACAGGACAGAAGTAAATGGGCCTAGGCACCTGAATCCAACCAGGAACGCGTCCGAGGACACGGAGGCGACCAGCGCTGAGCTCGCCGAGCAATGCAAGAACCGGGGCAGCTCAGGCGATGGCGCATCCAAGGATTTGAAGGGTTGGAGAGGGAGGGTACAGACAGTGCAAGGACACGCTGCCTTGTCCTTGCTCTCTGTTCAAGGAGACGAGCAGGAGAGGAGTAGGGAGTAGCAGCAGCACTGGGGAGCGAGGCAATGGAATGGAGCAGGCCAATATGAAGGCAAGGGAATAAAGAGAGCTAAAGCATGGGGCCTCCTGTTCGGCTACTACTGCTGTTCCTTGCTTTTCCCTTCTCCATAGCCTTCGGCCTTCAGCACCAAATCCAATGCAAAGCCAACTGTTTTAGGCTGGAGTTAATTGAGTTTGGTAGGGTTTTTTTCCTTCATGTTCTTTTTTTTACTGCGTCCGATGGCTTTTGGATCTAGTATGGTTGTACGAGCATTTACAAATAAAAATAATAACGATAAACTGCTTCAAAAAAGTTGTCTGGATAAACAGCTTTGAAACGGTGACGAAGAAAACATCATATTTATTTATTTAGAAAAACTATAAATCATAAATTAAAAAGTACTGGATCTTCCATGAATTTAACGGTAATACGGTTCCTAATTGAACCGAACACATTCGCTTTGCAAGGAAGAAATTTGGCATTATATCACCTTTTTCAATATATATATATAGGTGCTAAACAGAAGATGACTATGGTTTGTATAATCAAAATCCTTATGAAATATAAATCATATAAGGTTTTCTGTACTAGTCCATGTGAGAGATCAAACCATTCGAGGGACAGGCACTTCCATTCATCTAGCACCTCGCACTTGCCGCTATAAAAGAGTTGTTGAAATTTCTTGCCCTATGATGTTGACTGATCATAGATTGGTACTTGGTGTACGGCAGTTTTGGGTTCATTATATTAAAAACATTCCACTTTGCTAAACGAAATTTTGCAAAGAGTGATATGGAGTTACTACAAATATGTCTGCAATGGTGCAATGTCAATGGATATCATGATTCACGCCAGTCCAACTCTGACACCCATTTTTAAGAATAGAGCTGTGATGTTTTTCACAGCAGTTTAGTAGTTCAGTTACAAATAAAAAGAGTATTATGTCTGCTCATAAACATCTAGAATAGTTAGCTTAATTAAAATATGACATAATAGTCAAATTACAGTAGCTTTACGGGCATTCAAGTCCAAAATTAAACTTATATTAAGAAGAACTAATGAAATCACACAGGAACACTTGAGTGTGGTGATGGAGTCACTTGGCCGGAGAGGAGAGGGAAAGACTTCGGGGTGGAAATCCGGTGTGAATGGTGGTGGAGTCACTTGGTTTGGTTTTATAGCTTCTAAAGGTGGTGGTGCCAAGAGCAAGGCGACGGCGTGACCAACGCATGGATGGCGACATGGATGGCCGAGGTGCTTCAGCGGTGCTGAAAGTCGCGTTGGTATCGGGAAGAGTCTACCTCCTCACTGGCGCGGCTGAGCAAGCTGGAGCAATGAGCAGTAGCGCGATGCACGTGTCGAGCAGTTGACAGCAAGTGGTGACAACGGTGTGAATTGGGTGGCGAGGTGGCTAGGCGCATGGCCTAGGGTAGCGTTATGGCGAATTATGGCTGGACGATGAGGTGGCGCGGCTGCTGTGCAATTGTTGACGGGAATTGTAGCGACAAGAGATGGTAGGCTAGCGGAGCGTGAACAGCAGGCTAGCACGCAGCAGCAAGAGCAAGATGCTGGCGCCAGGGTGAAAAGGCGCCAAAGGTGAGGTGAAAACGGATTTTCCCAAAGAAAGCATAAAATCGACAAAGGTTTTTGAATTTGGCAAAATTCTTAGATTCAAGAAAATTTCAAATAAAGTCAAAATTTTAAAAATGGGTTGTTTCAGACTACCCTTTTAAAAGGATCTAGTCCTTGAGATTCACCTAGGCAGAGAATGGGTTGAATAAAATAAAACTTTGATGCAGTCCTGATTCTTTTTCTTAAGTCTTGTTTTTCATTCAGGGTGAACTCCATTTAGCATTTGTTATTAACTGATAAACCTATTGGTACTTATCCTTTCTTATGACACTTTAAGCTTTCACAAATTCTCTTCTTTTCTTACATGTGCCTGTATACCATCCTTGTTATTCTTTCTCTCGACAATTTCTATCAAATTGCTGAGGTTGTACTCGTATTGATCAAAGTGTATCATTCTAGTCATTCTTACCTAATGGAGTTGCTGCATAACTAGTTCTTGATGTATGGTCATTGATCTTCTGTCAATTCTTTTTCTAGATTTGACGGTGGTTGTAGTAGTTTTGTTGGCTCTTGTCTTCGTCTTCTTCGAAATAGACATCCCCATTTAGAATTTATATTGAGAACATGAAATTTTCATCTTAAATGTTTTTTAAGAATAAGGCACTAGGAATTTCCCACTTGTTTGGATCCCGAGCTTCTATTTTCTTTTACAACATTTGTCGTACAGCCTAATACACTGATTCACACACCTGGCAAAAGCTAAAATTTCAGTTACCCGTACTACATAAACAAAACATCTACACGCCGAAGAGGGGACAGTACTACTAGTACACTACTCTCAGTACACATTGCAGCAGCATTAAGGGCCTGATCAGAGTAATCAAAGACGCCAGCTTATATATAAGCCGTTTATACCGGCCCTGTTCTTTTAAGCTTCTACAAGCTGTTTTTTGGCTTTTCTACAATAACTAACTTTTAAACGGAATATTTTTAGATAGTGTCTACAAGTTAATTGTAGTACATACTGTACCGACTTCATTTATATCGGTAAAACCACACGTGAGTTTCTGTTACTATGTAATCTCTCGCACGAACAACCCAAAAGTCACAAGCCGCAGCCAAAAGCCACAAGCCGCAGCTAAAAAGAACAGACCATGCTTCATGCCTACTTTACATTTTCGTTGCGGTAATATAATTTAAATTTTATTATGTCACAATTCTATAAATCATATAGTGATCCAAATAGTATAGTACCTTTTATTACATCATCATTTGCTCTCTTTTTTATAAGCAAAAAAGCCGAAAGACATAAACCAATAGAAACACTCTAACTTTTATAAGTCGTTTCTACATATCATTACTATTTATTAGCTGTTACTATTTATTGATCATAACCAAAATCGTTAGCAAAAGCTAATTTCAACAGATCTTAAAATCAAAGAGCCCTCCTCTCAATAAATAAATAAAACCAGGAGCTCAAACTAACTAGCACTCCACTCCACTGCCGTAGAATCATCACAGGCAGGCAACCGCAAGCTGCCAATGACATGTGGGCCCAACAAGGAGGGGCTGGGGCCACATGTCATCGCTGTTGTACTGCACACACTTTCTGAGAGGAGCAGTGCCGTTGCCCCCGGTTTTTTGGACTGATTTTTGTCTTTGATTTCTTCGGCAGTCAAAATAAATGATACATTTTTTAAATAAATTCTTTAAATGTTTTTTAAATCTAAAATTATGTGTTATCCGATTTAATATCTTCATCGTCCGATATCAAATAAAAAAATATGGATAAAAATTATTAAGTTACAGTCAAAAGCTGCCAACGGTGATAAAAGGAACAGGGCTACGTACACACTCGTACTGGCACTCGCTCGACCGACAAAAATTTCTAGCTATCCCCGTCGTGCCAGGTATTTATTCTGTGCTGCTTTTGAGTATCTTCCTCGCGTTGGCCTCTCTCCTGTGCTGGCTGCCGCTGCCGATGCTGTGCAACAACCAAGAAAGCAGGCAAGGCAAGGACATCATATACTCTCAGATAGTGTGTGTTTGCATGCGTGTACCGTTCAGTGCAGATGTTATAGGATACCCATGCTATTGCATCGAGACAAAGCTAGATTTAACACTATTACGTACTGTATTTATAAAACTAGCTATATATATACTATATTTATAAAAATAACACTTCTATCGTTCGATAGGCGGACGACAGTAACAGCGAGGTCGTCGGCGGCAGGCAACCTACCGTCCGGTGGAGGAACGACAGATGCCTGCCGTCAGCAGCTTTACCGCGTGTCGTCTCGTCGGTGCTGCTGTCCACCCACCAGATGACAAAAATGCTATTTTTATAAATATAGTGCATATATAATTAATTTTATAAATACAATATGCAACAATGCTAAATCTAGCTTTAAACTCCATTGCAGCTGTCCGTCTTCTCTTCAAAATCAAGAGCGGAAAATCTTACTCGGCAACAACAAGCAGCCTTAATTCCTAACTACTAATTATTATGCGACCCCCGGTTCTTTACCGCGTAAGTGTTTCCTTTTTGAAACGTCACGATAATTAATTACCAGAAAATCTTTCTTAGATGGTCCATAAATAAAATGTCTTTTCCATACGTACAAATGGCAGCATGCTTGCCACTCCTGTAGTCCCATCTGGTGGTGCTACCACATCGACAGCGAATCTTGATAAACCTTACGTCCCATCACGTTTGCACGAGTGGTCTACCGCGTCGCGTTAAGCGCATGCAGCTCCGTCAAATCGACGCTAATCGATCGGTTGCGCGTGGAACAACGCTACGCCATCATCCATAGAGCGTGCTCTCTGTTACGCGTTCATTTTCATGAAAAGTTTAGGGGTAAATTTTATTTTCTGCCTTTTCTGGCTTACTTCCCAGACGCACGCTACCCCTGAGATCTTCAGAACGGGTTATTTGGATTGGACAGGAATAACTTTGCTACTGTTGCTTACCAACGTCAGAATCCATGTGTAAGTCCGGGTAGGTGGTGCTCGGTTGGACTGAAATTTTGTAGTTTATAGCTGAATTTTTACTGTAGCGGGTTGAAATTAGATTATAGCTGATGGTGACTTATTTGATATAATTAAATTTAAAAAAATTAAAAATAGAAAAACGGTTTAGTCTAACACGTATAATGTAAACGAACACAGAAAAAATAACCGTTAAAAAAGCTCAAAAAAATCTAAAAAATTAGAAAAAGATGAAATTTAGGAATAGTAAAAAAATAAGCCAAAAGTCAGAAGCCTAAACCCAAATGAGCGGGGCAATGTCTACTTAAAGCAAGTAACGCATTCTCAAAACATGGATATATTTCAGTCAATCTTTTTCTCATGCACTCTCTAAAATATTTAGATGGCACTGCCCTTTCCACTCTTGTACACCATTTTCTTTGGCTTTGATTAATGTACTCTTCTTTTGCCTTGGTGGGGTTCTCTTTCCTTCTCTCTCTTCCCCTCCCTCCCTTCCTTCCCTTTTTACAAAAAATCCATGGAGTTAAGCTTTTTGCTAAATCAAGGGAGCAGTGAATTTTATACGTAGGCGCGCAAGTACCATCGTGCCACTTCCAATTGTTCGGTCTGTTCTTTACTGTTTTTGATTTTTGCTATAGTATCTAATTTTTAAATAAAGTATTTTCTCAAGATGAGATCTATAAGTTAACTGTATTACACGTTAAAAACTTAACATTTGTATCAACCAAAATCGCAAGCAAGTATATCTCTCCGTATTTTCTGTCATAAACAGCCAATATTCAAAAATTTCAACCGTTACGGCCAAAAATTAAAAAAAAAAATAGACCCGTTGCTTCGTTGTCATAGACCTCACTACACTACATCCAGTGAGGTCTTCATGAAAAGAATTGAGATATCCTCTATTCTGCGTGCTTTGCTTTCTGGATCCCCCCATTGCCCTCTCATCGAAGTCTGGTGCAAGAGGTGAATCTTTGCCTTCTTTGGAGATTCGAGCGCGATGTAGCAGTAGCAGCTACCCCAAATCTTATCCTCTTTTTTTGAGATTCGAGCAAGCAAAGGAAGTGGCTTTGCAGCAGTGTGTTTTTGGGATTGGAACGATCCAAAAATCCTTTCGTGAATACTACCACTGCATAGCCCTACCTACGAGGCTAGAAAATCTACGAGCGAGGGTTAGTGCTGCATGTGTTCAGATAATATGGGTCTGTATGGCAACAGCTGTGGTTTATGATTTTTGGCTGAAAATTTTAAAATTTAGTTATTTATGGTACAGATTATGAAGAGAGAGATACTCACTTCCGATTTTGGATGGTACAGATGTTGAGTTTTTAACGTGTACATCGTTTAACTTATATACCCCGTCTTGAGAAAATACTCCGTTTAAAATTTAGATACTGTAACAAAAGTCAAAAGCCGTCGGTTTCACAGAAAAAGAAAAACCCATAGGGTTCAGATGTATCCTATTGTAACTTGGCCTAGCTTAGGTTAAGCTCTAGCCTGTGCTCCCTTCGAGCCAATGCTGGCAATAATGCAAGTACACGCCGTGGCGTCGCGCCGGCCACGCTTGGTTGCCTGCGTGCCCAGGGTTTCCGGGACAGGCTGAAAAGAGGTCGCAAGCTGTAACATCGCTGCCCTCGCCTTACGAATCAGCTGCCCTGCCAAACCTATCAGCACAACGAGCGCGTTTAGGTGCGGGACAGGCTCTGACCTGGCATGTACCGATGGAACGCTAAGGCTAGAAGCCGGACTCATGATTAGATGTGGTTTTACACAAAGGAGGGGATGATTGATTGCTTGACCACGGTAGCTTAGGCGGGCTTTATTGGGATCTTGATCGTCCTATTAAATCAAGAGTCTGTTTATATATTGATTCCTATTTCTAAGCGATATAAATATCTTAGTTTTTATAAATCGTTATTATCGGTTACTATTTTTTATTTTCATATATTATAATGTATTTTATATTTTATATATTACAATTCATTAAGTCGCATAGCGGTCTGAATGTTATAGTGTCTTTCATCGCACTGTCTTTCTTACGTAATGCACTACTATTCCCCAGCCACTACTATTCATCAACCATTACTATTCATCAGCCGTAACCAAAAGCTATCAGCAAAAGTTAATATGAACAAGCCCTAAGACCACACTTCAAGAAATGGAGGAAACCACATAGGATCTTTGATCAGATTGTAATGACTTCTGCAAAATTTCTATAAACTTATGCGTTCCAAACAGCACCTAAGAACTCCAACCTGTCATTAGCCATGTTGTACATCCATGTCCCTGAAGGACCATATGAAATGGTCCAGGATTAATGTTGTGGTGAACCATTGTAATATTTGTAGAGTGGTCAATTGATTTTGCAAAGATTGCACCCTGTCTGGACTCGTTTTGGGCAGAAATTGAGGATTTTGAGATTTAAGTCATGGATTTAGTTAGGTTGGCCTGAGTCGTTGGATTAAAGTTGCATGATACATGTCTTGGCTAATGTAGATCAAGTTGTGAAGAACTTATGCCTGAAAATGAATTCTTTGTCTTTGAATGTGCAGGGTCGTTTGGAGTCAACTATGGTCAACGACGATGATCGGGGCTAGGCTCATGGAGGAGTCGGGGTCCAGAACGATCAAGGATGACAAGTAAGACGGTGAGCTCAAGCTGACATGAGAAAGGCGGGAATGTTAAAGGAGAGTTCGAACGGCGGGATGACTCCAGGTGGCTTGCACGGGCCAAGTGAGCTGTGGTTTGGTAGAACCAGGACGGGAAAGACTTAGCGGCACATGAAAAGCTAGTGGTGTACCTACACGTGGCAAGTATGGCAATTGCTTGCAAAGGATGGTGACGACCGGGTCAACAAGGAGTATTTTGGTATTTTGATCAAAATACCGGAAATCATATTGGATCAAAACCGCGGCCTATGGGCGATACGTTGGAGAGCGATTTATGTGAAGATGAAGCTGGTTTGATCAAGGCGGATTAAGGCTAAGGATTTAGCGGATGCTCACTTATGCGCTTTGGTTTTGACCACGTGGGTTATCGACTACGTTGGGATCCGACCGGCAGTCGATCTCTGACCACGGTGAGATACGTCTGTTAGTTGAGCTCCGACTATGTATGTTGGCTTCCGTTTGATAGTCGCAACTGGCCACGTTGTTTTTCCGACGAGTGGTCGTAACTCGACCACGTAGTGCCCTGATCTGGTCATTCTGAGCTCTGTATTTCTCTGTTTTTCAAGTAAACTTCATACTCTAATCTTCATAGCTTTGTAGCTATCGGAGTAAAGGATTTGTGAATATTTAGAGAAAAAAATTTTAGGCACAATTCATCCCTCTGCTGTCTATCCGGTCCTACAGTCCCTCCTCGAGATGATGCACTTGTAGCACTGTACATGCCATAACTTCAGGGTGTTGCTAGCCATTGCCATCTACAGGCTAAAAACACAATTAATGTGCAAGAAACCTAATCGGCGATGCAGCACCTATTAGCATATGCACCTCCCTTTACCACGCGAAAACGGGCGGCCACCTCGGCGAATCATGAGCGCGTCTTCGCCAAGCAACCGAGCTCCTCCCACATTCTTCACACGGTCCCCCCCGCTCGCCGGTCAAGGACGGCAACCGCCGTCCCCCCTCGCGAACCGCGCCGCCGACGTCGTCGGCACACCAGAATATGCCCGGTTTGGTGCATGATGAGCCAGCCCGGCTCTGGAGCCGCGAGCAATGATCGCCTCTTTTTAACGAGTTGCGTGGGGGGAGCGAAAAGGCGCACGAAGTGATCGGGATGAGCTAGCTGCTAAAGCAGCACTCGAACGCCCAAAACAAGGGGACCAAGGGGCCCCATAGCTGCATACATGTATAGATTGAGCTGGGGCTACAACAGCATTGCAACAACAGACACACATACGTGTTGCGATGGAGTATGCATGCTTGCATATAAGGACCTATTTTTTCATGCTGCGATCTAAGGTTTTTGGTTGCAGCTTATTAATTTAATAAATATTGATCGTTAAAAGAAACTGAAGTTAAAAGCCGGCTGAAAAGCCGAAAATAGCAGGGACATATGTACTTAGTGAAGCTTCCACTCACTTGAGGATCCCCCAGGGCACCTAGATGGGGTGCCTTTTGGGGGTGTATGAGTGTACGCATTTAGGAACATCTTGGACCATGGGCACCCCATTAAAGATACACGCATCTGTTGGTCCTGAATTGAGTGCGCCTTTGCCTTGCTCCTTGATTCGATTCGCCCATCAGCCATTGCCTAGTTCGTATAAATGGGAATGGAGCCGTTCAGGTGTCCTCCGGTCAAACCATGGACTCCTTTCTGGTTAGCACTTGCTTCCTGTTCTCTGGTGCAGACTGAATTTCAACATTACAAATTTGGTCAGCCAGCAATCCTGCAGCATGTATGTGCTATTCGCTTTTGCTTATTCTGTAAGAAGCCATGGTCACTCACAAATGATGATGAAGCTCTCTGCAGCATGGAGTGAGTTCTTGGGTTAACCAACTCACATGTGCATGTCCATACATACATAGAGAATCTTGTAAGACAAATGGTGAAAGCAAGGGGTGACAAGTGTGGGTAACTCGTTGTGCCTTGTTGCGAACAAGATAGGTAGGCGTAGGCCCGGCGACTAGACGAAAGCTCTGTTGTGCCACAGTGGCATCATATACAAGACGATCGCGAGGAGACAGAGGGAGGGATTCCCGATCTGAAGCTTCAGCTGTTTGAACGAGATATCCACGTCAGTGATCGTGGTTAGCCTCGCACTTGGAATTGAAAGGTTTAATCATCGTCGATTTTTATCCTGCTCAGAAAACCCTGCACGTATCTTGCTTGCGAAAGGCGTCATGTACTCGTATTTATTGGCAGGGGCGGAGCCAGCATATGAGCATCGGTGTCCGGTGACCTCAATGGAATTTAGCAAATCTTATATAAAACTACTGTTTATTACTGTTCATTGGTGGACATCGGTAGAGAAGACATCATCGTGCAATGGAGGTGACCTTAATGCTTCCGTTGTCTGATTTCGCCCCTGTTTGTTGGGTAAAGCAGAGGAGGTTGGGGGGCAGAGCGGCGCTAATCGCTTCCTGCTTTGTATAAACTTCTCGTAATCTAATCATCAAAAGCGCAGAAGGGAACAGGTCCATATCCTATTAGTCCTAGCTCCCCGATTAGTACTAACTGCTTGCTTTCGTAGACTCGCACTTGGTACTCTTGAAAAACTAAGCACTCATTGACTAGCTTGGCAAAGTGAAAGGCTTCGATCAGAATTGATGACGTGTCATACGTGGCTTGCATAATTGTAACAAGGCATTGGGCACGAGGAGTCGCTTAATTGGAGGCCTCGACAACACCTTCGTTAAAAAGCACAAATCGTAAAGCAAGGGGTGATGCAATATTTCACTTTGAGTAATTTGACATTGTCCTAGGTAAAGCGATATCCTATGCATGGCATTTTAGACGTAACTAGTCCCACATATATAACGAAAAAAAAGGCATCAATGCTACTTTCTAAAAGAAAGGTATCCATTCGGTTAATACAAGCTAACGCTCGATCCCTAGACAGACATATGACTCGCTCTTAAAATCACGAGCAATCTTATATCCGTTTCGAATAATTTTTGGCTTTTGATTTCTCATTTTTAGAAGTCAGAATCTGTTTTAAACGTGTTGGTTTCTTAATGTGATCTCTTTTTTTTCTTTTTCTCCTTTTCTTTTGCATTATCGTGAAGATATGATGGAATCTTTTCTCTATTTTTCTTTAGTTAGATGTTTTAACCAAAAAAAAACAAACACCCATTATAACGATATTTTAGCTAAACATTAAAAACTATCCGCCACAGCCGAATTAAGCGGGACCATGATCACCAAACTGTGACGACTCACCTTGGGCAATGGACAAACATCCAATCAGTCACCTTTCGTCGCTTGATGGCGCTAATGGAAGAACATGAGCTAGCATGTATATATATTGCTTGGGTGACTCCTCACATCAGCTCCAGCACGCATGTCAAATCAGGCAATGCAAGCTCTTTCGTGTCGAAACTATCATCTACACGCGTGAAATTGGCCGTGCCGACGCACGAACGCCCTGCACTACGACGACGACGACCACCGCACGGACTGCTCAGCCGATGGGGAACCGATTGACCCACAGATCGATCTGCGCACAACGTTGTACTCCATTCGATCTCTCCATTCCATGTCCATGTGCATGATGCATATTGATGTGGTCTTAGTTGTTGATCGTTGATCTGTTCTGCCCCCACGCCTGTCATCGTGATGCCGGCCCGGCTGTGTCGGAATCTCAACCATCCGATCGGGGAGATCTGGGCCGTCCGTCCGTTGAGCTACGGCATCTGGCTTTTGAGCTTGAAGTCCGGCCTGTACATGTCATAGGCACCATGATGTGCGTGGTGGGGTCAATGTGGATGTTTTAGGTCACAACTGTTGACCAGCTGATGATGTGCGTAGTTGGCTACTACCGGCTGCTTGCTGGTTGATAAAATCCTATCTATCCATCTATCTATCAACCTATTATATTTATTAAAATAATAAAAAGTCATCATGTTTATTTTTAAGAGCAAAAAATTCTCATGTTAATCAGAAGAAAAAGAGAAAAGATATAATCGCCCATCTGACGGACCTAAGTTATAACATCTTAACTTAAACGAAAGATTCCTTGTCAAGTGTAATAAAAATAACTAAAATTTGAAATAAAAATAAAAAACTTAGCAAGTTGATTTCCATACGGACTTCAATATAAAGCTAAAACTAGAAATAAAAATTAAATAAAATTGATAGTTAGATTTTTATACAAATTCCAACCTAAAATTGAAATTTATAATTAAAAATAAAATAAAATTAGTAATTTGATTACTATACAAACTTCAAAGTAAAATTGAAATTCCAAATAAAAATAAATGAAAATTGCTAGTTATATCTGTATACGAATTCTAACCTAAAACTGAAATTCAAAATAAAAAATAAAATAAAATTAGCAATTTAATTTTCATACGAATTCGAAAGTAAAACACCTAAATTGCTTAATTTTGGAATAAAAATAAAATAAAATACCAGTTGGATTTGTATATGATTCCAACCTAAAACTACACTACACTATCCTGTTTTTAATATGTATTCAAAGCACTATATCAATGTAAACAATAAATATAAGACCTCGGAATTTCTTGCGGACCTTCTTGCCTTCTCCAGCCAAGTTGTCAACAAATTGCATTGGGTTTATATTATAACTTGCAAATTTACCTAAAGAGAGTACAAGTTTGAACAGGATAAGCGAGCTTATTTCCCACGTTAATCAGAGTAAAGAAAGAAAAATCCACAACATCAATTGTGATGTGTCCATATTACAGCTAAGATTGATCTAATCATATTAGGACATCGGTATTGAACACAGCTCTAATTTTAAGGTATGAAATATGACATATATTGAATGCAACTTTCACATATGCGAGATGTGATCAGATGAGTCAATAAAACTAATTTGGTGTGCGTTTGATCTATATTGTTAGGAAACCTAGGCCTAGCCTACAAGTCTTAACTCATGGTGGACACCTCACCAGGAGATTATAAATAGGGAGCATTATTGGCTATTTCATACACGCAATAAAAAAGAAAGCAATAAAGAAAGACTAGGAATTTTCTCTACCTCTCTGTGTTTCAATCTACTATTTTTTGGCTTCTGTGATTGATCTCGTTTTGCATTAAGCAGAGGAATCGATCGGACTAGTCGCCAGCGACGGTTCCTCAACACGTTATTAGCACGAATCGCTCCAGTGAATCGAAGGTAATCATCGAAGCATTAGTAGATTAAATTGTCTAGATCGCTCTAAATTCTCAGTTTTCGCTTTCTAGATTTTTTGTTTACGGTGCAAATCCGCTCTAATCTACCGCGAGCAGACTTAAAGTCGCTGGTACAATGTCGATCGGTAGATTACATCACATAGTAGATGTTGATTGCACTGTAGACTAAAAAAAGAAAAAAATACTATTATGTTCGGCCGGTCCCATATGACCGCCGTCCATAAATCAGCCGTCAACCGCCGGCCTCTCCTCGTGCTCTGGCCCCGTAGCGCCGCCTAGGCCGCCGGTGGTGCCGCCAGTCCCGATTGCCGCAAGGCGTCGCCCGCAGCATCGTCCGAGCCGCCGGCAGCCGCATGCACGCTGCCCGCCCGCACCCCGAGGTCGCCGCCAAGGCGCACGGCTACCGTCGAAGAGGAGCCGCCGCCGGCCGCCTCGAGCCCGCATGGCCAAGAGCCGCCCGGTTCCAGCCTGCCACCGCCGGTCCCTCGGCTCCCGCAACCGCATGCGCCGGTCGGCCCGCCGCCGAGCTTCACCGCCCCGCCACTCACCACCTACCGCACGCTTCGATCGGTCCACCCGCCGAGCTCCACCGGCCCCGCCGTTCGGTCCAGCCGCTCCGCCGCGCGCTCGCCCGAACCGGTAGCCCAGCCTGCTACCGCCACTGGCGAAGAAGGGCGGCCACCTCGGCGAATCATGAGCGCGTCTTCGCCAAGCGACTGAGCTCCTGACACGGATGACATCTGTATGCTTTCTATGTCCATTGTTTTGCCCACCAATTGTAATTAGTGGTTGTCACTGTCGTAAGTTGTAGTGGTGCTATTGCTGATTTTGTCAACTATGTTCCATTGATAGTGACCACTGTGAGTGCATCTTGGAACTTCATTCTGTTTCTTATGGACCATGTTAGACTCTTCAAACTCAACTTTATGCTTTTTCGGTGTTTGTCAATATACTCATCAAGGGGGAGATTGAGAGACCATGTGGAGGTCATCCCGTTGTGTATGATGAGTAATTAACATCGGTTTAGGAAAAGTCGAGTTTGAGTCGGTTGGTTCGGACCTAGACGTTGCGTGGCGTAACGGGCTCGGTCGGACTTGGTCGAGCCTAGTCGTATGGGTTTATGTTGCATATTCTGATGAGTCGACAGGTTTGATCTCTATTTACGCTTTCATGTATCAAACGGTGCTATTTGACGTGTTTCTTGTCTATGTGACTGCAGGACGTCGAGGCGGAGTCGTGGCGAGACACGGTGGACCGGACTAGGCGCAGGTGGCGCTGAGGTCAGAACGGTCGGGATGTGTCGAAGACGGCGTGGACTCGAGGTGGTTGCGAGACGTGCGAGACAAGGAGCGCGGAAGCTTCCCGGAAGGTGCAGGAGGGGCGAATCGGTAATTTCATAAGGCTGCACAAGCGGGAGACGGCTCCGTTAGGGTTTAGCCGGCGTAACGGGTTGGAGACCCGTTAGCCAAGGGCTATAAATAGAGGTGGGTGGCTGCATACCCCTTAGGACACTTGAGAGCTCATTCATCCTTTTGTGTGGGTTGTGTTCCTCCCAAGAAGCATGTGAGGCTCTTGGTGTTCTTGAGGATGGAGAGGGAGAGGATGGCTTAAGTCCTTTGTAATCTTTTCTTGTGTGCTAATGTCCATGCGTATGGGGACTCCTGTGTAATCTTTTTGTTTCTTGGAATGGAAGATCTGAAGTTTATTTCGTGTTCATGTGTGTTCTTCGTCGTCTCTTTTTGAGTTTTGCTGTCTTGTTCATCTCTTTTTAGTTCTGTGAGCTCTAGTTTCTTTTTGTTTCTGTTTTGTCTAGTGATCTTCCTCTCAGATTCCTGTTTTGGGCTCCCCTGTATTTCATCCGATTTCCTTTACTGTCTTGGCTGTTTGTCTCCAGTTTTCTCTTCTACTTGTTGCGGCCAAGGTAGTCTAGAGAAGAGATGTCCCTTGCGGCCAAAAATTGAAAAGCAGATGGTTGGTCTCGGCTGCTACTAAATGCTATGCATGTGTTATCTTCTTTGATTCTTTTTGCTTTGCCGATCAATCAGTGCTCTCAGCGAAAGGAAGAGATCTCTCTGTTCCAGACTGCAGTTATTTTAGAGTTGTTCTTTCCTTCCTTTGTTATCTCATTCTGCAGTCTCTAATCTTCTTTTTCTTTTCTTTCTCAGTCTGTTTCCTCTGTCTAGTATTCACTGTGCTATCTACTTTCGGTAAATAAAACCCAGATACAAAGAGAAACAAAACAGCAGACCAGCTGCCTCTTCCGGTCAAGCCTTGCTGTCGGCTGCTGCTCTCTTTCATTTTTGGTTTTGTTTACCAGCAGCTCTACAGCAGTTCTGAGATATCTTCTCCTTTTTTCTTTGCTGTGCCTGCTTGCAGACGAAACTGCTATCTCTGTATTTGGCTGCTCCTTTGTGCCCTGTTTTCAGCTTCTATTTAGTATTTTTCTGTACCGAGAGCTCCTTCAAATTTCAGCCGATTGTTTTATTGTTTTTCAGCAGTTTCAGCCTTCAGTTTTCAGTACTGATTCGGCCAGAAATCAGATTTTCAGCTTCTGCGCAACTTTAGCCTTTTCTTTTGAGTCTCCTCTGTGTGATCGGAAGTAGGACAGCAAGCAAGGTCATTTTCTTTTATTTCTCTTCCTGATCTTTAACGATTTTGCATGCAGATTAAACGGCAATATTTTCAGCTGAAATTTTTACTGACTGCTCTCTGATTTATGCTGAATTTTTTAGTGTCACATGTGTTCCAAATTTCAGCAAAATTAATTTTAATTTTCTGTGAGGTGCTTTGTTTTGCATGTTTTTAAAAAAACAGTGTACGAATTCTCGGGGGCGATTTTAAAAGAGAGCGACATTCACCCCCTCTGTCGCCATTTCGGTCCTATAGATTGTTTATTGTTGAGAAATCAACTTCAAACATTCATTCTCAATGTTAGAAGAAGTTTTGAATTTTGTGAATGCCGTGATCTAGCAAAGGTTGTTCAAAAGATGGTTGAAACTGGAAAAAAAATATAACTTTTGATTTGGTGTATCGCCTCATTGAGCTCATATTGATCCTTCCAGTGGCAACATCATAAGTTGAAAGAATTTTCTCAGCAATAAAGATTATTAAAACAGATTTGCACAACAAGGTATCAGATGAATGACTCAATGACTTGATGGTGTGTTACATTGAGCAAGAGACATTTAGAAGCCTTGATAACAAAAGAATCATCCAACGCTTTCAAGACATGAAAACTCGTAGAGTGAAATTGTGTCGTAATAAGATTTAGTGACTTAGTAGTATGTTTTCATTTTATTTTTAATGTTTATGGACATTCACAATTTAATATTGTATGACTACATTTGATATTTTTTATCTACAGATCGGCATTCACATATTTATGAACATTTGGGGCACATTATCCATTTGCAAGGTACTAAATTTATTGTATCGTACATTTTCAATTTGTTCTCTTCCTATTTATGTATGAATTTGATATTCTAATAGCAAAATACTAGCAGATATAGTTTTGATATATTTATGTTGTGCTATAGCCTCAACAGTAGAGCTCCTCCTCTATTCTCATCCTGGATTCGCCACTGCTGCACACCTCACCACCACATTCCACAGACACCAACACAGTCGCCTCGTCCTATCCGTGAGACCATGACTCCGTCTCTCTGACTCCGAGACTCTGGATGTGAATCTCCGATGCTGGCGCCCGGCGATGCGTCCGAACTCCGAAGGCCCGCGCGCCGTTCGCCAGGCGCTAGCCCCACTCCGCCGCTTGGCCTCGCTCGCGTGGTCGACCGCCTCCTTGGCCGGTGGCCCCTCCGCTCCGCGCGTTGAGCCGCCGACCGCCCGGCCTCCCTCTCCGCCGAGTCGCCGACCGCCTCCCGGCCCTCCCCTCCGGCCTCCTCGGCTCCCCCTCCGCCACGCCTGCCTCCCCCCCCGGCTCCCCCGCATTGCGCCGGCCGTCGGTCATGCGGCGACGCCGCGACGGTGAGTCTCTACTCTCTCCGACTCGGCGACCAAATCTACTGTTGAGGCGTGTTGTTCATCTTCCTCGACCTTATCTCGTATCTACTGTTGAGTGTTGACTGTTCTCGTTGGGGTTTTGGGTCAGGATTCGCCACTGATTTGGACTGGCTAGGGTGCTGAGCCTTAAGACACCGACTAGGCCTGGCCTGCCCTCATGCCGAGTTCTTCAACCTGGGCGACCGGGCTCATCCTTCGACACGGTCACACGGCGACACCCGACGTTCAACAGTTCAACCTTCTAGCGATCGCCGGCCGGGTTTTCTTCCACGGTAGAAGAAGGGGGTGCTCGAGCACCCATAAGCACCCACGATAGATTCGTCACTGTGACAAGCCAGCCCGGCTTTTGAGCCACGAACAATGATCGCCTCTTTTTAACGAGTTGCGTAGCTGCTAAAGCAGCACTTGAACGCCCAAAACAAGGGGACCAAGGGGCCCCATAGCTGCATACATGTATCTGCATTGCAACAATATTTACTGGAGGATGGATAGATTGAGCTGGGGCTACAACAACATTGCAACAACAGACACATATGTTGCGATGGAGTATGCTTGTATATAAGGACCTACCTATCTATCCATCAACCTATTATATTTATTAAAATAATAGAAAAGTCAACATATTTATTTTTGAGGGCCAAAACTTTTTATGTTAATCGAAAGAAAAAAGAAAACATCTAATCGTCGATCTGAACATCTATTCGAAGCAGCCTTGCTACGATGGCTTTAGTTAAGGATGCATGCATGCATGTATGTTTTCTAGGCTTTCTCCTGCCCTGCTTGCCACTCCTAGCAGTTCATGAGGATAAAAGAGAATCTAAAACACTTTGTGTTGGCAAAAACATCGAGATGAAGCGGCATAACAACAGGAACTAGCTAGGATGGTTTGCTACGTAGGCAAGAGACTTAACGTGTCTACGTGCACGCGCGAGCGCATGATCAACGCTTCTCGCGGACTTTCATGCGCCGCCGATGGTGTCAGAACTGCGGTTCGATTCGAGATAAGACCGCGGATGCGATCATCAGCCAACGCAATACGTAAATTGACCGACCCGTCAAGGCAAGGCTGAAGACGGAGCTTGCCACCAAGGGTAGGGATCCAAGCCTGAAGGTTCAATATGAAAAGTGAGAACCCACTGTTTTGCTCTTTCGAAAATTTTGTGTTGTTAACGAGTGGAGAAAGAGAAGATCGATAATATTGTTTTCTGAGTGTCACGAAGAACATGCAAGTCCAAAAGTATAGTCTCAGAAGAGGAGATCAATTCACTCTTGCTGATGAATACTGGATCAAGTTCTCTAAAAGGCAACTGTCATGATACTTTCTTATTATCACTACTACAGAAAGATTTATCATAGACAGTTCGAAACCGTTATCACAAAGACATAGATGGTTACTGAACCGTCTAAATTTATGTATCTGTGATAATAGGTGGTTACCACAAATGGCTCTCGAATCATCTGTGCTAATTACAACACGTACGGTTTTTCGAAAAAACCGTCTGTGATATTCAAGTATCACATACGGTTCTTTAATATAGCTGTCTGTGATATATCAAGTATTATAGACATCTAATACAAAAAACCGTCTGTGATATAAGACGGCGAATACTAAAAACCGTTTGTGATAGCTATTTAAAACATGTATTATTTCCTGTTTTTTTGTTAGCCTCAGGAAATGCTAGCCATGTCCTCTGAAAACAAGCAAACAGATCGTATATATAGCACACGATAATCATTACACAGATCTCAACTAAATGATGTATATTTGAATGAATTATTTGATTAAGCATAATTGAGTGATTACAATTGTATCAAATATTTTAACGTCTAATCATCGTCGGGGTTGAACTCTCCAATTTTGTTTATGACCTCCGCTATCAAGAATTGGGAGAGATTTCCTCGAATTTCAACGAGTTTGTCAAGATTGGTCGCACTTTTGTCGAATTCCACGCGCTATCACTATGAGTAGTGTTAAGTCATTAGCAATATATATATATATATATATAAAATTAATAATCATAAAATAATTATTGGCAGGTTAACAAACCTCTGGATCATTCGTCGTAGTATCAATGATTTCCTCCATATGGTGGCAAACATAGAAGCCATATACGTTGCCCTGTAGCTACTGGTGACACTGTAAAAATAGAATTACATACATAGATATTATCGGTTCTAGAGGCATTATAACAAAGTGTGATATTGTATTGTTGTGTTGTAGCGGATACCGAAAATCGCTTCCCGTGTCGCAGTGTGGTGCTAGATTCCTTGTGTCTCCTTCTCTGAGTAACGTAAGCGTTGAACGACCTGCGTGATTCTAAAAAGTTAGTCTCGGCCATTACAAACGAAGAGAATACTACAATAGAGTTATGTATCGAGGAAATGAGTTTACTTGTCAATTGTTTGTTGCACACGGGTGAAGCTGTGGTTGCTCATAAGTAGAAAATCAAGGTATATTACCTTGCTCTACTTTGGTACAATCACAATCAGAATCTAGTGACCCTCTAGTCATGTATGTCGCCATAGTGATCAATCCTAAGTTTATGTTGCGTATAAAGCACAAATAAAACTTGTTTGACAACTAGTGAAGCACTTACCTCTGGTTGAAGGGTATCATAATGTAGTCCTTGTCACTATGAGCAAACAATCCCATCGTTATGTAATCTTTGATGAATGATCCGTTATCGTTGATGGATTGTTCAGAGACCAAGTGTGGGTTGAGGAAACCCACCTATTCTCATCGTCGTCGGACTTGTTGGATTATGGATCTATATATAAGTAATGAGTTATGATATTTATCGGTGTTATGTGAATGTAAAACTTGATTGTACAGTACATTTACAGTGTCCAGCATCGTAGAAGTGAGGCGTCGAGTTCGTCGTTATTAAATAGTAAGAATAAGTATTCAAAGGTCACAACGAAGTAGCATAAGTCGTGGAAAAATGCGCCTCTGTGTATCTCACGATGAATCTACTGCGCCGGTTTGGCTTCATGTTGGAGTATTAACCCATTCTTAAATTGGAGCAAACTATCATCTCTCTCTAAACCTAGTTATCATCTCTTTCTATTACAAGATATATAAGTTATTAGAAGCAAATATTAACATCTAATCATCAAGAATAAATCGATCTACAAGTTAGATCTACAAATGGTATGTTTTCACCAAACTCTCCAAAGCCGGTCGCCTCCTTCAATGCAGCGCAATGAAGACAGATCTGTCGAAACCACGTACGCTAGCTATTTAATAACATGGCATATCATAGACGGTTCCAACAACAAACCGTCTATGATATGAAACTATCACAGATAGTTTGTATTAATTACCGTCTATGAACTTTCACAGACGGTTATTAATACGAACCGTTGGTGATATATGCTATTATCACAGATAATTTGTATCAATAACCATCCGTGATAAGTCACAGACGGTTATTGATACAAATCGTCTGTAGTGTTTTGCATTATTACAGACGGTTATTCGTATGAACCGTCTGTCATAGTTGCGTATCACAGACGGTACACGGTTACGCTTATAAAACCGTCTGTAATAATTACGGCATAGACGATTCTCTATGAACCATCTGTGATGTTGCCGTCCAATATAACCTTTTTTTGTAGTAGTGTATTCTTTGTATTACAACTCTTTTTTCTTAAGGTGCATCATAAAATTGCCACCAATATTATAGAAGTAGAGAGCTCAGTGAAAAATAACATAAAAAAAAGAAGAAACAATAGATCTATCTCGTGTCCATTAGATTTGGAAAAGGACAGACTAACAAATAGAGTGAGACGAGAAAATTAATTGTTTTGTTGTTATGTTTATTGCTGGCCTATTCAACATCTAGAGCTAGCAGAGTAGAAGTTACTATAGGCCAGACTAGTTGATCAATGTCATAGCTTATAGGGCGTGAGTCTTAAAAGGTATTTTCCAAGAAGATCTATATGAATATACGTTTCTAAGGGCCCATACGTGTATTAGGCTCAAAATGATTTTTACGATCAAATATATCATGGCTTCAAAAGTTTAGTATCAATCCAAATGGTCAACATTTTTTTAGGAATCAAAACAATCATTTTAAAAGACCTATATCTCCCAAATTAGATAGATGATATTCTAATCCAGCTAAGCTGTATCCTTTCATATTAAAATTTTAAAATAGATCTAATCACGAAAATGAGCGGACATGCTAGTTCGGTACATGGTAATGTTGTGCGCATCATATCTAGCACAAATTATTGTTACAAATTAAGATCATGCATTATCAATTAACAATTTTAGGAACCGAGAAAGTAAAATCCATACGAAGAAACCAACGGATGGTAGCACAGATTCACACGGAGAGGGTACAACAACGCGCGCGCACGCAAAGAGACGTGCCGCTTGCAAGGCCAGGTCCGGAATCTTGGGGAGTTGGCATGCATGCATCTTGCATAGGGCGACGCAGAGCAGGCTAGCCCACACAAACTGCCGCCTTATCCAATTTTATTTTCTGCTGGGCGGTATCCATCGACGAAGCTAGAGCGTTCAAAAGCAAGCACAGAAGAGCGGTCAAAACATATTACCGTGCCAGCCTGAACATATGTGAGCAGTCAAGAACGTACGTACGTACGTAGCATCGTTGTTTGTCCGTCTAACCGAGGTCGATCAGACCATGCATGTCAGAGCACCACCACCTCTCTCAAGTCGTTTTCTAGCTAGTTTCCACCGTACCGCACCGGTCGTATTCTCGTAAAGGTGGTTAGCTAGCACGGACACTGATGAGTCCGTGCTGGGCGCATGGTCGGAGAGAAGCTAGCGCGCGCTTAGCAGGCAGGCAGGGCATTTCGCAGGGCTCGGCGTGCGGCGCGGCGTCGCGTGGCAGGAGGACTAGTGATGACGACCGACCGGAGAGGGCTCGCAAAGCTAAAAGCTAAAAGCTTTTCCCCGGCGACGGACGGGGTGAAGGCGCGCGTGCAGCGGCGTGCGTGCCGACCGAGACCGCGGCTAGCTCACGACCGTCTGTGAGATGAGATGGGTTGTGACCGATGGGATCGATCGATGGGACATGCCATGCGTGTGTACCTACGTAAGGGATGCATGATGGCATGTCCCCCCCCGGCGCCCGGGGTGCGTGCCGGAGTAGGGAGAGGGAATTCTAGCGGCCATGATGAGCGGTGCGTGCTTGCTTGCTAGCTTCGTGAGATTCCTGCATGCCAACACGCGTTCGGGGATCGAATGGACTGCCCGTTAGGTTCAATCTTGATCCGTACGCCACCGTACGTTTACGCACTGCGTGGTAGAGTGGCCGGAGCCTAGGACGAACGGCGAGCGTCTATGTATCTGCTCCAGTGCGTCGCCAAGCTAGGTAGTTGTATAGAAAATCCAATGAGGAACTTTTTAGCGCACGGGAGCATGCGCGCGCGTGTTGTTGGGCCACGATCTCTGAGAAGCAGCGAAACTGTTGTTGACAATATGGAGAGCCCATGCATGGCCTATCACGCGACTCATCTCCACTGCTTTCGGCCGGGCTGTCACAAGCCACGACTGAAACGACGGGATCATTCTCACGGCCATGGGAACAGAACAGTACGGCGAGCTACTGCTTGCGCAATTTATGACCCAAAGCCAAAGACAGTTACGATACTATATCGCACCGTATTTATAAAAATAATAGTATGCAAGATATATTGGCAAAAATAGCCCAGTTACTTAATACATCAATTTCAATAGTTAACTTAGGATATTTTCAGCAAGATAGAGTCCTATGGTGAAGCATCATTTCAGTTAGTTCAGCATTTTCGTGGCGCTCTTAAGCTTCAACCCTAGCGAAAAGTACACTTAGAGCAAGATAAAGCAATGACATTCATGTCCCAGTTCCTAAGCACACAAGAGGTTTGTTAGACTTGAGTTGAGCAAGCTCATTATTTGCATGTTTTAGTTGTTTACCATGAGATCAGTACACTAAGGACCTAACAAGGAAAATAACTTTCATTTTTGCAAGATTATCCTTAGTGACAAGCAACTTATCAACAATATAAACATACATCGTACTGCCAAGAGAAAAATAAGCTTCCACTTCTCAATTTTATCAATTGCCACTTTAAGCTGCCTAGTAACATCATAATGAATGGTTCGTATCTTGTCTAACTCAGAGTGAAGGTCTAGGCAAAATTCAAAATTATCATCACTAGGAATTAAGGATCTAATCCTAGCCATAAACCAAGAAATCATGATTCTTCATTTTTTTTGCATTTTCTAATATCATGATCTAGGTGAACTACAACACGAGACATTTTATCGTACGAGGGTTTTACCTCATCTGGGTTGCTGTAGAGATCATCATCGCCGGAGATGTCATTGGCACGTGCTATGAAACATATGTCGGTGAAGTAATCCGCTTTCTTTTTGCCTCATGGCTCATCCTCCTCCTCCTTGGTCGTTGAGTCCAAGTCGCTCAAGTCAAGCTGCTCGAGAGCTGAAAGGACCTGGTGGACTACCTTGCGGTAGTTGTACTTCTTCAGCTTGGCATCCTGAGTTGGTGGACTCTTGCGGTACTCCTTCTCCTCCTTGCCCTTGAGCTTAGTGAAGTTTGCCCAAATGTGGTTGAGCTCATCAGACTCGAAGCATCATATCACACCTCCTCCTCCTCTCTTTGTCATTCTCACAATGTTTAGCGCTCTCATAAAGTTGGTGTATAGGAGGGCTAGGTCATCCACAGAGAACTGCTCAAGCTGATCATCATTGAGAGTGTGCAAAGTAGACAACAAGAATTCGAAAGTGGCATACTCCAAAGAGGTAGAAGGGGAAGAACCCTCGGTAGGATCAATCGCAAGCGCCATCGACTGTGACTTGTTCTTGCAAGAGAACAAGTCGATTTCATGAGTCTTCAATATTGAATAAAGCTTATCCAATGTGAACTCGCATACAGCCATATCCAAGAATCTAATAACTTGGTGTACAGTTTTAGAGTTGGGATAGACTACACCAATAGTACGCAAGTCACTGAAGATCTTGTGAAAGCAAGCAAAGAAATCATCCAAAGACTCCACGGGTCTCATCTCAAACATCTGTTATTCTTTCTTGAACTGGTTCCGACACACCTCGTTGATACCTGTAGAGCCATCATGGTAACCAGTGAGAGTCTGTCAAATATCGTGCGCCAAAGCAAGATGAGACACACGGTCAAACTCATTCCTACCAAGACCCTGGATGAAAAGATTCCTAGCTTTGTTGTTTGTCTCCACATGCGGAAGATTTGGCAAAGTGATCTGATTATTGGCATGGACAATATAGGAACTCTTGACCTTTTCCCATATTTAATAGCCTTTAGCCTAAATGTAGGTTGCCATCCTCGCCTTTCGATGTGGGAAGTTGACCTTATAGAAGATGGGTGGCTTGGTGGAATACATGTATGATGTTATGGCTCTTCAGAGAGGTTAAGATCTACGAGGAAGAGTTTAACTGGGCTCTGATACCAGTTGTAGGACTGATGCAGGCAATCAGAGGGGGTGAATGATTATTTCTAAATTTCGCCCCCAAGTATTGTTAACCTTTGACTCCAATGGCTATGAAAACCAAGAAGATCAAATTACTCCACCTACTTGGATACCAATAGCTAAGAAAACTATGAATATCAAGGCCTAGACACTCACAATGAAATTACCAAGAAAAATCAATCCAAAGAAGCTTTTTATGTGCCCGGGCGGTCTGACATCGAACTAAGGGGCGATCTGACCTCTAGGGGGCAGTCCTACCGCTACTTACTTGGAGGTATAACCTCCGTGCGATCTGACCTCTCGTTAGGGTGGTTTGACCTCTGTCTCAGCACAGAACCAAAAATCAGCATGATTTTAAATCTAAAAATTGACGTAATTAACTTTTGATATGTAGCTCTAAATAGCTTGAAACTTTGAACACACCTTATCTAGCATGTTAGAACTAGATCAAGGCAAGAAACACTATGTTCTTGGATGTGATTTCATCAATTTGAAGGAAATCGATCCTAGGTTTTAAGAACATCCAAAAACCCTAAAATCGAAATTACTTCTTACTTGTGGGGATCTAAGACACGAGGTCTTGTATATCTACTACCACATATTCTAGTAAGATAATCAGGTGAAGGATTCGGGCTAAAACCACCTAGATCACGATTTCAAATTTGTTGCTTAAGAACATGAAGAGAAAAACAAGTGAAACACTAAGAAATGACTAAAGAGTTAACCTATTACCAGTAGAGTAGGTGGTTCATGAGTACATAGATGGTTACAATGTACTCTCAAAGTACCACCCTTACTCACTCGAGCTTTCTCACATAGCCTTAGAGAGGAAGAAAAGAAACTACTCAAAACTTAGCCAAAATTCTCAACACTAGCTCTCCCCTCTCCTTCCTCATATAACATGGACCTCTTAGAGGGTCTCAACCCGCTAAGCACATAGGAAACCCGTCAACCCACTAGTATGGGTTTTACACAATCACACATGCTTCTCAAAACGTTTACAAGATTTAACCCACTAAACCATTAACGAATGATCCACTTAGCAATCCTGGCTCACCTTGGCCAAAACTACTTCACTTTTGCTCTCCTCACACCGTGATTTTATCTAAGATTTAACCCGATATTTTGGTAAACTACCAAATATCCATGTCTTCTTATCCAGCACCTTCTCTCGTCCTGCTCTCGGAACTCGGAAGGATGGCCGTGGCACGCAATGAATGGATCGCATAGGTGGCAGGCCACTCTCCACTCCACGAGTCCACGGTTCACCATTGTATTTATGCCGACTTCCTCCCGCGTGTACCGTTGACGTGACAGACTATGAACTTAATAACTTTCATAGTATACTACGGCCCTGTTTGTTTTGGATTCTAGGCAAGCTAGATACTTTTAGTAGCCAAAATCTCTTCCAAACAGCCCAGCTTTTGGGCTAGCTTCTGAGAATCTAAAAATCTGAGAAGCCACAATTGTACTAGAATCAAGAAGCTGCAATAGCCGAGCTTCTCACAGATTCTGCATACTAATGCCACTTAAAGTTGAAGTTATTTACCCGCAAATGCCACTGGATAAAACCCTCGCCCTCCCTCGCCTCGCCCCTCGATTCGCTCGCCCCCTCGGATCGGCCTGTCCCCCAACCGCGGCTCCTTCCTCCCGCGATTCTCTCCTCCTCCCACCACGCCCACCCCAAGAACCCTCCTCCCCGTCGCCGCATTTTGATTGTGCATTAGTGCTAACATGAGGCTGAAATCAGAAGAATTGAAGGATATCTAGAAAATTTTAGTTTTAGTTATATGTTGTGTGTCTATATCTATGATTAATAATTTATGTCTTCAACCCTTTATTATTTTATTTCTGTGCTTTCTTTTGTTTTAGGATGGAAAGACTCAGCATGTTATAAAGGCAAATATTTTCAGACAATTGGTAGTTTGCTGACAGTGAGATTAATTTTATTGATAATTAGAACTAAGGATCATTAAGATATTTCTAAAGCTTTGGTACTGATTTGGTGCTCAATGCTCTGGTCTTGATCAATCATTTATGTAAGACAATGTGAAGCAAACTCTCCAGATTTTTGTCACTGTAGGAACTGCAAGTTATGTTTATCAGAATAATAGAAATCTCATTTGTATTTAGCTCTTGAAACATTTGTACTATGATAATTTTTCATTTTAGAATACAAGATTTGTAGCTTCCTGTTGTCCTATATTTCCTTCTATTTTTATCTACTTAACAGGAATACAAATGTTCAGGAATTGATATTGACTTTGCAATTTGGACTAATGGTGCATGGTTTTTAGTATCCTAATGTAGAAATAACTATGCAAGTAGATGGATTCACAATTTTTCTATTGTGTAACTGTTACGGCCAAAATAAACTGCCTTGTGTATATTTGTATGAAACTAGATGGAGAAAGGGAAGACACCAAAAGCAAGTTGGGATGCTTGGGCAACCAAATTTTTTGTGAAATATGTAGGGATGAAGTACTAGCTGGAAATAGGCCAAATGCAGCCTTGAATGCCACTGGTTATAAAAATCTACAAGAAAAATTCAATGCAAAGACAAATAGAAACTATGACCGGACCAAGCTAAAGAACCGTTGGGATACTTTGAAGAGGGAGTACAGCTTATGGATTGAGCTAAAAAAGAATGCAACCGGTCTTGGTTGGGATGTCCAAAATGGAACAATTGTTGCAGATGACAAATGGTGGATAGAAAAAACATCGGTATGCCATTGATATTTGTAAAATAACGTATCTCGTATATTCAATGACACTCTATCTCGGTACTCGGAATATTTTCCACACCCTGAAGATGGTAATACAACTATCTATTTCTATCTCTCATTTTATACATTGTCATTAATCCGATTTGATTCTTGTATGGAAATTTTATCTAGTTGATGCCGGTTATCCTAATAGAAAAGCATACCTCGCTCCGTACAAAGGGCAAAAGTATCACTTGCCGGACTTTCAACGAGGAGGGCATCCAAGTGGCCAAAAGGAGGTCTTCAATCATGCCCACTCCTCTCTTCGTAAAGTGATTGAACGTGCGTTTGGCGTGCTAAAGATGAAGTGGCGAATTCTATTGCATATGCCAAGCTATAAGTGTCGGGACCCCAGATTACCCAATCCGGACCCTCTGTGTATTACAGCACTAGTCCCAGATCAAAGCTAGTGCACAGCTAAGCGATGATGATTACATTGCCAAAGACGAATAATACAATAATATAGAGAGTACTGACCAAAGGTCTTACAACACAAACGAGGTTTCTAGACCTCACAAATAAACACAAACACAGCGGAAGCAAAATAAACAATGATAAAGTCCCATCAATACGCCACAGGCAATTGACTGGGAGCGCGACCTAAACGTCTGGAAATTCTTCATCAAATCCATCCGCAGAGTAGTCGTAGCCTCCTTCTTGAACTTCATACACCTCTGAGATATATTTTAGGTGTAGCATGTGAGTACATAAAGTACTCCGCAAGTCTTGGGAAAATGCATTAGATGCAAGGTTTAACAAAGAGGGCTATATGGCTCTTTTGCACAAAGCGACATTTTATTTCCAATACCAATAACTATTTTTGAAGGCGACAGTTTAACTGAATTAATTACTCTAACTAAAATCATCAAGCATTTTTTAATCATAAGGATTCTACCACCAAGTTTGATACTACGGGTTCCAACCACCCACACTGGTTCCAACCACCAGGACAATTTCCCCGAGAGTTCTATCCACTCTCGGATTTCCAAAACTTTGTTTTAAACCAAGAAAAAAAATCTACCATGTGAAAGCATTCCTTGCCCGCCCTTGACCGTGGGCACGGCTATTCGAATAGTTTTACACTCTGCAGAGGTTGTACACTTTACCCACAAGAGACAAGTTATCTTAATAGTCAGCATGCTTCCTTAGGCATGAGACCCAGATAATTCATCACAAAGTCTTTACATTACTCTAGTCTAGCTAGACACCACCCGCTGAGGTTTCACTACTGAAGGGTTAACCACCCGCATGAAGCCCCTCTTGCGCCGTATGAGTACAAAGAAACCTGTCCCTCACCGTGAATAACCAAGAACCACGGTATCCACTTTCCACCGGTGGTACCTAAACTAGTCTATTATAAGTTAATCGCCTAGGTCGCACCCATATAGACATGTGGTTGTACGGTAGTGCTCGATCGGACAAACACAAGCGTCGGTCCTTAATTGACTAGGGCGGAACATACACTTTTCAAGATCTCGTGCTAACCGCACCAATCCAAACCAACCATCCATACGGTCTAAAACAATTTTCACAATTTAATTCATTTCACATGAACAGAGGCAACACCATTTGCCAATCGAATCTGAATAACCAGAAGTCTAGATCATTGAAGTAACATTTCTCATTCCAAGGTTACCAAAGGTTATAAAGCATGTCTAAGCATTCTACTACCGCTACAACATTTACTATAGTTTTATAATAATCTCATTATTGAGACAAAGGTGATCCTAGGGTTACAAGGGTACATGGTATTCAAAGTTCAATCGAGGGCATAACAATAATTGGGATATCTAATACCTTAAGACGAAATTAACATTTTATGTAACATAGCAAATGCAATAAATTTAAAATATTCAAAAACATTTCGCAATCATAGGTTCAAGATGGTCAAAGGAGACTTGCCTTCGTGGGTGAATTCCTGATTCTCTTGTTGCGGTTCTGCGAACTCTTCGACCAAATCGGATTCTACGCGCAAAACGAGAACACAAAGGACGAATAAATACAAATAAAAGTACAGTGTAGGACCGAAATGGCAACAGAGGGGGGGTGAATGGTGCCTTAAAAATTCTCCCAAAAATTCAACCCTATCTTTCTCCAAGAGCTAAAGAGTCGTGAAGAAAAGATTGGTTGTTCCTTGGAAAACTCGAGAGAACAGAGGAATCTTTAGTTTAAGACCGAGAGGAAAAGAGTCAAAAGACCGTGGTCGAAATCTAGGAGAAAGCGAGCGATCATTGGGAAATCAAACCGTGGTCTAAAGCTATCAGAGAGTATCGGCAGAGTCTCTCCGCAGTGGTCGTGAAGACCGAGAGTAATCGCCCATGGTTGAAACCGGTGATCGAGCACCGCCGTGATCGATATCGAGATTGCGCTTGTCGACCCGTTCGACAAAGGATAACAGCGGCGACCAACAAAGTATGACCAACAGTGAAGCGGCGCGATCGAAGATGAGTCCGGTCGGAACCGCCGTGGTCGTAAGCCAATGGGGATGGTCGTGCGATCAACGTGGTTGAAGACCGACTCGCACCTATAGCCGATTGCGGTCGCAGACACCTCATGTGACCGTGGGGCACACGATCACGAGATCTCGACCATCAAGCACTCGGAAACCGGTGCAAAAGAAAGCAGATGATCTATATCTTGATCGGTCGAACCAACCGACGGCGACAAATAAGTCGAACGTCGTGATTGGACCGATCGGCGAGCGATGCTTGGAAGCAAATAGAACGTGGTCGATACTTGATCGGAAAATGACGAGCAAACAGTAAGTACTACTTTTGTCGGAGCGACGACCACGGAGCAGCGAACAACGAAACTGATTTCGACCACTAAGGAAGTGTTCGAGACCGATTGAGAAACTTGAGATAAACAAACCGAAACTTGTATTCTCAAGTCGACTTCCTTCGACCGATCTCCTCAAGGCGGTCGAAGCTAAAGAAGACGCAAAGTCTAAATAAGGCAAACCGAAAGCGAGAACCGGAGGCGCATGACCGAGAGACACGAAATTTCTCCGATTCGACCTTGCTCTCGGGAATGAACTGGCCAAATTGCCTTGAGCCAGATTCTCTGTTCTGAGCAAATCAAATATAAGCCAACTCTCAAAGGAAATACAGAAGGAACTAAAAATGAAGAGATGGCAAATAAATCAATGAAAACATCTCAAGAACAGCCTCTCAACCCAGATCACAAACACAGACCCATCTCATAGATAAACTCTAACAAGTACAGAGAGATGAGTCCTCTCAAATCATAACACGGGAGGTTTCTGCAACCACTCCCCCTGGGAGGACAAGCTCTAGCCCTAGAGCACACACACACACAGATACACTCCCAAGGGAGGGAGGAGGGCGCCTCCAAGGCCTAGCCGACCAACTCTCTCGAACACTTGCCTCCCTCTCCCTTTTATAGCCTCACACCTGAGACTAACCCTAATGGATCCATCCATTAGTCTATACTGGGGATAACCCGAAAACCCCATCTAACACCGGGTTTTAACACTCACTTTGCCCGCTAACTCAAATGCTTTGCCTACTATCCCAACAGACCCGCACTTTGCCCGTTAGCGCCAACAGAATCCACTTCTTTTCTCAGGTGCTTTACCAGAGGGACAGCTTCCTTTGCAGCTTTGGCATTTCTCCAAAATGCCCTCACACTGCCTTCCTGTCCATGCTTGCAACCACCTCGCAAGACTAGGTCTCCTTCGGCTTCCCCCGGTCGTTCTGGACCCCAACACCACCTGTGTCTCGTCCCGACCATCCTAGCCTCACTGACCTATCTCCGACCCATTTGCATCGGCCCGGTTCCTCATCAGCCACCTTGAGCTCCAGTCTTCTTTGGCTTCACCCAGTCGTTCTGGACCTCAACATCTCCCATGTCTAGTCCCGACCTCCTAAGCCTCACCAAGACTGTCTCCTGGTTCCTCGACTCCTCCAGAGTCTAGTCTCGATCCGTTTGTCGACACGACCGCACCTGCGACATCGACCGTCGGACCTCCGACTCCTCCCCGAGCCTAGTCCCGATCCACCCGCCGCGCTGTCGTGCTCAGCTCTGGCAGTTCCAGCTCCGGTTCCTCGTCTCCCGGCCGCAACCACCTCACCACCTCGATCATCTTGGCGTCTCCGACCGTCTCGACCTCAACACCTCCGTGCCTAGTCCCGGTCCTCCCACGCCTCACCATGAAATAGCTCAAGTCCTGCACCACAAGACAAGCAAACCATCACATAGCACCGCCAATGCACCTGCACCATCGGTCGGCACAAGTATCACAAGACAACACGGTCGTAAATCCCTACGACCACCCGAAGCACAAGACAAGAAGTGGTCAAAACCCTGGAAGACTTCCCTGCTTCCTTCGACCACACAGCATGTCGTCACGACCATCACAAAGCTCGTTACGACCATGCAGACACAAGCTACGACCATCACTAGCCGCTATGACTTTATCGCACAAAGTCTAGACCTCATACGAGCACTCTGTTGCACCAACCAGAGACACTCGAGCCCAACAGAAAATAGATTGCAACAAGACCGTCAAAATGATGAACCAATAAGTCCACAAGGTCCACAACATCACCGAAACCCAACCGACCGATTCCCATCATAATCGGACACCATATGTGCCCACACGACCGGTTTTAATGAGCTCCATCGACCACGGTCAGACATCCGCTAACGTGGTCGAAACAGCGAGCGCCCAACGTGATCGAACGCCCGATCTCCCAACGTGGTCGAAGACCCACGCGCCACAACGTGGTCGAAACGCCAGGCGCCCAACGTGGTCGAACCACCGAGGATGCTGCAACGTGGTCGTAACTGGCCCTGGTGGCCTCCGACCACGGCCAACGTAGTCGTAGACTCTACAACGTGGTCGTACGCTACTCGACTGGTTCTTGATTTCGCTCAACGTGGTCGTATACCCTTCCGATCACGACCAACGTGGTCGTCAAAGACTCGAAGGGTTTCGACCACGACCAAACGTGGTCGTAAATGGCCGGGTGACCTTCGATCATGGCCAAATATTCGAGGGCTCCGCAACGTGGTCGTACTCCACCCGAGAGACTTTCGACCACGGCTAAACTTGTCGAGAAGGCCACAACGTGATCATAGATCTCCACAGCGTGGTCGTATAGCCTTCCGACCACTGCTCAAAGCCTCACTCGGTTTCAACTAAGGACAACGTAGTCGTAAGCGGTCTCACGACAATTGTTAAGGCTTACGACTTTGCGAGTCACTCAAACCTCAAAACCAAACTCAATCTTTCTAGATCAAGAGTCAATTACTCATCACAACCATGGGGTGACCTCCACATGGTCTCACAATCTCCCTTGATGAGTATATTGACAAACACCGAAAAAGGCATGAAGATGAGTTTGTTTTGAAAAGAAGAAAAGAAAGAGAAGCAAAAGCCACACATGGTCTAAAAGAATGAAGAAGGGACTCAAGACCATGTTGACACGTAATGAAATGGAGCAGACAGAGAAAGATCAAAATTCTCTGAAACTCCAAATCACACGAAAGTCCAATCTTGCTCATGGTCCAAGAAGCGATGCTCACATGACCATTGTCATAGCAAGATGACCAAGCATTCTCCCCTTAATGCCTTTTATCCTTCTCCCATCCCTTGATGCATTCTCCCATTTTAATGCCTTTTGCACCCTTAATGCCTTTTCTCTATCCTTCTCCCCTTTTGGCAATAAAGTCATCAAGATGCAAGGAAGAAACATAGAGCATGAATGAAATGGGGTGACTACAATTAATTCATTTTAAGCAAAGGGAGCTATGGGAGTCATGAAGATTATCTAAAGTGACTTCACAGAAAATTATACCAAGCCATAAAAGGTGACAATGCTATTTAGATCATAACAAACTATCTATTGCCAAGCTCAAGCCAAATAAGTCATGATCTTTAAATTAAATGGTTTTATTAGCATGTCGAGTCACTCAAGATTATAGTCTAGAAGAAGGTATCCAAAAGTGAGTCAAGCCATGTCAATATTCTAAGTGGAACCAAGAAGCTATAGTTGAGTCAATTTAGAGTGCTATAAGTTCAAAATGAGACATTTTGTTCAAGCACTAGATATCACAAGTAATTCATTACTTGTAGTACTTTGGATACCACTTGTAGAATATTTGAGCAAAATTAGCACAATTGGCCTTTATCAGAAATTCATGGTTGGTTCCAACCATTTTTCACAAGAATTTTTGTTTTCATAGCCATGTGCTAGATCTCAAGCCTTATGCGATCACTCCAAGCAATAAGCTTAAGGAGGTGATCTTGGTCATCCAAAACTCCCCCTGAGTTCATGCCGAATGCAATGGCAAGCCGTCTCATGAGAAAGAATTGGTGAGATCAGTTTTTTCGCACAAAAGAGATATTTTTGCATTTACTTGAATTAGTTCATGAACAAAGAGTTAAGACTTAACTCATGCATCACTAATGAACTAACTTAGCTCAATCTAAATCTCAAAAACAGATTCAAGACTCAACTTAGCCTATTCGACATGGCACGAATTAAAGAGGATCACTAAAGCCAGACTATTCACAAGATTGAACAAGACATGATTTGATTCAAGTTGTTCACATTTAATTAAGCTAGTATGGCAAGAGCTAAGCAACACATAGAAGGGCATGATAAATCAAGCTATCACAAGACATGGCAAGATATAAATCATGATATCATGTCACATAAAGATAATATTCAGGGCTCCAAAGCCTGTACAGGCATTTATGTGAATTTTATGTACTATGGGACAAAAGAATGCACACGAGATGAACTCCCCCTGAAACATAGCCCGAATAGACAGAAAGGATCCAACTCCCCCTAGAGAAGGCAAAAAGAGAAGAACCAAGAAATTTGGCACAAAATCCAGAAAGAGAAGGTTCTAGCTCAAGGAGGTGATTCCCAAGCACATCCTATCCTCATGGTCTCTAGTCTATAACCTCATACCACGGGGCCAAAAGCACACTATGTCAATGCAAAAGACTCTAGTGGCCAAGAAAAAGTTCAACCTAGGTAGAAGAGAATCCTAGAGAACCAAAGCCCAAACTAGGTAGTAAATAATCCTAGAGAACCATTTGGATGAGAGGTGTGAATGAGACAACATCACCTAGAGTTGGCTCCTACTGTCCAAAAAGACCCTTCTTACCACTAGAAGACATATACTATGCAAACCCAAGTGGAGGGAACCAAAACACTAAAGATCACAGGGGAGCAAACCTCGGTTACAGTTGCTCGGGAGGTTGTTGTAGTGGTCGAGGTCGAATATGTGTCCAGGACGAGGTCGTAGATGAGTCCTGGACATGGTTGTACATGTGTTCAGACCTCTATCAAGCAGTCGAAGTCATGTACTGGACGTTGTCGAGTCCGAGTTCATCATGGTCGAAGTTGAGTCCGGATCATAGTCGTGGTCGAATCCGGCTCATGGTCGTGTATGGGTTCAGCCGAGAGTCCATACTGTGGTCGTAGAAACTACGACGTGGTCATAAAGACCAGGGAGCAGCTGTACCACTCTCCCCTCATTCATAACCTACGGATTAAACATAGGGGAACAATGGTGTCCTAGTTGGGGTAAATAATACGTGCATGGATCCAAGATCGAGACAAATGACCACAATCGGTAGCATTACAAATGTATGAGAACACGCACCGCCACAAGCTCAATCTAGCCCTCATCAAAAGCATCTAGAACAGCAAGCCTAGAGCCACCCAATACTAGAAGAAGCTTGTGACCTAACCACAAATCTCATGATATCTAAGCATAAGCACAGACTAATGCTACCAAGATGTCATACAATTTATTTCATGCCATAACAAAGAATAAGATCAAAGTATACAAGCATCACAATGAATCACAACCATACACATAGCGATGATGACAGAGATCACGAAGCATATGCTAGCATGGATAAAAGCATGTATACTAGAAAAGATACAAAGGCATGAATAAACGCACCATCATGACACAAAGAAACTATCCAAGATATACTCAAGCTCATCTTGTCCATACATATGCATACATCATGTAGACATACAACATGGCAAATCAACATCATGAAAAGTATGCTAACATGTATAAATAATGATGAATGAACATAAGGAGCAAGATGTGAACCATGATAGATACTACAGAGCACAAGGTCATGATGATACTTGACTTCTAATGCACACATTCTACTTAGCTCATGAAGTCAAGTCAAAGCTTAAGCATGTAACAAATACAACAAGGTACATGGATACTTAAGCGACATACACATAAAGGCATGACATGAAAGCATTGAGAGAAAACATGCCAAGATGGTACAAGTGAGCACATGAACAAGAACAACATGCCAATATGGTCAAACATGAGTATAAGGGCATGAAGGTATAGAGTAGCTCACAAAGTAGGTGGAGACGCCAAACGTGAAGGTACATGCCTCTTGGAGGCCATGAAGTGGAGAACCAACAAATGTTCTAGTCACGTGATGAAGCGTAAGACTAAAACCCAATCGATCCCATGTTCTCCATGCAACGCCTAGACACCTACAACAGACAAGAACAAAGTGCCCAAGTCTTGGATCCCAAGTGGTTAGAAAGCAGATGCTTGAACCCAAGACTTGACACACGGCCACTCAGCAGAAAAGGAGTGGTCGTTACGTGCTATGACTACGGTTGAGAAGAAATGAGCGTGGTCGTAGCACGAGAGGCATAGTCTTGAACGACTACGGTAGAGAGATGTGATCGTTGGTCATTACAACCACGACTGGGAATTGCAGGTGTAGTCATAAGTCAGTTATGACCACGGCAATCGGCGGGCAGGCCAGACCAAAGATCGTGATCGTAGGGACTTCCGACCACGGTAACAAGCGGAAGTGTCCGCCAGCAGACATGGTCGTATGAAGCTACGACTATGTCGAGAAGCCGAAGCTGTGGTCGTAAGGCATTACGACTACAACGACGACACAGCAGAGGAACTCGGCTTTACTAAACCCAACTCTAGCAAGCTCAAGCTCCTCTACACATGTGCAGTGAGTCAAAGTTTTAATTTCTCATTTGCAGATTTTAACATTCAAGTAGAGAAATTAAATTTTTGCCGTCTACAGAGAAGGACTCACAATATACACAAGAAAAAAATTGAGATTTCAACCTAGCAAAAACAATCTAGCAATTTATAATCTAGGCACCTCACAATATCCTGAAGAGCAAGTATATTCATCTTGGACAAGGCCAAGGTCATAATGAGTTTTTACCTTGCTCATGATAAGTCGACGCTCGTCCTTATCATTATCATCCGTGTGTTCTCTAAGGCTTTCTCCTTCCTGGCACTTGATCAACCAAAGGACAAGAATGTACCACAAAGCTCACACTTGTGGTTTCTTGCAAATAAAATCATCCTCTAGTCGAAATCAAGCCTCTTGTCGCAAAGGACATCATTGGCAAAACACCCCAATAAGATTCAAAGGAAAGTTTACAAGATTCCCTACTAGTTGCCAAGCTCCGGATCGGTTAAGATCAAATCTGAGCCAACCTCGCTCGATACCAATTGTAGGACCGAAATGGCAACAGAGGGGGTGAATGGTGCCTTAAAATTCTTCCAAAATTCAACCCTATCTTTCTCCAAGAGCTAAAGAGTCGTGAAGAAGAAGATTGGTTGTTCACCGGAAAACTCGAGAGAACAGAGGAATCTTTAGTTTAAGACCGAGAGGAAAAGAGTCAAAAGGCGTGGTCGAAATCTAGGAGAGAAACGAGCGCATCATTGGGAAATCAAACCGTGGTCTAAAGCTATCGGCAGAGAGTATCGGCAGAGTCTCTCCGCAGTGGTCGTGAAGACCAGAGAGTAATCGCCCATGGTTGAAACCGGTGATCGAGCAGTACCGCGTGATCGATATCGAGATTGCGCTTGTCGACCCGCTCGACAAAGGATAACAGCGGCGACCAACAAAGTATGACCAACAAGTGAAGCGGCGGCGATCGAAGATGAGTCTCGGTCGGAACCGCCGTGGTCGTAAGCCAATGGGGATGGTCGACGATCAACGTGGTTGAAGACTGACTCGCACCTATAGCCGATTGCGGTCGCAGACACCTCATGTGACCGTGGGGGCACACGACTACGAGATCTACGACCATCAAGCACTCGGAAACCAGTGCAAAAGAAAGCAGATGATCTATATCTTGATCGGTCGAACCAACCGACAATGACAATAAGTCGAACGTCGTGATTGGATCGATCGGCGTAAGCGGTGCTTGGAAGCAAATAGAACGTGGTCGATACTTGATCGGAAAATGACGAGCAAACAAGTAAGTACTACTTTTGTCGGAGCGGCGACCACGGAGCGGCGAACAACGAAACTGATTTCACCACTAAGGAAGTGTTCGAGACCGGTTGAGAAACTTGAGATAAACAAACTGAAACTTGTATTCTCAAGTCAGACTTCCTTTCGACCGATCTCCTCAAGGCGGTCGAAGCTAAAGAAGACGCAAAGTCTAAATAAGGCAAAACTGAAAGCAGAGAACTGGAGGCGCATGACCGAGAGACACAGAAATTTCTCCGATTCGACCTTGCTTCGGGAATGAATCGCCAAATTGCCTTGAGCCGATTCTCTGCTCGAGCAAATCAAATATAAGCCAACTCTCAAAGGAAATCTGAAGGAACTAAAATGAAGAGATGGCAAATAAATCAATGAAAACATCTCAAGAACGACCTCTCAACCCGGATCACAAACATGGACCCATCTCATAGATAAACTCTAACAAGTACAGAGAGATGAGTCCTCTCAAATCATAACACGGGAGGTTTCTGCAACCACTCCCCCTAGGAGGACAAGCTCTAGCCCTAGAGCACACACACACAGATACACTCCCAAGGGAGGGAGGCGGCGCCTCCAAGGCCTAGCCGACCAACTCTCTCGTAACACTTGCCTCCCTCTCCCTTTTATAGCCTCACACTGAGACTAACCCTAATGGATCCATCCATTAGTCTATCTTGGGATAACCCGAAAACCCCATCTAACACGGGTTTTAACACTCACTTTGCCCGCTAACTCAAATGCTTTGCCTACTATCCCAACAGACCCGCACTTTGCCCGTTAGCGCCAACAGAATCCACTTCTTTTCTCAGGTGCTTTACCAGAGGGACAGCTTCCTTTGCAGCTTTGGCATTTCTCCAAAATGCCCTCACACCGCCTTCCCGTCCATGCTTGCAACCACCTCGCAAGACTAGGTCTCCTTCGGCTTCCCGGCCGCTCGGACCCCAACACCACCGTGTCTCGTCCCGACCATCCTAGCCTCACTGGACCTATCTCCGACCGGCTGCATCAGCTCCGGTTCCTCATCAGCCACCTTGAGCTCCAGTCTTCTTTGGCTTCACCCAGTCGTTCTGGACCTCAACATCTCCCATGTCTAGTCCCGACCTCCTAAGCCTCACCAAGACTGTCTCCTGGTTCCTCGACTCCTCCAGAGTCTAGTCTCGATCCGTTTCGTCGTACACGACCGCACCCGGCATCTGACCGTCTGGACCTCCGACTCCTCCCTGAGCCTAGTCCCGATCCACCTCGCCGCTGCCTGTCGTGCTCGGCTCTGGCGCCCAGCTCGGTTCCTCGCCTCCGGCCGCAACCACCTCACCGACCTCGATCATCTTGGCGTCTCCGACCGTCTCGACCTCAACACCTCCTCGTGCCTAGTCCCGGTCCTCCCACGCCTCACCATGAAATAGCTCAAGTCCTGCACCACAAGACAAGCAAACCATCACATAGCACCGCCAATGCACACTGCACCATCGGTCGGCACAAGTATCACAAAGACAACACCGGTCGTAAATCCCTACGACCACCCGAAGCACAAGACAAGAAGTGGTCAAAACCACCGAAGACTTCCCCGCTTCTTCGACACACAAGATGTCGTCACGACCATCACAAAGCTCGTTACGACCATGCGCACACAAGCTACGACCATCACTAGCCGCTATGACTTTATCGCACAAAGTCTAGACCTCATACGAGCACTCTGTTGCACCAACCGAGACACTCGAGCCCAACAGAAAATAGATTGCAACAAGACCGTCAAAATGATGAACCAATAAGTCCACAAGGTCCACAACATCACCGTAAACCCAACCGACCGATTCCCATCATAATCGGACACCATATGTGCCCACACGACCGGTTTTAATGAGCTCCATCGACCACGGTCAGACATCCGCTAACGTGGTCGAAACAGCGAGCGCCCAACGTGATCGAACGCCCGATCTCCCAACGTGGTCGAAGACCCACGCGCCACAACGTGGTCGAAACGCCAGGCGCCCAACGTGGTCGAACCACCGGGATGCCGCAACGTGGTCGAATCGCCCGTGGCCTCCGACCACGCCAACGAGTCGAGACTCCACAACGTGGTCGCACGCTACTCGACCGGTTCTTGATTTCGCCAACGTGGTCGTATACCCTTCCGATCACGACCAACGTGGTCGTCAAAGACTCGAAGGGTTTCACCACGACCAAACGTGGTCGTAAATGGCCGGGGTGACCTTCGATCATGGCCAAATATTCCGAGGGCTCCGCAACGTGGTCGTACTCCACCCGAGAGACTTTCGACCACGGCTAAACTTGTCGAGAAGGCCACAACGTGATCGTAGATCTCCACAGGCGTGGTCGATAGCCTCCCGACCACTGCTCAAAGCCTCACTCGGTTTCAACTAAGGACAACGTGAGTCGTAAGCGGTCTCACGACAATTGTTAAGGCTTACGACTTTGCGAGTCACTCAAACCTCAAAACCAAACTCAATCTTTCTAGATCAAGAGTCAATTACTCATCACAACCATGGGGTGACCTCCACATGGTCTCACAATCTCCCTTGATGAGTATATTGACAAACACTGAAAAAGGCATGAAGATGAGTTTGTTTTTGAAAAGAAGAAAAAGAAAGAGAAGCAAAAGCCACACATGGTCTAAAAGAATGAAGAAGGGACTCAAGACCATGTTGACACGTAATGAAATGGAGCAGACAGAGAAAGATCAAAATTCTCTGAAACTCCAAATCACACAGAAAGTCCAATCTTGCTCATGGTCCAAGAAGCAGATGCTCACATGACCATTGTCATAGCAAGATGACCAAACATTCTCCCCCTTAATGCCTTTTATCCTTCTCCCATCCCTTGATGCATTCTCCCATTTTAATGCCTTTTGCACCCTTAATGCCTTTTCTCTATCCTTCTCCCCTTTGGCAATAAAGTCATCAAGATGCAAGGAAGAAACATAGAGCATGAATGAAATGGGGTGACTACAATTAATTCATTTTAAGCAAAGGGAGCTATGGGAGTCATGAAGATTATCTAAAGTGACTTCACAGAAAATTATACCAAGCCATAAAAGGTGACAATGCTATTTAGATCATAACAAACTATCTATTGCCAAGCTCAAGCCAAATAAGTCATGATCTTTAAATTAAATGGTTTGATTAGCATGTCGAGTCACTCAAGATTATAGTCTAGAAGAAGGTATCCAAAAGTGAGTCAAGCCATGTCAATATTCTAAGTGGAACCAAGAAGCTATAGTTGAGTCAATTTAGAGTGCTATAAGTTCAAAAATGAGACATTTTGTTCAAGCACTAGATGGCACGGGTCCACGGACTGCTCGGGAGACCGAGGTGGCACGGGCGTGAGTTGGCGCTGACGGGGCGGGGAAGCGCCGAGGTGGTCGGGACGTGGCGCCACATGGCGGCCACGTCGGCACGGTGGCCTGGTCGGCCGATGAAGGCGGCGGCGGCGGCGGCGGCGGCGCGGCGGCCGGCGAGGGGCGGAGGAGGAAGAGGAGAAGAGGGGAGCTCATTTCACCTCGGGCGGGGCTCGGCGACGAGCGGAGGCGGCCGGCGACGAGGAGAGGCGGCGGCTCGGGGTCTCCGGTCTGGTGGCTCCGGCGGCGGGAGGTGTGGCCGAGGTGCGGAGGGGTGTCGCGGCGACGCGGGGAAGCCGAGGGTAGTGGTGGCGAGGCGCGGCACAGCCCGAGGCGGCGACGATTGCTCGCCGGAGGTGTTGGCGGCGGCGGCGGCAAGGCGCACGGTGTCGGGGAGCTAGGGCGACGGAGAGGGGAAGGTGAGGGCGGTGGAAGGTGGAGTGGGTGACGGGGGTGCCGGGAGGGGGTTTTTATAGGCGCGAGGGAGGAGGTGGTGGCGGTGATTCCTCGCCGTCGTGGGGGGCGGCGGTTGCCGAGAGGAGACGGAGGAGGAGGGGGCGGGAGAGGGAGTGGGCGCAGGCGGTGTGGGGCGGTTAGGGGAGAGTGGGCGGCGTGCGAGAGAGAGAGGGCGTTGGCCAGGCTGGCGATTCTGGCGGCATGGGCCATGGGAGAGAGGAGGCGGGCGAGGAGAGGGATGACAAAGGGCCCGGGCGGTTAGCGGGTGAGAGGAGGCGCCGACAAGTGGGCCCGGCGGCAAGAGAGAGAGGGAGGCGAGCGAGATCGGCCGGTGGGCGAGAGGATCTGCCTGGTCACGTGGCGGGCAGAGGAGAGGAGAAGGCGGGATGGCGGGGCGACGTGGGACGGTGATCCGCCGTCCACTTGGCGGTCAAGGGAGGAGGGTTTTAAATTTTATTTTTAATTTTGATTTTCGAAAATACTAGAAAACTCAATAATCCTCGAAAATACAAAATAAACTTCTAAAATTCTAGAAAAATTTATATAAGTTTTTAGATACCTTTTGAGCTTAAATAAAATATTTTCAAGATGTTTTGAAGATATATTTTCATATTAAAATTTCTTTTTAATTCTAAAAATTGATTTTAAAAACTGGAAAACTCAGGAGAATTCAAGTAAGATCCAAATATTTTAAAATAATTAATTTGAATTTAAAATTTCAAGATTTGCAAATTTTGGGATGTTACAAACCTACCCCTTAGGATGAATCTCGGCCCAGAGATTCGGATGGACCGTGAAAAGATCGGAAATTCGATCTAAAATCTTCTTCACGCCCGTGTTGCTTCAGACTCAGAATGATTACTCCATTGCACTTTACAGAATTTGATGCTCTTGCTTCTGGTCCGACGCTCTGCTTCATCCAAAATTTTGACTGGATACTCTGGATATGTTAGGTCCTCCTTTAAAGTCACTTCTTCTAAAGGCATTTGTTCTTCCGGTACTCTGAGACATTTTCTTAACTGAGACACATGAAAGACGTCGTGCACATTCGACAACTGAGGTGAGAGCTTTAACTGGTAAGCAACTTCTCCCTTTGGCTAGAACAGGAATGGTCCAATAAATCTTGAGCAAGTTTCCCAAGAACAATCGAAACGACGCAAACCCTTGAAAGGTGAAATTTTCAAATACACATGATCTCCAGGTATAAATTCTAAAGCTCTTCGACGATTATCTGCGTAGCTTTTGTCTTGTTTGTGCTGTCTTTAATCTGTCTTGAACAAGACGAACTTGCTCTTCTGCTTGCTTCAACACATCAGGTCCAAATACTTGTCCTTCCCCTGCTTCTTTCCAATACAATGGTGTTCTGCATTTTCTGCCGTACAGTAGTTCAAACAGAGACATTTGCAAGCTAGATTGATAGCTGTTGTTATAAGAGAATTCTGCATATGGCAAATTTTGATCCCACTAGCTTTATTTGCCAAAGCACAAGCTCTCAAAGATGTCTTCCAATATTTGATTTACTCTTTCGCTTGACCATCGACCGTGGATGATATGTTGATCGAAATTCAAGTGTGTCCCCAAGAGCTCATGCAGCCTCTGCCAGAATCTTGATGTGAATTGTGATCCTCGATCTGACACGATTTTCTTTGGGACTCCATGTAAACAAACTATTCTTGACATGTATGACTCTGCGAGTTTATCTCCAGAGTATGTGGTCTTCACGGGTATAAAGTGTGCAGCCTTTGTTAGTCGGTCCACAATAACCCAAATTGAGTCATTAGCCGACTTGGTTCTTGGCAAACCTGTTATGAAATCCATACCAATTTCTTCCCATTTCCATTCAGGTATCTGCAAAGGTTGCAAATGATCAACAGGTCTCGATGTTCGACTTTGACTCACGACACACATCACACAAGGCTACATATTCAAGAATTTCTCTTTTCATACTTGACCACCAAGATCTTTCTTTGAGATCTTGATACATTTTGTGCTTCCGGTGAATTGAGTATCCGGACTCATGAGCTTCCTTCGTGATTAGTTCTTTTATTTCTTTCTTTTCTGCACAAGAATTCTTTTTCCAAACCAAAGGATACCTTCTTCATCTTCTGAAAAATTTGGTGCTTTACCCTTTTTCATATTCTCTTTGATTTCTTTGACATAACTATTTTCTCTTTGGGCTTCCTTTATCTGGTTCTCCAAAATTGGTTGAATCTCCAAAGTAGCTAGGAATCCTTCCTCCACTACTTTTAGATTGAGTCGCTAAAATTCTTCATGAAGTGCAGGTTGACTGTCTTTGATTATCAGATTATTGCAATAGCTTTTTCTGCTCAAGGCATCGGCTACTACATTAGCTTTTCCGGATGGTAATGAATTCCACATCATAATCCTTTATTAACTCCAACCATCTTCTCTGTCTCAGATTGAGGTCAGGTTGAGTGAAAATATACTTCAAACTCTTGTGATCCGTATAAATTTCACAACGGTTGCTGATTAAATAATGCCTCCAGATTTTTAGAGCATGCACAACAGCAGCTAGCTCTAAATCATGGGTTGGGTAGTTCTGCTCATGCGGGCGCAATTGCCTTGAAGCATAAGCTACCACCCTTCCTTCTTGCATCAGAACACAGCCTAGACCTTGTCTGGATGCATCGCAGAATACTTCAAAATCCTTCCTGATATCTGGAAGAGTCAATACTGGTGCAGAAGTTAACCTCTTCTTGACTCTTGGAAACCGTCTTCACATGATTTACTCCATTCAAACTTCTTTTCTTTCTTTAGTAATTGGGTGAGAGGTCCGCTAGCTTGGAGAATCCTTCTATGAAGCGACGGTAATAACCACCAATCCCGTAAAACTTTCGATCTCGCCATCGACTTGGGTTGTGTCCATTAATACATCATCACCTTCTGGATCTACAGACACTCCTCCTGCTGAAATAACATGACCCAAGAAATCTACTTTCTTTAACCGAACTCACACTTCTTGAACTTGGCATACAATTGGTGTTCTCTCGAGTTTTCAATACTATCCTCGATGTTGGGCATGTTCTTCTTCATTTCGAGAATAAATTAGAATGTCATCAATGAATACGACGACAAACTTATCCAAATATTCCATAAACACCTTATTCATCAGATTCATAAAATACGCAGGAGCATTGGTCAAGCCAAAGGACACATCAGTAAACTCGTATAACCCATAACGAGTAGCAATCTTTGTCTTTGGTATATCCTCCTATTCGATCTTCATTTGATGATATCTCGATCAAGATCAATCTTGGAAAAGACACATGATCCTTTTAATCGATCAAATAAGTCATCTATCCCGGTAGAGGGTACTTGTTCTTGATTGTTGCATCATTCAATGCTCGTAATCCACACACATACGTGAGACCGCCATCCTTTTCTTCACTAGAAGTCTTGGTGCTCCCCATGGTGAAGAACTTGGTCTGACAAATCCTTTCTCTTGTAGTTCTTTGATCTGCTTCTTGACTTCTGCTAGATCATTGGCAGACATCCGGTAGGGTCTTTTGAAATTAAATGTTAGGTGCAGATTAATAACAAATTCAACTTCTCTATCTGGTGGCAATCCCGGTAAATCTTCAGGAAATACATCTGGATAATCTTTTACTATAGGCACTTTTTCCATAGTTATTCCTTCAAGCTATTCAACTCACATCCATTCCTTGTGGATAAACTAGGCTTGCACTCTATTTGGATTCCTTGAGTTGGTAAGAGTAATAGCACGGTTGGCACAATCTATCGCCCTTTATACTTGGTTAACCAATCCATTCCAAGTATCACATCTAGACTATTGGAGTCTATTATAATAAGATCGACTAGGAACTTAACTCCATTTATATCTACGGTTGCTCTAGGGCGCATCAGTATTAGTCCTCATTTCCTTCCGGTGATTGGACTAGCATATTATTCTTTAACATTTGGGTATTCAAATTGTTTCTTTCAGCAAATCCTTTGGAAATAAACGAATGCGAAGCTCCAGAATCAAATAATACCGAGGTGTACCGAGTTGACAAGGAACTTACCCAGAACTACTACGGTGCTTCCCGAGTCGCTCTGCGGTGATATGGTTGACATGTCCCTGCTTATCACTTGTGGAGTCCTTGTCGCGTGCGGTGTTCCACGGACTTGTCTGCTGGTGGGGCTCGGCCGGAGTAGTCCCTGTGTTGAAACGGACAGAGTCACTTCTTTGGCGTTCATGAGATAGAGCCGCCATCTACAAATTTTGAAAAGATAGAGAAGTTTAGTAAACAATTTTGACTAAGTAATTATAAATAGAACAGAGATAAAGAAGTATAGAAACATTTTCTAAAATATATATTTTTAATAAATATAGGTCCTTAAGGCTTTTGCCATTCTAAGTTAGGTCACGTCCTACAGTCAACTTTGGCTCTGATACCATCTCTGTCGGGACCCCGGATTACCCAATCCGGACCCTCTGTGTATTACAGCACTAGTCCCAGATCAAAGCTAGTGCACACAGTTAAACAGTGATGATTACATTGCCAAAGACGAATAATACAATAATATAGAGAGTACTGACCAAAGGTCTTACAACACAAACGAGATTTCTAGACCTCACAAATAAACACAAACACAGCGGAAGCAAAATAAACAATGATAAAGTCCCATCAATACGCCACGTGCAATTGATCATGAGCGCGACCTAAACGTCTGAAATTCTTCATCAAATCCATCCGCAGAGTAGTCGTAGCCTCCTTCTTGAACTTCATACACCTCTGAGATATATTTTAGGTGTAGCATGTGAGTACATAAAGTACTCCGCAAATCTTGGGAAAATGCATTAGATGCAAGGTTTAACAAAGAGGGCTATATGGCTCTTTTGCACAAAGCGACATTTTATTTCCAATATCAATAACTATTTTTGAAGGCGACAGTTTAACTGAATTAATTACTCTAACTAAAATCATCAAGCATTTTTTAATCATAAGGATTCTACCACCAAGTTTGATACTACGGGTTCCAACCACCCACACTGGTTCCAACCACCAGGACAATTTCCCCGAGAGTTCTATCCACTCTCGGATTTCCAAAACTTTGTTTTAAACCAAGAATAAAAATCTACCATGTGAAAGCATTCCTTGCCCGCCCTTGACCGTGGGCACGGCTATTCGAATAGTTTTACACTGCAGAGGTTGTACACTTTACCCACAAGAGACAAGTTATCTTAATAGTCAGCATGCTTCCTTAGGCATGAGACCCAGATAATTCATCACAAAGCCTTTACCTTACTCTAGTCTAGCTAGACACCACCACCGAGGTTTCACCGTGAAGGGTTAACCACCCATGAAGCCCCTCTTGCGCCGTATGAGTACAGTAACCATGTCCCTCACTGTGAATAACCAGTAACCCTGGTATCCACTTTCCACTGGTGGTACCTAAACTAGTCTATTATAAGTTAATCGGCTAGGTCGTACCCATATAGACATGTGGTTGTACGGTGGTGCTCGGATCGACAAACACAAGCGTCGGTCCTTAATTGACTAGGGCGGAACATACACTTTTCAAGATCTCGTGCTAACCGCACCAATCCAAACCAACCATCCGCCCTGGTCTAAAACAATTTTCACAATTTAATTCATTTCACATGAACAGAGGCAACACCATTTGCCAATCGAATATGAATAACCAGAAGTCTAGATCATTGAAGTAACATTTCTCATTCCAAGGTTACCAAAGGTTATAAAGCATGTCTAAGCATTCTACTACCGCTACAACATTTACTATAGTTTTATAATAATCTCATTATTGAGACAAAGGTGATCCTAGGGTTACAAGGGTTCATGGTATTCAAAGTTCAATCGAGGGCATAACAATAATTGGGATATCTAATACCTTAAGGCGTAAATTAACATTTTATGTAACATAGCAAATGCAATAAATTTAAAATATTCAAAAACATTTCGCAATCATAGGTTCAAGATGGTCAAAGGAGACTTGCCTTCGTGGGTGAATTCCTGATTCTCTTGTTGCGGTTTTGCGAACTCTTCGACCAAATCGGATTCTACGCACAAAACGAGAACACAAAGGACGAATAAATACAAATAAAAGTACAGCTATTAAAATAATATTAGTGGAATGAAGTTTATAAATTTAGATGAATTTAGGAGGAAGTTTCAATGGAATCGGAGTTCAAACGAGGGAGAAAGGGTATTTGAAATTTAAAATTCAAAATATCAAATAAATTTCAAAAATTTGAAAGGATGGCAGAAATGTAAAGATTGGAATTTTTGATGAATTTAGAAATTTGAATGGACTCAATCGGAGTTAGGATGAAAAAGTACGGGCCTCAGGAAGTTTGAATTCAGAGAAAAAGAAAAAGAAGATTTTCTGGATTTATTTGTATAAAGGAAATTCGGAATTATGATGTCAGCGGGGAATTTCGTTTCGGCCGAATTATTTTTAAACGGGAAAATCGGGTTTATGACGTCAACATGACGTCGCCACAAGTGAGCCGACCGACGGTGGGCCCGGGTCTATGGACCGGGTCCACTGACCGCCGGAGACCGAGGTGGCAGGCGTGAGTTGGCGCCGACGGGCGGGAAGCGCCGAGGTGGTCGGGACGTGGCGCCACATGGCGGCCACGTCAAGACGGCCTGGCCGGTCGGTGATGAAAGGCGGCAATGGCGCGGCGGCCCGGCCATGAGGGGCGGAGGAGGAAGAGGAGAAGAGGGAGCTCATTTCACCTCGGGTGGCTCGGACGAGCGAGGCGGCCGGCGACGAGAGAGGCGGCGGCGGCTCGGGGTCTCCGGTCATGGCATCCCGCCACGGGAGGTGTGGCCGAGTGCGAGGGGTGTCGGCGACGCGGGAAGCCGAGGTGGTGGTGGCGAGGCGGCACGGCGAGGCGGCGGCGATTGCTCACGGAGGTGTTGGCGGCGGCGGCAAGGCGCAGTGTCGGGAGCTAGGCGGCGGAGAGGGAAGGTGAGGCGGTGGAAGGTGGAGTGGGTGACGGGGCTGGGAGGGGTTTTATAGCGCGAGGAGGAGGTGGTGGCGGTGATTCCTCGCCGTCGTGGGGGGCGGTTGCCGAGAGGAGAGGAGGAGGTGGGGGCGGGAGAGGGAGTGGGCGCAGGCGGTGTGGGGCGGTTAGGGGAGAGTGGGCGGCGTGAGAGAGAGAGGCGCTGTTGGCCAAGGGCGTGCAGGAGAGAGGAGGCGGGCGAGGAGAGGGATGACAAAGGGCCGGGCGGTTAGCGGGGAGAGGGAGGCGCCGACAAGTGGGCCGGAGCGGCAGTGAGAGAGAGGCGGGCGGCGAGATCGGCCGGTGGGCGGAGAAGGATCTGCCCGCCCACGTATGCGGGAGAGGAGGGAGAAGGCGGGATGGCGGGGTGACGTGGACGGTGATCCGGCCGTCACGTGGGAGAGGAGGGAGGAGGGTTTTAAATTTTATTTTAATTTTGATTTTTTAAAATACTAGAAAACTCAATAAGCCTCGAGAAAATACAAAATAAACTTCTAAAATTCTAGAAAAATTTATATAAGTTTTAGATACCTTTTGAGCTTAAATAAAATATTTCCAAGATGTTT